>CM057816.1:90629763-91349763 GCA_030067965.1 Latrodectus elegans | reverse complement strand
ATATATTTTAAAGAATTTAATATGTGAAGACTTCGTTTGGAGGAAGAAACAAAATTGATTTAAATTATCATTGCAAAATATCATCAATCAATTCCTTAAGAAGTATTCACACAGTGAAAAAAGAAATTTAAATAACCAAAAATTTATTACTCATAAACATAATAGCTAAAAAATGAAACATTAATTTAAAATAAATATATAAATTACCCCAAATTTTCTTAAACCAAAAATTTTATTCTTGTAATTAAATGGTTTTCTAATTGTTTCTGTTATTGAAATATAATCTTTTATAAATATTTCTAGATCATTTGATTCCATCAAATAATTCATACTCAATTTTGAATATAAGATTCAGATGATTTCATTGGAAAGTGCTCTTTTATATACAGAATTATTAAGAAATTTATCTTGCTAAAAATTCCTGAATTCGTATTCAAAATTCCTAAAAAAATTTTATTAAAAAAAAAAAAAAAAAAAAAAAAAAAAAAACCTGTATGGTAATGAAATTTAACAAAAATGTTCTTAAAAATTTGAAAAACATACAATTTTTTTTTTTAAGTTAAACGGAAATTTTTATGGACTTATTCCTAAAATGGGATGTGTAAATACTTGATTACTTCAAAAATTACAATTTTTAATTTGTAATCATGTTTGAGAAAATTTTTCGATAGTACTCAAAAAAACATGGAGTTTATTTTAAAAGAAAATTATTCTAGAAAACCTCAAACATTTTTATATAAGTTACAAAAAAGTAATATTCTGAACAATGTATTACGGTCATTCTGCAATATAGAAAATATGATGTTAGATCCCGTTATTTAACAATTTTAGTGTAATAAATCAATAAACGTTAAATATTGATTAATATTTTGTTAACAAATGAATCTTTTCAAAGCAAATTTACATAATGGAAATTTTAAAGTAGGAAAGTAAAAGGGAATTTTTCTGAAGCTTTGTAATTTGAGGCATCATCAATCCATGAAAATATCTAAAGTGACCCCAAATATTTTAAACTGGAAACAGGTTTTCAGACACATTGAAAAATAGATTATATTTCACAGTCTGAAAATTTGTCACAAAACATGAAAAGTTTTCAGGCAATGATATCTGGATTATGATCATTGTAATCCTGGCGTGGTAAGATTATGTATGCATTACAATATGCTTATTGTTAATATGATACATGTGGTGCTGATTAGACGTGAGGTTCTTCAAAGGAATGTAATAAATTACTGTTGCTGGAGACTCCAGTGCGTCTTGAAAAGCAATGAAAAGACGACTGATGAATGGGATTTCGGGAACAACACAGAAATGATTGGAAACGGGTCAGAGCAAAAGGAATGAGAAATCCCTGGAAGACAACGCTGGAGGGAAAGGAAAAAATATTTTTTTGTCATAGAATTGAACAATTCCCCTTAGTGAAAACACACACCCACAAGTGATTGAAATACTGAGTTAGATATTTCTCAAACGGAGATATATTATAATATTGCATTCAAAGGAATTCAATATAATAATTTCAGAAGATCTTTTTTAATAACTAAATATCAAAATTATTTCCATTCTATTAAGTTATATTTTAGTTCTTTTATATATGATTCTTCAAAACTTTTACTATTTATTTATATTAAATCATTCTTACTGTCAAGCATTTATTGAATGACTATGCAAGAAGCAATCTATTTCTACTTTAAATATTATGTCATAAAATAGAAAAAATTATTATCAAAAATTTAATTATAACCAGAACATTATATAATTCCATATTTTTAAAATCCGCATTTTTTTTTTTTTTTTATTTTTTATTTATTTTTTTTTTTTTTTTTGAACCTTCATTATTTCTGACAATCTACTCCCAATTCTAAGTAACACGTCAGAGAAATCAGTAAAATCAAACTAAAATATCTGCAGACTAATCAAATTCTTATAGTTATCTCAAATCTGAATATATTTTGTTGTAATGCTCATTTTTTAGTTTTCATTATTAAAAATAGAGTAAAGAAATATCAAATTATAAAATTATTTAAAATTTTTAAACAAAAAAAAATTTTTTTTAACTATGTGCATTACAAAAAATTAACTTCTCGTTCACAAAAGATGCAATTACTGAAATGTAATCAGAATTAATTGTTAATATTGAAAATATTGCATGTATTTTGTAAATTGTATGTGCTATTATAAGGTTACTAAAAACCCACCTGTTTTAAAAATGTACATTAAAAATTTTCTAATTTTTTAAACACTTATTACATATTAAGTAGTTATATATTATTAAGACCGTCTGTTGTTAAAGTAATATAGAGTTAAAGTAATATAGAGTAAAAGTAATTATTACTAAGATAAATATCCTGCACAAAATTAAATAATTATCAATAAACTGTTTTATATTAGAAAAATTATTTTATCGAAGAAATAATTATTTTCATAAATAATTATTTGTAAGCATATTTCCCATATTAATTTACATACATTTATAAAATTATCTTGGAATAATGAATTATGTTTGGAATTAATTCACAAATTACATGACTAATATTTTATAAATTTTATTTATACAAATTTCTCAAGAATATAAATTAATAATAACGTAATGTAGTATTATGTAACTGGTATAAATATCTACTCAAAAATTTTACACGTGCGCATAAGAGATCTAAAACAAAGAATATTTTGATGTTAAATGAAAATTATTTTTAATTTTTAGAATTTTATTTTAATGATTCAGCATTTTTAATCCAAAAAACATAGTTCTTTAAAATGCATAGATTGAATTGGGAGTAAATTTAGTGTTATCTTTAAATTAAAGTGTATTACGCCTTATAATCCCCCATGTACAGAAAAATATTAATGTGGATCTAGGATAGGATGTGGTCTGTAGCCTTTTGGCCATTTACCTCGTTTTGTAATGAGTTAATGTCCTTGGTTTGTCTTGACCTAATTATTTAACAAACAAAAAGAAAAATATTCACCAGTAATAGTGTAAGTGCTCCCAGGATGCACTCTGCATGACTTTTATGTAATTTGACTAAAGTAAAGAGTAATCCCAGTAATATACACTCCAAATAAATACACATTTTAGTATTATAAGAAATACAGTATTTACAGGGTAACACAAAATTACAGGATAGCACAAAAATACACGATAAAACAAAAAAGCAGGATACGGATACAGGGTTACACAAGATTACAGGGTACACATGAAAGTTCAGAATAACAAAATAGGGAAACTAATGTATTTAACAATACCTAAGAGATTTTTTATTATTTTTATTCATTTTTATTTATTTATTGACTTGTTTACAAGAGATACACAAGCTAGTTTAATTGCTAGCTGTCGCAGTATTCGAATTTCCCAATAAATGTCGCCACTGTGATCAGTAACAATTTAACAACAGATTATTTACAAAGATTTTTCACACACACATATTCAAATAATTTGGATAATCATTCCCTTTAATCATTATTATTATTTCTTTTCCGTTTATGGTTAGGACGGAAATGTCTGAGAGAGGTCAGAATCTCAAGGCTGCCCTAGGTCTGAGAAAAGGAACCAAGTCGTAAGGACTGTACTGTTCAATAATCTCAATCTCATTATTGGTAACTGCGTATATTTTTTCATAAAAGTTAAAGTCCAGATATTTTAGGTAACGAGCTACAGGTAGGATGCATAGATTTTCTTTAATTTGCTGGTTTCTAAAGTATATTCTCTTGGTATTAATGTCAATCAAGTGTTGACTCATTTCCTTCCAACAGAGGAAAATGGTTCAAGCTAATCACTGCATCAGCATCATATCGACCAGCGGATTTCTCTGGGAGATCTTGGACCCATATCATCGATCATGACCACAAAAGTCTCTAATTTGAGATGAGACGTATATCCGCTTTCCTCTGACCATCTGGTATTAAAGTAATACTAATTTGAAGATTACTCTACTCCTAATCTAGTAAAGAACTAAACAAAACAATTTTATTGATTGCTTTGTGAGTGTGCTGCCCACAAATCCCTCATGGTCCATTAAACATATGCTGTCTCTTTCACAACAAATTAAAAAGGGCTTCATATTTCTTTCTGTTTCTGCTTTTATATATATATATATATTTATATATATATATATATATATATATATATATATATATATATATATATATATAATTTTAAAAATATTACCTTAAAATGTGAAAACATTTTATTAATTCTTACTTTTTAGCAGTTAAAAAATCTTAGCGATATATCTGACACCAAATATTATTCAATGTTCAATCTGCTAACATTTGTAGAATTAATGTAAAACATGTATGACAATAATTATAATATCTGATCTTACAAAGCTGCTATATATTTAATACGCATTCGTGAATTTATGTTTGTTGTTGTCTTATGCCAACTAAGTTAGTAATATTGGATGCACTATTCCACTTTTCCACGCCGAAATTTGGTGTGGAATTCGACTTCTTCAGGACACTATACCATAGGTGGCGAATTAAGGTAAACAATATCATTCAGAACCCTTTCATACCAGGAAAGGGCAAAGACATAAAATAGAGAGGGAAAATACATCCATGCCCAAAAGGGGATTCGAACCCACTACCTCTTTATAAGCAGTCAAGCACGCTGACCACAAGACCAGAAAGGCGGTAATACTTGTCTGTAGAAAACATAAATAAAATTTAATTGTTAATTTGATATAATGTAATTATATGAGTTACGACAAAGTTAAAATGTATACAATCCACATTCTTTAAAAAATGACATGATTTTTTTTTTTACTGTCCCATTTTTCATCGAAATTAAAGTAAAAGCAATAAATCTGTAGAATAATTAAACTTAGCTGTTATTACTTTTAATATTATAGTGTAACATTTTCAATCAATACGGCAATAAATTTTCTTACTTAACTTTTTTAGATTTAAAAACTTAGATAACAGTTCCTATATATTTTATTATAAAAATATTTTACCCTAAAAATCTTTTTTATATACAATTTAGTTTAGTTATGGAATTCGTAATAACAATAGTATTTTATTTACAATTAATAATTGAATTTATGTATAAAATTTCTTCTTTTACGTAAATAAACTTAGCTTTTAATTTCTTTTTAAAAAATAAGAGAATTCTGTTGCTGAGCAAAAATTTAAAATATTTTATTGCATTACTAAATACATTTTGTACAAATAGACAATCTTACTCCTAAATTATATTTATTTTCTCCTAAATTATAGTCTTATCTATAGAATTTATAAAGAATATATCTAAAATTATTACATTTATATAACTGCGTTCTTTTAACACTAAAAATATATTTATAAAGAAAAGTAACCAAACTCTTTTGTGTTTAATTTTGAGATGAAATGAATTACCATTTAAAAAAAATTTTAAATTGAGCTGCCAACAGTGCATTTAGAAGTCATTTTAAATTAAAATTTCATTCAAGGAGATATTACATTGTATAATTTCTTATGATGCCCTGAGACTAATAAAGAAATGCCTTTGAGATAAGATAACTGTTTGAGAATGCACAGAAAATACTTGAAGATACTGTTTCATGAAAAATGCTTATAAAAAATATTTGAACTATAAAAAAAACGAAATAAATTCAAAAATTAAAAGTGATATTGCAGTTGGATCTACTCTTAAAAAACAGAATCACTTAACGTTTTTCGTCATGAATTTTTATGCTTCCCCTAAAGAGCCAATGAATATTTATCCATTTGACTCATCAAGAATTCCTTTTCTAACTATTTAAATTTTGCATTAAGGAGACAAAATTATATACGAGCAAAAACTACCTTTGTCCAAACTGAAGAAAAATATTTTAATTAAGTAGACATGACTTCACGAGTAAATGAAAACCTCCGTCACTTCAGAGCAGTTTTAACCTACCTTAACTCTGGTCAAGTGGAATTGAAGAGATGTTAACGGGGCCTGGTGATAAATGGGCTGTAATTAGTAGAAGGTCGTAGGTTTGCTATCAGACATTGTTGTTGTTCTCGTGTTGTTGTTCTAGCTAGGCTGGCAAATTGGGGTGCGCTGCTCCACTTTTCCAACTGAACCGTACTTAGTGTGGAGTCCGACTTCTTCAGTACACACACGCGCCATAGGGACCCGTTTATAGGGTAGGCAACCATTCATACACAAGGAAAGGATAAAGACAAGGTAGAGAGAGAGAGAGAAAGTACATCCATGCCTGAACCAGGATTCGAATCCAGGATCTCCATATCCGTAATCAGGCATGCTGGCCACTAAAACAGTTGGCCGGCATCAGACACTGTTGAAAAATGTAATTTGGTGTCCCGTTCCTATCGTCTATGAAATAATTTATGATTGGTTCTTGGAAACTATCACATGCAGCGAATTTTAAAATTTCTCTCAACAAATAATTCCTAGTGTATCCCCCAATTGTTTCAATGAGAAACTTCTAAAACGCTTAGACTTAAAATGTTTAACTCTTTTTTTTCCCGCTAAATTGTGTTATTTTCTTTGAATTTCCATAAAAGCCATTCAAGTAGACTTTGAAAAGAAACTAATATATTCAACGATTTCATATGTGTTTCTCATATTTTTAGTTGCTCTTTATCCATAAAAAAATCTGCTTTAGATATAGCAACATAGAGGGGAAACTTAATTACAAATTTTCAAAATTACTTGTTTTATCATTATCACTAAATTCACTTAGCAGAAAATGTGGCGGTTAATATTTCTCCAATTACCCTACTTCAAAGAAAATGTTAACCGCAATGAGAAAAGCATTAAAGCGCAACAGAAAATTCTTGTTTAAACAGAGAAGGAAAGCAGAAGTTTTTATTTTCATGATAGTTGTCTCATAAAATCGACTGTTATAATTATGATCTAATTATATGGGTTTCTGTTTCATTAAACTTTTTAACGACTTTGAATGTTGTTTAATTTGTAATAATTTACTGTTGAATTTAAATATAGAATTTCATCTGAATTTGAAATTTAAATATATTTTAAGTAAAAGCGATAAAATCACATTGAACCAATATGTCAGCTACTCATATTTATTTATATCTTCTGAAATATAATTACCTTAAAAGCTCCTTATAATATAACTTAGTTGGATGATTTGTTTTTATGATGGATTTCTCAAGAATATCAAATTTTTCTTAAAAGCCATACCAACAGTTTTCAAAGGATTTTTTTTACATAAAATCAATTAAACAATTTAAATTAATCAAAATCAATCAGCTATGAAGCAAACTGTTAATTTCAGATTAAATATCATAATTAATAATCTGCGAAGTATACGAATGAAATTTATTACCGTGAAAAGTAATAAAATTATGTCTAAATTATTTGTGATACCTAAGATGATATTTGTACCTTTTCAACAGAAGAGCTAAGAGCTGCAATTCGAAAATTTTATTCAATTTCTACAGAAACATCTAGGAAAGAGCTGCTTATATATATGTGTGTGTGTGTGTGTGTGTGTGTGTGTGTGTGTGTGTGTGTGTGTGTGTGTGTGTGTGTGTGTGTGTGTGTGTGTGTGTGTGTGTGTGTGTGTGTGTGTATGTATATATATATATATATATATGTGTATATATATATATATATATATATATAATATATATACATATATATGTATGTATGTATGTATGTATGTATATATATATATGTATGTGTATATATATATATATACATAAATTTATAAACTGATAAATGGAAAAATTATTTTTCAATATAATCCAAAAGTGTTTTATAATTTAGTTTCGTATAAAAATTGCTTATTTTATTGAGTGATTTCATAATTAAATTGAATTAGCTGGTATATAATGTTGAGAATATTGTCAATTTTATGACCAGTAGTTACATCAACGACAAGTTAAATTTTGTGCACCAGAAGTTAAATTAATGCTTTCTTTATTCAACTTGATCTCAGTACTAGCTTAATTCCCTTTTAGTTAAAAGGAACATTCTCTCTTAAAAATCCTTTCCGCAGATTATGATGCTAGGGTTGCATTTTATTTATATTTTTATAACATGATTAGGAAATAAGCATATAAAACTACAGATTTATGTAATTTATATTCCATGCTATACATTAAGTTAAGCTGCTGCTTTAAAGTTTCTCTTAAAATAAATATAAGACGCTTAAATGACAAATAGCAAAATAAAACATAAATATTTCAGCTATAGCATCATAAAATTTAGAAAGAAATTGAAGCCTAAATTTTCGTTTAACTTATGGACAGAAATAATTCTTCGAATATTTATACGGTTCTTAAATTTCAGTTTAAGAATTAAGTTCTTGTATTAACGAAGTAGTTAGAAGAACTGTTTTGACATAGGCTGACTTTTTATTTTAATGTAGAGAGCCGCAGAGGCTACGCAGTTAAGAATGGCTGAACACACATTTTGCTTTTGAAAGTGCTCCGGTGCATTTAGCATTCAGAAAATACATGTCCTTATTTTCTTAGGCAGGTGCAAATCCTTAACAAAAAGCGTTATCATTCCTGGAATATCAATTGTGTTCGGTGACATTCACTGTGTGCGCTGAGAATGCTCTTTTCCATTCAGCAAGATCGATGATCCTGTCACAGATCCATTTACTTTGGTACCTTGCGATAATTTGACCCATAGATGACGCAGCAGGTTTCCCACTTTGAATGCCATTCTCTTACAAAGCTAATTACTTTAAAAATTGCTAAGAGGCTAACTACTATCATTTGTTTTTAATTAAATTGTTCTGATTTACGTTATCGGGTTTTCTACATTAGATAATGTTTTAAATAATTTTAGGTATTTTAAACTTTACAAGTTTTCCAAATACAGATTTTGAATTTACTAAATTTGTGTGACTGATTCACTTAAAATATTTTCTATATTTGTTGCATATTTGCACATTTCTGGTTTTATTTTTGTACAACATTTATTTCTGTACATTGTATTTTTTTCTATTCAACAGTTAGTAATATATGCTAGAATGATCCATTTAATAAAATGATATGACTACATAATTATCTTTTTTTTAATAAAAAGAGAGAGCGAGTCCAATATCAAATAAATGCATTAGAAATTTAAAGAGTGTATGTGTTGTTTGATTTTCGTTTAAATTTATAACGAACTGTTTGGTTGAAATTAAGAAGTTGTCTCATGTCGTCGCCAAGGTCTAATTACTACTGAAACATATGAAGATATTACTGTTTTCGAACACTGTTTGCGTTTTTATTTTACCATTCATTAGAAAAAGTTTCAAGAAGTCTATTTAATCCAGTAATTAAAAAATGTAAATATCATTATAATAACTGTATATATATATATATATATATATATATATATATATATATATATATATATATATATATATATATATATATATATATATATATATATATATATATATATATATATATATATATATATATATATATATATATATATATATATATATATATATATATATATATATATATATATATATATATATAAGAGAAATTCATTCTTTATGTGAACGAAAATGTAGACTTGTGTATAACAATGATTATTTTACGTTTCTAAGATAAACGTGCGCATTAAACAACTTTTAATCCTATGAAATTAAAATTATTTATTCTCAGAAACATACATTTAGTCATTTTTCTTTGATATCACTTTTAATTTAAGATATAAAGCGAATTCTTTCAACGCCAAAACTTTTATTTTCGAATTCTCCATATATATTTTCAGAGTCCGAACAGCCATCATTTCCCAAACTTCAAACTTGGAAGTTTAGGCATGCTATTTACTTAGTATGCATTCTCTCACATTCCACATTAATTTAATAATTTTCAAGTACATATTCAACTCAACGATGAATTATTAAATTTTGAAAGAATGTTGTACGTTAATCTGCTAAAATGCAATGGAAATCTTCATCTAATAATATATTTTAAAGAATAATTTTTAAAAATCAAAAATTTAAGGAAAGCCAAAATTAGTTTACTAGTCCCAGTTATATCCAAATTTATTCATAATTCAGCAGTTCCAATATTCATTAACAATAAATTCTATGATTTTAATAATAGGCAACAAACAGTTAATACAATTTGAAATACCAATTTGAAAAAATTGGCTGTGATAGTTTCAGTATTGTGATACGAGAGTAAAGATTAGCACATATTTCTATAAATTATTGTAATTCATTAAATAATACTAATTGATTTTTAGTTTTATTTTATTATTCAGTAAACTCAAGAACTAATTTAATCAAGGTGTAGAATTTACAGTCGATTCCGTACCATTATAATCCAGCGTGACCCAATTCTAGCAATTAAAAAAACGAATTATGGAAAAGAAGGTCAGAGCGCTAGGAGTTTAGCCACCAGCTGTGTAATAACATGTTCCTATGTGTAATAACTTAGATTCATTTATATATTGTTAATCATTCGTTGATTATATATGCAAACAATCAATGTGTAAAACAATTGCTATCTGCAAGAAGTATCCTAATTACAAGTATGGACACACTTGAAATTTATTTTGCCTCCTTTCCCATACACGAATTAAAAGACTGAAAAAAATTTCAAATAAATTATATTTTACAACAATATTTTTAGAGATGTTTCTTTGTAAATTAAATTTGTATATGGTCAAAACACTTTTATACTTAAATTAAATTATATTCGAAGGAATCAACAAAAATTTTTCGCAGTTTTTTTACAAGAAATTATTAAAAATATTCGCATAGCTTAACTGATAATCCGTTTAAATGAACCTGGTGTGAAACGATATAATTTTCAAGTTTAATTTATATAATTAAGAATAATTGAAAAATGACAAGTTAAAATTGTTAACTAAGTAAACATAAAAATACTGTCAACACATAAATGAATATCTAAAATTACTTTATATTCTTTAAATAAGTACATTTGAGATGAATTATTCTAACCTTGAAAAAAAAAAATTAAATTTCTCATTAAATAATTTATGTCAAGAAATAATTTCTTGCTGTAAAGTCTTTATTTATTTGATCAAATTTTGAGAATATCACGTGATACAGTAATTAACATGTGATGAAATATTTGTAAGTTTTTATTTTTGTCTTTATGGTATGATATTACTTAGTTGTAAAAGATACAACAGCTGAAGTCGTTTCTAAATTACTGGTTTACCTTTTTACTCTGATTTTCATCCTTTATTAATTTAGAATTTAAAAAGCATTTATTTCTCATGGCATTTTTTTATGTACTTCATTTTTAATTTTATTTTTATTTATTATGCTTTGTTTTTTTTTCTACAATTTGAATGAATTTCAAACAGGTAAAGTTGGTCCCCTTTCTAAGAATTTATGTATGAATTCTTATTTTCATTGTATAAAGTTCATCCCAATTTTCGAATGATAATTTAAAGTAATTCATTAATTAAAATATATTAGGCTCAGAATGTATTAAACGTCGATATAATTTATAAATGGATTGAGAACAAATTCTTCATTTGACAATAATATCAAAAATATTATTTCCTTATTATTATTTTGCGAATTAAATTATTTGAGACTTTAGAAAATCAACTTAAAACAAATATATTAATTAATTCCTTTACATAGATGAAAATTTAAAAAAGGGGAAAAATAATTTAATTGCAGTACGATTTTTTAATCAAGAATAGTGTTTGTGGGGGATATCGACAGATGTAAGTAAGATAACGACAGATGCAATATTCCAGAAAAGACTTTTAGATAAAATTGCATTTTATTCTTAAGAAATGACAACATTTCTACACAAAAACTTTTAAAAAACATTTCGAATATTTGAATTCAATAAAAAATATACCCTTTCTTATGTCGCAAATCTTTTATTCACTTAACAAAGAACGAATTAATAAATAGACTAAGAAAATGTGTTTTTCTAAATATTAACTTTGACTAAAATGATGAGCATTTACACATATTTTTATGTTTTTAATAAAGAAAAATCTTTAATATATTTTTTATTTAAGAGTATTTTCAAGAAAGCATTGCCATGGATAGAAAATATAACCTATGAACAAAGAAAAGTTGCTTTTGTTAAAAACACAAACATTACCGATAAAATCATACAGAAGTTTGCGATACATTTATGAACAAATTTTATGATTCTTATACATGAACTACATTAAATTCCAACCTACGATAGTATTGATATTTCAATTTGCTGGTTATCCATTATATTTAAATTCCTAAGCAATTTCAATCTCAATAAATGAGAAGTGTTACACAGTACGAAAATTTCTAACAGTTTTTAAAATGAAAAAAGTCTACATATTTGTAAAATTTAAGAAAGTTTTATTATATTTCTATCAATAATTGTATTTCTGTGACTTAATTGTTTAATTGGTTTAATTCCGTATTTATATACATTTCTTGTCTTTTTCTCATAGTTTTGTAGATAATCCAAGAATTTCGTTTACCTGTGATTCCTGCATTACAAAATTCACTGGATAATCATGAGCTTACAATATTTATGTATGAGTAATAAATTTGAATATTTTCCATAATTTTTTATCTGAGGAATTGCTCTTATATTCCTTGAAATCAGTATAGAAAATAGAGAAATTTCAGTAATATTAGTTAAAAGTTTAACAAAGATTATAAATCTGGTTTCAGTTATCATATTTTACTTACATTCTGCACCGAATGCATATATCAAGAAAAAATAATGCATAATTTGTCATAAAGTGATACTAAGCGAAATGCTCTATTATAAAATGCATTATCTATAAAGTGAAATGTATTTGGTAATTTTCATTTAACACAAACATAATTAACACAATAATGTTATAATAAATAAACACAGATGTTAGTGTAAATTGAATTGATTTGATAATATTAAACTATATAAATTATGTCAACAGAAGCGTAAATCTAAATAATATGGAAATAATTTTGAAAATAATTCCTTGAATTTAAGATAAATGAATTGAAAAATTTTTTATAATGTATTTCAATGGTAAAAATAATCTCCCGTTTTCTTGGCATCGGTTTGCAGAAAAATTTGATACATACCTATGTTTTCGCTACATTGTATATAAAGTTTTCAAATTATTTTTTATACATATAAAAAGTTGTTATACAAGGGAATGTTTTGAAAATGAAAGTTCAGTCTTGCAAAAACTTCTTATTCCCATTGACATGCCTTTATATGTGTCTAATATTATAAATCTTATTTAAAATACTCTGTAAAAACTAAATTTGTTATTTTGAGAAACCCATAAAAATTAAATTTTTGCTAAATTTAAATTCTTTATCTATGCTAATGAATCTTTACTAATTTCTTATGTTAGAGATACACAAACATGGCTCCAAGATAATTTTAATAAAAAATAATTTAATCTATAATTATCTATAATTAATCTATCTACATCTATAATTTTCTTTGTGTAAAACTTTGAGGTGTTTATTGCTTTTTATTCAATACGTTAAAGTAATGTGTATCAATACATTATTTCACATTATTAAATGAATTAACTAGAGACACAAAACTTTCAGTTTTGATTGAAGTTTATAATTAAATTAGCAGTAATATTTCTCTGTTTATATTATGCCCATTTAATAATCTGTTACTGAATATTTTCATTTATCTTACTTTAATTTTCGTAAATATTTCACATTTATTTCACAAAATTAATAGTAAATTCTTTGTACTTTTAGTATAAATCTTACATTTATTTCTAATCCATCTTAAATTTTCATTTCCACGTGGTTCACGTTACTTTCCCAGGCATGTCAAATGCTTAGGGAACAATTTTTTCACAATGCTTACAATACTGCATGGGCGTACAGAGAGGTTCGTCCCCTCAATATATCAATGTCCGATTTTGACAATGTAGTCACCTCTTCGATTGTTAGTTTAAAATTCCATTGAACACTTAACTTAAATCAGCCGTAACAAATCGCATGTTTCTTGTCAGCAAGTGCAGAAAAAAACGTTACTTTGAGAGAAAGGGGCTGAAAATCGATAGTTACATTTCTCATTGTTGAATGGAAAAGGAACAATTGCGAGAGAAACAAGTTGAATGAAGGTCAAAAATGTTAAGCACAGGAATATGTTTGTATCAAATTTTAAGAACTGCCATGAAATCCGTGCTTATTGTTTTAAATGAAAATTGTAGAAGTACATATAGTTGCAAGAAAATAATAAGGGAACAGAAAATTTTAAAAAAAATTCCTGCGGTGGGAGCAGAGTCCTAACTAAAAATATAATTTCAAATCAGAAAGGTTTTTCGACAATTTTCACACCAAAAATTTTTCAGACAAAGGTACATGTTTCGAGCATCATTAGCAAATTTGCATCGGTTTAGTCAAATCCCTTCATGTCACATGGGCATAAATCCACTGAAGTAGCCAGGCTTTATTATTATTAGAAAAAGCATGAGGCAAACTGTATTTAAATAATGATTTCCATTGATACTTGAGAATTGCTCGCGTCCATATCAATGTATTGTTCAGTTTTTTTTTTTTTTTTTTTTTTTTTTTTTTTTTTTAGACACAGGATTAATTTATATAATTCACAAGAAACATTCATAAATTCTAACTTCTGAAGAATAATGCGAAGCCAACACTAATTTATATTTCAAAACAGTTACCTTTAAAATGAACGAGAAATTCTTTCCAGTTAAGATAAAATGATTTCTGTAAATATGTTTAAAATAACGCGTAAACTGGAATATTTTGAGAACTATTGCAAATTCAAGGAATAATATTTTTCTTTCGTACGAAATATATTCTCTATAAAATCTTTATGATCAAAAGTAATTAACTTAAATTTTAATGTAATATGAATTGAAATCTGCGGGCTGGAATTTTTTAAATTGTCGACTTAATGAGAAAAGTCCTGATAAAATAAACGAAATTGGAATTCTTTGCAAAAATTGTATAACGATATTTTAAATAAAATTGTATGTGTTTTTCCTACAAATACAGCTTTAATGCAGGATATATGTAGACGACTAATTAAAATATAATATGAATAAAATACAGATTTTTACCCGGAAAGGAAATGTGACTTTTAAAATTACAGAAGCTGTCATAACATCATAAAATAAACTTATTTTTATAAATATTAAAAAATTAAAATCTTGCAAAATTTAGTAATCGAAATGTACTATTTGAATAGTTAATAAGAGCATTAATAATACCAAAGAGATTATTAAAATTATATATTTATTTGTAACGAACACAAAAACTGAGAAAATAGGTAAACATAAATATATGAAGTAAAAAATTTCTCAAAAATAAAACTAATTAAAAAACATTATTTGGTTTATGACATTTAAATTTTTCTACAAAAGTTACATTTTGAATTAAAAAAAAAGCTGCATTTTATGTTCATATTCGTATATAGATATTTAAAGTGCATTTTTATTTAAAGCAAAAAATAATTATTGCATAAAAAGTCTTTAAAATTTAAGAAAATAATTTAAAATATTATAAGTGTGTCCAAGAATTTTAACAAAACAATATAACAAAACTACTACAAATATGTATATTTTTCGGATAATTTGCTCAATATTTTAAATATTAGAAAAATAAAGAAATACCAATCAATTATTCATGTGTATATTTACTTTGTCATTAAAAAAGCGGACAACATTTAAGACATTTATTGTAGTCCTTCTTCATTTTTATATCACATAAATTATGTCTTTTAATCGTTTTCTTAATTAGAAAAGCCTTCATCTTTAGGAATTTTGTATAAAATATCGTCAGTATTGTTTTTAGGTAATTTTACATGTATTGTAGGGATAATGAAGTTATTCACTCAATTTATTATGAGCATAACAAATAAAATTGTTTTTTCATTATATTTCTGCTTCTAAGGATGTTATATTTGATTAATACGTAATATTTGATGAATTATTTAAAATGTTAACAAATAAAATAAACTAAAATTGAAAGTACTTCTGAGAGTTTTTTAAATTAAGAGCTCAGAAAATGTGTTCTCTAAAAAACATTGTTATTACAATTTATTCATTTCTTTTCACTTAATTTAATTTATGTTAAAAGTAATTTCTTTGTTAGTAAACTTTTAAAATTTTCTTATGGTATGAATATTTCAAAATTTTCCATTCGCTGATGTTTTTAAGAAACTGGTTCACAACAATTTGATTACTCACGTGGGGGAGAGGGAGCATCTCTAAAGATAAATTTTTGATAGAACCGATATTTCTGAGAATAGCTCCATGTTTCACTTGTTTTTAGAAATATTTGTAACAACTTTTTATAGTCTTAATGTTATGATTATGCTTTGGTAATAAAGGTTTTTAAATACTGTCTTCTCAGCTTTTGAACAATGGAAGATGTAGGTGATCGTTCCATTTGTACATCTATTATGGTGACTGGTACTTTGAAACTACAAAGTAGTTAGTAATGCACTGAAACGATTGTACGACAATTCATTGTGGAAGGATATAAGGAAAAACTTTGTAAAATAATGATTATCGTATTCATCGGCCAGAAAAAAAGTACCCAAAAAACTAAGCATACCCATTGGCTAACTGCTTTGTAAAAATTAGAAAATTTGTATTTCTAAACACATTTCTCATAATGAACGGTAGGGAGACAAACCATAGTTTTTTGATTCAAAGGAGCATGGCTAAGATTTTGATACGGCCCAACGAAAAGCCTAATATCTTTATATAGTATTTTAGTATCCAATTCGTAATTTGCTTTTCAGAAGAAATTTTCAAACTTGTTGAAACGAATCACTAGGAAAGCAAAGAATTCCCTAGTTTTAAACTCTAAGGAAATGCATGCCGAAATTAGCAGGATAACATCTGTCACCCACAGTTTAAAATGATCTGAAATCGAACTTTGGGTATTAGTTTTGAAAAATGCATTTCAACTGTTATATTGGTTTTTTATGTGTAGCGAACAGTTTAATGCGGCGAAAGCTGTTATAAAATATTTTAATATACACATTCTATGGTCTTAAGGGAATTCATGTGTCACGAGGTAGAAAACCAGGAATTCACCCCCCCCCCCATTAAATAATAGAAATTTTGTGGTAATCAGTAGAATATCTAAATATCCTTTGAAAATTAGATTATCAGAGTTAAAAGAGTTACCGATATGTAAATACTTTTGGTTTAATAAAATAATTTTAATTCAAATCATAGCAGCTTGATCAGAAACAATGTTTCAAAGGAAGAAAATTTTAAATATAGTTTTATCGCTCTCATTATTTTCATCGATTGCATTTGATATTAGCAAGGTAAAAATAGTTACACTCTTATATATCATCTGTTTACTTCAATAAATTAATTTTAATGCAGATCATGGAATGTGATCTAATCGTGATTATTTAATAATCTACAATTAATTTACTTATAAATGAAAATATCATTTATAAAATAACTGATATGGTACTGCTCCCAATAGTTTAATCCTCCTTAAAATTTTTCAGAAATATATCAGATATTTTTCAAATGTTTCTTCTTAAAGAATTTAAATTTAAGGACCACAGAAAAAAACACTGGCATTGCTAAATTGCGAATTAAAATATATGCTTACAAATCCTGTAGTTTTAAAAATTCCATTGAATTCACACACACACATCAAAATGATTGCAAATAACATTTTAGAT
The DNA here is from genome assembly GCA_030067965.1 of Latrodectus elegans. NCBI lineage: Eukaryota > Metazoa > Arthropoda > Arachnida > Araneae > Theridiidae > Latrodectus > Latrodectus elegans. Next base: position 91,332,204 of record CM057816.1, on the reverse strand, counting down.
ATAAAAAAGTAGAAATTTGATTTCTTTACTTTTGAAATATTTGCTTAATTTTAAGAATTACAAACTTTCTGTAAGCAATTATTATTTTAAGTTTAATAATTAGTGATTATTGTGAAGTGGCCAGTATAAAATATTTTCCAACTTAAATTTCTATAGTCATGCGATTATTATAGAAATAATCAACAGTTCAATAAGTAACGTAAATTTGATCTGTAAAAATAAATAATTTAATCCGTGCAACTTAAAGTAATTGTAAAAGTCTGCTAATTTTGTTAATTACGAAAATATTCTTATGACATATTATTTTTTCAGTTTAATTATTTCTGACTAATATTATGTTATTTTAAAGTTTACATTCTTTTGTGATACAATTTTTAATGGTAAGAAAAATAATCAACAACTTAATATAAGCTAGATTGTGTAAACTTGAGTCAAAAGAAAAAATAATTGTGTGTGGATCAATATTATAGTACATAGTTTCCAAGATTTTATTTTCATTGCCACCAATTTCGGTTTTCATTAGAAAAAATACAAATAGCGTAGAATGCTTTATTTTCTTAAATTCGGATTCTTTAATTTCTTAATTTAAAATATAGTATCTATTAATTATTAAATTCCAGAATAATTAATTGAAAAAGCAATAATTCAAAAACCAATTTCATTTTCTATTCTTCTACTCCAAATAAATTATGAAGTACGAAATAATACATACTAATCGAAGTATTATAGTCAAATTACCAATAATTCCAAATTACAAATTATATCCGTAGCAAGAGTGATACAAATCGTTTCCTCCAGAGTTCAATGTTGACTGTTCTTTTGCAATGAAAATTTAGAAATTCAAAATCGGTATGGAGTTTGTCGATCACGGATGTTTACGCCGTTTTTATGTTCGTTTGAGAAGTTTTCGATGAGTCAGATCATTCTCGTATGAATAACAAATGTTGAGACTAAAAATTTATATCCTCTTCAGCTAATCAATGTTACTAAACAAAAGCTTCCCTTCCTGTCAAGGACAAATATCACTAGTTTCCACCATAGCAACTATTCAGAGACTAAATGCTAAAATGTTAATTTTACTCAAAGTGTTTTGATTGAGGATAAGGTGTACACTTATAATATTATAGTAAAATAATTTATATTTTTTCAAATAAATTACTTATAGCCTTTACCTAAATAACAAAAGAAGTATTTTAATTTAAATAAAGTCTTTTGAAATATTGATAATTCCATGAGAAAAAATCTTAGAAGGAAATAAAATGAAACAATCAACTCATAATTTCTAATCTCTAAGCGTATGAGTAGCAATTTGAAATTCATTTTCTATTGAATAGCTTTAAATAGAGCAATGAAGACTTTGAAAATTAAATTTGCATTTTTATACATTTTTTAATTTATAATTAACTCAGAATACATTCCCTGTATTAAAATTGCCATACATTTAGTATAAATGGAACCAAATACATATTTTAAAATAAATATTAGACACATTTGCATCTAAAAATTACACGTGTAGTAACTAAATTTTGATTCTATTTTTTAATCGTCATTTAGCTTGTAAATTGCAAATGTATTGCTCAATTCTAATAATTTATAAGGATACTATTTTAATTAATTTAAACATTAGTTTTAAATTTACTACCACCATTTAAATAAGGAATAAATTTTATAATTTTTCATTTTATTAAATAAAAAAATTATGTTCTTGAGTAAAAAAAAACTTTAGTTTTATTTTTTATATTAGATATAAATTTTGTCATAAAATTTTAACATTTTTCTAGTGATTTTGAAGTAAAAATTAATAAGAATGTTAAACTATTACTTTTTATGTAATTATAATAAATGGATCGTACTATAAAATATACACCCCAAAACGATTATTATTTAGATAGTTTAAAAAAAAGTAACTCACCAATATAATAATTCATTTCAAAAATCACCATAATAGCTAATAGATTCGAATGCAATCATATCAACAGTAAGTAGGAAAAAAATATAAATCTGATTGATCAGTTTTTTATAGTATTTTAAGTTATCAATTTCAATTGAATATCTCATAAGACTATTTATTAATGTTTTAAAATTTTCCTCAAAGATAATAATTTCCTAAAAAAAAAAATTAATAATATTATGTAATTTCCAATGCAATAATACAACTACGACCATAAAATAGTATGAAAAAAAAGCGTCTCTTGGTCCTTTTATGCATATCAAATTCTTAGGTATGAACACACTGCGCGTCAAGCTGCGCAGATGACCAAGAAGGAAGGGGATGGAAACTAGTATATTAGGGGGTAGACGCTGTGTCAGGAGACATTCTACTTTAAGCAGTCCACAAGTGCACAGCAAGTTTGAGTTTCTCTTATACAATTTAACTTTCTTTCTACAAAGCTTTTAAAACTGTTTTATGAAAATGGAGAAGAGAGTCAACAGTTTGGTTTATGGTTGTATACGTCATCCTCTCAGCAGTGCTCGTTTACTTCTAGCGGCTCTGGATCTGGAAATCGGCATGATAAGAAATATACCTGGACCAGATTCCTTAGGATATCTAGATATTTGGATTTTTACTAGAGAAGGCATAAATCCTGATGATATTGATAAAATGTATGAGAGATTGTCGGAAGAATGCCTTCTTCAACTTCACGAAAATTTCGAGTTCGTCATTTAAAAATGTCAAGTGACCTGACGAAGTATTTATATAAATATTTAAATTTACAACAGAAGATAAATATCGTTTCAAAAATATCGTATGCATATTCATTTACTAGTTTTGACTCTATTTTCAATCTAATGTATAATGAAGCAATTAATGATGGCATATTGCTGAGAAGCTTTCTTCTGTTCTTAGGAAAACATAAGGGCCTAATCAGTATTATTATACATGAGATGAAGCCAAATGTTTTGGAATTCTTGTTGTATAACATAAAACTGTCTGGACAGGAAAAGGACTTTCCTTCGTATGAGCTGACTCAACAAATACTACCACTCAACATTTGTCACGTTGCGAGTGACTTTAAAAAGATAAAAATATTTTTAAAATTCGGCTACGAAAATTTTTTTTTCAATTACCATTGGTCATCGAATATCAGTTTTTACTGGGAGGAGTTTTTCGGACAATCGTAAGTATATTTTTTTGTTTTGTTAAAATAATTTTTGCATGTTTTTGTTATAGTGACTAAATATTTCTCAAATAAGAATTTTGAATTCGAAATATTAAAGCTATATAAGACTACTCGTTAAATAAAATTTCCTGTTACAAAAATTTTATTTTCTCTTTTTAACAATTGTTTTTCAAATTTAATTTAATTTAATAAACATCCTTATTTATTATTTAATATTTGAGGAACACTTCAATGTCGCCGATAAGGAACTTTTATGGGCAATATTGAGGTGTTATTGGCGATATTCAACTGTTATTGATGTGTATTAAATAATATTTTGAGAGGATTGCTCATAGAAAATTATTTGATTTTAAACTAAATGATACATTATTATTTAACCGCTCAAATTTCTTATTGTGCCTTTCTATGAAAATCAGAGAAATGTTATTCTGGAGAAGAGCATTTTTTACAAATATTGCTATATGCATTATTTTAGCCATGATTTTCTAAGCAATTTTCTGAAAATTTACACCAGGAAATGTCTTTAACTACTTTAAGGATTTTTCTTCGCAAAGGAAAATTAATCACGCTTTCCTTGCAATTTCGTTAAGATATTAAAGTTTCCTTTTAGTTTTATAAATATTTTCTTTGTATTTGACCTATCAAATGACTTTCGAATTTTAATACTTTTTCAGTATGAAATTCCTCAAAATAAACACAGAATGATTTTAAAAAATTTTAAATTAAATAACTTTCTCAGATAATAGATTATTTTATAAAAGGCCTTTTTTCGTCACAGCTTTTCTTAAAATTGAAATGATTATAAGTGTGTATGAGTGTGATATAAATATGTAATAAATAATTGAAAAATTATTTTCCATTTACTTATATCCTTACAACTATAGTTTAACTATCATAACTTCAATAAAAACTGATTTCGTAAGGAAACATTGATTTTCCATTGCTTCTACCTTTACAAATCTATAATTAATATCTTTACAGTTAGAATTTTAAAATTTAAGTAAAAATGAGTCTTTTAACATAATTTTTAAAGTGTCTTTTAAGAAAAATAATCTTGATAGAAATTTTATGATTAAAAAATTATGCAGTATCAAATCGATATTTTAAATTAAGATTTCTAATATATATTTTGATAAAAATAAATATTTTAATAAGTATTATATATTTCTTTAGAACGTGCGCTAGTTATTGTGTTCCTATTCAAATTACTTTAAAAAGCTTTAAATATATATGTTTTTAGAATTTTGCCGATTTATTTCCGTTTAAAATATCAAACTATTACCTCTTTATGGGTCTCTTTCAGTTGTTAGATTTTCCTATAAAGTACCATAGCAGTTTTTCCTTTTTCTAATTATTTTAAAGAAAACCAAATCTGTTTTTACACACGTGACATAATTTCATCAATCACGCCTAACTAATGACATATTCATTTCACAATATTCTAAAATTTATTTATTTGAAATAATAATTGCGCGTGTTCCACAGATATTCACTTTCCTTTTAATAGATTAAGTGAGTGATTTTTCTTATATTTTCTTTTAAGCACTTGTAATAAGAAGTACCCCCAAACAATAATATATATAGCCGATGTGAAAAATCTCAAATTGAGAAAGTGAAACATGATGTTTCTTCCTGTGATACTATTTTAAATAGCGAAACGTTATTAAGTACCATTTTTTTTTTTTTTTTTTTTTTTTTTTTTTTTGTCAAATAACAGCCCATTCCAAGCACATTGCATTGTTATAATGTAATATTTTTCTACTATTTAACCGATCATTATTATATTAATCCATTGTTGTCAAGTAACACTTCGTTGCGTATTGCTGTTATCAAACATGTTATTGATATTTATTTATATACATATTTAATTATTACGATTTAAGAAAAGGTGAACGCATCATAAGTAAATAAAATATTAAAAGAATGAAATTTCAATATTATATATTAATTAATATTATTAATGAATTTTCTTATCTTTATGACGTAAGAATTATTAAATTTTTATTACTTATTGAAGTTAAATCAAGAATTTATTTTTTCCTTGTATTCATTTTTTTATAATTCATAGTTATGAAGACGTTAATTTCAGATATTAGGACCAGAATCTCTGAAATATTTGTGTTAATTGCATTTTGGGAAATTGTTTGTGCTCTCTTCCTTTTTATAATAACATATTATGAATTTAGAAAGGATTTGTTTTTATTTACACTGGATTTCTCTTGCTTAAATTGACAGGTAATTTCCTAAATGAAATGAAATGTGCTTAAATTTAATTAAAAAATGTTATAAAAAATATACACTCACCATTATAAAAGAGCAAAGAATATATTAATAATTACTTATGTAAGCACAAATTTTTTGTTAAGTAAATTTCCCTTATTATCTTTGTATGGAATATATAAAACAACTCAGCTTTGCTTACCTTACTAATTTTTTATACAATCATGACAAAATTTGTAAATATATTTATAAGAAAACTTATTATTAAATTGTTAAATAATTATATTCAGGAATCATCTGGTTTTTATTTTTATCTTAAATTTCCTTATATAAAAATTTTCAAGCTTAGAAGAATTTATATTTGTAAGGTTAAAATTACAAATTGTTAGGCAAAAATTACATATCTTAGTAAAATTATATGTGAAAATATTTTCAGAAATTATGTAATAGATTTATGTACTCGAATATTTACAGTTTACATACATAAAAACTCAACTTGTTTTAGTAAGTAAGACTGAAATTTTTTCAAATAGAAGGCTCTGAGTTCGATCTCTGCTATTTTTGAGAAACAGGAAATGTGTTTTACTCCTCAATCCCAGCATGCATATTCATATTTTTCAGTATGAGTGATTTAATGTTTTCAGGGTCTTTTATTTGACGATATATTATTCTCCACTATTCTTGAAAAGTTCTTCTTTAATCCTATATTTTGTGTATGATCAAGTAAATGAAAACAGTGCTTAATTTTTAAATTATCCGCTCTATAGCCTCAAATTTAAATACAAGACTTATAAATTCATGAGCATTCGTTACTTTTAAAGTAACGATATGCAATTTGCTGCTGAATGAATGATTGTACAAGAATCGAACCTAATTTCATAAGAATGTCCCAACCTGCAATGTATTAGGATATGTTTTCTTTTGCTTCATAAAAAATAGCAATATATAATAATTTTTATGTATCATAGTGTGTAAATATTTTGTGCAACTTTTATAAATAAATTTAAAACTTCACAGTAAAATCTCATTTAGTGCACTCTTGATATAATCATTGTTTAATTAATATCAATATTAGACGACTATTTGGGTACTTAATGATTACTTTTATTTTAATCTCATCAATTAATTTAAATATCATGTCTCTTTTCATTGTATGATTGATAGATGTAAAAATATTTGTAGTAATTGATACATTATTTTATTTATTGAGATCTGCAGGAAAATAGTACAAAAAAGTTAAGGCCGACAAGATTATAATAATTTTGTATGCCCTTTTTCTGTATTTAAAATATATAAAAATGCTTAAAACACATAATTTCATATTAATTTGATTATTTGTCAGTTTGAAATACTAATTATATACTTAAAACGATTGATTTGGCTTTTCCATTTTCGTGGAAATAACATATTGAAGCAAGAGTAAAATAAAATACTAAATGAAAAATTTTAAATATTTATGTATTTGTTTATATGTCATCATTAAAATATTTATTAAATGTAAATATTAGGATTTTTTTTAAAAAAACAACGAATTGATTTAGTCAGGATTTATTTAACAAAAATAATTTTTTATTGTTAGGGAATCTTATGATGATTAACATTTTCACTTGCGCTTTTAAAAATTTTAGTTTTAGTAAAAGTGAAATTTTTAATATTTAAGGAATCACAAATAATGAATAATATTTTTATTTATTCTTTTCATAATTTCTATAAGTTTAGGGAAATTGATATGTTTAATTCCAGATATAATTTGAAAATAACAGTTCATTACTCAGGATTTTTTTGACAAAAATAATTTTTAATGTTTGAAAAATGACATTAAAATTATCATTTTTATTTACATCCAAAATTTCCATAATTATCGCAAAATAATTTTTTTTAACTCCAGATTATTTTTCAAATAATAATTCATTAAAACAGATTATTTTTTGACATAAATAATTTTAAATGTTTAACAAATCAAATAATATCGTTAATATTCACTTTAAAATTTCTATATTATGACTAAAGTCAAACTGACTCATTTTAATTCTGCATTATTTCTAACTAAATTATAATTTGCAAATAAAATATAACTTATATCGATGAATAATATTTTCTTCACAGGAAATTTCTTTCTTTAATGAAATCACAAAGGATAATTATTCCCTCTAAAAATAAATTACTTAATGTTGTTGTTGTGATGTGCCATCTAGCAGGCAACGACGGGTACGCTGCTCCAATTTTCCAACTGAATCATATTTTGTGGTTTGCGATTTCCTCAGAACTCACATGAAATACGCGTTTATAGGATAAGCAACCATTTAAACCTCCTTCACACAAGGAAAGGGAGAAATCAAGTACATCCATGCCCAAAACGTGTTTCAAACCGAAGACCTACTTATCCTCAGTCAGGCACGCTTACCACTATACAAATTAAGCGGCAAGTATCATAATATTTTCTCCATCCCGAACCTATAGCAAACTAAGAGAAAATATGAAAAATGTCAAAAATGGAGAAAGAACAAGTTGTTCATTTCTTATATCAGCAAATGAAGTATTGCTTTTAAAGTAGCGAAATGTTGTTTAGCAACGCCTATCATTCTTAAAATAACAAAAATCAACTGTCATCAAGTAACATTTCGTTATCACATAACAGACTTTCTTAAAATAACAAAAAGTTCTCATCGTTACTGAATAACAGACCGTTCTTTAATAATGATAACAGACACTTGTAAAACATCTTTTGCTGCTGCCATAACAGACACTTGTAAAACATCTTTTGCTCCTGCCATAACAGACACTTGTAAAACATCTTTTGCTCCTGCCATAACAGACACTTGTAAAACATCTTTTGCTCCTGCCATAACAGACACTTGTAAAACATCATTTGCTCCTGCCATAGCAGACACTTGTAAAACATCTTTTGCTCCTGCCATAACAGACAGTTCCTTGAATAATGAATAGTTTCCCTACAGCATTTCGCTACCGCGTAACTGTTCCAGACAACGTGCTGTTACTGATGTTCAAGTGGACAGCAATTTTAATTTAAAGTTAATATGCCAACTGAAGCGATAGCGTAATACCTTGTTATGACAGGTCGGGGTAATTTAAGGATTTGTTATTAAATAACGCTATTTATAAAATAACCGATTATTCTAATAACGTTCAGAAACATATAACTTTTATTAAATAACGAACCCCTCTAATTTTTACGCTTAATTGTAAACTGTTATTACATCTTAATATGAAATTATTTAGTTAATTGGTACACTAGCCTTTTTTCCTAAGCAATATATTTCTAAAAGAGAAATATTTGTGACTTTCTAGAACCTACTTTTAAATATTTATTTATATAGTTCCGTATAAGATCTTTTATAATCATTTTTGAAAACTTTTGTTTTTATTGTAGATTTTGGAGTGTTAAATCAAAACTTGAAGGAATTTCTGCACTGAAGAGGATGTATTTGATTTTACTTACGTATGGAGCATTTGCCGAAGTGATTTCCGATAACAAAGATGCCTTACTAACTGTTGTAAAGGTTTGGAGGGCGTTGCCTGAACCATTCATCACAAGTAAGGAGATCAATAACACCTTACAAGTGCTGGTTCCAGCCGAGTCAAAGGAACGTGTAGAACACTTTCATTTTAATTACAGACTTGAATTCGGGAACGTGTCCTCCACTCCTCGATCACTTCGGCACTTGTCTCGATGCGCAGTTCGAGGTGCCATTTCTGGAAATGGTAAATTGCCCGAAGGTATTTGGAAATTGCAAATTCCGCCAATTTTAAAGCAATATTTAATGTTGAAAATATAGGTCTAAAATAAATATTTAACAATAAAAATTTTGTGTGGAAAAGTGTTTTTCATTTTCTTATTTTAAGTCCTTAATTTTTTTTTTTAATGTGGATACAAAATTGATACGCTACCTTCGATTTAAAATATTTTTCTATTAATAGAGAAATGGTTTAAAAGTATTAATTATAAGATATTTTTGTGACAAAATTTATTTTTCAATTAATTTAATTTAGACATATTATTCAATTTTTTTCAATCTATTTTAAAATATTATATTATTTTCTTTCTTATTAGAATCCATTCGTTAATTTCTCAGAAGAGCCATTTCCATTATCTCTTCTTTATGGAGAAATTTAGAATGCTAATATATATATATATAATATATCCTTATGTAATCGATGCACGTTATGTACAGTATGTCATATAATTACATTAAACTTTTATTGTACAATAATATTAGATAAACATAAATGTTTTTCAGTATATAACAATTTAGCAGCATTTAATTATATAATAAAGGAATTTAAATTTTAACATTTTATCTCAATTTATTTTTAGCACGTCATGAGAAAATTATTTCTTTTTCAATTTTAATTTAAAGATTAATTAAATATTTAAAGAATATACATATCTATATTTCAAAAAATATGGTTTTCTATATGCTTCACATATTTAGAGCAATTTAAATGCCTAAATGGGTTCCTATAATTTTAAAATATTAAGCAGAATTAAATGCAGAACGTAAATATGTCAGAAAATGATGGACTGACAACGAAGTCACTTTACTGGAGGAGTGACTGCATTTGTTGCAAAGACACTAACATATTTTAAGCAAAAATATAAATAATGATTTGGGAACATTTTTAGAACAATTATATAGTTATGCTATGTATGAAAAACGCAAATATATTTCTAAGGGAAAGCAAACACGACTTCCTTAATTGTTCATATAGAAATTAACATGAAATCCAAATACATTTATTTATATTCTTTTCTATTACTCTATCTATCACATTTTAAGAAGCTATTATTTGATTTTTAACTTTTTGTATATAGAAGGATAGAATATAGTTTTTAGGAAAAGCATTATTATTTTTTATAATGTATTTTTTATTATAACTTAAAACTGATGATACGATTAAACATATTCCAGCTCATTCTGAATCGTAACAGAAACAGGTTCCTTGCACTGAGAAGTTCTGCGTTCAATACCAGTCATTTCTAAATTTCAGGAAATCACTCTTGCTTTAATTGCTCTTCTGATGCGGTGGGTAACTCAGAGTTTTCTAAATGTCCTCTATTTTGACACTGTATAAGATTTTGCTATCTATGAAAATCTCTCTTTGAAGACATAAATCGATGTGTGGATTAAATATTATTTTAAAAACCTGACAATGCTATCAACTGTAAGACAGTCCAATATAGCAGAAATTTCAGTTCAGGCAATAATACTTCAACAGATAAAATTGTAATAATTATGATAAGTTTACGTTTTCTTTTAATGTTGAGAGCCGCAAAAGTAGCACCGTTAAGTATGATTGGGGGGAAAGGGGGTTCATTTTCATTTTGAAAATGCTCTGGGTGATTTAGCATTTATAAATATCCTGTGTTTATTTTTCCAGACAGGTGCAAATACTTCACAAAAATTATTTTCATTCTTGTAATTATCATTGTGTTCAGTGACATAATCTGTGTGTGCTGAGAATGCTCTTTTCTATTCAGCAACAGCTGAGACCTTATTCTTTTTCACAGAGAGAGATCGATAATCCTAAAATAATTAATAATTCAAAGATCCATTTGCTTCGTTACCTTGATATAATTTGTTTTACAGATGACACAGCTTGTGTCCCACTTTGAATGACATTTACTCTCCAAGTTAATTACTTTAAATATTGCTAAGAGACACATTATTTTCTTTTGATGATAATGCTTAAGGCTAATTATTATCATTCGTATTTGAATTTTGAATATATTATTAATGGGCACATTAATAATTGAATCAAATTATTCATTATAAAATGCATGACATTTTAACTGCGTATCTCTTTAATATAAAAGAACTTTGAGGTATAAAAATGCATGCGAAAACTGATTTATCATCAAAGAAACTTATAGAAATTCTTATATTGACGTATTACGAATATTTTATATGCTTGGTTTAACAACTTTTCATTTTTTAAAATAAAAATAAGGTTTCATGGTGTTGAAATAAAATTTAGGAGTTGAAACCATGATGTCAGTCATATTACATGGATAATGATAAGTATATTGACACAGCCAAATCCATTCAATAAAAATAATGAGAGTAAACATAAACAGAAATCATCCGTCTTCATATCGTTGATTATCATCCCGTTCTAATTTTCGTGATTAATGCTAATTTCCATAAAAAAAGGTTTGAAAAATTAATGTTGAATACTAATTACTAACCGTAATGAAACATAGTACACATATTACTCATATTATAGTTTGTTCTAAAACAAATTTCGCATCAAAATTTATCAGTCACTGTCAACACTCCATCCAAAGAGATGTGGTGTAGCTGCTGGTCTAGACATTAATAATTAGACTAACTTGAATGATAGAAAAATAAATTAATTAAATTTAAATTGGAGGTCCATCACCTTCATCCTTGGTCTGGAGATAAGAAAGAACCTGTTTTGACGTCGTGAGAGAACGAACGTGTATTAAGAGCTCTCTTGAGCAGCGAACTTAGCGGACTTTCACAGGTTTTCTCTCTGACTAATTAATGTAGCATCTAACAGCACCCTCAAACTAAATTATTGTTATAATATACACACTATTTCTTCTACTATGTGATGGAAATAACGAAATTAATGGAAGCTATTCCAAATCCGCAGCCATGAGTTCCGGAGAAGTAGAATTAATGATATGTTCATAGAACGCCAATGGAATTAATGGTAAATTAGAAGAGCTGAGGAAGTTTGTTGACAAACACTTGCTAGATATCCTACTCGTTCAAGAAATCATCTAAAACCAAATCAAGTAATTAATCTCAGGAATTTCGCTATATTCAGAAACGATAGGAAAAATCCTCAGGAACGCACCAGAATCAGTAGACATGCACGTGTGAATGCTATATAATTGAATTTTTCACAATCAAAAATTTCCCACTGCATCCAAAACTACCACCATTTACAAAATGGCAAGCGACCATAACCCGGTCACTTGTACCATTGATTTGACCTATAAATTTTACACCATTCATTAAGTATTGATTCTAGATTGGACTTGATTCAAACATAGCCTCATAAAGGATATTAATCAGCTAGCGAGTTTAAATAGTATAAATAAAACTGAAAGGGAATTGCATAATATATATAAAATTATTTATAGAAACTATGAGAACACCCGAAAAAAATAAAATAAATAATTATATATCCTTCTAAAGCCATGGCCTGAAGGAAAAAATTAAAACAAGGAACAGACTAAGAAAAGCTTGGCAACTGCCCATAGAGACTGTCTGATAAAATTATGCATAATAAATTTGATAATAAATTAAAAAAATGAAAACTTTTAAAAATAGCCTGTGGCAAGACCACATTAACTCCCTAATAGCAAAAGATGTTTCCCTATGAAAGACAACAAAATCATGAATGAATAAAAAATGTGTTTTTCTACGCCCAAATGGAAATAATAATATTGCATGCACTGATACTGAAAAAGCAAATGTAATCTCAAAAAGCATTTGAAGGCAATTATCACCTAATGATATCATCAATGATAGAGAAAGTGAAATCAATATTTAAATAGAATCCTACTTGCTTTCCCCCAACCTACAACACCCTGCCGATTATCCTCCCATCTGAACTACTGACATATATAGAAAAGATGAAACCCCGAAAAGCCCCTGAATATGACCAAATAACTAACAAAACGCTAAAAAAACTTACCACCAAAAACTATTTTTCATCTTAATATAACATCTTTAACCAATTATTAAAACTAAATTACTAGTGTGCATATTGGAAAATCGCAGTAGTATCCCCCATATTCAAGGGCAATGGCAAGAATCCCAGGACCCAAGCAATTCTAAAATGGTCTATCCAGACACAGATGTTGTTTCTGTTTTCCCAGTTCATGAGAATTTGAAAGATATCTATTTTGGTGCTTTCCCACAAATAAATAGTAATATAATATAAACTCATAATGACATTATAATGAAAATAATCGAAGCATTTTTTTAAAAATAATTCAAGTTGTAAATAATTTTGAAGATTAATGTTATGCTTTTAAATTTAAAACAATAAAAATTGAATAAAAAGCAATCAGAAATGTAGAATTGGATTCGGAAATCTGAAAGAATTATAAGAAATAATCTTTTTAAATAAAACATTTTAAAAAATTATTTATTTTATATATAAATATAATTATTTTCAAAATTGTATATTTTTGAGCAGTGAATGATTTTAATATATATTATATAGAGATTAAATGTATTTATAAATAACAGTGAGAGTTATGATATATTAACTAGATATACATTTTATTTGCCATTAATGATAAATTTATTAATTTCTTCATCAGTAATGATCACTTAAATTTTTTCAAATTCCACGCTTAAAGGTTCAAAGTCACTTCAATAACTTTGTCCTATGTTTGATCGTAAATTTCAGAATTAATTTTTACTTAATAAATGTTATTTATATCTTAACTTTTATAAATAAAAAAAAAGTCATAAATATTCTCAGCCAAAAATGTAAATTTGTAATAATTTTTACATATATATTTTTCCAAACAGATACACTCAGAATTTAAATCTTCTATTGACTAAAATTCTTATTGGGAATTAGAATTTTAATTGTTGTTCCCAATCTAATTAGACCTCGTGTACAGAAAGAGACCGTTTAAGGACAAACAAATCAATACAGGTATTCAAACTAGAAAAAATTGTAACATTCTTAACTCATGATTTTAGCATGAGAAATTTCCTCACTTTATCAATGATGAATGTCCGTTATTTTTAATTTTTAATAAGACATTCTACGATTTTGAAATATTTATTTTTTTATTCAAAAGAGCTTATTTTTATTTTGAACTATTTTCATGTTATTTTAGTCAATGGTATATTTTATTTTTTATTCAATTATTTAAACAATCAAAGATCTTTTTTAATTATTTACAGTGCAGAATAATATTATTCCCGATTTCTTTATATTCTTCTAGAATGATTTCTTTCAAGTTAAAACATTCGAACAAAACAACAAGGTTTTTTTTTTTATAAATTGTAGTAATTAAATTAGGTATTAAATATGTAAATGCAATGAATGCGTGCTAGACAGAAAATAAAATTCGACAATTTTTTTGCTCTTTAAGTCAAGATTTTCAAACTAAGCTCATCGCTTTGAACAAAACCATGTTATTTGGGAATAATTAATACTTGTGATCGCTTAGGTTTTAATTAAATTTACATTAAATCTAGTTTTCATTTAAAAATTGAATAATTTGCTAGTAGAATTATCATTTTATAAATGATTGATAAAAAATGTAAAATCTTAGTTTTAATAAATAAGTTTTTATCATTTTTTGTTCAACGTTAAAAAACAACTTTGTAAAATTAATTTAATTCTATCTATCTTGATTTTAAAATGAATGGTAAAACATTAAATAAAATTTTAACATTCACATATGTAATTAATATAGTTAAAATTTTCTTCTTAATGAAATTATTTGCATTAAAAAATTACATTTATGTCAGTATCATGCTAATACCTATGCTTTGTTTCCCTTTTCTGATAAATATCTATATCGCGACATGATTATATTTATCAGAAAATGTAAACAAAGCTTAGGTATTGGCATGATGCATACGTTTACTGAAGACGCAAATACTTTAACTGAAAATATTTGCAAATTAATGTCATAATTATACTTTCAAAGTTTATTATTTGTCATATTTACTTATAAGAACCAACTAAAAATATGACAATAATTCGAGAAATATGAAACGATCGAAACATAAATCTTAACATGAAATTAATTTTTATTCTACATCGTAATATGTCGTTAATAATTTTTATTTGAAATCATATATTCAAATTTAAAAAATAAGGTTTTAAAAGAATATTAATTTTCTAAAATGTATTGAATTTTCACCACTTATTTCCCACTTGCTCCAACAGATGTTTACGAAAAGCATATGTGATTCAGACACATTCAAGAATGATTTCACCATTAATTAAGGATCAAATTTAACTATGTATAAAATGTTTGAATTAAGTAATCACAAAAGTTATTTTATGTAAGAAAAACAGCAAAGAACATGCTAAATTATCTAATTTCTTAACTGTGAGGTTCAAAGCTATTTCAATAAATTTTTATGTAAAATATAGTATATTTTAAATTAATATTCATTAAATATAATCATTGAATTAAAGTTTATGTTTTCTATAAATTCCGGAAGGTATGAAATTTCCTTTATCATGTAATAGAAATATTTTCAATTACTGATTTAATGACTATATTTTAAATATTACATATTGATTCTGAAGCAGTTCAATATATAACAGCATTAAAGGTTATACTTTTACATCCTGGAAACAGAATATTACAAGTAAACACAAAGCTATAACTTTTTCAATCCTTTCGTGTGTTTTAGAAATAAAATTTCAACGAGTAAATTCTGATATTAAGCTAAATAATTCGAGTTTGAGTAAAAATATCTCTAATATAAGAAATAAATTTTACAGTTGTTGTAACATAATAAATTAAGATATTTTTTTTAAAAATATGTTAACATTAATGCAAAATTAATGTTGTCAAAACTAGATAAAGTATTCATTTCTGGGTAGTGAATTTATGCTTACAAAAATGTAATTTATGAATATTTAGTTCTTTAATCAAAACTATTGAAAAAATTTCATTGATGTAATCAAGAGCAGCAAAATATTTATATTTTATAACTATGAAATGAAGAAGAAAGTTTAAACAGTATTTTACTAAATTATTTTTTTAAAACAATCTTTATCGAAATTTACCATTTCTGATCTTACGCATTTCAAGGTATATATAGTTCTATCAGTGAAGGAATAAATATTTAACGTAGAATTAATTTGAATATACGTGAAACAATGTGTGTTATTAACATTTTCTATATGAAATATTTAATAAATAAATTACTATTGTAAAATATAATGTTAAGAATTCCCCATTTTTAATTTTGCTTTTATTCTCATTTTTAAAAAAATTTCATGCATGAGATACATTTAATTTAATATTTGGACATAACAATCCAATAAATATTAAAATATATATAATAACAACACAGATTCCAGTAAGGAACTTTGTTTTTAAAAAAATTAGAAACAGAAATCATTCGGTAGGAGGAATTTAATATGCAAAATTTATATCCAATATTTTTCCCAAAAATTTAAATTGAGATCAGTACCTTACTATTTGTCAAAACATCTATTCTTAAGCAATTAAATTAGTTTTTTTCATTTTTTTCTAATCATTAAAATGTACAATTGTTTCGAAATTCTTCAATTTGTATGTATTAAAGCATCCGAATCATATCTTTTAATGATTTGTAAAATTATTTGAGGGTTTTAAAAATATAGTCCTGGTTTTGAAAAGTAACAGCAAGGATTAAAACTAATTATCAATTAAACAACAAAATAACTAGTTGTTGCAGTTATTTAAAGGTTTTTCTGGTATTTGGTTCAAAAGAAATGATGCATTTAACTGCTTTAGCACAATGACTAAAATCATTTGATCCAATTTTTTATATCAGAAGAAATATATATATATACACACACACACACGTACACGCACACACACACGTACACGCACACACACACGTACACGCACACACACACACACACACGTACACGCACACACACGTACACTCACACACACACGTACACGCACACACACATACACACACACACACACACGTACACGCACACACACACGCACACACACACGCACACACACACGCACACTCACACACACACACACACGTACACGCACACACACACACGTACACGCACACACACACACACACACACACACACACACACACACACATATATATATATATATATATATATATATATATATACATAATACTCTTTTAAAAATCGAGTGGTTTTTCACTCAATGAGCAATTGATATTTTGTACTCCATAAAGATACAAAATGAATCCTTTTCTAAGTAATTGGGTCAAGAAGTTCTCTTTCAAATACTTTATTTTCAGTTCAAAGTAATTTTCACTCTTTTTTGACGTGTTTATGGCACAAAGGAAATGTGATGTGCTCTGATTGGTTTAAATCATCACGTGGCTCTATGCTTTTGGTTTAGTTTCGCAAAAAGTTGAGGAATTTAGTACGACATTTTGTAAAAGCTATCTATTAGAATATATAATTGGACAAGAACGAGTGCAGAAACATTACGGTAAGTCTTTGTTTCTTATAATTAATTGAATGACTAAATCAAATCTTTGTATTTGTGATTTTTCCCCATTATATAAACTTTGGTATTCGAAAAAGTGAATGAATGAACTCTATTGAATTCATATTTATGTAATATTTATAATATTTCAAATTTCTGATTAATTGATAATGTTTAATACTATAACAATGTGTTTGGAAATTTTTATTTAATTTTTTTTTTATTTCAAATACCATTTTCTGCCAAAATTTAATTCACTATAAATTAATAGTAAATTATATGGAATGCAATTTTTAATTTTTTTATTTTTCGAAATAGCGTGAGTATGACAATTAATTTTCTTGTTGATTTCAATATCCACAATGTATATTATAGAAATATAATATTTAATATAGTGTATTGTACTGAATTGAAAGTGCGATTAATATCAAATGCAACATTTTACCAATGAATGAGAATAAATTTTTTCATAAATAAAATTAAAATTTTAATTTAAATATTAATACAATACGTAGCAAATATTAATCTGCAGAACATTACTTGACAGTAAGCAATTTATTTATGAAAATTTTACTGACAATATATCTTTTATTTATTGAAATTTCACAGATAATTCTTGATTTGATTGTTACTAAGTACAAGCATTCGTAGATAAAACGAAAAGAAATTGTGTGTGTCGAAATCTATTAATTTGTATATTTTAGAATTTACAGCTAAGCATTTTGTTGATGGAAATATAATTTATATTCGTATTTTATGGTTGTCATTGTTATCATCGAAGAAAAAAGTAAAAAACAAAATTAGCAAAAGCAAACCTGAAACATGTAGTTATTTTGAAGATGATGAAATGCAATATAAGGAAGAAATGACAGATTATGTATATTCTGTATAATATGTAATCAGAATAAGTTTTATGAAGACTGAGAAAATATTAACTATTGTTATTACTAAATCTATTTATTTCATTGTGCTTGTAAAATTTATCCAAAAGTTTGAAGTAATATTCTATGTTTATGTAAGAACGCTATAGCTTAATAATATTTTTAATTCTATTTTGAAGTAAAATTTTCTAAATTTTCAATTTGAATTTAATAGTTTCAAAAAATAAATATCCAGTATTTATAATTCATTTAAACATAGTTTTTACATGCATGATGCTATTGAGTAAACAACATGAAAATTCAAATCAGTATTTTCAGTTAAAATCTGATATTATAATTTTTTGGTTTTAAAGTTGATTTTAAAATAATGAAAGGTAATTATTCATTCAACTATACATTAAATTAATATTACTTGGTATTAATCTTAAGAAATTTTAAGAATGTTTTTAAATCAATCTTAAAGTTTTTTTTTCTTTTTTTATTGCTGAAACTAAATTTTTATTAACTTTATAGTAAATTTATAATTCATTTAAAATTTTCTAAAATTTGAATTTAATAGTTTAAAAAATAAACACCCAGTATTTATTCATTTGACCATAAATAGTTTTCACATGTATGATATTATTGAGTAAACACATATGTGTATACATATATATTTTTCCTTTCAGATTAAATGATTACAATTTGAAATGCTTAGTGAAATTCATTGAAAAAAATATTTGAACTTATGGATAAAAAGCCTAAAATTAAATAACATTTTGTGATGAAAAATAGATCCTCTATTGTTTTATTCTATAACAGATATTATGTCTCGAAGTATCCAAAAGAGGCTGCTTTCAATGAGACATTGATAGCATAAAACCTGTATTTTTTACATATTTAAGGACGAATTTTAAAATATTCATGAAAGTACTAAACTTTTATATCAACATTATTTTCTAACAATGCCACAATTAAGCACACCATAATTTACAATCCCTTACATAGTTTGTATGTCTGCATTTTTAATTTTAGAACATGAAACATGCTAAATGCATTTTTAATGGTAGATCATGAAACACGCTTGGAAATGGTAGTTCTTACATTTCCAAGTTTTTTTATTACATGTGAATAAGATCTTTTAAATTATTTTAATGCGAAAAATATTTCGTTTAAGTTTTACAGAGAAAAAAAAATTTTTTATACAATTATGCAAGAAAAATCTCATTGTTATTTTGATATTTGTTTCATGATTGCATGATCAAAAAAAAAAAGTAATTAATGTCTATATTTTACAAAATTTGCAGTATTGCATGTGTTTTTCATTATATTGTAGTTTTCTATCTTGTATTTTAAAAAATTGCTTTACTTGCAATGTATTTCAATATTAATATATGTGATACAAAAACATGGTTTAAAAAATTTTTTAGTAATTTGTAAAAAAAATTATTCATTTAGACTCAATTGTTTTTCAGTTACAGTTGATTGATTCAAAAATGCTTTAACATTAGAAATAAATGTAAGTATGAATGTATATATATATATTTAATGTTTAACAATCCATTTTGTACATTATGATAGGGGCTATATCTATTTCATAACAAAGAAAAAATCAAAAATTATTTTGTATATGTTTTATTGTATATCATTAATTTTTCATTTTTGCCATATTCTTAGTAAAATTTTCAAAAATTGCTAGATAATCATTAAAATTTAGCAACTTAAGTTACTATGTTTTAATTAGTTAATTAATAATAACACCATTTTTTAACAAATTACACTTGCTTTAAATTACAATAAAAAGTTCTATTAATTTAATATATATAATTATTCTCTTTATTACAGATAGATTTGGAATTTGATATCCAGAGGCTGACAGTTTTCTCAATAAATATCCTGCATTCTATGGTCCTAGAATATTATCGTAAACATGTCTCAGCTTTATATATATCTATTTTTAATAAATAAGTCTTTATCTTTTTGGAAGTATTAATTTATTGAAATGTTTTGGTATTAAAGCTTGTATAGACCCTATAATGAGAAGATAAGTATTATAAAAATTTTAGTTACTATTATTATTATTATTTTATTTTTGAATTAGGTGAAGATATCTATAGAAGAAAAACCACGCACAAAAGTAATCAACTACTCTTGGTTTGGTGTGGTCCAAAGCAAAACCTGAGTATTTTTATCTGCGGAAGAAAAATGTATTGATGTCGAACATTTAAGATTAAAAAGCATTCAATACTTTATATAAATGTCCTCCTGTTCTACGTACGATAATAAACTTACTGCATTTAAAAATTAAAAAAATGTC
The DNA here is from genome assembly GCA_030067965.1 of Latrodectus elegans. Taxonomy (NCBI): domain Eukaryota; kingdom Metazoa; phylum Arthropoda; class Arachnida; order Araneae; family Theridiidae; genus Latrodectus; species Latrodectus elegans. The sequence goes on along the minus strand of CM057816.1, from coordinate 91,311,495 downwards.
AAGTTGGGCCTTTAATTGAAACAATATATTCTTACTATAATCGATCAAGATCTAAATTTTTCAAAATATAGCCATTGAAATGCATATTATTATTTTTATTCTTATTTTAATAGTATTCTTCTTTTGTGTTATTAAAGTATTACTTATTTTATGTTGTGTCAAAAAATTAAGCTCCAATATTAATTTGACATCGTAATCATAAGAATTTTTGAATAAATATTTTTATTTAATTTTTTCTGTATTAAAAATTGAATAAATGTTTTTTGTATAATCTTGTATTTTATTTTTAATTTTATTCTTAGTTTCATTGAAGTTATTTTCAGTTTAAACGAAACTTGGAAAATATATCATAAAACAAGATTTATTTGCAAAAACATAAGTTAGTTTTGTTCAACAAAATAATCTGTAAATATTTGTCTTTATCCTCCTGTAACTTCAAAAAACATATTATCAATATTCAAAAGTACATTTTAAGCAATACTTTAACTAAAGAATTTTTTCAAAAGAACTTAAATTATACTTACTTATATAAAATATTTATGTATTTTTTTAAATTATGTACAATTTATCGTATTAATAATGTTTATAAAAGTTGTTTACAAACATTGTGGTTGTATACAAACATATTTAGTAATTTTGTACTTATGGGCCCATAGTAAACTAAACTGAAAAATAAGTAGTGTGGAGAGTTTTTCGTGAGAGTGCTACACTGACACGTGAAATTAAATATATATAAATAATGAAATAAATGGCTGAACAAATTGCTTAATATTGTGAGTAATTTAAAAACAACAATAATTATCCAAATCAATTAAAACGTCATATTTAACTGTGTTATATAATTGACTAAAGAAATCATATCTGTAATTGTAATTGTCAAAAAAAAATCCTTAAAATAAAGAATTCAAAACCTAATTTCTGCACTAAATTGTCAATATAAAAAAAATCAGCAATATTTCTATAAAAGATTTAAAGTCACTCTTTTTGCCATTTAATTTACCCCTTTAAACGAAATGTTGTTACTCTTCTTAAAAGGAGTGGTTTACCCACATCTTTCAAAAGAGTGAATTTCTATCTTAAAGAAGATTGGTTGAGTTTTGTGACAATGAAAGAGTGAAATTTCATTCCTTCCTGAGTAAGAAATCTAATTTTGATTATTTTAAGAGTATATATATATATATATATATATATATATATATATATATATATATATATATATATATATATATATATATATATATATATATATATATATATATATATATATATATATATATATATATATATATATATATATATATTTGTGTTTAAATATTCTTGATTAATTAATTTTTTACTTTAATTAAAATTCGTCAAACACTAATTATTTTTGCCTTTCTTTGTTAAAAATAATAATTTTAATCTCTTTATTGCATATAAAGTTTACTCTACTAAGAAATTAAATTTAGTAATTCTATGGTACAAAAATTTGAGGCAGTTCTTGTTCGAGTTCATTTTTATTGATAAAAGATTGTTTTCATTTCTTTTCAAGATACTCTTTATTGTTTTACTTTAAAAAAATCCTATCATTTGTAATTAAAAGAGCAGCCTCGGCAATGAATTTCTAGAAGAGAAATAGTTGTGTCTCTGAAATATCTATCTTTAATTAATATATTTCAGTAAGATCTTTCTTTATCATTTTTAACACTGTTTTATTTATCCTAGATTTTGCAGTGTTCATTCTAAGATCAGTGGAATAAATTCACTGAAGAGGGTCTATTTGATCCTGATGATGTACGGGGCATTTGCGGAAGAGGATTCTGGTCTCAGAGATGCTGCGTTGGCTGTTGTCAAGGTGTGGAGGGCGTTGCCTGAAATATTCATCACAAGCCAAGAGATAAACGCCACTTTAATAATGCTGGTTCCAGCAGAAGCAAAAGAGCGTGTAGAACTGTTTCGTTTGATTTAGGAACAAGAATTCGGGAACGCATCTTCCACTCCCCGATCTCTTAGGCATTCATCTCGTTTTGCAGTTAGAGGTGCCATTGGTCGAAATGGAAAGGCTGCCACAAGGTGTTGAGAATTTACCTATTCTGTGGTAGAATTGAAAAAATATATTTACAATTGGAAAGATAGATTTGTAATTTAACTGTCGTTTGTATACCTTGAATTAATGTAAAATCCAAAGATTTATGTATTTATCTATATTAAATTGTATAAATATTTAACAATAAGCATTCTTCTTTGTGGAAAAGTGTTTTCCTTTTCATATTTAAGTCTCTTTTTCCCCCCAATGTGTGTACAAAATTCACCCGTCAGCATCAATTTGAAAATTTTATTCTATTAATAGGGAAACGGTTTTAGAAGTATTAGTTATAAGCTATATTTGTGACAAAATTTATTTTTCTTTTTATTTAATTTAGACTTATTTCTCCAATTTATTTCAATATATGTTAATATAATATTATTTTGTCTCATATTTGCATACATACATTTATTTTTTTTCTAGAGAGTCATTTTCGTTTAGTTCGATCTGTTCTTTATGATGAAATCTAGAATGCCTAAAAAAATGTATTTATATATTATAATGTATCATTTTTATATGATCGACATACGCTGTGTGCTGCGTGTCTTATATGATTGCACTAACATTTTAATTATTAGATAAATATAATAATTTATATAAAATTATAATAATTAGATATATATATAAATGAGAGTGAGATTTTCAATGTAACGAATTTAACATAGCGGTAATGTGTGTGTGTGTGTGTGTGTGTGTGTGTGTGTGTGTGTGTGTGTGTGTGTGTGTGTGTGTGTGTGTGTGTGTGTGTGTGTGTGTGTGTGTGTGTGTGTGTGTGTGTGTGTGTGTGTGTGTGTGTGTGTGTGTGTGTGTGTGTGTGTGTGTGTGTGTGTGTGTGTGATACTTATTATTACACACATAATACTTGTTAATTACAAGTTATATGCTTGTAATGAATATCTGAGACAGTAAACTCCTGACTATCATGACATCTTAATGTTAAAAAAATTTTAGTTTTTAATAAAAAAAGAAATGTTACAATGCTTAAAAAAGGATCTTACGACTGATATTTTGAAAAAGCAAATTATGAACAAACTTGAAAATAGTAAATAATTTTATTATTTCTCAAGGAATAAGAGTGTTTATTCAAGCTGTTGAGTGCATAAATTGGTCAAATGCAAATTTCTGTTGATTTTTTTTACCTTTTCCATACTTTTCAAGATCGTTTTCTATAGCCATGTTACTCGATTTCACTAACAACAGGTAGTTTAGTGAATTCTCTCTAGAACTCTCTTTAGAACCTCTTATTATGATATTCCTTAATGTAGACTTACAAAAAATCAAATTGTTATTTTTTTCAAATTCAATTCAAGATTAAACAACTATCAACTAAATTGAACACTGTCGTTTTTGCAACTAATATTAGTATTAATAAATTCTAAATGCAATAATATAATCGCTTAGTAAAAATATTTTAATTTCAGTATCATTCAATTCAGTACCTTGAAAAGAAAAGAAAAAGCTTGTTGAGTTCTCTTTGTATTTCTTTACAAGTTTCAAAATGGATCAAACAACAAATAATTCTGTGTTAAATATTTCTAATTTTATTGCTTTAAGATGAAAAACTATCAGATGACTTTTCAGTTTAGATTTTAAATCATTAACAGGGATTATTTAATTAATCTGCTGCTATGTTATTTCACAATATTTTTAGTTAACATATTTTTTTTCACAATATGTTATTTCACAATATTTTTAGTTAACATATTTTTTTTAACTTTCATTAGATATAGCTGCAAAAGTGTGCTCTAAATTTACACAAATAATAAATAATTAGATATTGAAAAGAAAGCTATGTAAGCATCGTTGAGGGGGAGGCAGCAATGTATAACTTTAAAAAAATCGTCATTTGACAGCTTTGTTTTTAAAGGCAAAATAGAATTTTAAGTTGTAGTTTTAAAGAAATTGAAAGAATATATTGAAAAATAATGAATTCAGGGAAATCTAAGAGGTCTGTGCTCCTTGAATTCAAAATCAGTTGAAGTTGAATTTTTTCCTAATTTCTCCTGAACCAAAATAAGACAAATCATGTCCATTTCAAAATGTTAAGAAAAGCATTCAATGACCCTTTTAAACTGCCAGTAGTTGAAATTAAGAGAAAGATAATTCCAAACTCTCTTTTGAAACTGTAGACATGAGAAAATTAGTGTAATGCCAAATTTTAATGAAAATGAAATAAAAATTAATTAAATGGAATAAATATTTAATTTTTTAAGTAACACACACGCACACACCAATATATATATATATTATCAATGTGAGTTTCTTAACGAAAAAACACTCAGATTTACTTAATTTAATTCATCTATTTGTATATATTATGTCTTAAATTTCAGTGAAAATCGAAACATTACAGTTAACCCAACATAAAGCGAAAAATTACGAAATTTAATGTATTTATCAATCGGATTTTAAAACATGAATAATAAGTGATCAAAAACGGGTTTGTAGTAGTATAGTAATGTAAAAATTGTTCAATTTAATATGCTTTAAACAATCTGGAAGCAGAAAATTCAATAAGTGAAATATGCATGTTTTGACAACTATAAAATTATTAAAGTTGAATGGACACTATAAAATTATTAAAACTTATCAGATGTATCAAGGTCACAATATCACCATTTAAAAATAAACTTATTACATTTAGAATTAAAAATATCGTCTTTATCAAAAAGTACAAATAAAATGCTGTTGTCATAAGTTACTTTTAATTATAAATGAATTAAATTATGAATGAATTTAAATTATTTTGATAATGGTAATAAATTGTTATGCCTATTTTTCAAGGAATACAACAGTATTCGTCGTAAAGATATTTATTTTTCATTTACGTAAAATAGTTGGATTTGTAAATGAACTCTTTTTTTCTTTTTTGAATACGTTTTTCAAGGATTTTAAGAATATCAAACATTTATAGGCATTCACTCCGGAAAAAAGATAATTTATTTAACAATAAAATTGGAATATAGTGAAATTAGTGAAGTCAAAGAGTTTTAAAAATCACGTACCTTATAAATGGGGATGTGAAATCAGATTGAATTGCTTGTGAAAATCGGTTTTGAAAACAAAAGAGTGTAATTAGACATAGGAAACTTTTATAGAAAATTGTGATCAGTAAGATCATTCTAAGTTTATTTTTTATATCAATAACATAGTCCGAAAAAGCAGTATATCCTCGACTAGCCTATAAACAGCGGTCATCTATGTGATGTCAAAGTACATTGAAAAGGTTTCACAATTATAATTAAATGGCAAGACCAATGTTTTTTGGAACAGAAGGTCAATCCCAATCCAATTTAATTCATACATGTTCGTATTTTATATGTAGTCTACATATGCATTGTAAGTGAATTAGAAAAAAAGCATTAAAAATTATTGTTATTTTCACTAATTATTAAGATGCTCCATTGTCAAATTTTTTATCTTAAATCATTCCATTATGATTACATCATTAAATATCTAGTTATGAGTATTCCATTTCTTAATCACTGTAAAATGTTTTTTATAAGACAACTGTTTAAAAAATCATCTGATAGAGATTCAAATTTCCTTAAAAACAAAAATAATGAGTATCAATATTTGAGATGTGGTAAATGATATAATATTAACAATATAACGTTTGTGATTCATAAATTTAATTGTAACTTCTAGTTTTATAACAAAATAAAATATAAGTTTTATCTTACGCTTTTAAAACTTTTTAATTGTGTTGAACGTTAACAATGTTGCGGTTTAGATTAACGTTGCTATCTTTCAAAAAAGAAATTAATCTACATCTTTATAAATGGTGTGAATAATAAATCTAGCTTGATTAATTTCAATTATTTAACAGCGGGCATAAAGCTGGAATTTAATTTTAAAAATTTCAGAGATATGTTTATTAATATATCGATTATCTCCAAGAAAAGAATTTAATCTTATTGAAAATGGTAGTAAAACGAAATAATATTCCACTGACAAAATGTTATGCATAATTGTTATTAACTGCTGATACAGAATAAATAATATATGATCCTTCTATTTTAAAAGTAATTCCCAATAAAATTGGTCATGTTTAATGGTGGTGATTTATATAAACCTTAATGCTTACGTAAATCATCAATATTATACATGACGAAATTATTTGATATACAAAAAATCTAAAAATGTATACAATTTTTTATATGAATACAAAAAATTAATATAAGTTTTAGTTACATTAAAAAACTTTGAAAACGTGGGGAAAAAACAATCTAACAAAAACTAGATAAATTAATATTTAAAATTAAAAAATTAGATTTATATTTGTGAGAGAGAGAGAGAGAGTATATACTTAAAAAAATTAATTTGTTTTAATTTTTTTCTTTAAAGTAATTCTTAATTTTTTCCATTCTATTTCGCTTTCCATTCCCGTAACCTTTTACAAACCAGTTAAGATGAAAGATTACTTTTAAGAGTTAAATATGACCACGCTTTTTTGAGTGCTTATCCAACCCCTCCTACTCTAGGAGGGGTTGCATAAGCTTAGGTTTACTATACATAAGTATCGGTAGGGAATATGCCAATAATTCATCTAGATGAAGCATTTTGAACCACAGTTCTGTTTGTGGAAATATCCCCAAACTTAGAATCTACTAGATAAAATATGGCAACCTTAAAAATGTTAGCCAGAAAAGCAATCTATTATTAAAACTAGAAAAAGATATTTTCTTACAGCAACCCTGAAAGAAATCTCAAGCATTCATTGGACAATGAATGCGAATTACGAAATCTTGAACTGTGACGTCAAGTGATGTTCATTCTATTGGAGGATGGATTTTCTTTTTTCAGTAGAAGCAACCGTCTGAATGTTGTAAGCAACCGTCTAGCCAATCAGATACCAGTTCCTCCCTAGTCATGTGTGCAGATTGACGCGCAATGTGTTTATCTGGAAGAACTAGGTATGCAGAAAAAAATCAATTGACACACGGTCTTTCTGCTTTTTTTTTCCGGCCATAGTCATACTACTATTTTATGATCGTAATAACTGTAATTGTGATAACATAAAATACAACAACTTAATACTGGCCAATAAGATTGCTTATATTTTTCTACTAACTATTGATATGATTGCACAATGAATGTATTTAGCTATTACATAATGGTGATTTTTTTTTTAAATCAATTATTTTTTTTGGCGCGTCTCTTTTTTAAAGCTATTTAAATAGTAAATTTTTTGTTGTATATTTCACCGCAAGATTCATTTATTATAATTACATAAAAAGGAATAGCTTAATATTCTATTTAATGTATGCTTCATAACTGCTTGAAAAAATTCTTCATTATTTAATTCGGCAATTCAATAGAAAATTAACTTCAAAATGCTAGTCATCTATTTAGTGATTAGTAATTAAGACACCATTCTTTCATTTCATTTTATTCTATGATTTTTTTCACATTGAATTATTAGTACTTCAGAAGACTTTATTTAAATTAAGATATTACTATTGTTATTTAGGTAAAGGATATATGGAATTTATTATAATATAAAGGATTTTATTAATATATTATAAGCGTACGTTTTATGCCTCTATCAAAACACTTTGAGTAAAATTAATTTTTTAGCATTTTGTCTGTCTCTCAATAGTTATTATGGTGGGAAAAAGTCCTTAAAAGGAAGGAATGCTTTCGTTTAGTAAAATTGATCAGCTGACGAGGATATAAATTTTATCTGTCAACATTTGTTATTCATACAATTTAAAGTCACTTGTCTGAATAACATTAATTTGCCAATAACCAGGGAATAACCACTGACCCCATCATTTTCATGCTTCACAAAATCAGAAGAGAGATTGAAAGACTTTTCAATATTATGTAGATCTTTCTTTATTAGTAAATGAACCCTCTCAAGACCAGCATCTGTTATAGAATTTCTTATTTCATCTAAAATATTATCTAGAGGAATATTTGCTGCTATTTTTGAGACTATATTTTTTCTTTCATCTACAGTTAAAAATAAGTGACCTGTTGTTACTAATCCCATCTGATATAACTCCGCTATATCAGATCCATGAGGCCGTAAACCTTCAAAATATCGAGGAAAAGGAGAGGTCTCTCAAGAAATTCTTCCATAGTGAAATCCAAGCAATCAAGTAGATGCTGAGGACTAGCCTCTCTGGAATTGCACTTCTTACAGGTTGGGAAAAGCTTAATTTGCCACCTGAAAGTGAGACTCCTAGTATGACCGCTGGCAAATCTACAGGTTGCAATTTGTTCAGCACGAGAATTTTTTGTATTTCATATTCACGGTATTAAACGACCGCAGACTTCCGCTTTTTCAGCCAGATGTGTTTGTCGCATTGCTTCAAACAGGACTTTGTTCCCAGTGATCAGATATGGTTTTAAATTTATAAAAACTAATGTGTTTTCATTCGTTTTCTTGAAACTTGGAATTGGAACTTATTTTTCTGGAAATTCTGAATTTCAATCTTTTATTTTTAAAAGGAATGAGCTTGCTGATGGTTCTTCAAGCATTTAAATGAACAATTAAACGAAGAAAAAAATTCCATCTTTTTTCCTTACACAGCGAGAAAATTATTTAGCCGTCCGTAATATGCTCTATTTATTTTATCGAATTTGTTTTTTCCCATAGAAAAATGTGTTGCTTTCTCTTAATAGGATAGTTTGCACAGATACGTTTCACAATTCATGTTTGAAAAGAGAGGGTAAAAAAACAAGAAGAGGCTGTCGAACCGGGCTCTTCTTGTTTTTTACGATGATTTATTTAACAAGATTAGGAAAACCAAAAGTCTTGACGCTTTATTAGTTAGTCTCGTACAATGTTCATCCACGTGCGACCAAGTCATTTCAAAATGTTTGTGTGTGTGTGCGTGTATTTTAAAAAAGAACTCACTAATCAAAAGCTTGTTGGAAATGAACCAGCCGTGTGGAACAAGGACTCAGTAATCAAGAATCTTGTTGGAAATGAAAGAGCCGTGTGGAAGAAGAAGACAGTAATAATGAACCTTGTTGTACACGAACTAGCCGTGTTAAACAAGAACTCATAAAAGAAGCTTTTTAGAAATGAACCCGCAGTGTGGAACAAGAACCCAGTAATAAAGAAGTTTGTTGGAAACAAACCAGCCGTGTGGAACAAAAATCTCATGTCATCAACAGAAAAGGCTTGTTGGACGAATAGCTTTTTTGAATATTGGTTAACAACGCGATGTAAAAAAATGGCCTCGAGCCGTGGCCGCAAAGCCACACCCGAGGCTATTTTTCTACCCACTTTTATTTATTTTGTGAAAGTGGAAAGACAAAATCTTCAAAGATCTTCTAAAGTGTCGCTCCATGAATCCATGTCCATTTCATCGTCACCATCGGACCATTTCATCGGACCATGGACAATGACAGATATTTTGGGTCGACTCTGAATAAATATCGAGAAACGCCAAATCCATCATCGTTATCGGCGTGTCACAGTGCGGGCACTGCCGATTTCCATCGTTCAACCAAGACTTGATGCACATGTAATGAAACTTTGTGCTCGCATATCCAGAGCACGAACGGTTCACAAAACAACTTACATTTGCCTCGAACGAACGGAATTTGGCATGTCGTGCAAGCCGGCTCTGGATCGTTGATTGATCTGAGTTCATTTTCCACGTCTTCTGGCGGCACCGGTGGAAAATCGAGTTTTAGCAGCTCACATTTTATCGACTCAAAGTCCGCAGAACATTTCGGACAACATTTGTTCTCACCTCTGTATATGTTGAATAACATCAGACAATATGTATGAAAATAATGTCCACACGACAACAAGTAAGGGCGAAAATTCATTATTTTGTGACAGCAATCACAAATTTTAGAACAAGAAGAATAAGAAGACATGTTGACAGCACGAGCTCAAATTTCAGAATGAACAACAGACCGTTCTGTGACAATTGTTTAAATATACATGATTCCGGAAATCTGATCTCAGAAGATAAAACGGCTTATACGAATCTTTGAAATTACATGGGTGTGGTCATTTACAGTTTGAATGCGATCATTTCCGGTTTAAATGCGATCGTTTCCTGTTGTACTCGTTCAAACGTTGGGAATTGCAAAGCGTTCGTGTGCCTTGATTTCCTTTGATATTTGGATGGAATTGATAAAGTCAGTCTAAATAAAGGAATACGAAGTGAACCAACTGTCTCGATTGGAGCTAGGAAGAAAATCTGTCTGAGCCATGAGCCAGGATTCGCTTGCAACGTTCCTGTTGAGCCGTCCGAGCAACACAATCAAGCGAGTCAAGCGTATCTTGATTCATGAATAAAGTGAAACACTCATCTTGATCGAAAAAGCTGGCTTCACGTCTTCATGGCTGTAGAATGGATTCGTTCGCTTGAACCAATCGCATGTTTGAATAAAGCGTCTCTGAGCTTTGAATAAAGAGCATGGAGCATGCGTACATGTCCAAGGAGATTTGAATAAAGCGTATCTGTGTAACTGGTCTTCATGCTTCGTCAGCTGGCGAACAGCTCGTGTTTCTTAATTCTTGCTGACAGAGCTCAGCATAAGCGTTTCTTCTGTTTTCCAAAGCTTGTCATACGGTGGCCTGTTTAAATGTTATTCACGCTTCGTCCGCTGACGAACGACTAGTGTCTCTTTATTCTTGCTGAGTCTCATCACAAGCGCTTCTTCCTATTTTCTAAAGTTTCTCTTGATTCCTGCTGAGAGAACTCGTTTACCGTTTCTAAGAAAGATTGTAGCTTGTGATCAGTGTCCTAGTTGGTCATGTCATGGTTCTTGCAAACGTCCACGTGTGTCTTTATTCTTGTCGAGATGATCACTCGTTTCATTTGCCCAAAATCTGGGTATACCGTGACCATCGTAAACGAGTTTCGTTCATCGACGTCTTGGTCCCAGTCGTTTTGATTGGCACGTTCTCCGCCACTGTTTCAATTGGCACAAGGAACGTGAAAAATCGAGGTCTCCGAGTCTCGCTTGTCTCCGAGTTCCTGGCTTTTCTCAAACTGTTCGCACGACGCGTACTCCTTTACTATTCAGACGTCTCACAAATAAATAGAATCTGGTCCCAAATAATCGTGTGGTCGCAATGCTTTCTCGAGTAAGATGAATCAAGTTTTTGTCTATGAAGAAATTGGTCGACTTCTTCTTTCTGGATTGAACGTGTCCCAATATTGGTTAATTGTGTCGTAAAAAATTCGCAGAGAGCGCACACAAGTGCAACTCTTTGCGAATTTTTTACGCATTTAATTTCTAAGGGTTAACTTTTTAAGGCACGTTCTTAGATTTTCAACAGTTCGTCAATCGTTGCCTTGGGAAAATAAAACACGGCTGGCAATAAAATTCGAAAATAACTAACTGTCCATTGCTCGTTACTTGCAATGCTGGACTCCAAGCAATCTTCACCTTTCATCGTACACGTGTTCCTTCCAGAATTCGTCCAAGTCTTTTACGGGAACGACGAAATTTCGAACGTCGTTTGCCTTTGGCATTTTGGAAAAACTCAAGCCGGACACGACTGAAATCTTGTCTCCATCGTATGTGCTGACGAATTCTATTTCTCCAGTAACAGTTTCGCCGGCTTCAAAAATCAGCTTGATTCTTTCCACAAAATTCACGTTGACTGACATGTTTGAAACTGAGAAGATACAAAACGATCTGAACGTGTTGAAAGCTGAGAAGAAATTGTGAGAAGCATCCGTTTCGACTCTTCCTTTTATACAGGACTAGCCGGAAATTGTTATCAACATGAAGATCTTTTGCTCTTGTTTCAACGTTAGAAAATAAACTTGTTACAGTTCTCGCCCCAAAATTTATTTTCCGACAGTTCCTTTTTTATACAAGACAAGTCGTTATCAACATGAATATCTTTAGCTCTTGTTTTCAACGTTAGAAAAGGAAACAAACTTATTGTGACAATCGTCCCAAAATTGGTTCATTGTATCTCGTAAAAAAATCGCAGAGATCCCACATATGTGCTACTCTCTGCGATTTTTTAACCCTTTAATTTTTTTTATTACGATGGCTAAAGGGCTAACAGTTTCCACAGGCCTATTAGTCGAATTTTAAGTTTGTCAATTATGTGTTTTGGAAAATATTGAGCCAATGGAATGTAGCATCGCAAATCGTTTAATGTCCATGGCTGATCGCTTGCAATTATTGTATCTTCTTGGAATAAATATTCTTTTAAAAAGTTTCCAATTTCATGGGATGGTACAATGAATCTTTTCATGTCGTCATCATTTGTCATTGGCAGTTCGAAAGACATCAATCCGGAAAAGACCAATATCTTAGATCTGTCCACAACGCTGATAATTTCACTGGCAACTCTTTCGCACTTGTCGTTTTGAATAGTCGATAGTCTTACAACGTAATTTTTGCTGAAGTTCATTTTCGTAAAGAAAAGAAATGATCCACACGCTTTGAAAGCTGAGAAGCAATTGTGACAAGTCGTTTCGACTCTTTTTTTATACAGGACAAGCTAGAAGTCGTTATCAACGTGAAGATCTTTGGATTTTGCTTTCAACGTTTAAGAAAAACGCTTGTTGTGACAATTGTTTCATCGATTATTATGCTCGTCGCATTAATTCGTTTTGAACGAACCTGTTGAAAGCAAACACTTCGACCATAACACAATGACATTCTTCTGATTCCATAATCTCCGAGTGCAAATCGCATTGACATTTCCTATGGTCTTCTTGATTCTCCAACGCGTTGAATTTCGGATAACCGTGAATTTCCAAATTGATATTTGGAATATTTAAAATGTCCAATAGTTCCTTCTTGTATCGACCGAATTTGTAAGCCACGAGATCTTTATTTATGTTTTTCGTTCTGTTGTAAAACGATTTCACGCAGTCTTCGAGCTCGTTCAATGGCTTCACGTCCCGTTCTTTAAATTTGGGTCGAAATCTCAGTCCGAGAATTCGTTTGTTGCAATATTTCGCGGTGCGCCTGTCTTTCGGACTCAGATAAATGTGACGAAGGTCGAATCGAAATCCGTACGGAACTGGATTTTCGTTGATGGCATCGATCAACCCGAGTTCGCGACACAAGAAATTTCCATTTTGAATTAATCTGTTCAAGTCCATGATCATGCAAATCGTATCCATTGTTTATTTTCCGTTTTGCTCTTTATTGTACGAGACGGGATCTGTGAATAAAGTAACACGATTGCTGTGACAGTGTTCGATAGCCAAGATTTGTGAAGACTTGGTTAAAAATCCAGAGACTGTGTCTCAGTGGTACTGAAGCTCGAACGAAATGCGGACTCTTCTTAAACACGGAGATTAAAAATTTGGAAATATTAAATATGAAACATATTTCATACTTTATAGTTTTCCGAACAAGGCGAAAGACACATCTGGTCAGATGAGCAACGGATTTCGACTTGACTGGACGCACTATGTGAGATTTATTTTTTTCCAAATATCTGAATTCCGAAATTTTCAATTCTTTGCTGCTCCACAGTTTAATAATACGTGATATAAAAAAAAAACTCGTTCGGATTTAATTTGAATGACACGTAATTTCATTTCGTTCTTTTCAAAGGTACGTATTTTCCGATGGGAACAAAATTCAAACTTCCATGAATAAAGTGGAATTGATTCATTCATCTATTCAAAATAATATGAGCAATTTCTTGAAAAAATCAAAAACATTCATCTAACGTTTTAAATACATACATTCAATGTATTCAGTTAATTCTTGTACAATAAACAAATTTCAGAACGTTATGTGAAATGTGCATGCTTGAAATTCTGTAACTCTTTTCAGAAAATATTTAAATTGATACGGTCATTTCTAATGTTCTTTCCAAATGCCTTCATTATAACGTAAGCTTGAATAAAGTGAGTTTGTTTTGCAGTCTGCGTAAATTCGAAATATATATATATATATATATATATATATATATATATATATATATATATATATACACACACCAGGTGGTCCATCTGTCCGTGAATTAAAGAAAACAATAAGCTCCGTAATAATAATAAAGATAAAAATACCTTTAAGATTAAATCGTTCGATTGAAAACTTGTAAAATTGCATTGAGATTCTTGTAATTTGCTTTATTGATATCCGTGAGAAACGAAAAGAGACAACAAAAAACGATCATCAAGAAATGTCGCTAATTTCCCAGTGAAAATGAAGCTGGAACGAAATGCGGATTCCTTTTAAAGCCAAAGATTAATAAAAATAAAAAGCAAAATATTTTTAAAATGAAAAATAAAATTTAATAGTTTTAAAAATATTCCAAGTTTGAAACTGTGTTCACTATCGACCTGGAAATGAAGAACGACTGTGTGTTGACCCTTTATATATGCAAAGATTATATAATTTCAAAAATTATAAGATTGGAAACTATAAACGATGGAACAAAGTATGAGACATAATATCAAACTTCATTTTATGTATTTCATATATTTAAAGGCCGGATTTTTCGCTATTTAAAGGCCGGAGACTTCAGCTTTTTCAGCCAGATGTGTTTGTCGCATCGCTTCAAACAGGACTTTGTTCCTAGTGATCAGATATGGTTATAAATTTATGCAAACTAATGTGTTTTCATTCGTTTTCTTCAAACTTGGAATTATTATATTCTTGGAACTTATTTTTCTGGAAATTCTGAATTTCAATCTTTTATTTTTTAAAAGGAATGAGCTTGCTGATGGTTCTTCAAGCATTTAAATGAATAATTAAACGAAAAATTTTTCAGCCAAAAATTCGAAAAATTTTTCAGCCATCCGTAATATGCTGTATTTATTTTATCGAAATTGTTTTTTCCCATAGAAAAATGTGTTGCTTTCTCTTAATAGAATAGTTTGCACAGATACGTTTCACAATTCATGTTTGAATTATTTAAATGTACAATTAACATATGAAATGGAAAATAAATTGAACTATAAAAAATTTTCCGAACAAGGCGATAGACAACTCTTCAGGTCAACGGATTCGACTTGACAGGACGCACGCAATGCTTGTGAAATTTGTATTTTTTTCCAAGTATGCAATATCTTGATTTCAGAATCTGCTATTGTTTGCTGTTCCCTAATTTAATTTTATGCGATATAAAAAAACTCATTCGGATTTAATTTGAATGCCACATAAATTCATTTCGCTCTTTTCAAAGGTCCGCATTTTCCGATGTGAAGAAATTTGGAAAGGGTACCGGTGCTCACACATTTTTTAGACAGACTATACATAAGTACTTGTTTTTGAAAATTTAGGATTATAACTTTTATTCTGATGGCATTTAAGATTTTTTAGGCCCCTAATATTGAGATGGCAATCCCCACATTTGTAGCTCAATGATCAATCACAGTTTAAAGACTCAATTAAAGCAATATTATCAGAATGTAATTTATATGCATGGCATTTCAAATTGCATTTATTTGGAAAAGTTTTTACAAAATCAGAACACATAAAACTACTCTCAGTCTCATTTAAATCTTTTTCACACTGAACCATATTATTTGAACTTTATACCTGACGTACAATAGAACTACGATTTTTCAAAGACTCATTAAGTGCAGTGTCATTTGAATGAAATTTATAAACATGGCATTTCAAATTGTATTTGTATTTAAAAGATTTTAAACAATCAGGGCAAACAAAATCACTCGCATTCACATTTGAATCATTCATACGGTCAATCATATCATACACAATAGAATCAAACTACATAACAAAATCAGAATCAGAATTGTAACACATACGAGAATTAGAACTTTTATAAGCACCAAAATTTGAATTCTCACACAAGATAAATTCTTCCATATTTTTATTAATTCCAGAATCAAAAACTTCCGAGGATGCTAAAGTATTTGGCCCTGAAAAGGGCCGTTTTTCTTGATTTCGTATAGAAAACATAATCAAATTATCAATCAATTACAATCTTATTTCCGTTCAGTGTTTAATTGTGATTATTATTTTTTTTTAATTATAGAAACCCATTTAGGCATTTAAATTGCTTAAAATATTGAGCATATAGAAATAAATATTTTGCGAAATATAGATTTGTATAGGCTTTAAATATTTAATTAATCTTTAAAATAGAACATTTTCGTATAGTGGGCTAAAAATAAAACATTGAAATCAAAATCCTTCATTAATTTAATGCTGCTAAATTATTATACATTGAAAATCATTTATATTGATAAAATTATTGTAAAATAAAACCTTAATGTAATATTGAAAAAAATAAGACTTATGTAAGAAAAGGAAAAACAGTTTTATATAGAAAAAAATTCTGCTTGTATTTAAATACATATACAATTAAATATAGGTGATTACTAAAAAACTAAGTTTCACATTAGATTAATATATACAAACAGACAGACAATTTCCAGATCTATCTTTTCAACTGTAAATAATGCTTCAATTCTATAGGAATTTGCAAATTCACAACACTTTCTGGCAATCTTCCATTTCGACTAATAACACCTCAAACAGCACCTCGAGATAAATGTTTCAGAGATTGACCAGTTTCAGTATTTCCCTCTTTCCGAACTCTGGAATAGGAAGTGTTCCCGAATACTTGTTCGTAATTCAAGCTACAGTTCAATACCTTCTTTTGATTCTGCTAGAACCAGCATTATTAAAGTGTCATTCACCTACTGGCTTATAATGAATGGTTCAGGCACCGCCCTCCACAGGCGCTTGACAACAGCCAACGTAGCATCTCTACGACCAGAATCCTCTTTTGCAAATGATCTGCACATCATCAGAATCAAACAAATCCTCTTCAGTGAAGAAATTTTAATAATTTTTGACTGAGCTTTCTAAAATCTACAATAAAAACAAAAGTATTAAAATTTGATTATAAAAGATTGTGGCAACGCAACATTCCCCACGAAGTTTTTATGTGGCTGAATGGCAACTGGAGAGGAAAAAACAGAACTGAAAATATGTAAATGATCGTATATCTTGTATAAATCGTATATATATACTTGTGTGAGATGCACTGAAAATAAGTTAATGCTTCAATAAATGTTTAAAAGCAAACCTCGATATGTTATACGAACATAAACAGCAATATTGATGACCAGGACATGATTTTTGCTACCGACATTTGAAATTCACCGTTGAGCAACATGGTTGACAATCTGAAAACATCCTTCTCCCAGCAGCTGATGTGTTAAAAGCAAGAAGATTTTTTATTTCCTCCTGATATCAGCAATTACTGGAAATATAAATGTGTTGGATATTGAAATTCACGTGTTGCCAAATGAATGTGCTTTCGTTTTCTTAAATATAACATACTGAACGAAGCCCGCAACTGTAAGTACTCTAACTTTCCCTTTCAATGAGAGAGCTGTACGAACTATTTTCGAAACGATACCATGATGGCTACTGCATTCTGATATTTTGTACTTATCAAAACTTGTCTTCTCTGTATTAGACACAATATGAATGATGAATAATTTTTCCCCTCTGTGTGTCAGCAAATCTAGCTTATCATTTAATTGTTTTATATAGTATTTAATTGCTCTTTATCTGCTATGTTTAATCTGAATATACATTTCTTAAGCTGTTATAAATAGTAAACAGTATAAAATGAATCCCTCTCCCACTGTGGTAAAAACAGAAACAATCCAACGGGTATCTGTAGAAGTGTTCCCGTTTTAGCGTGTCAACCCTAAACTCTGGTTCTGTCAATTGGAATTCCAATTTACGTTGGCGGGTATTACAACTAGCATTACAAAGTTTCTTCATTTGATAGCTGCACTGCAGCCCAAAGAATTAGGAATTGTATGGGTTATCCTCGATTCACCTACGGACGATCCCTACGATGTCTTAAAAGCCCTTTTAGTTAACCAATATGCAAACAGTAAAGATCAGAATCTGCGGAATCTTATTTCTTGCAGGCAGTTAGGAGACATAAAGCTGTCTTGGCTAATATGGATGACATTAGTCGTGACGTCATTCACTACTAAGTTTTCCCTAACAATCGTTGCTAATGTTGTCACAATACGGGAATTCTCGTAACCAATATATTTTGGGTATATCCCTATAATACACTTTCTGAAAAAAGCTATCCTGAAATATTAAGTTTTAAGTAAGAAATAGCAAGTGAAATATCTATCAATTGAAGCAATGTTGATTCAACGGTAATTGGCCCTTAACAACTGCTTAGAAACTGTTGCTAGGCTTTGACGTCACGCTAAAATTGTCCATTAGAGATGCGAAGCAAAGCGGGAATGAAGATAGGATAAGATTTGCTCATAGCATTATTCCTTCAGAGGTTGCCTACACATGTGCATAAAATCTTTGCTATTTCCAGTGATATGCTGGACAAATCCGCCGAAATGCGGATGGCATAACGGCTGCATCTGGGTCCCTTTCCATCGTCAATAATGTCCAGTGTGACAATGCAGACTTTAAAACTACTTTATTAGCGATTAGAGAGGTTGAAAGTAGTCAAAAAGTCTCCTAAAAAGCAACACTTTAGGTCTCGTTGCGGCCGTTCGCGAAGACGCAGCAAGTCGCGGGGCAAGAACAATAATTCTGAGTCGGGTTCACTCTACTGGTATCATCAAACGTTTGCTGACCAAGCTCAGCGATGTAGTCACCCTGTAATTGTTCGGAAAACCATAAAAGCCGTCACTTACGCGCGGTCAGGAGTGACAGCAAGGCGGAAATTAGGGGACTGTATATAGACGACAAATCTACGCGGTTAAGGTTTCTAATTGATACCTGTGCGGACGTCTGTTTTGCCATACACGGAACCCTCAATGAGACACACAGTAAACTGCAGCTTTTTGCTGCTAACGGCACTGTGATTAAAACCTTTAATCAAAAGCCGTTGAAATTAGACCAGCGACTACGCCGCGAATTTCACTGGCCTTTCATTCTGGCAAATGTTTCCCAACCTATAATTGGAATAAATTTTCTCGGACATTTTCGTCTTCTAGTAGACGCTCGGCAAGGAAAACTGCAGGTTCCCTTGATAAAATTAGCAACAAAGGGATCAGTTCTAGGTAAGCCAGGAGCTAAGGTTAGAGCAGTTTTGGTTGTCTCACCTTTTCACACACTGTTCAACTCTTTTCCTAGTCTAACAAATGTATCGTCTTCTCAGAATCCACCTAAACACGATGAGCAACACATTATTGAGAGACCAGAGTTTCAATTCATGGTTTTTGCAGGTATTTGCAAACCTTCCAACAGCTGTTGGGCAAGCCCACTCCACATGGTGCCCTAGATCTAATGGGGATTGGCGTCCGTATGGTGACTACAGGAGATTGAATGTGGTCACTATTCCTGACCGCTATCCCGTTCCACTCATTCAGTACTGTAAGTATTGTATGGAAAAAAACATTTTCCACGTTAGATCTTACGAGAGCTTACAATCAAATTCCCGTGCGTCCTAAAAACGTACCAGAGACTGCTGTAGCAACTCCATCCAGGTTTTTTAAATAATTTTACATGCCATTTGGTTTAGCTAACGCTGCGTCAATTTTCCAGAGATTTATACATAGTTTTGAAAGGTTATGATTTTTGTATTCCTTACTTCGACGGTGTTTTGGTAGCTTCTTCGAGTCCTGAAGAACATCTTGAGCATTTACCAATTGTGTTTCAACGTTTCTCCGTTACGGAGTACGCTTAAATGCATCTAAATGTGTTTTTGGACAGCCCAGAATTAAATTTTTAGGTCATAACATCTCTGCGGAAGGCATTCGACCCCTAACAGACAAAGTTGAGGCACTCCTTGATTTCCCGCGACCAGTAACTATTACAGATTTACGACATTTAAAAATGCTGAATTTCTTTCGACGTTTTGTACCACACGCTGCACACACACAGGTGGTTTTAAACAAGTATTTGAAAGGTGCGAAGAAAAATGATACGAATCCAGGGGTATGGATGGAAGAGGCTAGTAAAGCTTTTTTGCAGAGCCAAGAGGAACTTGCTCACTCTGGCAATTTAGCTCATTTTTTACCATCAGCTCAATTGTTTCTTGTGGTAGACGCATCGGACATTGCTATGGGAGCTGTTTTGCAACAACTGGTGAACAGTGACTGACAACCATTGGCTTTTTATTTGAAGTCTCTTACACCAGCCAAGCGAGAATATAGTACGTATGACCGTGAACTTCTTGCGGCTTACTCATCTGTTAAATATTTCCGGTATATGGTCGAGGGTAGAACATACACAATATTCAATTGTCATAAATTCCTCATATACGCATTTTGTCAAAAAACTGATAAATGTTCTTCCAGACAAACACGACAGCTGAACTATATTGATCAGTTTACTACGGACATTCAACATGTCAGTAGAATAGAAAATGTAATAGCTGACACATTATCCCGCATTCTAGATATATCTGACTTCTACCATTAACCTTTCTGCTTTGGCAGAGGCACAACAGTCTGATACGGAATTGAATTTGTTTGTCGCTCAACGGTCATTTTTTGCACACGAGAGCTAATTAGACAGGGACCTACGGCTTAAAGTGGATTCCGAACCACTATAAACATCCATACCCAAGGTGGATCGAACCCACGAACTGTTGAGCCGAAGGCAAGAGCGCTAACCATTCGGCTACCAGCTCGGCGCAGTCTGACACGGAGTTACAGATGCTGTTAACACTTACCAGTGGAAGCATTAGGCTTCAATCATTTAAGTTTAATGAAAACTCATTACTTTACTGTGACACCTCGAAAGCAACAGTTCGTCCTTATTTGTCTACCTTTTCGTCTACTCGTATTAGAAACTCTTCACATCCGGGAGTACGTGCAGCAAAAACATGCGTTTCTTGTCAAATCCAAAGTTCAACGTCATACTAAGAGCCCGTTTCAACGATTTACAGCTCCGGACAACCGGTTTCTTCACATTCATCTCGATCTTGCTGGGTCTTTGCCACCATCAGAAGGTTCAACTTATTTATTAACGTGCATTGATCGCTTTATGTGATGGCCAGAAGCTATTCCTTTGTCAGATATAAATGCTGACACTGTCACACGAGCTTTCTATAATCACTGGATTGCTCGTTTTGGTGTTACTGAAACAGTCACGACTGATCAGGAGCACCAATCGAATTTATTTAGGGCACTTACCGATCTCTTGGGTATTCAGCGCATCGAGACAACACCGTACCATCCATCATCCAATGGACTCGTTGACGGGTGGCACTGCAGTCTGAAACAGTCCATTATGGCTCATGGCAAACAACGCTGGGCGGAAATTTTGCCAACTGTACTGTTTGGTTTGCGTTCTGTTTTTAAACCCGAATTGGAAGCGACATATGCCGAACTGGTATATGGCACTTTTCTTCGTTCACCAGGGGACTTCCTCAAGCCAAGTTTTACAGATGCATTGCCTGGCCTCCCGGATGCCTCGTTTGACCAGACGTTGAAACAACACATGGCAAACTTATCACCAGCTTCTACATCTAAGCATCTTTCGGTGTCCTCTCCGTTCTATATTCCAGCACAGCTTTCTTCCTGCACTCGCGTTTTGTTACGACAAGATGCGGTAACGCGTCCACTACAACCATAGGGCGGACCTTTTTAAGGTGTTATCTCGTCAAGAATCAACTTTCACTTTAGCTGTGAATGGTCATCGGACAGATGCCAAAATAGATGGGATGAAACCAGTGTTTTCCCTCAAGCTTTCAGAGAGTGACAGTTCATTTGGCAATTCGGATGTTCCTCCGCCATTTCAGAGAGATCCGCCTTTCCAGGATTATTGATAACTCTCTCTGCGTAAAAGAACATGGTCTCAACTCGCATAGTGTCACTGAACACAATGATAATTTTTGTGAAGTGTTTGCACCTGTCTAGAAAAATAAACACGGGATAAAAACCAAATGTGCCCCCCCCCAATCATACTTAACTGTGCTACTTATGCGCCTCTCGACATTAAAAGAAAGCGCAAACTTATCTTATTACAATTTTATCTGTTCAAATATTGCCTGAACTGAATTTTTGTTACATTGGACTGTCTTACTATTGGTGGCATTGTGAGGATTTTTAAAATGGTATTTAACCCACACATCGATTTGTCTTCGAAGAGACTTTCATAGATAGCGAAATATTATAGAGCGTCATAAGAGAGGATGCTAAGAAAACTCCGAGGCACCCACCACAACAGAGGAGCAATTAAAGCAAGACTGATTTCTGGATATTTAGGAAAGACTAGTAATGAATGTAGCACTTCTCAGTGTAAGGAGACTGTTTTGTGTCACTATTCCGAATGAGCTGAAATATGTAAACATACCATTTTAAGTTACTTTGGAAAAATATATTAATTTTTCATTAAACTTTTTTTTAATCAAATAAGTTTCTTAATGTGAATGATAGTATACAAGAGTGTAAACGTATGTAGATTTTATTTTCCATATGGACTGTTGAGGAGGTCCTGTCTGCTTTCAGTTAGGAATATATTCGCATCTTTCATACATAGCATGATTAGATAATTCTTAAAAATTCTTAAATTATTTTTTATATTTTTGCTTTAAGAATGTTGGTGCCTTTGCAACAAAGGCATTCAATACTCCAGTGAAGTGATTTTGGTGTTTCCATCACTTTCGGGCCTTATTTACGTTCTGCAGTTAATTCTGCTTATTTTAAAATTATAGGAACTCGTTTAGGCATTTAATTTGATCTAAATATTTTAAAATATATAAATCCATATTTTGTGAAATAGATTTGTATATGCTTTAAATATGTAAATGATCTTTATAAAGAAATAATTTCTGCATGACGTGTTATAAATCATTGAGATAAAATATTAAAATTTAAAATCCTTTATTAATTTAATGTTGCTAAATCGTTAAGTATTGAAAATCATTTATATTTATCTAATTATAGGAAAATGAAACCTTAATGTAATTGTACGACATGCTATACATAATATATGTCGATTACCTCGGGATATTTTATATATTAGCATTCTAAATTAATATATTAAATATTTATACAATTTAATATAAATTCATAAGTCTTTGGGTTTTACATTGATTCAAGATATACAGACAGCAGATTGTTTGCAGGTCTATCTTTCCAACATTAAATAAAGTTTTAAAGTTACCGGAATATACGAATTCCCAATACCTTCCTGGCAATCTACCATTTCGACTGATGGTCCTTCGAAGTGCACAACGAGATAAGTGCCTAAGAGATCGAGAAGTGGAAGACATGTTCCCGAATACCTGTTTGTAAATCAAATGAAAGAGTTCAACACATTCTTTTGATTCAGCTGGAACCAGCATTCCTAAAATGCCATTCATCACCTTGCTTGAGATGAGTGGTTCAGCCAGCGCCCTCCACACCTTGACAACAGTCAATAAGGGATCTCTGTTATCGGAATGCACTTCGGCAAATGCTCCATACGTAAGTAAAATCAAATACATCCTCTTCAGTGCAGAAATTCCTTCAAGTTTTGATTTAACACTCCAAAATCTACAATAAAAACAAAAGTTTTTAAAAAATGCTTATAAAGGATCTTACGGAACTATATAAGTAAATATTTAAAAGTAGGTTCTTGAAAAAGCCTGAATAATTCTCTTCTAGAAATATAATGCTTGGGGGGGGGGAGTCTAAAATACCAGTTAATTAAATAATTTCATGTCAAGATGTAATAACAGCTTACAAATTAGAGATCGTCGCTATGTAACTTACATTTATTTTATAAGTTACATGTTTTTAAAAATAGCGTTATTTAATGACAAATCCTAAAATTACTCCGAGCTGCAATAACAAGGTATTGTACGATTTACTGCTTTGGTTGGCATATTAATTTAAAGTTAAAATTTTTGTCCACTAGAACATCAGTAACCGCACATTGTCTGGAAGTTGTGCGGTAACATAAATCTCTGGATTTTACATTGATTCAAGATATACAGACAACTGATTGATTGCAGGTCTATCTTTTCAACATTAAATAACGTTTTAAAATTACCGGAATATACGAATTCCCAATACCTTCCTACCATTTCGACTGATGGCCCCTCGAACTGCACAACGAGATAAGTGCCTAAGAGATCGAGAAGTGGAAAATGAGGTAACAAAATGCTATAGGGAATTAGTTCATTATTTTAGGAACTGTCTGTTATGCAATTACAAAATATTGTTTGACAACAGTTTCTTATTAAAGAGTAGTATGTTATTCAGTAATGATGAGAGCATCTCGTTATTTTAAAAACACCTGATGTGTATCAATAATTGCTATTTGATAGCAGTTTATTTTCGTTATTTCAAATGCGTCATGATGCTAGACAACATTTCGTAACTTTAATAGCAATATTTCTTCTGCTGATTTAAGAATCTTCGTTTTTGATATTTTCAGGTTTTCTGTGTGTTTGCTATTGATTTGAGATGGGGGGGGAGGAATATTAAGATATTTATATTTGGAAGGAATGAGTATCCCTTTTGATTTATTAAAGGAAGAAATTTCTTGTAAAGGATATATTATCCATAGATACGTTGTTTGAAAATGGTAATTTCAGTTGGAATTAATCTGCAATTAAATTATTCAGTTTGTCTGTAGTTATAATTATGTATATTATTTGATTCAAAAAACGTCTATGTGAAAAAAATTTATTTTGCTATAATTATAGAAAATTAAGTTTCAAATAAAAATTGTTATAAAATTCTTCAAACGTAAATTATTTTAGTCAAAAATTCCAAACATTAATGTTTAATAAATATTTTTACTTTAAATTCAATATTTTCACAAAAATTGAAAAGCAAAATCACTCAATTTAAGCATAATATAATTAGCATTTGAAATTGACCAAAAATCAAATTAATATGAAGTTATGTGTTTTATACATTTTAAGTACAGATATAGGGCATACATAATTATTATAATGTTGGCCATAATTTGTTTTTGTAATATTTTCCTGTAGATAAAATATTCTTAGTAAGTGATATTTTTTATTTATAAGTCTAATCAAAAGATTTAACAATCATACAATGAAAAGTAACATAATTTCTAAATAAATTGATTAGTTTAAAATAAAAGTAATCAATAGGAACCCAATTTGAGAGAAGTTAAGATATTGTATATTTTATATTTCGGATAAAGAAAATTTTAAATATATTTCTATAAAGACATTTAGAACGTCTCCACATAAAGACCTACATGCACAGTACAAAATGTAAAAAAATTTAATCTACAAAGATTCAACTTTCAATATTTATAAGCATATAAAAAGGATTTTCCTTCTTCAGAAAGAGACAAAACATTAATGAGCATATACATTTTTATAAATATTGTTAAACCCTACACTATATTTACTTCATTTTTCTTCCCACCACTTAATTAGACGAATTTTTATGTTTCACATTTAATGTGCTAAAATTAAATCATTGAGATAAAAATTAAAATCCTTTATTAATTTAACGCTGCAAAATTGTTATATATGTAATCGGTTTTATTTTCAGTATATAAGATATCCTTATATTAGCATTTTAAAGTTCTATATAAAGAGATAAAGGAAATAACTCCTCTGAGAAATAACGTATACATTATAAATTGAATAATATGCTTAAATTGACAGATACATAAACTTTGTCACAAAAATAGAATATGATTTAAATATCGGTGTTAATAGATGAATTTCGTACACACATCGAAAAAAAATGAAAATCTTTCTCATTATAAATGTTTCAATTCTACCAGAATAGGGACAACACCTTCTGGTAATCTTCCATTTCGACTCGTGGCACGTCGAACTACACAACGAGACAAATGTCTAAGAGATCGAGGAGTGGAAGATATGTTCCAGAATTCTTGTTCGTAAATCAAACGAAAGAATACTTTTGATTCTGTTGGAACCAGCATTATTAAAGTGTCATTTATCTCCTGGCTTCTGAGAAATCATTCAGGCAGCGCCCTCCACACCTTGACAACAGTCAATGTGGCATCTCTTCTACCAGAATCCACTTCTGTAAATGCTTCGTACATTAACATAATCAAATAGATCTTCAGTGAAGAAATTTCAGCAATTTTTTATTGAACTCTCCAAAATCTACAATAAAAACAAATATTTTAAAAAATGATTATAAAAGATCTATATAAGTAAATATTTAAAAGTAAGTTCTTGAAAAGCACAAATATTTCTCTTCTAGAAATATATTGCTTAGGAAGAAAGGTTAGAATACAAATTAAATAATTTCATATTAAGATCTTACAACAGTTTACAATTAAGTATAGAAATTAGAGATCGTCGTTATTTTATAACAGTTATTAAAATAACGGGTAATTTTAAAAACAACGTTATTTATTAACAGACTTTCAAATTATTCTGAGCTGCCATACGAGTTGGCGATTTCTGTCTTTAGTTGGCAGATTATTTTTAATTAAAAATAGTTGTCTACTAAAACGTGATGCTCTAGGGAACGAATGCAGTAACGAAATGCTCTAGGGAAACTATTCATTATTCAAAAAACTGTTATGCAGAAATGAAATGTTAATTGCTCGTTATCGTTATTGTAAAACGGTCTGTTATTCAGTAATGAAGAGAACACTTTCTTAAGAATGCCTGTTATGTAATAACAAAATGTTATTTCATAACAGTTGATTTTTGTTATTTTAAGAATGTTATGTTGCTAGACAACATTTCGTTTCTTAAAAAGCAATATTTTCTTTGCTGATTTAAGAAAGAAACAACTGGTTTCTTTCTTCAGTTTTGATATTTTTCGTATTTTCTGTGCTTTTATTATAGATTTGGGATGGGGGGAAATATTAAGATATTTAATTTCAGAAGGAATAATAATCCTTTCTGATCTCATGAAATTTCCTGTGAAGGATTATTCTTCGATATAAATTGTTTGATTTATAAATTGTAATTTAGTTCGAAATAATCCGGAATTAAAATAATTCAATTTGACTCTAGTTATAATGATAGAAATTTTAAAGTGAATATCAACAAAATTATTTGATTTGTTAAACATTATTTTGGTCAATATAAAAAGTTCTGCCAAGATGAATTATTAGTTTTAAAATAGTCAATAACTAAAAAAATTTTGCTAAAATTATAAATTTTAGATGTTAATAGAAATGATAATTTTTATGCGATTCTTCAAACATTAATAATTATTTTTGTCTCACCTCGTAAAGCTCAGAAGGTCAACACGGTCTCAGCGAAAAAGTCGCCAAATGTGTTACCAAGCACATCGTCCGAATGTTTCGTCGCCGCATATCCCGGAAATGCTAGTCATTTTTATTTTGAATTTTTTTATGGGATGTAAAGCGCGGTAATTTAAATCGTGTTTTTTTATATTTATATTTTATTTCACTTTGGATGTAGCGCGGAATATAAATATTATCTTTTATATTCACATTTTTTTATTTCGGTTTGGATATATTGCCGAAATTTCAATAATGTCTTTTATGTTCGCTTTGTATTTCGCTGTGAATATAGCGAAGGAATTTCAATCCTGTCTTTTATATTCGTTTTGTTTATCGCTGTTGATATAGCGCCGAATTTTCAATCCCGTCTTTTATATTCAATTTTGATTTTGCTGTGAATGTAGAGCGCCGGACGAAAAATGTAGGTAAGAATTTTTTTTTGTTTTCTGCATGCATAGAATTCCTAGAAGTGTGTCTATTTAAATTTCCAATATGAAACGAAACTATAAAATCTATGTTCTAAAATTATTCTAGATTTGTTTACTTTTATGTAGTAATGATTTGTAATATTCTGTGTTTAATAGCTGAAATTCATTTTTTTATTTCTTTTTAACTAAATATTATTAAATGTAATTATTTTTGCTACTTTATTTACTTAATTTTAATCCTGAAATATTTTTAAATAGAATCTTTAATCAATTCTTATTACGATTACTGTTTTCTTGTATGTGGTTAGGCTTAGCAATTCGAAATATGGGGGAAAACCCGCTTTACTTACATGGTTGTTATTGTTTTCTTATTTAGTTTTAGGAGAGGGGAGGGGGAATTTCTAGTCGGGTGAAACTCCAGCTGTATTTCCACGCCGATTACAGATCGATTGGCACTCTCTTTCGGTTGCCAATCAGTTTCCAAAACACCCTTCTCAGGCACTTGGCAAAAAAATTTTTCGCCAAGTTCGCCTTGGTTAGACCGTAATACACTCAGTTTTACGTTAAAATATTTCACTTAATATTTTATTTTACTTTTGATTCAATATGCTATTCCCACGAAAATTGAAAAGCAAAATCATTAATTTTAAGTACAATCTAACTAGCATTTCAAACTGACAAAAAAACCAAAGTAGTATGAAGTTATGTACTTAATACATTTTTTATATACAAATAAAGGGCATACATAAATATTGTAATCATGTCAGTCATCATTTTTTTGTAATTTTTCCTGTAGATATATTTAAATAAAAATAAATCTATCACTTACTACAAATATTTCTACATCTATCAAAACTTTTAACAATTATAAAACAGAAAGTGACATAATTTCTAAATAAATTTATTAGTTTCAAGAAGTAATCATTAAATACCCGATTAGAGATTTAAAAGATGATTAGATATTATTTAAAAAAAATTTCTTTCGAAAAAAGAAAAAATAATTATTTAAATTTTTTTAAATCTATTTATATAAAGACGTTTGGAATGTCTTCATATAATGAACTATATGCATAGTACAAGATATATATATATATATAATATATATATATATATATATAAATAGAAGCAAAATATAGTTTTACTGAAAAAAATGAATCTAAGAATTCCTAATTTCGCCAAGGCTCTGGAATTTTCTAGGCTATCTCGCTAAATATTGGTCCTAGAGCTTAGGTGATGGATGTTTCCAGAAGTATCTATTTCTCGCCAAGTCACCAAATCAATAGAAAACCCGCTGTATGTATGTATGTTCTTGAAGAATTGTTTTATTTATTTATTTTTTTTTCCTACTATTTACCAAACAATTTAATTTAAGAAATATTTCTGAACTCGGCTATTATATTTTTATAAAATATTTAATTATAATTGGTACTCTACCCCTGTTTTTCTAAACAATAAATTTCTGGAAGAGAAATATTTATTCTTCTGAAACATCTATTTTTAATAATTTAATTATATATTGCAGTTAGATCTTTTGTAATCCTTTTTATAAAGATGTTTATCTTAGAATTTTCAGTAGACAATTTAGACACTTTTACTGAAGAGGATTTAATCTATTTTCATGATGTACGAAGTATTTACGGAAAAGGATTCTGGTCGGAGAGATGGCGCGTTGGCTGTTGTCAAGCAGCTGTGGAGGGCGCTACCTGAGCCATTCATCACAATCCAAAAGATAAATGACATTTTGGGAATGCTGGTTCCAGCAGAATTGAAGGAACGGGTAGAACTGTTTCGTTTGGATTACGAACAAGAATTCCGGAACACTTCCTATTTGAGAATTCAGAAAAAAAGAAATATTCAAATTCTTTGATCTCCAAAACATATATCTCGTTGTGCAGTTCTAGGTGCTATCAGTTAAATTGAAAGATTGCCAGAAGGTGTTGTGAATTTGCCTATTCCAGTAGAACTGAAACATCATTTAACATTGAAAAGATAACTTACAGTTAATAATCTGTCTGCTTATATATCTTAAATCAATGTGAAATTTAAAGCTTTATGTATTTATTTATATTAAATTGTATAAATATTTAACGGTAAGCCTTTTTCTTTACATACAATTAATTTTCTTTTTCTTACTTAATTCTTCACTTTTATCAATCTATTTCAACATGTGTGTAAAATCTAAGGGTTAACATCAAATAGAAAATTTCGTTCTACTAATATGGGAATGATTTTATAAATGAAAATTAAAAAAAAAAACCTATTTTTTACCATTGCCAGATTGCAGACAGTTACAACTGTAATATAGTTTATTATAAATAATAGTTATAAGCTATTTTTCAGAGTAAAGTTTTTTTCCTTTTCTCAATTCGTTTAATTTAGACTTATTTTTTAATAAATGATAAAAAAAAATAAATAAATTCTTTTTCTCATATTAGAATATATACACGTATTTTTCCAGAAGAATTATTTTCTAATAGCATGATCTCTTCTTTATGGTGTAATCAAGAATGTTAATAAATAAGTATTTATATAATATAAAATAAGGTGTCGTTTATATGTTATCGAGACGTACAATCATACTGCGGCATGCAGTAGGATTGTACCAAGGTTTTATTTTACAATAATTATAGATAAATATAAATGCTTTTCAATGTATGAGAATTTAACGTAGCGTTAATGTATGAGAATTTAACATATATTGCATAAAACATTCCAGTAGTTCCTATTACTGGTAACGATAACTAGCTACATACCTGTACATACCGCAAGGGAAAAAGTTCTGAAAACTTCCAAACACTTACCTTTACGGAAGTGCGTATGCGTAACATCTGTATTTTATTATTCAACGTAGGTTGAGATTGAACCGAATTTTACATCAAAACCAAACTTTTCTTTACTAAGCTAAAAGAGATTAATATAATTTGATGCATACTGTAATAACTTCAATAAGTTTCCTCAATTATTATGGAAAATTATTATATGAATTATGTACAAAACACCAGAGATTTTAAGAAATATTAAAACTTGAAATTATGCAAAATAACACATTATTCAAGTTTTGAAAACATATTTCATCCCCATCAATAAATTTGATCACTTAAATCAGGTGCCAGGAGTGCGTGGGTGAAGAAAGCGGCATCATAATACTAGTTGCAGAATAATGATTTCATTTTACCCTGAAACATCCTAATAAAATTGTTAATGTGCATCGACTAAAACAAATTTTTATCATATCGTAAAGGAATAACTGCTTATTTTGGTGTTTTTAAATATTATATATAATAAGAGACACGTGTTGTAGAGTGAAGGAAGAGAAAATAATGTAAGATATTAATGAATTTTTTCTTTAAAAGTGAAGATATAAAAAATAAAACAGAAAACGATAGAAATCAATGACAAGGAAAAGCAAATTTTTACCGAGGCATCGAGTTGAAGCTGGTTGGGTTCTGTACGAATGCAAGCCATTTGTGTGATATTAATTTCTAAGAGAAGAGTCATTTTTATTTTAGTTATATCCACGTCAAATACTTTTCCTTTATAACCATTAGCTGTGTAAGCTACGTTATAGATAATAATCAAGTACATAACTATTCTGGTTTTTTCACCTCCACTCCATAGAAGCAATGGGATGTTATTTTCCAGTTACACAATATAATCCGTGAATATCAAAAATTATACAAATTTATTGTCAAATATATCTTTTAAAAATAAATAATTTTCTCAACGTTTACCTAGACGGCTGTAATAAGCACGTAATTAAAATAATACTTATTTCATATACATATATATATATATATGATTTATTTTATAATTCCCCTTTTATATTTTACGTTCGGCCTTGTTAGAAACAGTAAATGTTTAAGTTGTCACTAAGTTATCAAAATAAAAAAAAATTAAAAATTAGTACTTGGCTTTTCATTTCTCTATTCTATTTTTAAAAACTTATTTCGTATTTAAATTCATCAGCTGTTGAACCGTAATACAAGGAAATCACTTTTGGCGGCCAATTCGGAGAATCGGATCCAAATGCACGTGAAAAATTTTTTTGCAAAAAATAAAAAAAAATAAGTTTTGCTTTCACATCTATTTTAAAAATATTGGCCTTCACAATAATTTAACTTAAATAGATGAGCATTGAAGAAGGTTTTGAACCTGATGACAAGAGAATACATTCTTCGCCAACCCATATCCGGACAAAAAAATTAAAAATATTGAAATGGCTAAAAATTTCAATAATTAACTTTTAAAATTTTATGACATGCTATGTGACTAAGAGAGAATCATTCTTTTGAAAAAGAGCAGGAAAACAAAATTCTTTGCTCTTGTATCCCTGAATTGTTTGGGAAATTAATACTTCGATTTTCCTATGCCAGTGCTCATAATTTAAATTTTAAAAAAATAACCAATTCATTTAAAACTCACAAATTAACAACCATTATTATGTAATTCTAAGGTACATTTTTTCCTAATCATTACTAAATTCCAATAGATTGTCTGTTTGTTATTAGCTAGTGCTTTGGTCTTCGGTTCAACAGCTCATGGGTTTGAGGTTGGATGATTGCACAAGTTTGGAATTTACACTAAACTGAAAATCTCGGTTTCATAAGCCATCATGATCAAAAGATTGACCATTAAGGAACAATCACACGAGAAGCATGATGCAGATAGCTTTAAAAGAAACTTACCTTAATAAAGAAGAATTTATCATCTAAGATATTAATTCTATATTCAAAAAAATTAATAATCTTTTCAAATATAATACATTTAAAACCCTAAGCTTTATTTTTAACATAAGCAATTAAATAATTCGATATTTCCATAAGTTATTCATTATTTTAAACACTTATTAAAATACATTTTTTCCTCCTTTAAAAGGAAGTTTAACTTTAAAAGTTAAGATACAATCAATTTTTGGCACCTAAATTAAAAATGAATGAATGTATAAGCATCAAATTTGGATTATATGTACACAAAATAGGTATGTTTTTGTTGTAACATAGTAGTTTACATAAAAAAAAAAAAACGCGCAAATGGTTTACAATAAAAAAAAGCAATCTCGTTCGGGAAAGTTTATTTTTGGAAAAAAAATCATAATTTTATATGGAGACACGAAATAAGCTAATTTTTAGCTCTCCCATAGACCTACTAAAGAGACACACAGATACAGATATGCTTTCTTGGTAACAAACACCGTGATTTTAACGTCTATTTTTCTGAAGTAGGCACTGCATATAGAACTGTAGCCTAAAATTGAGCCTCTTATTCCAAATTATAAAAAAGCATCACATACTCTTTCAGTGCCTTTACAGAAATGTATCAAATGCTCTTTAATAGTCCTTAGAAAACTTGTTTTTACTTCCTCAAATGTAAATTCCAAATTGCAATGATTAGATATAAACCAAAAAGTGCTTAATTGATATAATGCAACGTTTTTATAATTTATTAGAAGAACTAAACAAGCCCACACAAAAAATTTGTCTCTAGATCATATTAAAAATTCAATAAATCTACTTCTGAAATCTGTAAAAGGAATATCTAATTCTGATATGTAAATCCATTCAATCGACAAGAGATTTGAGCTCTCCATTAAAAATTATTTCTTGCAAAGTAAACAAACCTCTTAAAACAGGCTGAGGAAATTTGCTGCATTTTGTGTTACATTATTAGCTTATTATTTGAGAACTTCCTGTTACAAAACATAAATAAGTAATTTATACACTATTTTGAAAATGTTTTAAACACTCCTTTATAAAAATAGTAAAACAAAGAAATTGGTCAGATGTTTTCTAATTTTTAGAAAATAACTCACATTGGAGTTTTAATCATGTAGATTAAAGCCAATTCCTTTTTTAGATTTTGATAGGATAGTTTTTACCCTACCCAAATATTCTTTGATAATAAAAAATATTATAAAAGGTTTGAATATATATATATATATATATATATATATATATATATATATATATGTTTTGTATATATATATTTGAATGTATATATATATATATATATATATACATTCAAACCCTTTATAATATTTTTAATAATTTATTAAGAGGGAACATTATATATATGTAATGTTCACTCTTAATTACGCTCGTCATAATCTATAAAATATCTCTTATAAATTTTTTCATATTTATATGAGGTGTTTTTAACGTATGACTTAACGTTTTAAATGATGAGTTAAGGCATAAAATGTAAATAATCATATGTGAAGAAAATATTGTAATAACTAAATCTTGATTCTCTTTAATTAGAATTAAAAAATGGTGTACTCACTTTCAAACTTTAAATTATCTTATACACTGTAATTATAAATGCTAAATTTTTACTATATTTTGTAAATTATAATATAGTAGTTTTCGAACATAAGCAGAAAAGAATTTCAAATTTTCTATAAAAAATGAGTCACAGCAATTTGCATTTACAGAAACGATTTTAACAAGCAAAATATTAGTTACAACATATTCATTATAATTTTTTATAGACAGATTCAAATATATAAAAAATTTTTTAATTGACTTTGTAAAATAGTCCGTTAATATTCTTACACACACAATGATTTTTTAAAAAGTACCAGCTTTGTCATCTGGTTTTCCAATATTCATTCATAAAAGTTTGAAAGAATTAGAAAAAGTAACTATTTAGTACACTACTTATAATGAAGAATACAAACATGATTAATTAAATTCTTTACAAATTTTGGCAAATTGTTTATTTTATTTAAATGGCATTATTAAATTCAGGAATATGCTTGTAAGGAACTTGACTATAAGGAAGCCATTTGCTTATAAGCAAACGGCTTGTTTACAAACTTTGAAATGGCTACGTCTACCGGGATGTGCAATAGATGGCGCAACTACATAAAATTTTGATTTTTTTAAAAAGTTTATTTAATTATTAGTTTTGGGGAATACTTTCAGGACCGATTTTCGACAAGAGAAAAAGTGTAGTCAAATAGTAAAATGCGTTATTTATACGCGAACAGGACTAAAACTTTAAACGCAAGCAAGCTTACCTCACAAAAGAACATATAACTTTTTATACTTTCAAAAACCGGTTTAGTATTATAAGGAGTAGGCAGCACCATTTGTTGGAAATTTATGTAATTCCAATATATTTTGCATAGTTACTGTTATTTTCAAAATGAAATTTGCTATAAGGTTTCTAAATATTTTCGTAAAATACTTTATTGCATTTATGTATATGCGATTGAAGTTAGAGAAATATAAAGTGGTAAAAATTAAATGTACAGTTATTTAAATACTTCACAAAATAAAAATGTAAAAAAGTTATACTTAGAAAACTTAGTTTTTAGAATTGTTTTATAAATCTAGATAGATATCAGCAATTTCATATAATAATAAATAAATGCTTTATGGATTTCTATTTACATACTTTTTTTAATAAATTAGCAATTCACCTTTCAATTGTAAATAATGCTTTTACTTTCCCTATGAAAAAAAAGAAAGATTACTTTTAGATTAAGTTAACTTGGAAAATTTAAGGAATATTATATAAAAACTAAATATAATTAATTGAAAAAATACATAGCTTAAATTAATATATGGAGACTATATTTCTAGAATTTTCATCGATATCTTTAAGTAAACTTAACAATTAATAAAGGATAGAATAAAAATAAAGATGAAAATCAATTTAATAGTTGACACGAATTATAATTAATGATAAATTTTAATTGCCAATTTGAATAATTAATGTATTTCGATACAAAGAAATTATCCAGCTTTAATTTTTTTATATAAAGCAGCTACAGAAACTTTTAAAGATAAAGATATCTTTGTTTCACGTAAATCCTTACTTTTTTAAGTTCTGCATATTACTTACAGTAGAATTCAGGAAAACTGTTAGCTCTATTCTCCTTGTTTTGTGCAATTTTAAGTATCTTAGTTCTTCCAAATATTTTTTTTAAAAAATAGTTTTTAATGAATAACTTTATAAAGAGCTAAAGTCAACATATAATGCTAAGTATGTTGTTGTTATTGTTACTTATGACACTTGGACAAGTCAAGCTCGCTATGCCATTGGGTATGAGAATTTAAGTCAGTAGGGTGCGTCCCTCGTTTAACCAGTGCACCAAGAAGTTGAAAGTACGACTTTAATCTAAGCACCAATAGATGGCTCCACCACAGGAACCACTCCTTCAATTTTGACGTTGATCTGGATAGGGGTGGAATTTAGGCTAAGTTTTCATATGTAATAATTTTTTAAATATTTTAATAATACCTAGTAGAACAAAAATGACAAAAAAATGTTTTAAAAATTATCTGGCCTGCCTAATATATTTTGAATTTATAATTGACAACCACGCATCGACAATTATATTCATTTTTTTTTCTTTTTTGGTACATCAAAAATAATTTTCAGATAATGGCGTTTTACAGAGCACATTTAATTTCTAGGAATAATGGAAACATTTCATAGGCATTTTGAAGTTTCGCATAAATATTTCACGCATAAGCATTTCAATATTCAATAATAATTCATTCAGCAGAAATAAATTATCTTTCTAATACTTGTTTTTTTTTTTTTTTTTTGTAATAATTGGCTGCATTTAGCCACATAATAGAAAGATTGAAACTACTGCGATATTGATGGTTAAACAGTTTATTTTATTCAGGTAGAAATGAAAACAATTGCATAATGTTGGGCCGTAGTAGCCTAGTGGTTAGGGTATCGTCGATTCCCAATGCCTCCAAAGATCCACCGAGTACATGCGATATACGTTCTCGTTAAATCTGTGGAATCGAAAGTCTGGTCGGTCCTTGAGCAGTTATCATGGGTGCAGTGGTCTGGAGAAAATTTCCTCCCTTTTCAGATCAATACCAAAATTAAGGGAATGGATCCTTTGGTGGTGCCATCTATCGAATGATTAAAGAAATTACATAATGCAGAGATATTTAAATGAAGACGTCGCCATATATCTAACTTGATACAAAAATTCTTACCTTTAGAAATTTTGATTAAAATGTTTATTATAAATTTAAAACATATTTAAATCTAAATTGAATTTCCGATTAAATATTTATGACTAATGTAAATTATTTAAATAATGTCTTCGAAATTCCTTTTTTGCTTCAAAATAGAAACATTCCTAGTAGGCTCAGTGGTATTACAGTGGAAATTTACCGATTTCATTGGTAACTCACTTTACACCGAATTTTTTGACCGGTCCGTGCCCAGTAACTTACACATGAAAAAAGGTCACTCTTTTTCCTACCGCATATTCTGAACGACGGCCGATGATAGAGTGGTCGCTGGACGGCGGCTGCAGCATTTACCATTGAGATTGAAGGGAAGTAAAATCATGCGCAGACTTATTAATAGGTCTACGCATGCATGGCTACCATTTTTAAAAATCATAATATTGTTTAGATTTTTTGAATGTTTATTTAATATTTTGAACATTATTTTTAACAGAATAATTTAGTAAGTACTGTTCTGACGCTGAACATTACAATTAAACATACACGGTAAATTTATCACACAACATATTAGCAACCAATTTTTTTATTTATCATCTATGATTGCACATGACATAACATTAAACTACAGGAACATTTTGTAGTAGGAATATGGCCGTTTTAAATCACTTTCGAATTCCGCATAACAGCCCCTCTATTCTATTTCTTTAAAAAAAAATCTTGTGTTCCTGCCTCTGCAGCGCTATCTCGAGTCTTCGAAATCATAACAATACTATCAATTCATTTGAATAAAAATAAAGTATATATGTTTAAGATGTCTATTTAATTCTATTACATTTTACGAAGTTAATTTTTACTTTGTGTTTGTAAAATTAAATCAAAATAAGCATTGCAAATAATAATCTATTTTAAAGAATATGAATTAATTTTAATATTAAATTTCCATTTAGTTTTTTCACATTGTTTTTGTGTGTGATGTTGAATCCATAATATTAATAATCTACGATTATTATGATAATTAAAAACCAGTAGCCACCCTAAAGAGCAATGTTGATAATTTCTTTTGTATATTTTTAATGTACGTTATTTTTTTGATTAGATTTTTTTTTTTTTTTTATTATTAGAATTAATATGTGAAACTTGGCTATAGGTTAGTAGTTTCAAATAAATTTAGCGATCTAACGCCTTATTCTAAAAGAAATTTCTTAAAATCTAATCTAATGTAAAAATCTATGTCAGTGATAAACATCAGGATTGATTATATATTATTATCTTGTAAGTATTATCTATAAATTGGTAAATAACGAATGTCTATAAGTAGTTTCTAAATTTTAATAAAACTTAAAGTTCATTTATTCTTTTACATTTGAAATTTAATCATATTCTCATAATAATTAATTTTGATACAATAATTTCCATCATTTCATAATAAAATTAATTTTATCTTTGGCTTATTTGTAGTGAACTGTTGAAATTAGTCCATGTTGTTGAAGTCAATTTTCAGCATAGGTCAATGAACAGTTTGTGTATTAATATTAGTTTTTATACTTAAATGAATAACTAAGAGTTTTATATATGTATGTATTATAATATGCTTATGTTTACAAATAAATTCTTCTGTTGAACAGAAAGTAAAAAAGGTGCTTTTCTATTATACCCCTGTTTATAAACCTGAAGAAATAGCTTCGGTTCAACAGTTAATGAGTTTGAATCCCAGCTTGGGCTAGGATAGTGGTTCGGAATCTACTTTAAACTGTATGTCCTGGTTTAATTAGTTTCACGTGCAAAATATATAAATAAAATGTTTGTATTATGGAAAAATTCTGTTTATATATATATATATATATATATATATATATATATATATATATATATATATATATATATATATATATATATATATATATATATATATATATATATATATATATATATATATATAACAAAATTTTATTTTTTATTTTATTTATTTATTTATTACTTTTTTTGTAAAATCTGTTTTTATGGTTCAATTTTAATAATAATTATTTATTGTATCTTATTTTTGTTTAATAAACAACAATTTTTATAGAGCAATATACTGTATAATATAATAACAAAATAATATTATAAGTTTTATTACATGGAAAATGGTTAAACCATACATTAGTGCCAATGCATACAATGTGCAAAATTTGTATTTCAAACTGGTAGATATTAAAGTGTATAATTATATATTGCTGCAAAAATTATATTTAATGTAAATTTTTACTGTAATATATATTTTTAAAAGAAACAATTCTGGAAAATTGGTCTGGTTTCCACCCTTCAGAATGTTATAAATTTGATTACAGGTTTGCATTTTATTTTTAAACTTTCTAAGGTGAACTACTTGTACAAATAAAGTGTGTGTGTGCGCGCTAATATATATTTTTTAATACAAAGTTTTTACCATTGGATCAAAATGTTGATTAGAGGATATGGATTAAATTTAAAACCTTTTTCTATAAATTTAAACATTAATTGTAATATTTTAACAAATTTAATTTTTGTGACATTTCCATGAAATGTTTAAAATTGTTTTATAACAGACGCAATTTAATGTTAAAAGTATCAATTATAAAAGTGTTTGTAATGTTGATCTTACATTGTTTCTGATGTTATTTTATTTAACATTATTTATAGGAGCAAAATTTATTTATTTATAGATTCTCTTTGGCACCGTAACATCTATATCACATATGTTGATGCACAGCAATATATAAAGAAATTGTTGATGTATGCTCCTTACAAAGAATAAATGGTAGAAATAAATTTTAAAAGGTATATAATAATGTATGAAAACATTAAATTCAAGTGTAAAATTTTATTTTCACTAATTCAGTTTACTCTAAATATTTCAGAATCACAACCATAGTAAAAAATCATAAAAATACAATATGTCTTATGTTTCTGTATCTTTTGGTTAATGTATGTGATTTCTTTTTATATAGTGTTTGTAACTTATGAAAAATTAATGGATAGTTTTCATTTTTCATTTGCGTATTTATATGCTTTTTAAATGTGAAGTTTGCCACTGGATCAAAATGTTAATTGGAATATATAGATGTTAAATATGAAGATGTTAAAGGAGTAAGTGTTGATCTATTTTTTGCAGAGAAAACTGTTTAAAATAATTTTTTTATTTTAATATATGTTTTTTAAAGAAATACTTCAAGCAACTTGATTTTGTTTTAATTTATTTTGGAATTTTTTCATAATGAATTTAAATTTCAAATTAACTTAAACCAGTTAAATAGCGAAAAAAGTTTATATAAAAACATGAAGTTTCTATATAAAAATATTTACTTGATATGTAAATAACCATAAACATGGTTAATAGGGTTGGGGAACTAAGGCTTCAATTGATTTTTATATTTCTAATATTTTGTTATTATTTTCAGTTGAATATTTTGACTAATAAAGGTGGCACAAGTTTCAGTGATGTAATCAGAAAAATTCTGATGGAACTAATGACAAACAAAAGAACACAACTGGAAGGCTATTAGATGTGTAAAACATCCCTTTTCCACCCTTCGGAATGATATAAATTTGATAACAGGGTTATCATTTTGTTTTTAAACTTTCTAAAGCTAACTGCTTGTAACAATAAATTTTAAAAGTAATATAGTGCAATGTGAAAACATTGAATTCAAATGTAAAAGTTTACGAATTGAATTTAATCAAAATATTTATGAATCATAACCACTGTAACTAATCATAAAAATATAATATTTCATGTTTCTGACATAATTTTAATTCCATATTTTTATTATCCTATGTTTAATGTATGTAATTTAAATTTATATTGTGTTTGTATTTTAAAATTAGGGAAAATTGTTATTTTCATTTATGGATTACTTCTGTATTTTTTAAATGCCAAGTTTACCATTGTATCAAAATGTTGATTATAGTACATGAATTAAATTTAATAAATTTATATTATTTCTCGAAATTTAAATCTTAATTTTAGTATTTTAACAACTTAAAATTTAGTTTTTGTGACATTTCCTTGTAGTATTAATAGTATCAAATATAAAAATGATGACTTTACTTTGTTTCTGATGTTACTATATTTAACATTATCTATATGAGCGAAATTTGTTTATTTGTAGCTTCTACTCGCCACCATGACAGCTGTATCACAGATATGGATGTACAGCAATACTTAAAGAAATGACTGATGCATGCTCCTGACAGAGATGGAGGGCGTTAAAAACGAGCTTTGGAAAAAGCCCAGTCTAATGTTAATAATATGTAATAAAAATAATAAAGATTTATCTTTTGTGAACATTTTATTTTTGTGAATAGATTCGTAAATATTGAAGTAGATAGTTTAACAAATACTAAAATCAAAAATGCTGTAAAATAGGAACACTTTACCTAAAAATGTAACTGAATTTTTAATCTTATTAAAATAATACATTTAATACACTTGTGTAGCACTTATCTGGTTTAACAGGAACAAAGAAATAAGTTCCTTAAGTAGCTCAAAATAATTTATAACAAATTAGGGTACAGTTTGAGCACAGCACAGATACATGTACTACAAATAAAACAAAATTACATCTAAACATATAAAGTTAAAGGGATAGGGTAAACATGAGCGCCATATGGATATACGTCTCATTCCTACGGTTGCTGGAGAGGGACTCTCTTCCTTGTTGGTGATGTCACTGGTGGTGTTGTAGACAGGGGGCGCTATAGACTCCCCCTCTGGCTCCGCCGAATTCCCGGCAAAGAGACAGGATTAAGATTAGGAAGTTTCTGAGGCTGTCGTCGTGGTCTTCCTCTACTTTTCAAAGGGTATACTGGCCCTTTATCTCTAGATGATTGTTGACAGGACTTCAACATACTAGTATGGTAAGTACTGAGTACTTGATCAGGGGCAGCAGAATCTGCAACATCATATGTATTTGGTGATCTATTCGTTAATATGATATAAGGTCCTTCGCGCTTGGGCATAAATTTTTTACTTCTTTTGTTTTTGGACTTGCTCACGGGATGCAAAGTGATCCAAACTTTATACGCCTGGCTGATAATAAACAGGTCTATGCCTCTTGTCAAAGTACTCCTTTCTAGCATCTTGTTTTTGCTCTACACACTCTCTAATTATGGGTGTAAGGCGTGCAAATTCCCTTAAGTAAGGTGTTATCTCTGCGACGAAGTTATCGTTATCAATGACAGCTCTAATATCACGACTGACATCATCTGTAATTCGAAGCTCTTTTCCGAACTGAAGGTAAGCTGCCGTATGACCTGTAGAATCAAATTTTGCGGTGTTTAAAGCAAAACATGTCATGGATAGTTTGTCCTCCCAAATATCACGCGAGTCACCAACTAGAATTGCTAATTTGGGTTTTAGGTCTCAATTTTTTCGTTCAGCAGGATTTGCTTGAGGATGGTATAAAGGTATAAGATCTTGCTTAATACCCAGTATCAACAAGTTTGTTGCATCTTACAAGTTTGTTGCATTACAGCACTGACGAATTGTACACCGTTGTCGCTGATTAGTCTTCTAGGTAAGCCATAGCGTAAGAAGACTTCTTCTATTAATACTTTAGAGCAATTGATAGCTGTGGCATCTTTTAGAGCAAAAAGTTCGACCCATCTTGTACTGGTATCTTCAACGAGAAATATCCATTTATTCCCAGTTGGGGTCTCTGGGAGAGGACCAAACAAGTCTATTGCCAACGTCTCAAATCTTTGTGAATAAATAGTCGTTCTGAGTAATCCAGCAGGTTTCTGGCTGTTAGATTTGTACCGGTTACATTCAGCACAATCTTTCAAGTATTCGGTGATAAACTTTCTCATGCCAGGAAAAAAATACCTAGAAGCAATTTTATGATATGTATTCTCAGCTCCACAAGGTCCTGCAGTGGGAGAATCATGATATTGCTGTAGGACACGTTCTCGCTCGTGAAAAGGGACAACTAGCTGTCATTCTTCTGACTCTGTTTCAGGCGAATATCGATACAGTATTCCCTGATTCATCAGATAACTCCTACTAGTCCAATTTACATAATTTCCATCTTTCCTTCCCCTTTCAAAGCAGTCTATGATATTTCTTACATCCTCGTCCTTCAATTGTTCTTCGCGAATGTCTTTAGATTTCCGAGATGGTAAATCTATGGAAACAGTGTTCAAGTTACAAATAAATTTGTCCTCTGTATCAAATGGTCTGGACAGAAGATCTGCAATTACATTAGATCTTCCTGGAGTGTAAAGAATTTTCGGGTGATATGACTGGATTTGAAGAGCCTATCGAGCCAAGCGTCCGGATGGTGATTTCATACTCAAAAGCCACTTCAAGGGTTGGTGATCTGAAGCAATAACTATATCTTGATTTTCCACATAACCAGGAACTTCTCAAGTGGACATACCACCGCTAGTGCTTCTCTTTCGGTAGTTGAATAATTTCTTTCTGCCGAACTGAGCAGTCGACTGGCATACTCAATCCCATGTTTTTTCGGTCTTTCTCCTTGGATAAGGACTGCTCCTAGAGTGTAATTACTCGCATCAGTTCTTATGAGGAATGGTTTAGATCCATCTGGCTGAGACAACACAGGTGGTGAGATCGGCCGTCTTCTTAACTCTTAAAATGCTATCTGCTCTGTATCACCCCATGTCCATTGTTTATTCTTTTTAGTTAAGTCACTAAGGGGCCTAGCAACTTCAGAAAAATGGGGAACATATCTCCGGAACCAGGAACAAGTCTGTAGGGAGGACTGAACTTCTTTAGCACATTTTGGTGTTGAAATGTTTTGAATAGCAGTTACTTTGTCAGCATCCACTTCTAAACCTTTTTCAGTTAATCAATGACCTAAATACTTCACTCTGTCACAAGAAAAACTGCATTTGCTTCTATTAGCATTCAGTTTAAATATAAAAATTCTTTCAAACACTTTCCGTAAATCTGATAAATGTTCACCAAAAATTTCTGATAAGATAATGATATCGTCAAGGTATGACAATGCAAAAACATCTTTGAGACCAGATCAAAATTTATCAATGAGACGTTGAAAAGTCGCGGGTGCGTTGCGCAACCCAAAAGGCATACGTAAAAATTTAAAAGTTCCAAAAGGCAGTCTTCTCTTGGTCTGATTCATGAACTCTAACCTGATGATAACCAGATTTTAAGTCTATCGTAAACATGTATTTCGTCGACTTGGCTTCAGTTAATAAATCATCCATTCTAGGTAGTGGATAGTTATCCGGAATAGTCGTTGAGTTTAACTTGCGGTAATCAACACACAATCTGATGGTACCGTTTGGTTTAGGTACTAATACCACAGGACTTGCATAAGGAGATTCACATTCCTCAATCATTCCTTCTGTTAGTAAGGAATCTAACTCTTTCTTTGCAGGTGTCATTCTATATGGAGGTTCAGCAACAAGTAGGCTATTTCCAGTCTGGATTCTATGTTCAATAAAAGGAGTAGGTTCTCCCCCTAGCTTGAAGTTATTTTCAAATTTTTCCACTTATGAATTTAATTTGTGTCGTTATTCTCTTGTCAAGTGTTTTCCTTCATCATTCCTCAATTTCACGGAATTAGGGGCTTCTGAAATTTCAGCAGATATATCAGGACAAGTCAATTTCTGCGACATTATCACTTTTGCAGTAGTTACGGTTTGGGATGGTTCACGATAAAATGGGTAATTTCTGTGTGGATATTCACTAAAATGCCAAGTGCCATTTTGGATGTTAAGCACAATACCAGCAGCCTGGAAAAAGTCAGTGCCAAGCAATGTTCTATTGCCTTTAGCGTTTGGTAACGCAATAAAATTCATGCGAACTTTCTTTCCCTCTACATTAAGATTTACG
Source organism: Latrodectus elegans (assembly GCA_030067965.1). Taxonomy (NCBI): domain Eukaryota; kingdom Metazoa; phylum Arthropoda; class Arachnida; order Araneae; family Theridiidae; genus Latrodectus; species Latrodectus elegans. The sequence continues at coordinate 91,267,164 of CM057816.1, read as the reverse complement.
TCTGTTGTCAAAGCAGGGACACTTCTTTCTTTTCCATCGGCAAGTACCATTGTAATATTCTTTTGAAATTTGAAACCTTTCTCTTTCAATAAAGTATAAAATCTCTCTCCCGCAATGGAATTTGATGCACCTGTGTCAGCACAAAAAGCTGCTTTTTCACCACATACAGTTAAAAAAATTGTAATTAAAAAAGTAGTAAATTTTGGACTTTCATAGTTGGAATATTTGATTTTGTCATTTTCCTTTGAGTTAGGAGGCTTATAGTTTCTCTCTGAAGCAAATTTAACATATTCTTTGGAATTTGGTTTCTTAGCAAAGATAGGGGAATTTTTATTCATTCCCAGTCTTACATTTTCATAACTGTCGAGCTTTTCTGCAAGTTCTAAAGGATCATTAAGCTCAGACCATTGATCAACAAAATGTTCTCTAATCTATGGATTCTTTTCTTTAACTGGTCAGCTATGATTAAGTCTTGCAATTTCTCAAAAGTGATGATATTCAACTCTTTTACCCATCTTTCGAAATACGATTTAATTTCAAAATAGAAGTCTTTCCATGTTACTTCTGCACTTTTCCTATGTTGCGAGAACAGCTGCCGAAACCTATCTGATGGAAGTCTATAACGCTTCAAGAGCATCTCTTTCACCTTTGAATAGTCTTTAACATCATCTTCATTTTCTCTAGCAATTAATTGATTTATTTCGGCTGGCAATGAGCCTATCAAATACGGCATCCAATTCATTTCGGGTATATTCACTAATTTTAATTGACGTTCAAATACTGTCAGATAGAATCCTATTTCATCTTTATTGGGATTAAATTTTGGGAGAATCAGATTCAAATCCCAATTCATTTTCTCTGTTTCACTTGCTGGAACTGTGGCAGTGAAGGAAAATACCTTCTGATATTCCATTTGAAGTTTTAAGCGTTGCATTTCATACGCTCTCTCTTTTTCAATGCGCAGTTGTTCCTCTTCCTTTTCTTTTGCTAGTTTTTCTTCCTTAGCAGCTTCTTGCAAGGAAATTCTTTCGAATTCAGCTTGTTTTTCTTTTTCAAGCCGTTCCTCTATTATATTAGTTAGGATATTTTTCACGAATTCTTCTTCATAATCTTTTGATTTGGTTAACTGAATTACTTTCAGATCATCTGCTACCCCTAGCCCCATTTCTATAGCGAGGTTTCTCAAATCCTCTTTTTTCCCTTTCCCAAGGAATGACATTTTTGCATGTGTTTTATTTTTAATAGTTCTGAAGAGTTTCAACTGATTTTAAAATGATGTTTTAATGTGTTTCTTTATTTTAGTTAAAACGAAATGTAAACACCATCAGTCTTAAGTACAACATTGTGTTAAAATATAAACCTTTTAACTTTAAATATAAGTGTAACCTATTATTATTTATTCAAACATTAATTGCAAATAAAATGAACTCTTTAATTTTTGAAAATATACTTAAAATATTCATATGATATTCACCATCATAAAATAATCAAATTAATTTTATTACATTAATCTTTCTAAATTTATAAGAATTCACTCTTATTATATATTTCAAATCAAACAAAGCATTTCAAAATTCTACCATGAAACTTTTATTTTCGTTTCATTTATAACTCTTTACTATCGTTTTACAATTACCAATAATCATTAAATGTACCTTTGTTTATAAATTATATTTTATCAATACTTTGATTCCACATTCAATAAATCAAAATACATTAATTAAGATAACTTAATCATAAGCATTCAAAGAATATTTTATACATAAATAACAAAAATGTTTTATTGACTTTTTATTTCTTTAACTTAAAAGTTCTTGAATTTTCTAAAATATCAATTCTGATACCTTTTACCAAAATATTAATAATTATTTTGTTACCTTAATATATAACCTTACATATACATGGAAAAAAAATTTATTTTCATTGTTTATTCAATGAAACCACTTACTAAAAGAATAAAACACAGATTCAAAACAAAATGAATGACGAAAAAAATAAAGTAAAAATAAGCATTAATATATACTGAACTCGTAGTATTCATAAATATTGAAAAGCTAGACACAGAGGCGCTTATGAAAGCAATAAAAAAGGTTGTTTGCGGCGCCTTGTTTCGTGTTTTAAATCAAAACAAAAGTATCATCGCATGAAAAATGCACAGTCATCAGACAATTAAATTCTGTTAGATGCTCAATTTTAAAACTCTTATCTCACTGTAAAGAAGATATTTTCTCAAATATTCAGAATTAAGAAATATAATATTTAAGAAATACAATATTCAGAAGTAACAGATACTTTACTTATTGTTCATAATGTTCTTTACATATAATTCACGCACACATACTATAATACTTCAAATATAATAATAAAATTAATGTTTCTTTTAATTCAATACTCTAATACAAAATATTATGTATTTAATAGATTTTGAAACATATCTACCAAATCAAACAAATAACTATACTCACAAGTAATAATACTGTTCTGAATTCAAGAACATCACTTTTATCGAAACACAACTTATAAAAAAAACTTTTTATACGGTTTTATATTCATAAATGCTTAAACATTAACACTCATTAATTACTTCCTTAATTGTAATTCTTCACAATTAATTAGGAGATTTAGAAATATAATACAGTAACAGAAACTTATCTGGAATTCTCAAATCGAAAACGGGATACTCCAATTGAAGGAGACATTCCAATTGAACCACAATTTCGGATGAGATTATTTTTGTCATGAATCCATAAACCACAACACATCAGGAGGTAACCTGTAAAATTTTTGAGTTCCCCTCCAACAACAAAATTTAATTCTGGGTAGAATTTTTGAATAGCGAAAAGATATTCGAACTCGGGTCACACGTTGGGCAGACAATATTTTATATTGTAGCACTTATCTGGTTTAACAGGAACAAAGAAATAAGTTGCTTAAATAGCGCAAAATAATTTATTACAAATTAGGGTACAATTTGAGCACAATACAGATACATGTACTACAAATAAAACAAAATTACATCTAAACATATAAAATTAAAGGGATAGGGTAAACATGAGCGCCATATGGATACACGTCTCATTCCTACGATTGCTGGAGAGGGACTCTCTTCCTTGTTGGTGATATCACTGGTGGTGTTGTAGACAGGAGGCGCTATATTTTTTACCAAAAATTTGTAACTCATTTTTTTTATAACCTTTAGCTTAGCAAATATTGCTTTTGAAAATTTTCTAGAATATTCATATTTAATTCAATTTTTCAGCTGTTAATAGAAAATATCAAATATATATATATATATATATATTAAACTAAGACTATAGAATCAAAGTTGTCTGTGTTCCATATTAAAGTAGAATCAATGTTTTATTTTAAATCTATCAAATGTATCTAGTCTAGAAAGGTTCTACAATAATTTATACCTATTGTTACAAATATATTGGAACTAATTGAATTATGTATGATTTTAATTTTTAAAGCTGAATCTATGCACACATGTTAAAATATATATCATATAAAAGCAATAAAATTTAGATTTTTGCAATTAAATTTCCAGTGTGAAATTTGCTTATAAAACATTAGGAAAATCGTAATTAACAACCTGCTAATATATTTTTTCTAAAACTGAAAATTATTTTTTAAAAAAATCTTAATAAATATTGTCATTTATTGGATTTTTCATATAAGTCAAAAAATTAAAGCAAATCTATAAAACTGAAATTATTGAATGTTAATTTTGTGTCCTGAAATGAAAACTTGAAAATACTGAAATGTCCTATTCTGAAAAAATATTAGATATTGGGTAAAATACATTTCATATTAATTTCATTTATATAATTTTACTATATAAATTATTTATTACATTTTAAATTTATTTATAAGTATTAAAAAAAATCCTTCAACACAAGTATTTTTATCTATTAAAACACTTATAAATATATGAATATTTAAAATAAGTTTTCCTTAATATTGTCTGGCTTAATATCAAAAATACACTGTCATTAAATTATTTTTAACGATAATGTATTTTTGATATTTAAGCCGGAAAACAGCATAGGTACACGAGTAGAATACAAAATTGAATGGCATAGTATAATCGTTACATTCACTTCCTTTTTATCGAATCTTAAAAAACTCACCGGGCCATACGCCATAAACTCATCACACCGTGGACTTCAACTGAATGGGCGGGGACACCACAGCCGCTCTCCGGCCGAGGTGACAAAAAGTACGTTGTTCCATGCACTATTGCTGCACAGGGGCCGCTGAGTTTCTATCGGTTCAAGTCGTTAACCCAATCACCACCCCAGTGTTGAATTGCTCCTAGGGATGTTGCTTTTCCCTTTTTAAAATTGTTATCTATGCGTGACTGTTGTGAATAGAGAAAAATATTTACATCACTGTATCACCCTTTTCTGTGACAGTATTTCCTTTTTTTTTTTTTTTTTTGCTGAATAAATATTGTTTCTGCTCTTTTCGGTGAATGCGTTTCCGTCTTTCTCAATATTTTACCAGCCGCAAATGACGTGAATTATTTTGAATGATTGGATATACATTGATATTTTGTACATGGTCTTCGAGATTACAGAAATGATGGAATTAGGAGGGTATCCCCATCTTTTGGGGAATATGGTGAATTTTTTTGTCACAAAGCTAAGCATGCGTTTCTTAACATGAAAATAAGCATTTAGGTTCGAAAAATAAGCATTTTAGAAAATTTTAAAAAATGCGATAAATAAAAATAATGAATTTACTTGATATGAAGTGAAGCTCACATGCCGAATCTTATGATATTTATTTCGACATTTTGTTCGTTTGTCACCAGTCCGTCCTTGTTCATTTCCCATTTCAGTGAAACTTATTATCAAATTTTACATAAAAGCATGCAAAAAATATTTTTCCAAAAATTTACACTTTTTAAGTAAACAAAAAATGAAATACGAATACAATAAAAAAATGTATATCAGCAGTATTATGGAAAAATATAAAAGATATATGTAAATTAAAAAAACAAAATTAAAAAAAAACAGTTTACAATGTTAAAAATATAGAAATAAATTAAAAAATATGTATATAATATAAATAAACTAAATAAAATGATGTAATTAATAAATAAAATAAATGAAATTGTAAAAAAAATTACGATGTTTGGACGCTGGCGACAACGAAACAACAGAGGATAATCCCCTACTTGTTCCCACAACAGCAAACAGCAGTCAAATTGCTTCCAATTGAAACGTAGAACAAAGAAAGCTAAAACATAGAAACTCGAAGTGAAACTAAAAAAGTTGCTGCCACTGAAAAAAAGCACATATATAAAGTAAAAATTATGCAAAACACGCGAAAAATAAATTCTGGCAACCAAAAAATAAGAAAAGTAACAAAAACTGAATTTGGTAACACTACAAGGAAAACAAAAACTGAAATCGTCGACACTATGATTAAAACAAAGGGCGCTAGATTTGGCGAGAAATCACATAGATGGGGATATCATACTTACACCAAATTAATTGTTCATAAGCAATCCCGTGGGCAAAATTACAAAAAAATTGTATTTAAATATTCTACCTTTTTTTTTTTTTTTTTAATTTTTAGCACCTTAAGTTTTTATTGTGATAGAAAGTGGAGTGAAAATATTTTCACTAAATTTATTTAATCGAGAACAGATAAGAGTCAAATATATAAAACGAAAAAATGCAGAAAATCTTTCAATTATAAAGTTGAAATTTTTATGAGCGCAATTGTCCTTTCTAGTTATACCTTTCTGACCTTTATCAGTTTGTTCACATACATAATGAATTTGCAAAATGGATCATTTATCAAATGGAGACAGATTTTTAGAACATTTTGTTGATAACCTTAGAAAGAATTCTTTTTTATAGCACATCATTTTTCCATTAATTAAAATAAAAGTACCTTTTACTATGATATTCTTATAGTAATTAAATTACTCTTTGTAGTAAAATTTTTAAAAAAATGGATTTTTAAAAAAATTCCACAGAAAAAAAAGTTAGTTTATTTTTATTTTTTATGTTTCACTATATTTTTAATTTTACAATTTTTATTTTTTTAATTATTAAATTTTTACTTTTTATTGACTTTTTTGGGAGCAAAATTATCTGAACAAAAAAAAATTAGATAAATGTCTTCATATATCAAAGGACAGAAATCAAAAGGATATCAAAAGGACAGAATGCATGTAAAATTTAAGAAAAACAATTTTTAACAAATAAAAACGAATAAACTTGAAAGCTAATTATCCTATTTTTCTGAAGCTAAGCTTCCGGAAAATAACGGGATATAATTCAGTGTCAGGTATGTCCATTAACAGGAGCAAAGAAAGTGATTCAACCAAAAGCAAAACAACTCTTGAACCACAACAAAAAGTCTCAGTCACCAGAAAGCAGCCTTAAGCCTTAATATACTTAAAAATAAAGAAAATTTTCACTTGTGAATACAACAATCTCAACTCCTAGAGGCGGAACAAAATAAAACCCCAAGACACAACCCTAAAAAAACTCTACACTTTTATGTCCGAAACAGAACAGAGACTATAGATAAGAACTATTATTGAGAAATTCTTAAGGAACTAAACAATACTTGGGAATTGTACTTATCTTTTGTTTAATTTGTTTTTACTTTTCACTATCTATTCAAGAATTCTTTCTAATCACTGTTTACTAACACAATCGTTTTGATTATTGTCCAATATGTTTTCAGGATGTGTCTTTTTGCTTATAATAGCGTTTATATTTCGTATTTTTTCTATATATAATATATAAAAAAAGAATCAAGATCCATAATGTTTAAAGTAAATAATCTATGATTAACGCGTACTGTCTCATTCGTTCAAAACGTTGTTCACCTATTTTTAACTCTGTTATCCTGCTCGTCGTTGTTCCTGGTTCTTGGTTTTGTTCCTGATGCTCTATTATTCCCTGATTTGTTATAAATTTTGACCCAGTGTAATGTCAGTTAATGAATGTATGCAAATGCAACCCACCCCTATCACAATCCTCCAAGTTTTACATTGGGGTCGGCCGACCTCTGCTTGGACACTCCCATCCAAGTCTTGCCAATTGCATATGATTTTCAATAATTTGTCATCTCAGTTCACTCTTTATGAAGAAAAGCTTCATGCAGTTATCTTTCCATGAGAAAAGTTACATCAGTTTTCAGATGAAAGTAGGATACTGCACGGGTAGTATCTCCTTCAATTCTTAAATAATTAATTATATCCCTTATTTTACACACAATACTGGCTTAAATATAAACACAATAATTACACGAAGAATTCATATCGAATTAAGATTTCAAATGTAATTTCACAGAACAGTATATTCGTCTAGACCTTTTAAAAAAGATATTACATATACTTAAAATTCTTATTTCGGAAAATTGTAATGCTGTTGCTCTAATTAAAGGGTATACATGTTTACAACATTACATAGATCAAAGGCATTAGCTGTTCAAGTATTCATAGAAATTTTTGACTAAGCCTGGATTAAATAATTTTGCCAACAACGCCAAAGCAAAATATTTTATTTTTTCTTTTGTTGTTTTTATCTTCATCGACAAAAATAGAAAATTTATTTTTACGTGAAAAATGTTTTAAGGAATGGGAAAAAAAAATTTAATTTGGAAGGGTACTTTTTATGAAGAAAAACTTTCATAAATGTTCTGTCAGAAAAAGAAGCTATTTCAGTTTACTTTAAAAACCTAATGAATAATATACAATTTTATTTATAATGTTATTATTTCATAGAAAAAGGAATTATTCAATGGTACTATGCTGTTAAAAAGAAATGATAATAAATTTATGAACTAAAATATAATGATTACTTTAAAAATTATTAACTATTAGCATTACATAAACAAAAAATACATTTCAAATGTATATATATATATATATTTCCGACTGCGGTCATTCGGGTGACGAACCCTATGCCACACCAAGGTCAGAAACTGCTACTCATTTGTGCTTACCCAGCGGGTACCTGTGAACCAACTCACGGAGGAGAGTAGCCTTGCGCACGCCATACCACCACAAATCCGTTTATAGGGTGGGCCACATTCATAAATCATCACAGAATAAAGAACAGAGAAAGAATGTAACATCCATCCCCAAACCGGGCGGGACCCACAGCTATTAGCATTATATAAACAAAAAATACATTTCAAATGTATATATATATATTTCCGACTGCGGTAATTTGGGTGACGAACCTTATGCCTAATATATATATATATATATATATATATATATATATATATATATACATAAATTAAAGAAAAATTTTTAATTGTTATAAAAAAACTGATATTCATATTTAATGAAGAGTTTAAAAAATAAACTTTTTAATTATATCTTTGCACCATGTCTTGAGTCTATGTCATGTGTTATTCAAAGCAAGAAAGTTCACTGATAATAGCGCTTAGTTTGGAAAATTATTAAAAAGTTGCGAATGCCTTTAATTATCAGATTAAATCTATGAAAATAGAGGGGAACTATATTTTTTTTTGAACAGTTATAGTAATTTTGAGTTTCAAAACAGAAAATTTTATTATTATCGAGAACAATTTTAGAACGAGAATTTATGAGATATTGAGCTAGTTTGTGGACATTGACTTACTTTATGTGTGTAAATTCAGTTTCATTTTAAATTAGAATACATAACTTTAAGTGGGTTCATCATAATATATGAGGATGAAAGGATTTATTTTATTGACAAAGTGGCTAATTTCACTCTCTTTTTGTTTTTTGAATAAATATTGCATCCATTTAATTAAGTTTATACTTTTGTCATAGATATGGGGGAAGGATTAAATAAAATTTTTATAATAACTTGCTGTTAATTTTACAAGTTTATTTGACATTTATATACATTTTACAAATTTATTTGACTTATAATAATAAATGACAATTTTGCAAAGAATAAAAAAATTTTTGTAATAAAATATAAGACAATTTTGCAAAGAAAGGAACATTAAAATAAAGTCTTTACATTTATTTTAAGGCCCTTTTTTTGCAAAATTGTCTTGTATTTAATTTCACATACATTAGAGTGTACGTATAATGAATTTTGAACATAAATATTTTGGAAAAATTCTTATAATGTTCCAGCTTAGGACCAGTAATTTCTTAAGTAATCAAACCACAACAATCGCCTCGTCACACACTGGCCTTCAGATGAATAACTCGTGAATTCGATTCCCCCTCGAGCGCAATTATTTACGAGAGTTCAAGAGTCCACTTTAATTGATAGATAAGCGAAAGGCCGTTCAAACAAAACTCACCCCCTGTTATCTTTTATTCGCGATTCTTAGCGTTCTGAGTTTCATTTGACCCACTTTCGTAGAATAAACAAAATCGGAATTCTTTACAAAAGGTGCATGAGGATATTTGTGTAAAATTGCAGGTGTTATTCCTAAAAATATAACACTAAAACAGGATATACGTAGACTAATAAAAAAATATAATATGAATAAAATACAGATTTTAACTAAAAAAGGAAATATGACTTTTAAAGTTAAACCATCATAGCATTATGAAAGTAAACTTATACGATTAAATTTTTCATGATTTAAATCTTGAAAAATTTGATAACATAAGTTTACTGTTTAAATAGTTTGTAAAGCATTAATAAACCAAACAGCTCATAAAATTGAAAGTTATTATTGTTATAGAACGCAAACGTTAAGAAAATAAATAAACATAAATATATGATGTAAAACAAATGCGCAGAAATGAAACAAATTTAGAAAAAATTATTTTATTGATATTTAAATTTTTCTACAAAAACTATTTTGTTCTAGCAAAAGCTAAATTTTTAAGTTCAAAAATTCATAAATGGATATATTAAATATAATTTTATTTAGGTCAAACAATAAATATTGTGGGAAAACTTCTTAAAAATATATGAAAATGTTTTAAAATGATATAAGTGTCTAAGAATTTTCACAAAACAACATATTAATATTACTGCAAATATGTATATTTTTTGGATAAATTGTTTAGCATTTTATACTTTGGAAAATAAAGAATCAGCAATCAACTATACACATGCGTTTAATTTCTCTTTAAATAAACTGTGAAGATTTTAGACCTTTATTCTTAAGTCATTCTTCCTTTTTCTATTGCATGAATTAAGTTTTTCTTCATAGTTTACTTAAATAGGAATGCTTTCATATCTTTAGGAATTTTGTATAAAAATAGTAAATTTAATATATATATAATATAATTTATTTACTATACCATGCATGTAATTTTGTGATTATAAAAATGATTACTCAATTTCTTATGAGCATAACTAATAAAAATGTATTCTAATATTTTCTGTTTGTAGGAATATTATAGTTGATTAATTAGTAATTTGATTATTATATTCTGAATTATTTAGATCTTATCAAAACTCATATATTCTATTATTTTCCATTATAAAATTTGTAAATGTGATCTGGTTGACTTTTAGTTGCAAGAATCTTTGAAAAACGTTTCTGACTATTTTTGTTTAAAACATATTATTTTTATGTGCTCTTAAATAAAATTGTTAAGATATTTGAATTGGACGAAGGTAAAGAAACTTCTTTAGCTTCGCTCATTTCAAATATCTTAACAAATAGAAATTACGGAAAGAATTATTGTTTCTTTTATTACTAGCCCGCTTCTCATTTAGCTGCTTCAAGCATGAGTCACGTGACAAACATTCAGGTTTGCAACTGATACCAAATACCCATGAATATTGCCGGAAGCGCGCGAACAGATGATTACGCTAATCAGATTTTATACGCTGGAAATCGTAATCTGCAGATGATAACACGTATGGTTTCACATTGCTTCGTGTTACTTATTTGTAGAAATTCAAAGCAGGAAACGCCCACGCCACAAGACGATAGAAAATCTTGGCGTTAAAAAGCATTAATTAATAACTGAAGGGTAATTAAAGAAATGTTTCATCCTATTTATTGAAAAAAAATGGCAATCTCTTAAAGACAATATTACAAAAAGTTGAAATTGAAAAGCAAAGGCACAAGGTATATCAATATCACATATTAATCCACTTAAAATTTATTGGTGCAAATCATTCTTAAATTATTTACAATACAGTATAGGATTCACTATCCGGCTTCCCAAAAATCAGAATGTTAAAAAAATTGGCCTTTTTCAGAATGCAAATTTTTTTTTCTTTTTTAGGCATCTTGAGGCAGAAACTCTTGAAAAGGACAATGTCCGAGTTGTCTTTACACCACCGAATCTCACATCTATGATCCAGCCAATGGATCAGGGTGTTCTAAATTCGTTAAAATGCTTGTATAAAACAGCTTTTATCCGAAAATATTTAGAATTCTACAACTCCAGAGAGGGAATGACAGATTTTCAAAAAAAGATGCTTTTTTTTAGTACTGTTAATTTCTGGAATTTCTTGAACAAGAATACTCAGTTCAATGCTTGGAATAATATCTGGTCTCTTTCAATTTTTCTAGAAGAAGAAGAAAACGACGAATTTTTTTTTTTATTTTCGAGTGTCACACGAATAAGAAATGATCCAAGAATTGTTGAAATATGCCAAAAGCATTTCAAGTGAGGAAATGATGAAAAAACTATACAAGATTCCTTAAATGGTGACATAAATGCTCTACAGTTAATTGATGACGAGATCGTCAGTGAAGTGCTCAACAGGAAAGGCACCGATTCTTCAAGTTCTGAAGATGCCGATGTAAGGGAAACAGAAAATACGGAAAACATTTCTATTGACCGTTGTCTAGAACTAACGAAAAAACTTATCCGTGGAATGGGAAAAAAAAATAATTTTTAAGGAACACGTTATTATGTCTGTATGTAAAATATAAAAAACTTTACTGTCAGAAAAACCAAAGCATTTTTTTTTAAAAAAAAATAGCGATATGTTTGCATCAATAAGCAAAAAATAATCTTACTTTGTACGTGTGTATTTTTCATTAAAAATATTAACGATACAGTTATTATTTTTCCTACTACAAATTATTTCATGGATGGAGAAGGAATGTCGCGATATTTTGCCAGTGGTTATTGAAATTTTTGGACAGCGATCCGAAAAACGGAAAATTCCAGTAACCGGAATATGTTCGGTCCCGAAGTTGCCGGATAATGGATCCTAAACTGTATTATCAAATAATATAAACTAAAATTGAAAGTACTTACATCCATTTTCAAAATTAAGAGCTCAGAAGATAACATTGCTATATAAATTGATTAATTTCTCTTTACTTACTTTAATTTATGTTACAAGAGTAATTTTCTTGTTCATAAAATTTAACCATTTTTTAATGTTCTGATTATTTCAAGATTTTCCATTCACTGATGTCTTTAAGAACCTGATGCACAACAAGTAGACTGCTTATCTGGGGAGGCGGCAGCGTCCCTTAAGATAAAGTTTAGTTAGAACCGATATTTCTAAGAATAGCTCCATGCCTCACTTATTTTTTTAAAACATTTTCAACAATATTTTCTTGCCTTAGCGGTATAATCATGTTTTGGGAATAGAAGATTCCAAATAGTGTCTTCTCTGCTTTTGAAGAATGGGAGAAGATTGTGATCTTTCTTTGATCTGCACATCTGTCATGGTGTGAGTGGTCCTTTGAAAGTACAAAACGATTCACACAACGCTAAAGCTATTACATGATTATTCACTTCGGAATCGTTGAAGGAAAAACATTTCAAACGTCGAGGATTATATTTATCAGCCAGAAAGGAAAGAATATAGAAAATTTAGCATCCTCTCCGGCTAATTTGACTGCAAAAATCAGAAAAATTGCATTCCTTCATATAGTTCTCATAATGAGAAACCATGATTTTTTTGGTTCAAAGAAGCATTACCCTATATCTATACTATGATAAATAATTTAACAAGACCCAATGGAAAGCCTAAGATATATACAACAAGGCATTTAGTATCCAACTCGTAATTTGCTTTCCGGAAGGAATTTTCACAGCTGTTAAGCTGTTAAATCGAGAAAATTCCTTCGAGTACTAACCTTAAAGGAAATGTATACCGAAGTTAGTGGCACAACATCTATCCCCTTTTGCTTATAAGTATTTTTGATCGAACTCAGGATCTTACGATCTGAAAAAGGCAGTCCTGCCTCTTTACTGGTTGCTTTTGACAATAAGTAATTGACAATCTAACGGTGAAAGCCGTTTTATAATATTTTAATATCCGCCACTTTTGGCCTTCAAGAAAACTTTTGCATAAGAATTCATATATCGCAAGGGGGGAAACCTGGACCTCACCCCCCCCCGATGTCGAATGATAGTATCTTTGAGATATCAACATATATATCAACTCAAATGAAGGAAAAGAAATTATACTTAGGTATGATATAATTAAAACTGTGGAAATATAATTGAAATAGAAAAGTAACTTTAAATAAATGGTTTTCCATCATATAAGTTAAAAGTATGGACATTTCTTTGACTAAGCAAATCATAAGTGAAGATAATAAATATTTATTTGTCGAATGTTTTCAACAATATACGTGAGGAAAAAAGCTTGAATCGATTGCACTGAATATTATTCAAGATTGTTTTTAAATTAATGTGTAACTGTTCAACGTGTGTACCTTTTATGTTCATTAAAATTGTTATTGTTTATAATATATGATCTGTTGTTTACTTTCCCGAGCCGTGTTATGAATGCAATTTTTCGATTCTAGATTATTTAGATCATAAATTTATAAAAAAATTTCACATGCCATTAATTATATAATGAAAAAAGCTAATATCGGAGAGAATTTTAAAATTTCCCACAAGCCAATTGAAATTAAATACATAAAATGCCTTCGATATGATATTGTAAGACATTGTTGTTGTCTTATGCCAGCTAGACTGACAATATGGGGTGCGCTGCTCCGCTTTTCCATACTGAACCATATTTGGTGTGGAGTCCGGCTGCTTCAGTACACACGTGCCATAGGGACCCGTTTATAGGATATGCAACCATTCACACCTCATTCATACACAGATAGGACAAAGACAAGATAGATAGAGAGATAAAGTACGTCCATGCCCGAACCGGGATTCGAACCCAAGACCTCCCATCCGCAGTCAGCACGCAGACCACTAGACAAGTTGGTCGGCTTGTAAGACGTGATGTATTTGATGATATAAAAGCCAAAATTAGAAAGAAATTCTCAACGTTAAAATACACATTACTTCTATTCTTGAAATTCTACTATATGAGAACCACAATTAATTCAAGAAAGTCGTAATTGCATCGAAATGGTCAAAAATATTATTTGTCAAATAAAGTTTCTAAACGAATTTGCTCTATCTAGAATAATATTTTAGAGCTGTGGTATACCATCAAGAAAAAAAATGGATTTCAATAACCTATTTCTAGACTATTGTTACTTGTTTCACACATTATGATTAATATTATTGAATCTTTTAGAAAATTGTATTAAAATGTTTCTTCTTTAAAGGTTTACATATTCTTAACTTCATTAAGAAGTTAGTTTTTCATGACTCATTTCCAAAAAATTATTTTCTCCATCGTTGTTTTTAACTTAAATTATTTGTCCTAGACGTTTTTAATCATTTGAGAAGCAATATCCTAAAAACATGAAATGATGCTTAAATAAATTGTCGATGCTTTTTAAATCTAATTTTGAAATAACAATCAAAAACAGGTTAGATTTTCATTGAGAAATGAAACCGTTTGATAATGAAAATCATTACTTAAAATTAAAAGGAAGAATGATTGCGCAAATCTTAATTATTAGCAATATCTAGATTGATTAAGTATAAACAATCTTATAAAATGGGCTTTTAACACGAGAGTTAAATGAAAAAAGTTTTTTGGCGAAACAAGAAGAAATTCGATTTTTTTTTTTTCCTTAGATTCATTACTGCTTAAATTTAGAAAATAAATATTTGATTTTCAGATTTATCATACTCTGTTTATATATAACTCATGTATATTTATTTAACCTATTTTGTGTATTTCATAATTCGATTCTTTCAGATTCTAGGCATTTCAGAGTGAAGAGAAAAAAGATTGAAGCGAGATACGAGGGTTACTCTGAAATTTATGAGATATGCGCAGACGAGAATTTACAAAATAAAAATAGCGGTTTAATTTTAAAATACAAAGTATTTTAACACAGAAGACGATTTTTTACTGACTTCAACTTGTTTAGCATAGAATAAATTTTTAAACAGAAGAGAAAATGGAGTTGTCGCGAGAACATTTTCGCGCTATGAATATCAACGATTTTAATGCAGGATTAAATCAAGAAAAATGCGTGCAACGGTTGCAATTAGCATTTGGTGATGAATCTCCAGCTTGTGCTACTGTTTTCAGATGGCTTAGAGAATTTAGAAGAGGTCGCAATTTTCTTCAGGATGAAGAACACACAGGAAGGCCGCCGTCGGCAGTAATTCCGGATAATGTGTCTGCCATACGAAAAATGTTAATGGGTGATAATCGCTGTACCTATCAAATGATGCAGAAGGAACTTAACACTGGATCCGCAGCCATACACGAAATCATTCAAGAAGAATTACATATGAAAAAAGTAATTTCCCGTTGGGTTCCCCATAATCTAACTGAGCACCAAAAAGAGGAGCGTGTCAGAATCAGTAAAGAAACTTTTAAATTGCAAAATGATGGTGGCCACCGCATCATTTCTAGGATTGTAACAAGTGATGAAACGTACATAGCGTTTTTTGACGTTTCAACATGTCAAGAAAGCAAAGTATGGGTCTTTGAAGATGATCCCACGCCGACAATAGTGAAAAAACAACGCGCACTGAAAAAGTGATGTATACCGTTTTCTTCAAAAGTACGGGATTGGTCAAAGCCATCAAGTTGGAAGGATAGAAAACAATAACAGCAAACTGGTGTACCACTAAATGTCTTCCAGAAATTCTACAAGAACTGAATGTTGGGGGACTAATGATTCACAATGACAATGTATCTTCACATACAGCTGGATTAACAGTTGAGTTTCTTAAACAAAAACAAATTTAAGTGATCTAACATCCACCGTATTCACTACGTGCGACTTTTGGTTATTCTTTAATCTAAAAAAACTTACGTGGATGTCGTTTTCATTCAGAAGAAGAGATTGATGTGGCTATAAATGCATTTCTTTCATCTATTTCAAGAAATGAATGGCTTGAGGCATTTAATCTGTGGAAAATTCGTCTATAAAAGTGCATTGATGCTGGAGGAGATTACTTTGAACACACCTAAAATTTTGTTAGTATAACTTTATTTTACAAAATTTTAGGTGTTGAACACACCTAAAATTTTGTTAGTATAACTTTAAAAACCTAATTGTATCGCAAAAATTCCAGAGTGACCCTCGTATATAGAAAAGCTTTATTACAGTAAAACATAAATTTAGTAAATTGTTTTTCATTGGAATAATAAAAGTATGTTTTTTTCTTAAAAATCTTCTTTCTACGACACTTTCACTCTAGCGAATTATTTTTCACAAAATACGATTTAAAAAGTATTTTCTAATATATTGTTGCATATACACATATTTTTAATTAAATTCTGTTAAATTGGATTTTTTTTTTTTTTTTTTTTTTTTTTTTTATTGTATGCATGAATTGTATTAATAAGCTTTAGTTCTTTTAATAATTTTACTTAAAAAGCAGGAGAATTAAAATATTTTTTTTGAGTAGTGTACATCGTCTATTTTTATTTTACATATTCTGTTGGTACAGCCATTAATAAAAATATAGTTCAAATTTCTAATAATATACAGAGTTTTTGCACTCATAATGAAGATGAATTAACTAAAATTTTGTTACATTTATGAAAATATAACAATACGAAGTCTGTATACCTTTTAAAAGTAAGAAATCATGAAATAACGAATTTGATAAATCTGCCAAATTTTATTAAAAGATACAGTTTCTAAATATATATGGATTTATCGTGTTATTTGCATCGCCAAACCAATGGTTCTTCGCCAAAAATCTGTTACTCAGAGCGCATGCGTAAGAATTCCGATGAAGAGATAGCTTTTGCAACTCGAACAAGAGACACGAGTGTCATTCTACTTTGACTGGTCAAGAGGATTGCTGTGTGTTTGCTAGCAGTTGCTTTTATTCAATTTACACATTTATTTCTATAAAGAAATAAAAACTGTTTGTGAAAATGAAGGAGAAAGTGGGTGGTTTTGTTTATAGTCCGATTGACCGTGCTCTAAGCAATACTCGCTTACATTATGCTGCTTTGTATCTCGAAAACAGCTTGAAAAGAGATAACATACGCCCGCGTGATCCCTTAGCATATCTAAACATATCGATGACTATTAGTAACGGGGTAAATCCTGAAGATATGGATAAAATTTTTGATGGAATAGCTATGGACCTCCTTATTCAACACGAGAGAACCTTTCGAGATCGTCATTTAAAGAAATCATGTGATCTAAAGAAATATTTGTGTAAATATTTAAATTTACAGCAGAAGATATTTGGGAAAGTTTCATATATATCATCATGTTGTAGTTTTGATCATACTTTCTCTCTAATGTATAATGAGAACATAAATGATGGAATACTGCTGAGAAGCTTTCTTTTGTTACTCAGCAAAAATGAGTGGCTTGTCAAAGATGTTATAAATGGGATGCCGCCCAATGCTTTGGAATTCTTGTTGCAAAATATAAAACACTCTGGACAGGAAAGCGGCATTCATTCCTATCAGCCCATTCAACAAATACTTCCACTCAACATTTGTAACTTTTTTGGAGATTACATGAAGATGGAAATTCTTTTAAAATTCGGTCACGAGACCTATGTTAACAAAAACTATTTGGTAGAAAGTATCCAGTTTGCTTGTCAGATATTGTTTGGAGAATCGTAAGTATTTTTATTTTATTAAAAGGAATTTTGCATGATTTTCTTTAAAATTTATTGTGGTTCCATGCCTTTCTGAGTTAAGAATAGTGAATTCAAAATATAAAAGCCATATAAGACAATTAGTTAAAATTAAGTTTTCTTTTACGAAAATATAATTTTATTCTTTTTAACAATTTTGAGTGTTTTGATAGAGAATTATTTTCTAGAATATAATCGACATTTGTTTAAAAAAATGTTTTTATTATAGTGAAATAAAGCATAATGTGAATTATTATATTTAAAATTTTGTAATTATATTTATTACAATATTTTTATTCCATATTTTTCCTTTATATAAAACTAGTATTAATTTTATTTATTTTTCTTATAAAAAGTATCCCTTTATAATTTATCAGTAGCTCATTACACAATAGTGTTTCACTTTTAAATACATTTACTATCAATAAAATTTTAATTTATTTGATTTTATATGGTAAAAGAAATTTTATTGGAAAATTTTTAAATGTAATAAAATTACTAAGAAGGATTTTTCTTTTGATTTTATTTATTTTTTTTTCCTTATTTAATTATTTTCGAAAAGAAAAGAAAAAACGAAACTCCTCATTTTTATTTCCATCATAAAAAAATTTAAACTTGAACAGGCTTATTGAGTAACGGCATAATAGCAATAAGAACGGTATATAATTGGTTTCTACCATTCTGTAATCACAGTGATATCATCAATATGTTACTCAATGATAAGGTGTAAGTTTTTTATTTGCTATACCAATGTATGAACATTAAATACAAAAAAATTCATAATAATTACAAAGCATTTAATTTAATATGTATATGGCAAATTATTTCTAATTATATTTAGGTAGATCACTTTTTTTTACTAAAATATTATATAATTTCGATTTGAATTGTAACTTAAACTCTTTGTACAGCTCTTCAAAGTATTAGTGTATCTGCTCAAGATTTAAACGAGTTAAGCGAAAAGCAGAATACCGATTTGCTATTATCTGTCAAATTTCTCTTTATAATAAATATCACATTTAATGCAAAAATCAATCATCATATTTTCTTTTTGAATTACAAATCATTATTTACTGCTACTTGAAAATTTTATGCTTTATATTCACTTCAATTGAAATTTTTCAAGCTATTTATTTATTAAGGCCATTTCTTGGTAAAATTACAATGCTTACTTCTGATTATGTTTAAATAGTAAAATATTACTTATTCAAAAAATAAATATAATGTGGAAAAGTATTAAAATGATGGCTTATACATAAGTGTACTTTTAATGTTAATTAAAAAAATTTTCCGCACAATATTAAAATGTTTAAAACTTTAAAATATTTTTAAAACATATAGTATTTTTTAAAATTTAACAGTTAGAAAACAGTTTATTAAGATTTAAACATTATTTATTAAATATTATTACAAAAGTAAAGTACATTATAGTTTAGTTTTGTTTTTCAATAACTTTTCACATTTTGAATCACACGTTATTTACATAATTGGGAAAGATTGACTTATTCTGATGTATACAAACGTATTTTTTGGTATATCTTAACGTTCTTTTTTATTTATTGTAAGCTGTTAACAAACACGCACAGGTGCCGTATAATCCATGCGCCAAATTCTGAGATTGGCGATTTATTGGCGGATTTTCTTATGTATCTGGCAACCTTGTTTTCGTTACGTCATACATATGGAGACCTATAAGAATTATGCAGAAAATTCTATTTTGGTAATCTTAATGTGGTTTCCTTCTCGTGGAATTTTGGTTTCTTGTAGTGATTCTTATGAATAAACAGTCCGCTTGTGTTTGAACGACACAGTTTATTGAACATAAAATTGAATATATTTATAAGAAATAGATATATAGAAAAATTACAACCGACCTCACGCGTCAGTTGGAGAAGCGCTTCTCTCTCTTTTCTTATTTTGTATTTTATCCTTGAGGTGAGTGAGCTACCGCACTCTGGCGAAAATGTCTGAACACTACACGTCACGCGTATTTACGTCATCGCGCATGTCACGGTACGTCATCTTGGCAACATTTCATCATCGCCAAGAAAAATTCAGAATTTGGAACCAATGCTTATACGGCACCTGTGCCCAAACACAGGTAAGAGTTTTTTTGAGAACTGAAATGCTGTTTTCACTAGCATTAAATTTTGTAAATACTGAAAAGGTTGAATAATGTATCAATTTCTAATATTAATAATAATTTATTTAATTCCAATGTAAATAATTCTTATGTAACTGGGCAAAGTAATTCTATAAATCTCTAAGACAGTCATATTGTTGAAAATACTTATGCTATAAATTCCTATGATATTAATATAGGAATTTATTAATATCATAGGAATTTATAGCATAAGTATTTTCAACAATATGACTGTCTTTTCAACAATATGTTAAATTGATATTAATTTTGACATTTATAATGTTTCTTATAAACAGAATGATTGTGTAAATATTAATTCTACTAAATCTAGTGATAAGCCGAACACCCCAATAGCACGAACAACACTATTTTTACACAAAATGCTTATGAAAATAAACCCTGCAGGATAATCAAAATAATATTGTTAATGAGATCCCAACATTGAATTAAATGCTCCTAGAGCGTGCAAAAGTTTAAAAGCGATAACTGTGGAATCTCCCAGACCCAAATAAACAAGTTTGCATTGCTAAACCTATCATTGATCATGAGTTTTTCACTGATAATGACACTGATTCGATATCACTGATAATGAGGCTTCCAAAAAATAAAAAAAAGAATAAAAAGTTTAAAAACGTAACCGTCTGAGATTCTGTGAAGAATCATGCTTAAAATTTGCTTATGGTGGCAACTTAGTTTGTGCGCTTTCGCTATTTTACGATGAGACATAATCAGGAGTGTAGCACCAAAATGGTGTTCTAAATTTTTGACGAGCTTTGTGAAAAAATTCGATTTTACTCAATGCGAGCTAAAAGCTTACGAGCATAAAGCTCCAAAACTGTTTCTGTCATAATTACCATTACTACATATATCGACTGTTTCTCTATTCACCTCAGAGTAGTGTCATCTTCTTGATTGGCTTACATTGGGGATGACCATGTTTGCTTTGTGTGTGTTCTTACTGCCCAGAAATGTTTCCTAATATTTATTGGAATTTTTTTTATCACACTCAATAGAAATTATTTTTAAAATATTTTTGTCCTAAATTTAATGAAATTCTAAATAATTTCAACCTTTTTAGTGCTCAAAAATCGCAAAAAATCATGATAGAAATTATTATTGAAACTCATATTCTATTGTATTCTGAATCTCAATATATATGTAAAATTCATTTTAATTATACTTAGCTGTCATATTATTTTTTTCTACTTTTATTTTACTTATTCACAAACGAAAGTAATTACCTTAATCGTGAACTTGATAGAATAGAAATTAGTGACTTCGCGACAAATTTAAAATACAAGAAATCGAAATAGTTCAAATATTTAATTATATATATATAAATGGCTACATTTACTTTATATAGTTATAATAAAATTATAATTTGACTTTTAACGTTGTCAGCAGATTCAGTGTTATAATATTTTATTCAGTCTCAATTTTGCATTGAATCTTAACAGTAATTTTTTTCACATTTTATTACATTAAAAGTATTATTAATATTTGATCCTATATGTTATCGGTAGAATAATTAATCTTTGATTATCTCTCACATTTTAATGAATTTTATAAAATTCTAAATTTTTCAAAAAGAAATTTAGGTATGATATTAGAGTAATCATTTTCAATATTTGAAGGCATTTATCAATTTTCAGTAGCAAATAGAAAATTTTATTTTACAAAAACATATTTTATTATTTAAATATTGAATTCTATAATTAATTTTTCTCAGTAATATCATTTTCTTCCAAATAATATCTTAAAATTTTTCTTATCATTCTGTTATTAATATGGAAATATTTTTACTTTCATTGAAAACAAAAACATATTGGTCCTTTTGTTAAATCGGCATAGTCAATCGAACCATTAGCTTATTTTTGATACTAGGGTTGTTTGTACTTATAACCATTAAATTTATCATTTATTTCTGAATTTTGTTAAACACTTCCTTTAACATTGCAATATTGAATTTTGTTTCTCATTTTCTTAAATACCTAATATGATTGCTACAATTTATAGTTACATACTTATGAAACATACATTATAAATTACCATGTGATATGTTTTGTTTTTTTTCATTCATTTGAAATTTTTTTAAATAAAATTTTAAGAAATAAATGTAAGACGTTAAGCTAAGATATTCACCATAGGCTCTTATGATTTTGAAGCTGTGAACAGTTTTACCTACCTTGGATCTCAAATAAATAACTTTGGTGATTTGGGATCCGAAATAAACAAAAGGGTAATTGCAGCAAATCGTGTATCTTATGGGTTAAAAAAATATCTTACCTCCAAATATATAAAACACAGGACAAAAAGTTTACTATATAAAACTATTCTTAGACCCATTTTAACTTATGCTTCAGAGACTTGGGCCATGACACAGAAACATGAATGTCGTTTGGCTATTTTTAAAAGGAAAATTTTGAGAAGCATCTATGGTGGAGTGGAGACAGATGGGGTATGGCGTAGAAGGTATAACCATGAATTATACAAAAATTTTAAGGACATTGATGTTGTCAAATACATTAAAATACAAAGGATGAGATGGGGTGCCCATGTTATTCGTATGCCAACTGAACGCACCCCTAAAAAAATCTTTCTAGCAAGGCCAATGGGAAAGCGTTCCAGAGGTAGGCCCAAAATCAGATGGATTGATTGTCTTGATAGGGACTTTAATACTATTGGAGCATCTAATTGGAAAAGTGCTGTTGAGTACAGGCCAAGATGGAATAAGCTCATTGAGAAGGCCAGGACCCACACAGGGTTGTAGTGCCATTGTTGATTGATTGATTGTTAAGCTAAGATTTTGAGCTTTCAATAAGATATTGCTAATACGAGAAATAAGTTATTATAGAATGGTAAAATAATAATTTAAGACGCATGAAAAGAAGATTCTTTAACAGCTTAAAACATTAATAAAAAATTAATAATGTAAAAATTAAACCAAAGTTCCTTTCTTGTAAATCATTTTATGTTTATAAAAAGATATAGTGTATATCTATTACAGTAGTTATAATACTATTAAAAATATTTGATTAATCCATTCAAAATTAGCTAGATGTTTTTATTTTATAATGATTAAATGAAATAAATTAAAATAATATGCTTACACAATTTTTTTTCATTCTTTGATTAAATTTAACATTTTTAATCATTTGTATTACTAAATAAATATATTCTATTGAAGAAATATAAAAAAAATGTAAATGTGAAAATAAATTAAAATATTATTTATTTTTACATTTACATCTTTTATTCTATTACATTTCACATTTAAATTAAAATATTATTTGTAAATATTTAATAATTAGAATGCTATTAATAACAATAAAATGTTAAAAATCATAGAGTTTTTTTTCTGTATTTTTTACATGGGAGATACATATATTTCAATATTTTTTTGAAAACAATTTTAAAGTCACTTCAGAATATGTAGTCAAAAATATAGATATTTTCTTTTTAATCGACACTTTATGTACAATTAGTAATTAAAATCATTCATTCTCTTTAAAACATTTAATATGAAAACATTTATAGATTAAGTATTCTGAACAAAAATTTCATCTTCTGCATCTTATCCCCTTAGCACTTCCCTGGTTAATTAAATTAATTAATGAAAATCTGAATGAATGCAAACTTTACTAGAAATATTTTCATTATTTATGCGTTGGAACAAAATTGAAAAAACGATTTTTATTCTGTTTTTATAATTTTATAAATAATTTCATAAAAAAAATATTCGTTGATTTTTTTAAAAAAATAACTGCAATGGTTCAAATTAACTAACATTTAATCAAATTATTAACTTATTAATGAAATTATTTGAAATCACAAGTTTATTTGTTTGGGAAATTAAAGGAAAAGTAGCTTTTCTGTTTTCATTATAAAAAAGAAATTGAATTCAAACAATGATTAAAATAATTCATTTATAGTTTAGATTAGTATTTCTTTATTTTCAAAATTATTAAAACGAAATAATTAACTGAATGATCCTCAAAAAATATGAATTGAATATCTTTCTGCCGTCCACCAACTTTTCGAGTCAGCTGTATGATTTAATTTAAATCTCTGTTTCAATTCTTTACTATTAAGAAATAAAATTCAACAATTTCTATGTTACAAATCAGTTAATAACTTTGTTTTAACTGATTTGTAACATTAATTGTTTTGGTTAGAGCTTTATACCAAAAATTCAAAATAAATGCAATAAAATTGATATACATTGCACTTAAATTGGAATAAAATTGATATACATTGCACTTAAATTGCAATAATTAGAGTGTATTTAACTATGAAAGTCTAAATGTGAAGAAAAATAGAAAAATGTGGCGCAATTGAAACCATTTATAATTGTACAGCAGCTTCAAGCAGGGTTGCTCACCATTTTTTAGTAAATTCTCGCATTAGTTGCATGAACCATGACTGTCGAAACAAACCAAAAGCGAACATTTAATTTTGACTTAATCTGCAACCGAAAATAACAGATAACGCGAGAGATTTGTTTTCGTAAATAGTTGAATGAATGCAACGGAAAAAAGAGGTTGTGCGCATTTGATTATGATTTTATATTTGTTATATTTACTAATTCTTATAAAATCTTTTTATGAAAAGAAGGAGTTTATTCTTTTAACCGCGAGCCTGATTTACAATTTTAATGACATTTTATTTAAAATAGAGTAGCAATCTTTTGCAGGGAAAACCGAAAATAAACTAAGTAGGATTCACCCCTGAACTCGAGAAAAAGTTGCAGTACAATAAAAGAAACAGATAATTTTATCTTTAATTAAGATTGCAATTTTTATTAGAAGAAGAAGCTTTCCTTAAGGCTCTGGCACGCAGAATTTTTTTCCAGTGGATCCCTGCCCGTAGTGATATTTTGGGCAATGAAAAGGCTGATTCACTGGCTAAAAAGGGAGCCTTGATAGATCAACGCATAAATCGCCATCTTTCATTTCATTCAACTAAATTGTTTGTTAACCTGACTCTCAAGAAGACTCTTAAACAAGATATGGCTTAACGTGCGACGCACAAGAGATGGAAGATATTGGGGGAGGAAAGAGCTGTTCCCGTTTTTCCAAGAAAGACTGCGGTGACCCTTTTTAGAGGTCTAGCTGGACATGATTGTTTGCGGGACCATTTCTATTAGATTGGAGTGGTGGATTCCCCGGAGTGTGTTTTGTGTGACTCTGGTCAACTAATGACTTTTGAACTTTAAAATAATTGTGTGGTTCTTTCTCAGTATGAGAGCATTGTTGAAAAGTATTGTAGAGCCTGTGAACTAATGGCTTAGGCGCTAATGTTCGGCATTTGTAAATAATAATTAGAAGAAGAAAAGTACGTAGGAAATTCTTATAACTTTTTTGACATGGCATTAATGTCAAGATGTGAAGATTAGTTATTTTTTCTTAAAAAGATAGTATATTAGTAGAACTGTTTAATGAAAGCAAAAATGTCGCCAGATGAGAAAACTAAATTGGTAAAGATGAATCCCTAAGAATAAGTGTTACTAATACACTGATTAAAATAGATAGCGAGCTTTCGAAATAGGATGATATAGATGTCAGTGGTTTAGAAAAATTAATCAAAACGTTAACCAATAATTTTGAATCTTTAAGTTGTGTATATAATGAACTAGAACCATTTTTTAACGATAAATTTCAGGCAGAATTTAAGAATTCCAAAGATTATAAAGAAAATGTAGTTATTGCTAAATTTCTAGCAAAAAAAAAAAAGTATTAAATGAAACTATTTATAGTCAATAATGAAATCGGAAGTTTAAACTTACAACGTAAATTACCTAGAACAGAAATAAACGAAACAGCAGAAAAGATATGCATTCAACTCCCAATACTTTGATTCCCAAAATTTTATGGAGACTTTAGTCAATGGCTAACCTTTTGGAATAGTTTCGAAGCGGCGATACATAATCATGAGTCGCTAGAAAAAAGGTAGATAAATTTAATTATCTTAAAGCACATTTATAGGTGAGTCTACTCTATATACGATAGATTTTCAATTTCAAACGCATCTGTGATTCCGCAATCGAATTATTAAAAGAAAGGTTTGCTAATAAAGATTACATACATATGATCGCAATTTTAAATATGCAAACGCAAAAAAATTCAGATGACATTCGGGATTTTAGAAAATTTTATGATAATTGCATGACACACATGTATAAAGTTAAGAATCATTTGGATTAAAATCAGAAAACTATGGATGTGTTTTGTGTTCTATGCTGCTAAAAATAATACCCCAAGGCGTAGAATATAAAAATGAAAACATAGTCAGGTATAAAAGAGCTTTTTAATTTTTTTTCTAAAGCATAGAAAGACTTAATTCAGATAAATACATTAAGTGTGACCTTGATAATAAAAATCAAACCTATTATAAAAATCCCAGACAAAATAGCAGGCATCAGTACGGAAAAAGAAAATTTTTCCCCTCTAGTAGAAAGATTAATATTCATTGGATGGATGAAAAAATAAAATATGTGCAGCTGCAGATTGATTTACCTCGGAAATGAAAGAAAATAAGAATAAAACGGCTTCCTATGCTGTATTTTGAGAAGAATCGCATCATCCATTGAACTGTAAATTTGCTTTAAATTTATAGTTAAAAGGAAAAATGGATATTTTGAAAAAAAGTCAAAGTTTTCTTTTTTTATGTTTAATTGTAAACCATTGGTCGGGACAGTGTCATTCGAAAATAGTTTGCACTATTTGTCCTAAACGATATTCCTCAATAACGTGTTATTTAAATAATGATTTATAAACTAATAATTCCGATAATTTTTTGAAAGAAAAAACATACCAAAAATGGTGTTTTAACTTATAATTTTTGTAAAAATAAGTTTATTTACAAACTTTAATTATTTATGTTAATGGTAAGAATTCAGAACAATTAATAAGAATTTTTGACACTGGTAGCCAAAAATCCTATGGGAGTAAATCTATAGCTAGAATAATGGATTTATAATACTAAAGAGAGGAAACTGATACATGGACTTCTGGAGGTATTGAAAATATTGTACAGCATATAGGCGGCATCGTGTTAAGTTAACTAGCTGTATTAAAAAAATACAGCTGCAAATGTGACGAGATGGACCAAGAACAAATTTGAGGTCCCATTCCTAAAATAAGTGATTCCAAGTGTAAAAGTGAATTAAAAAACCTTGTTATTTTTTCTAGCGATGTAGAATTAAGTGAAAATTCCTGTTTGTATGCAAGCAACCCAAACGAAATTCACTTGCTCATTGGTCAAATCAGTAAATAAACACACGTTTAGGATGGGAGGTCATGGGAAAACTTGTACGAGAAAACGCGATGAATAGTTCTCCATTACTATTGAGTTGACGTGTATATTACGCTTCAACATCGTATCTGTGGGAGTTCGATTCCTTAGGTATTCACGATACGAGTTCAAAAAACGTTCAAAAATATCGAGACACAAGATTAATATAATCGTTACCGTACTGTGCTTTTCCAAACAATACATTTTCAGAAGGGAAATAGCTGTTTTTCTGAAGATCTATTTTTATTAATTTTTACTTCTGTATTTCAGTAAAATCTTTTGTAATCATTTTTTTAACATTGTTGTTTTTATTGTATATTTTGCAGCGCTGATTCTAAGATCAATCAAACGATTTCTTTCAAGAGGATTTATTTGATTATGATGATGTACTTTGCACTTGTGGAAGCGGAATTCGGTCCCAGAGATGTCGTGTTGGCTATTGTCAAGCAGATGTGGAGAGCGCTGCCTGATCCCTTCATCACAAGCCAGGACATAAATGATACATTGGGAATGCTGGTTCCAACAAAATCGAAAGAACGCGTAGAACTGTTTCGCTTGATTTACGTACAAGAATTCGGGAACCTATCTTCCACTCCTAGATCTCTTATGCATTTGTCTCGTGTCGCAGTTCGACGTGCCACGAGTCGAAATGGAAGGCTGCCAGAAGGTGTTGGGAATTTACCTATTCCCACAAAAATAAAAAATTATTTACTATTGGAAATATAGATCAGTAAATCATCTGTATATCTTGAATCAATGCGATATATTTCAAGATTTATGTAATAATCTGTACTAAATTGCATAAATATTTAACTATATAAGCATCTTTAAAATTGTTTTTCATTTTCTTACATAAGTCTTATTTTTTCAATCTGCTTCAACAACAATGCAAAATTTATGTGTTTATTTTAATAATATGGGAACGGTTTTAATAAGTATTAATTATAAGCTGTTTTTATATGCAAAATTGTTTTTTAATTCGTTTAATTTAGACTTTTTTTTCAATTTATTTTAACCGATGTGAAAATACGTTCTTTTACCTCTGATTAGAATATATACGTTTAATTATGCCAAGAGAGTCATTTTCTAATTGCAACAATAAATTTAGATTTGTGTAATCCATTATGTTATAAAACATCTAAAAGTTGACTTCATGTAATGTATAACAAGATGTCATACTTACGTACTGATTGTACTAAGGTTTTATTTTGCAACAATCTCAGATAAATGGTTTACAAAGTATAAGAGCCTTGCGCGGTGTTAACATTGTTTTATAGCATTTCAACATTTTTCACAAAAAATTATTGTAATAAATTTCATAGATTATTAGCTGTATACTCATAGTACAAGCGAATAAATCTGGAGAACTTCCAAGCACTCATACCTACAGAAGTGCGGAAAAGTAACATATATTTCATTATTCAACAGTTGCTGATATCGAACCCATATTTTATACTGATGACCAAATTTATATTAAGGAAGGAATAAAATGAGATTTACATTGATTACTTCAATGAGATAAATTATTTCAATTAAAAGGTTACTGAATGTTTATTTAATTTCAAAATTTTTCAGGTTCATCAAGAAAATAGGTTATTATCACCAGATTTTAAGCAATATCAAAACATAGAAAAGTTGACAACGAAGCTATCCACGGGTTGCTTGGAATTTATCTGACTCAAAAACTATTTATACTTAATCTACGTCCCATATCTCATATATATATGTGAGATATGGAGTACATGATGACACACCTCTACTCATGACATCATCAAGTCCTTGCTACTTCAACAGCGATCCTGGTGTCAATGGTGAGAAAAGGAACTAGAGTTGATAAGAGGAGACGGTCATGTTAAGACGTACTTAGAACCTTAACGGTTCCGAAGTATAAATGTTGTATTCATAATCCTATTTTGTAATTATAATTGTAAATAACTGTAAATAATGTTTAATATACTATAGTTAAAATGCAAATTCGTTGTATTATTAGTGTATTAAACTAATCCACATGGGGGCCCTGGCCAATTACTTTTTTATTTCAAATATATTCCGAAGAGATTTGTTTGTCATTCCCGCTGAAATTATTCTACCGCCGCCGAGTCGCTGACATATTGAAGAGGGCCTGTTTCTAGCTTCGATTTATGTATTTTCCTGCATTCGTTGCTTTGGATTTCTACTTTGAAGGGAGAGTCACTCATATTTTCAAGATGTTTCTAAGTGATATAACTGAAATCGCACTTGCACTGAAGACTGAAAAAAGAGAAAAAATCAAACTTCTTCACAAGCTGTTATTTGGCGAAGAAGGTGATAAATTAAATCGTTCTCTTGAATAAGATACTTTCATGGTTTTGATTTCAAAAAAGATGATTTAAATTATAAGTCTAAATTAAAGGATATTACAGCAACATTTTCTTTAATTGAACTAATTTCGATTGCTGATATTTTGAAAATCGATATTAATGGAACACTACCTAAATTAGCAGAAAGAATTTTATCATTTCGTACTGATTTGGAGTCTCTTCAAGAAAATGTAAAAAATTGTGAAATAACTGATGCTGAAACTGAAGCGATTCCAAATTCTACTCAGTCGAATGTGCAAAGCGATAGCGTTTCTCTTAATAATAATGGACATTAAGTGTATGATAGTCATATTTCTGATGCTAATTCTTTTCATTCAAGATTGCCATTTAATTTCAATGTTATTGATTATTTAGTTCCTAAGTATACAGGGGTGAAAAATGAAAATGTCAAATTGTGTGGCTTTAGAAATTTGAAGCATTTGCTATTTCATTTAATTTGTCAGATATTCAAAAATTTATTTTTGCACAAAGAGCATGAAATGGAATTGCGTTGTTATTTATCAAAAGCGAAAGCAATATTCATTGCTACTCTGAATTGAGAATCGCTTTAATTTCGGAATTCGGTGAACAAATTAATTCAACAGAAATTCATGACACATTATAAATAGTCGAAAAATTAAAGATAAAGAATCAATATATGAATATCTTTTAATTATGAGAGCAATTGCCAATCGAGCTCAACTCGATGATATGGCTCTAATTCATTATGTAATTCAAGGCATTAATGATCCTCCCCAGAATAAAGCAATCTTGTATGGTGCCACTAATTTAATAGAATTTAAAACAAAATTAAAAATTTACGAAGAAATTCAAAAAAGTTGTCAAAAAGTGAAAACTAAAATTCCTGTGGTAGAACAAACAATTAAGAATGAAACTCAAACCAAAATTCAGACTACTCCTATTCGTTGTTTTAATTGTAGAACAAATGGACATAAATCCATTGATTGTAGAGACAAAAATAAGGGTTTAAAGTGCTTTCGTTGTAATTCTTTTGGTCATAAAGCCAGTGATAATAAATGTTCCACACCCATAGATAGCTACAATTCAGCAGTTCGTTCTCTTAACAATCACATCACTTTTCGTCAGAACCTGCATAAAATAGTTAAAATTTCAGGTATTTTGATAGATGACTCATTGATAGCGGAAGCCATGCAACTTTATTACGCGAAGGTCTGTATCGTCAAACTGAATTTTCTGAACTGACCGATTCTCAATTAACACTAAATGGATTTGGTAGTTCTAAAGTACAGCCACTTGTTTCATTTCAGGCAAATATAGAAATCGATAATGATATTTTCTCCACAAGAGTTGATGTTATTTCTCAACATCAGAAGAGTTAACCCTTAATTATCGTTACAGATATAATTACTCAAGGAACACTAACAGTCAATAAAGATGGTATTTCTTTTTACGTAAATCAGAAAGTAATGATTTCGTGAATTTAATTAATGTTGTTGAAAACACATCAGACATTGATTTAAATCACATACTTGATAAAAATGTAAACAAGAAGTATACAATTTAATTTACAACTACAAGCCCAATAAGACGCGAAAAACAGAAATGAAAATGTCTGTTATTTTAAAAGATAATATCCCAGTTTGCCAACAAGCGCGTCGTATGTCCATACCAGAAAAAGAATTTGTATCCAAACAAATTAATGATTGGTTGAAAGAAGGAATAATTAAACCTTCTTGTAGTGAATATGCTAGTCCAATTGTTTTGGTAAAAAAGAAAGATAATTCTACACGTTTATGTATTGATTTTCGTAAATTAAATAAGAAAATTATCCATTACCTCTTATTGATGATATTTTAGATCAGTTACAAAGTGCAAAAGTATTCACTTCTATTGACTTAAAAAATGGTTTCTTTCATGTGGATATTGACCCTAATTACAATAGTTTCATTAATAAATACAATAGTTTCATTACCCATAACGTACAATACGAGTTCCTTAAAGCTCCATTTGGTTTAACAATTAGTTCAGCCGCTTTCAATGGATTTTTATCTTGTTTTTTTCAGAGAATTAATAGCAGATGGTACTTTAATTATGTACATGGATGATTTTATCATACCGTCTAAAACTGAAGAAGAGGGACTTATTAAATTGAAACGTGTTCTCGAAACTGCTTCAAATTATGGATAATATTAATTTTAAGAAATGCCAATTTTTGCAAAGAAAAGTTGAATATTTAGGCCATGTTGTAGAAAACAATACTATTTCATCCTCTCCATCAAAAATAAAAGCAGTAATTAATTTTCCTGAAACCAAAGACGTCAAACACTTGCAATCATTTCTGGGCTTAGCAGACTACTTTCGAAAATATATTCCAAATTATGCCTTTATTTGTTTCCAGACCTCTTAGTGACCTACTAAGAAAGTCTTCTACTTTTGTATTCAGCTCCACCGAAAGCACGGCATTTCTCAAATTGAAGGAATTACTCACAACACATCCTGTATTGCATTTACTTGTGCCAGGCTCCGAATTAGAAGTACCCA
This sequence comes from Latrodectus elegans, assembly GCA_030067965.1. Lineage (NCBI taxonomy): Eukaryota > Metazoa > Arthropoda > Arachnida > Araneae > Theridiidae > Latrodectus > Latrodectus elegans. Next base: position 91,234,997 of record CM057816.1, on the reverse strand, counting down.
CAGATGCATCTAAACTTGGATTTGGCGCAGCGCTTCTTCAAAAATCTGATAACGGAAACTTTCACCCAATTTTGTATATGAGCAGAAAAACATCTCCCCAGAAAGAAAAATTACACAGTTATGCACTGGAAGTACTCGCTGTTGTAGAAGCTCTTAAAACATTCCGCGTATATTTACACGGAACTAAATTTAAAATAGTTACAAACTGTATGGCTTTTCAAAAAATAATGGATAAAGCTGAATTAAGCGCAAAAATCGCGCGATTGGCTCTTTTGTTACAAGACTTCGATTATGTAATTTCTCATAGGTCAGGTGAACAAATGCAACATATTGATGTTTTAAGTCGTTACCCTGTTATGATTATTTCTCCTGATGATATTACACAGAAGATAATAAAGTCGCAGTCTACCGACTGATTTATCATAAATATGAAGAGTGCAGTCGAAAAATCACTTAATTCTGATTTTAAAGTTAAAAACGGCATTTTATACAAATTGGATCCAAGATCAAGAACATTTAGTCGTCCCACAAGCCATGTGCAATCAATTAATTCAACATGAGCATTCTAAAGGTCATTTTTCAGTACAAAAGACTACAGAAATTATTAAACGAGACTATTATAATCCAAATTTAGGTAAGTTAACCCAAACTTTCAGCGCCAATTGCATCACATGCATCTTATCTTCCAAAAAATCAGGTGAACCGGAAGGATTCCTCTATCCAATCCCAAAAGGTGACACTCCTCTCGATACATTGACTTTTAAGGACCCTTGCCATCTACAAACAAAAATTGCAAACACTTATTTTCTGTAGTGGATGCTTTTACAAAATTTATTTGGATATATCCTGTTAAATCTACTTCTGCACAAGATGCATTAGATAAGCTAAAATTACAACAAACTGTTTTTGGTAATCCTCATCAAATAATATAAGATACATGATCAGCTTTTACCTCCCAAGAATTCCAATCTTATTGCATTGAAGAAAGTATTGAGCACCTACCTATCACAACTGGAGTACCTCGTGGAAACGGACAAATTGAGCGTAGGCATCAAACCCTAATTGCAGTTTTAACTAAATTATCTATAGAAGAACCCACAAAATGGTATAAACATGTGTCTAATGTTCAACGCATAATGAACAGTACTGCCTCACAAACAACAAAATTCTCACCATTCGAATTAATGCTTGGCATTAAAATGCGAAATAAAAATAACATTTACATTAAGCAACTACTGGAAGAAGAACATCTTCAATATGTAGTACATGATAAAAAACAATTGCATAATATTGAAAAAACTAATATTTTACAATGTCAAACACAAAGTTAATGTTATATGATAAACGGAGAAAACATCCCAAAATATATCAAGTTGGTGATTTAGTCGCTATGCAAAGAACACAGTTCGGACCAGGTTTAAAACTTAATCTGAAATATTTTGGACCTTAGAAAATTAAATCTGTAAAAGGTAATGACAGATATGATGTAGAAAAAGTTGGTAATCATGAAGATCCCAATACAACATCTTCCTCTGCAGATTTAATGAAACCTTGGTCAAAGATGCAAATAATTTTTATCAGACTATTATCTTGTGTATAATACACATTATGTCTATTGCTGTAGTATTTCTATGGATATCGTTATTCCAGAAAAAAATTTTCTTTTATATATAAACTTTTTCTTTAGCATTATTTCAAGTATTAGAGTATCAATTTAAATATTTTTTCTTGTGTGTTACATCAAGATCTTTATGATACATATAATAAAAAATAAGCACGATGGAAGGAAAATGCGAGCAAGTGAGAATGAAAAAGAAGAAGACGATTCATCAAACAGTATACGAGGAACATTCAAGAAGTTAAGACGAATCTTCACAACATTGAACGACGTGACTCCTTTATTTGATGTTTACTAAGACGAAAACAAAATATTCTGTTTTGTTAGCTATTTCTCTTGCTGGTTGTGCTTTCCTCTCTTTCTTTGTTTCGCAGTTGCTGTTACATTCGTCGCCAGGAGGACCTGAGCCTTTAGAATGGCCGAGTGTGAGATATGGAGTACATGATGACACACCTCTACTCATGACATCAAGTGCTTGCTACTTCAACAGCGACCCTGGTGTCAATGGTTAGAAAAGGAACTAGAGTTGATAAGAGGAGACGGTCATGTTAAAACGTACTTTGAACCTTAACGGTGCCGAAGTATAAATGTTGTATTCATAATCCTATTTTGTAATTATAATTGTAAATAACTGTAAATAATGTTTAATATACTATAGTTAAAATGCAAATTCGTTTTATTATTAGTGTATTAAACTAATCCACACACACACACATATATGTATATATATATATAGAGAGAGAGAGAAGCAATTATTCATTAATATTTAAACGTAACTTTGTCTTATCAATATCAACCAATTTATGTTTAGTTAGTTTTTTAGAAATTTCGATTCTCTCAATGGCAATCAAAATTTTTATTCAAGAAGTAAAAATTTATCTATTTTTTATGTCAATCAATAAAATTACTCATATTAAGATTCAATGACAAAATTAAATATTTGTTAAAGAAATGGAAGTTTATGTATGTGGTATCAGATTTTGAATCTCAAATATTCCTCAAGTTAAACGAAACGCAACTAAATATAAAGGCAAATACTTGGAAAAAAAATTAATTCGTATTTAAATAAAACTAAAGTTATTAAATATCGTGAGAAGATATTAATTTCCAAAAAGACAGACATAATTTTCCTACGAAAGAAATTTATCTACGAATAGATTTTATAGATAAGTTTTGCTATTAACATTAGGTCTGAAATAATTGATTGCGTGGTTTTTATTTTAAATATTTTCTCATATTTACAGACTAAGAACATGTCAGCGAAATCTAACAAATTTCAAAACTAATTATCAAAACTCTTTTATACTTAGTAAAATTTTAATTATGAAAAAGAAAATACATATCAACAAAACATTGATTAAAAATTATATTTTCAGTGATATTATATTTCAAGAGAATGTAAAATTTTTCATCATCTATAAAAAAATTCCCGCGTTACTGTCGACGTGTTATTTACACTCTTAAAAACTTTATACTCCATAAAGATACAAAATGAAACATTTTCTACTTAATTGGGTCAAAAAGTTGTTTTTCAAACACTCTATTTTCGATTGAAAGCAATTTTCACTTTTTTTTTTTTTTTTTTTTTGACGTGTTTATGCCACTACGCAAATATGACGTCCACTGATTGGTTTAAATCATCACGTGGCTCTATGCTTTTGGTTTAGTTTCGCTAAAAGTGGAGGAATTTAGTACTACATTTTGTAAAAGCTATCTATTTGAATATTTAAAATATATAAATGGACAAAGAGGAATGCAGAAACATGACCGTAAGTCTTCTTTATTTCTTAAAATTAATTAAATGACTAAATCAAATCTTCATGTTTGAGACTTTTCACCATTATTTAAACTTTGGTATTCGAAAGTGTGAATGAATGAATTCTATTGAATTCATATTCATGTAATAAAATTAGAAGCATTTTAATTTAAATGTTAATACAATATAAAACAAATATCAATCTGCAGAATATTACTTGACAGTAGACATTTTATTTATTAAATTTTACTGGCAGAATGCATTTTATTTATTAAATTTTACTGGCAGAATGCATTTTATTTATTAAATTTTACTGGCAGAATGCATTTTATTTATTAAAATTTCACTGATAATTTTTGATTTGATTGTTACTAACTGCTAGAGAATTCGTAGATAAAACGAAAAGGAATTGTATATGTATTAATTTGTATATATATGTTTTAGAAATTACAGTTAAACATTTTGTCGATGGAAAAATAATTTATATCAGTATTTTATGGTTGTCATTGTTATCATCGAAGAAAAAAAATAAAAAACAAAATTAGCAAAAGCAAATCTGAAACATGGAGTTATTTTGAAGGTGATGAAATGCAATATAAGGAAGAAATGACTGATCAGGTATATTCTGTATAATATGGAATCAGAATAAGTTTGATGAAAACTGAGAACTATTGCTAACTATTGTTATTACTAAAAGTATTCATTTCGTAGTGCTTGTAAAATGTATTTAAAAGTTTGAAGTAATATTCTATGTTTATGTAAGAAAGCGGTACCTTAATAATATTTTTAAATCTATTTTTAAGTAAAATTTTCTAAATTTTCAATTTGAATTTAATAGTTTAAAAAAAAATATCCAGTATTTATAATTCACTTAAACATAGTTTTTACATGTATGATGCTATTGAGTAAATGACATGAAAGTATTTTCAGTTAAAATCTCATATTATAGTTTTATGGTTTTAAAGTTGATTTTAAAATAATGAAAGGTAATTATTTATTAAACTATACATTAAATTAATATTACTTGGTAATAAGCTTAAGAAATTTTAAGAATATTTTTAAATCAATCTTAAAGGTTTTTTTTTCCTACTGCTGAAACTAAATCTTTATTAACTTTATAGTAAATTTATAATTCATTTGACCATAAATAGTTTTTACATGTATGATAATATTGAGTAAATACATATGTGTATACGTATATATTTTTCCTTTCAGATTAAATGATTACAATTTGAAATGCTTAGTGAAATTCATTGAAAAAAATATTTGAACTTATGGATAAAAAGCCTAAAATTAAATAACATTTTGTGATAAAAAATAGATCCTCTATTGTTCTATTCTATAACAGATATTATGTCTCTATAAATATCCAAAAGAGGCTGCTTTCAATGAGACATTGGTAGCATAAAACCTGTATTTTTTACATATTTAAGGACGAATTTTAAAATATTCATGAAAGTACTAAACTTTTATATCAACATTATTTTCTAACAATGCCACAATTAAGCACACCGAAATTTACAATCCCTTACATAATTTATATGTCTGCATTTTTAATGGTAGAACATACATTTCCAATTTTTTTTATTGCATGTGAATAAGATGTTTTAAATTATTTTAATGCCAAAAACATTTAGTTGAAATTTTACAGAGAAAGAATTTTCTTATATAAAAATGGAAGAAAAATCTCATTGTCATTTTGATATTTGTTTATATAATGACTGATGATCTAAAAGAAAGTAATTAAAATCTATATTTTACAATATATGCATATTACTTATGTCTGTCATTATATCGTAGTTTTCTGTCTTGTATTTTTAAAAATCGTTTTACTTGCAATGTATTTCAATATTAATATATGTGATACAAAAACATGGTTTAAAAAATTTTTTAGTAATTTGTAAAAAAATTATTCATTTAGTTTCAATTGTTTTTCAGTTACAGTTGATTGATTCAAAAATGCTTTAACATTAGAAATAAATGTAAGTATGAATGTATATATATTTAATGTTTAACAATCCATTTTGTACATTATGATAGGGGCTATATCTATTTCATAACAAAATGAAAAAGTCCAAAATTATTTTGTATTTGTGTTATTGTATATCATTAATTTTTCATTTTTGCCACATTCTTATTAAAATTTTCAAAAATTGCTAGATAATCATTAATTTACTAACTTAAGTTACTATGCTTTAATTAGTTAATTAATAATAACACCATTTTTTAACAAATTACATTTGCTTTAAATTACAATAAAAAGTTCTATTAATTTAATATATATGATTATTCTCTTTATTACAGATAGATTTGGAATTTGATATCCAGAGGATGACAGTTTTCTCAATAAATATCCTGCATTCTATGTTCCTAGAATATTATCGTAAACATGTCCTGTAATTTGGAATAAATACGTGAGAATTCAGGATGATAGTATTTTTTAGGCTGAATATAATTCCAATACAGAATATAATTACATAGTTATCTGATTTCTTGCAGCTTTGTATATATATATATTAATAAATAAGGCTTTATCTTTTTTGAAGTATTAATCTATTGAAATGTTTTGGTATTAAAGCTTGTATAGACACTATAATGAGAATATAAATATTATAGAAATTTTAGTTCCTATTATTATTATTATTATTTTTTTTTTCGAATTAGGTGAAGATATTTGTAGAAGAAGAACCACGCACTAAAGTCGTCAACTACTCTTGCTTTGCTGTGTGACCACAGCAAAGCAAGATCTGAATATGAAATATATTTATCTGCGGAATAAAAATTTATTGATGTCGGACATAAAAGATTAAAAAGCATTCAATACTTTATATAAATGTCATCCTGTGTTAAGTACGATGATAAACTTACTGCATTTAAAAATTTAAAAAATGTGTCCAGTTGTGCCTTCAATTGAAACAATACATTCTTATAATCGTCATTATAATCGATCAAGATCTAAATTTTGCAAAATATATGCTCTAAAATGCATATTATAATTTTTATTCTTATTCTAATATTATTCTTATTTTGTGTTATTAAAGTATTACTTATTTTGGGTTGTGTCAAAAAATTAAGCTCCAATATTAATTTGACATCATAAACATAAGAATTTTTGTATACATATTTTTATTTAATTTTTTCTGCATTAAAAATTGAATAAATGTTTTTTGTATAATCTTGTATTTTATTTTTAATTTCATTCTTAGTTTCATTGAAGTTATTTTCAGTGTAAACTAAACTTGGAAATATATCATAAAACAAGATTTATTTACAAAAACACAAGTCAGTTTTGTTCAACAGAATAATCTGTAAATATTTGTCTTTATCCTCCTGTAACTTCAAAAAAGAATATTATCAATATTCAAAAATAAATTTTAAGCTATACTTTAAATAAAGGATTTTTTCAAAAGAACTTAAATAAATATTTTATATAAGTAAATATAATTTATTTTTTAAATTGTGTACAATTTGTTGTATTAATAATGTTTGTAAAAGTTAATTTTGTACTTATGGGTCCATAGTATAAACTAAACTGAAAAATATGTAGTGTGACGATTTTTTCTTGAGAGTGCTACACCCACACGTAAAACTAAACATATATAAGTAATGAAATAAATGGCTGAACAAATTGATTAATATTGTATGTAATTTAAAAATCACTATAATTATTCAAATCAATTAAAATATCATATTCAACTGTACTGTTATATTATTGACTAAAGAAATTGTGAAGATCAAACACTTAGCGGACGGGAGCCCTCGAGTTCGTTAAGTGGTAAGACACTTGAGAAATAGGGCAAGCTTGTCGAAAAGAGAGACAGTACGGGTATGCCACGACGAGTGGTAGAGGAAGTACCGCTTCCAGGCGATGAAAATTTCGAATGTAAAATTAATCAACTAAATTTATGTCTTTGTCTATAAATTAGTGTTATGTGTGTTAATGTAAATAAATATGTCTTAAAAATCGGATCTTTGTTATCAATGAGCGATCTTGGGAAACAACAGGGAAACCAATCACATTGGCGCAGTCGACAGGATGTATTCCGGATTAATACAAAATGATGAGATCCTAATGATGGAAAAATACCTACAAAATCGTGAGTCTGTATATTTTGATTGCTTCTCCTTCCATTAAGAGCCAATATATGTTTTAATTATGTATGATTTAAGGGAAATTTTGTTTAGAATTTTCGTAAATTTCTTTGTAGGGTTTTGTTTAAGAAGTAAATGTAATAAATGAAAAAAAATGTTTAAATATTCGAAATATCAAGATAAAAACAAATATGTATAATGTTTAATTTAATTGAGAAAATGTTTAAAAGTTCGATATTGGTTCGAAATAATATTGGTTATTGACATTTGTTCATTAATATTCAGAAAAGTTTTTTCTAACTGGTGATATTACTAAAAAAAAAAAAATATATATATATGTATATATGTATAATTTTGATTTATTAGAAAAAAAATATTTTGGAATAATCTGTTTATTAAAACAAATTTATGTCGAATAATAATGTTGTTAAGCTAATTGTCAATTTCTTGAGTTATGTGCATTAATTTAAAAGATACTGTATTATTGAATAGTAAATTGTTGAAACGTATGTTTGGTGTAATGTGTTAATGTGATATAGTAGGATATAAATGTTTTTGCTTTGAATTTTCATTATCATTTTGTTGTTCATTATGTAAATGATAAAAGTTTATGGAATAAGAAACTATTTCAAGAAAGTTTAAATGCTTTTTACTGAGTATTGTTTTTGCATTATTAAAAATTGCATTTTCACAGAATTATTCAATGTTATTAGGTATATTTATTATTTACTATGATTGTATTTAGTATTTATGTAAAGTAACTAAGTTTAGATTTTAAATTTTTGTATCAAAACCAAGATTGGGAAGCATTTATGAGAGGAAATTTTGAATTATTTTATATTTTGAGAGTAATTGTGCTTTGCAATGAATAATAGTTTTTGGTTGTTTCGGTAACTCTGATTCATATTATTTTAAGGTAAAATTATATATATTAATAATGATAAAGATATAAATGCATGTTACTAAAAATTATTTTAGCATTTTATTGATTTAAGTGGTTATATGTTCAATGATCTTCTGTGATAAAGATTTATTTAAATTGAAATACCTAAACTGGGAGTATGATTCGTATATGTATATTTTTTTTTAGCTTGTTTTGAATTGTTTTCATTCATTAATGTGTATTATGTAATTGAAGTTTTATACATATTATAGTATATTATCGTGTGTATTAAGTATATTACAGTGTGTTGAAATGAAAATTGAAACTATAAAATTTAAAATTTATTATTAGAATAAATTTCTTAAATTTTTTTTTTTGGTACATTAAGTAAACGAAAGTGTTTTATAGATTAAACAAATGAAAGGTGATTTGTGTGATTTAAATGTTTTGCTTTGAATAGTTGATACTTAAGTTTGGTAATTTGCGATAACATTAGTTGTTAAAATGGCCTTTGCATTCTTGGGTAAAGCTCGAAAGGAGGATCTGTTAATATTGGCTAGTGAGTTAGGAGAACAGATTCCTCCGGACGCGAAAGTAATAGATTTAAAATTTTGATTTCACAATCTATACATTTTGAAGAATCATTTGTTCGATAATTAATATTTACAATAATTTCCGATCGGATAGTTAGAGAAATATCCATATCAGAACAAAGAGCACGTGTGCATGAAATTAAAATGCGTGAATTAGAAATAAAAAGAAAGGGAATATGAGGGCAACTCATTAAGCACGGTAGAATATGGGCGAGATAAATTAGGAAACACATTTCTAGGTTATTTAAATATAATGAAAGGGGTAATTTTAGATCCCCAGAACAAGCAGAAGAATGGCCTTTCTTTTTCCATCATGCAGAAAGGATGTTCAAGCTTTATGAAGTACCCGAACAGTACGAAGGGAAAATTATTTTACAGTGTTTAAAGGGTCGTGCTAAAGGTATTAATGCTATGTTGTCGGAAGAAGATTTAGATCAGTATGACAAAATCAAAAATTTCATTTTTAAGGGAATATAGAATAACTCCGTTACAACACAAAAAGAATTTTGATTCTTGTTATAAATTACACAATGAAAGTTATGCTCAGTATGCGTCCCAGTGGAAGCTGCATTAGAACTGTATTTAAAATCAAGAGAGATGTAGAAACATTTGTTAAACTTAAAGAGCTTATTGTAGCTGACAAAATAAAGAGAGTTTGCCTACTCATGTAAGATCTCAAATATTTCTGAAAGAGACTGAAAATTGGCTTCCAGTCCCTGAATTGGTAAGTGGAAATTGATAATTTCCTAGTTTCGATGCCAAAAAGTTTTGCAAATAATTCCCACAATTATACTAAATTTATTCCCGGCCCACATGGAACAAAACAGAACGAAACTGTAAGGAAACATTTTCCAGGTGAACTTAGAAATAAAAACTTTGTGGAAAAGAAAGAATATTATAATTATCAAAAGAACCCAAATCCACGACCACAGAATCGTTTAGGAAATAATACCGCAAGTTGCGCTCCAGATAGAAAGGTATTGAAGTGTTACAAATGTCAGGAAGAGGGACATTTGAAGAAATTCTGCCCGCAAATGAATACGGTAACTCAAGTTTCTAATATAAGTGAAACTGAGGTAAGCAAAAAAGGGTTAAATGAACTTTGCATTAAAATGGGTAATGCAAGTTTCGATTGGGAAATTCCAATCAGTGAGAAGGATGGTGAGCTTTTGCGAGTTGATTTAAATATAGGAGATAATAAGTTTCAAGGAATCATTGATAGTGGTGCGGAAATTACAGTACTGCGGAAGTCAGTGGTACCAGAAGAAATGTTGCAGTCAAGTGGGAAAATTTACTTGAGGCCTGCAATTGGATCTCCGGTTGAAGGAAAGCTTGTTTCTGTTCCACTAGGTCTTTGGTCAGCAGATGATGATATCAGGCCGTATATCATGGTGCATGCTGTGGTTGTGGAAGGATTGCATGAGCAAGCTTTGATCACTCCTAGAATTTTTAGTTTGTTGGAAGAACAAAGAAGAAAATATCTTGGAGAGGAAATAAAAATATCCACGGGAAAGGAATAGTTTCTGAGTACTTTCAATGTGGAGGGAAGGAAAATAGAAGCTCACCAGGCAATAGAAGCAAATCAAGGAACATTTGATTTAGAAAATTCTGAAGTAGAGGTTTCAACTACTCCAGTGGAAAGTAACTTGGCAAATAAAGAAATAACCGCTATTAAGGATGAAGAAAATAGTACTCCAATTTCGCAAGCAAAGATATTTAGAGAGGAACAGTTGTCCTGTGCTACATTAAATCGGTGTTTTGAAGATGCCAGACAGCGTAAGAATAATTACTGGTTGGAGTCAGATTTATTGTACCACACAGGCAGTGTGGCAGGACAGAAGTATGTACAGCTTGTAGTTCCTGAGTGCAGGAGAAAAGAAATTTTAAAATTGGCTCACGAAATACCAACAGGAGGACATCTTGCTTCTAGGAAAACAAAGGAAAGAGTTACAATGTCTTTTTGGTGGGAAGGTCTGCCAAGGGATGTAAAACGCTGGTGTGAATCTTGCCACGATTGTCAATTGCGGAGGAAAACCAAAACTGAAAGACAGAGGACCTATAAGAAGCTGTTGGTAGACCAGAACTTCCCTTCCAAGTAGTCAATGCTGACATTTTAGGGCCTATTGAACCTAAATCTTCAAGGGGACATCAGTATGTGTTGTGTGTTATGGATCAGCACAGTCGGTGGCCAGAGGCAATTCCGATTAAAACTTTGACGGCAAAGCGACATGCGATGCCTTTATGGAAATTCTTTATGAGGACTGGCATTCCTCGAATCATTGCTATGGACAATGGAACAAATTTTGCTGCAAAGTTAACGCAAGAATTTCTTAAAAGATTAGGGACTGTACCAAAATTTTCTACACCAGGTTACCCACAGAGTAACGGATTAATAGAAAGATGGATTGGCACAATGAAATCAATGGTGCATCATGCCATAAGGTCGCAAGGTAGAGGATGGGACAAACAGTTGCCTTTTTCTCTTGTGGGCATATCGTGAAGTGCCAAACGCTACTACTGGGTCTCACCCTACCTACTCGATCATGGACGCCCCCCAGAAGTACCTTAAGCTATTTTAAAATCTACATGGGAAGATGAAGTTGTTTTACCTCAAGGTATTGGTGAATCAATCACTGATTATCTTCAGAAGGTTAGAAATAGGTTACAGGAAGCTGTGGAATACGCCGATGAACATACTAAAAATCAACAGGAGAAATATGTACATTATCATAATTTAAGATCAAAAGAAAATGAATTATCTATTGGAGATGAAGTTATTGTGCTGATTCCAGACTCTACAAACAAACTTTGTTCTAGGTGGAAAGGTCCAGGGGAAATTGTAGAGCAAAAATCACCACATTCTTATGCAGTTAAGCTACCGGATGGAAGCATCCGTCATTTGCATCAAAATAAGCTAAGGAAATATATCCAACCGATGAATATGGTGGGCATAATATATGAAGCTGATGAAGATTTTGGAGAAGTTCAACCTGTACCCTTTAGGAGGCCTTGGAGAAATAAAGGACAGTTGGGAAACAGCTAGAAGAAAAGACCGAATTTTCAAATCTATCTCCGAAGCTAAAAGACTCAGCTTTTAACAATTCTTAAGGACTACAAAGTCGTATTCAATGGTGAATTGAAACGAGTTTAGGTACAACCTCATAAAACAACATTAAAACCTGGAATCGAAAGGAAACAGCCTCATATATACCGAATGCTGGAATCCTTAAACCTTCAGGTGGAGAATCAAATAAAAGAACTATTAAACAAGGATTTGATAGAACCATCTTCCGCAGAGATTGTTTATCCTCTTGTATGTGTCACAAAGAAATATGGAACGATTCGATTATATGTCGATTATCGGGAATTAAATTCAGTCTAAAATAGCTCCATTTCCAATGCAAAATTCAGAAGAATTATGTTTCAAAGCTGGTGCGGCAAAGTATCTATCAATTCTGGACATCCTTAAGGTTCTTGAGAAATTCCATTGGATGAAGATGATCGAGAACTAATAATTTTCGTTTCAACTAAGGGACAGTATCAGTGGAAAGTAATGCCATTTGGACTTGCAGGTGCTCCAGCTACTTTTCAGCAAATTATGAATCAGATTCTAAGGCCTCATAATGATCTTGTTGAAAGTTTCCTGGATGATATCATAGTTTATTCATCTAGTTGGGAAGAACATTTGAACCATCTAAGAACAGTTTTGGAAACATTAAAACAGTGTAATTTTACCGCAAATTTAGAGAAATGTACCTTTGCTCGATCGAAGGTAAAATACTTAGGTCATGTAGTTGGATCAGGAGAGCATGGGCCCGATCCGGATAAAATTACAGCTATCAAAAAAACTTAAAATCGCCAAGAACGAAGAAAGCCTTAAGATCGATTTTAGGACTGTTTAACTATTATAGGGAATATGTACCTCATTATGCGAATATTGCTAAGCCATTAACAGACCTGACCAGAAAATCTATCCCAAATGATATTCCTTGGTCTGAAGAGACAGAAAAAGGCCTTCATCTCATTGAAAGATAGTTTGTGTACTGTCACTTCATTGTCAACCCCTGATTTAAATAAACAATTTGAACTGCACACAGATGTTTCTGTTACTGGCATTGGAGCATGCTTAATGCAGAGATACAGATGGAAATCCTAAGCCTATAACCTTCGCCAGTCAGAAATTAACTCCAGCGCAGACCAAATGGAGTACCATCGAGAGAGAAGCGTATGCTGTGATATGGGCACTTGGTAAGTTTGAAGCATGGACTTACGGAACTTCCATAAATTTGTTCACAGATCACAATCCTCTGAAATATCTTACGGAAAGCATTCCGAAGAATGCCAGATTACAGAGATGGTCATTGGCTCTTTCTCGCTATCAGGTCAAAATAGCTCATAAGCCCGGTAGTAATAATGTTATCGCAGATGCCTTATCAAGGGTTTATGCGTATTATTAATTATTTTTCTTTTATAATTAATCTTTTAATAAATAAAAAAAAAAAAAAAAAAAAAAAGAAATAATTTCTGATATATCATAATATTCATATTTAACTTTATATAATATAATGTAGTTATTTCTATTTGTTATGGGTCGTTAATTTTAATAAGGTTTGTGTGTGAATAATATTTGCACATAATTGTTTTTTTGTGTTGATATTGATTCTTATTTTCTTACTTTATAATATTGTGTTGTAATAAATATAATGAATTTAGCAGTAGTATAGGATATTTTCCTTTAAAGAGAATATGAAACAAAAGTGTAAGCTGAAGCATGTCAGCACTCAGGTTAAGCACTAAGTTAAATTTAAAATGTTGGTATTATTTGGCTCTTGATGGAATGGTGATAAAAGGTAAAAGGAACTTTCTAGACTCTTCGTAGTTTCCATTTGCAGGACAAGGTCCAGCAATGAAAACTGGAGGGAAGGTGTGAAGATCAAACACTTAGCGGACGGGAGCCCTCGAGTTCGTTAAGTGGTAAGACACTTGAGAAATAGGGCAAGCTTGTCGAAAAGAGAGACAGTACGGGTATGCCACGACGAGTGGTAGCGGAAGTACCGCTTCCAGGCGATGAAAATTTCGAATGTAAAATTAATCAACTAAATTTATGTCTTTGTCTATAAATTAGTGTTATGTGTGTTAATGTAAATAAATATGTCTTAAAAATCGGATCTTTTGTTATCAATGAGCGATCTTGGAAACAACAGGGGAAACCAATCACAGAAATCATATCTTTATGCTGTAATTCTCAAATATATATATATAAATCCTTAAAATAAAGAATTCAAAACCTAATTTCTGCATTAAATTGTCAATATAAAAAATCAACAATACTTCTATAAAAGATTAAAAGCCACTCTTTTTTCCATATAATTTACTCCTTTAAACGATGTTGTTACTCCTCTTAAAAGGAGTGGTTTACCCACATCCTTCAAAAGAGTGAATTTCTATCTTAAAGAAGATTGGTTGAGTTTTGTGACAATGAAAGCGGGAAATTTCACTCCTGAGTGAAATTCACTCAATTATTTTAAGAGTGTACATATTCAGTAATTTATCTTCCTAGACGTGGGATGGAATGTCCTGTAGTTAGTCGTTGAGAAGTTACGATGAGTGTAATGCTCTGGAGAAAATTAACTCCCCCTCATGATCAAATTCAAAATTGAGATAGTGAATTCTCTGGTGGTGCCATCTATCGGAGAAGTTTAGACCAAGGTCGTACTTTCACCTTCGTGGGGCTCTGGTTAAACGAAAAACGCTCTGTACTGATTTAAATTCGCATAGTGAGCTTGGCTTGTCGAAGTGTCATACGTAGCACCTTTTTAAATGTATATATTTTCCTACAATTTTTCGGAATACGAAACGTTTGTATTCACTCTGGCAAGTTACGATTATTGTTGAGTAATCTTTGCACCTGTGAGCCAGTAATGTTATTAAGTAAAGTTGGCTCCACTGCCCTTTGAACGATTTTTTTATTATTTTTTTGGAGGTATTAAGGTTTAATCATCATGAAAACGTGTTCACAAAGAACTTTTATGATATCTTCAAATTACAACATCTCCATAGTCTAATCTGAATACGCCACTGTCATTCTCTTGGACCCTCGCTGAGAGCAGCTTGCAATAAAAACATCAGATTGAATAATTTTCTGGGATAATCCTTTGGTAGTCGCCCCAAAACATTGGAGTAATCTCTACACGAAAGAAGAAAAAAGGGTGTAAAAATACATAAATTTCAATTAAGAGCAGTTACAAATATGTCACAAGTCTGACCAATAATTTGTTAATAAAATGAAGGAGCTATATAAAAAATTTCATTTGTAAGCGAAATATAATTTCTTAGTTAAAATAATTATATTTTTCTTTGTAAGATACATATTGTTTAAATTTTCGTAAAATAGAGGAATTGCTTTAGGCAATTGGACGGGAAAAAAAAGACACAATTATTTTAAGAGTGTTAGAATTTTTACTATTATTATGGTATTAATATTTTAGCTTTACATTATAAAAAGTTATTTTTAAATTGTTTTTAGCTAACCAGAATTAATACTAAAGATAAAGAGCTTAATTAAAAGAGTGGTACAGAATGTATTCTGGGAATTGTACTAACATTATGAAGAGTAAATAAAATCCGATAATTTTAAATTAAATATATAGATTTGCCACACATCTACATTGCAACTACACCTTTTATAATCAATTACATTACAATCTCTTTTTGATTACATAATATGTAATATTTCTAAAGTATATTATTATAGTATAATTGCAGTTAAATTTTCTAAGAAAATAAAACTTAATTTTGATGTAATTTGTCTTTAAAATAAAAGATTTCATTACGGTTAGAAATAAGTAGTTAATTTTAAAAAAAGGCAACATTTATTAGCACAATAAACATATCTAATGTTACTTACCGATAAATCCCGAAAAATATCCGGTAATGAATATCCAAGTATGAAATCACATTTCCTGCGATGGTGGTTTCTCAACCGTATTTCAAAATTATTTCCATAAAATCCACTTTGTTGACGTAGAACGCGAATGAAATGGATAACATTTCGTATGCCATGAAACCGAGTAGGATTCAGAAATATCATCTCGGCCTTCATTTAAAACTTTCCAATGCATGTGAAATAATATAGCCCGGTTCGTCTTTTCCTTTCTAATCACTAAAACTGCAAGCTCTAAATTGTTTTCACAAAAACGCGAACTAGTAATTATTATTCGTTGGTCAATATTTTATATTAAATGTAATATTTTATATATATATACATATTTATATATATATATATATATATATATATATATATATATATATATATATATATAATTCTATTTAAAAATTTTAAAAGATAAATGCGTGCTTGTTGATTTTATTGCACGTTGAAGATAACCAAGTTAGAGGAACAAACTGAGATCTTGGATCAGTGATGGGGAAACTACGGCCCTCGGAAAGGTTTAATCTGGCCCGTTTAAGGGTGCCGTCGTGAGAATGTTTGAACGCGTTCTTACTTCGTAATGTGACGACCCGCATAAAAACTACCTGCGGCGATATTCAAAACACAATAGTATTCTGGACAAATCCATCCGAGCCAAAGAGCTGACTCCTCTTCGCTCAAAACTTCCAGACACTCTCGCATTTTCGATTCATTGCTCTGTTTTTCCGAGAGAACCGAAAAATCCAATTCCCGAACAATCCTTGCAGGTAGATATAAATACAAGCGAGGCCGCTCGAAGATCAGTTAGTTAGCGACTTAGTCAGTCATCTGCAACGACCGCTGTGACTCCAGTAATTGTTTGTGTAATCCCCGAAACTCCCACTGCCTCAACAAACACCCGCGCAAGTTAATTATAAGTTTTCGTCAATTGCGTTTCTGTGTGTTATTCTCCGTAGTAGGCAACGTCTAAAATGGATGTTAAAAAAAAAGAAAAGTGGATTCAGAATGTTTCAGAATGTCGAGTTTTTAAAGAAGAATGGGTAATGTTTTTTTTTTTTTTTTTTTTTTTCTTTGCTTTATACATCAGGATGCTCTCTGTAATCTTTAGATATTGACCATATACTTAATATTGTTGTAAAACTAGTAAATATGATTCGTTTTAGAGCATTATTACATCGCCAGTTTCAACAGTTTTTGGAGTCCGTACATGCTGAGCATTCCGATATCCTGTATTATTCAAAAGTTCGTTGGTTAAGTGCTGGAAAAGCATTTGAAAGAATTTGGGATTTAAAAGACGATATTGTGAATTTTCTTCTTGATAAAGACATTTATAATCAATTTGACGTCTCAGAAAACGAAACGTGGCTTTCTGATTTCACTTTTTTCACAGACCTCCTCATACACATGAATAAACTTAATCTCAAATTGCAAGGGAAAAATCAGTTTCTTCACGATATTTGGCAATACCTGACGAGGTTCAAATTACAGTTATTATTATTTGTTAATCAGATCTCTAAATCTGATTATTCTCATTTTTCAAGAATACAATCTTTAAAATTCATTATTATCAAACAATAAGATTAAAAAATACGAAATTAATTTGAGAAAAATATTCTCAGAATTTGAACGGAGATTTCAGGACTTTAGTAAAATGGAACCAGAGTTTAGTATTTTTGCGACTCCATTCAATGTTAATTACGGAGAAGTTGATCCAAAATTTCAACTTGAGTTAATAGAACTGAACTGTAATACTCTCCTGAAACAAACTTTTCATACAGTACCATTACTAGAATTTTATAAAAATTTAAGTCCAGATAATTTCCCAAATCTAATTACTCATGCAATGAAGATAATGGCAATGTTCGGCTCATCTTATATATGCGAACAAATCTTTTCAACAATGAAGCTTAGGAAAACTTCTTTAAGAAACAGAATTACAGATGAGCACCTTTCATCAGTTTTAAGAATTTCTGCTTCGCAAATGGAACCGGACTATGATGAAATTTTGATAAAACAGTCTCAATTTCATTTTTCTCATACACCATCAACCAGTAATGACACCAGAAAATAAAGTGATAATACTTCACATCAAGAACTACACTAAGTTCATTTTATAATTTTCTTACCTTTTGCTTTTTTACTATTAAAATAATAAGTGTATATAATAATATCTGTATATGTTTATAGAACACATACATTTTTTAACGATTAAGCATTATTCTTTGGCCCGCTACGATCGTCTAGTTATTACAAATGGCCCATCTTAAAAAAAGTTTCCCCACCACTGTCCTAGATCGTACTAAATGAAAGTCGTCCAGGAAATCATACGATCCCAAGGGGAGAAAACATTGCAATCGCACCCTTTCATCCAATTGGTTAATAGTGAACGCCTCTTTGTGACGTCTCAAACTCTTTCAGCCAATAATAGCCAGAGCGTAGACGAAAATAACTATAAGCTTTTCAAAATTTAAATATTTTCTAGTTAGTAATATTTTTTTTAAATAGCAATATCTAGAAATAAAAAATTAATAAAATCGTGAAAAATTTAATAAACGTCTATTACAATTTTTTAATTGTATTCAGGAGGAAATAATCTTTTAGGTAATCATATTTTACATAAAAATCTAATCAATTCTACAAATTCGTCGGTAGATGTTATTGGTTTTTATGGAGTTCTAGAATAAAAATTAAATTTCCTGTAGGATAACTGTACGTAAAAAGCTAGTGAAAATGAATAATAAATCTGAAATAGCAAAATTAATTTATTAGTCGTTTGATAGAATTATTCCCGATTTATTTGAAAAGAAAGAGAAAGAAATAGTAAAAATTATAATAAAATGTATTGCTTAATTAGAAAGTAAACTTGATTTTCGTGTTGTATTTACTTGTCAATAATTTGTTATTGTTATTTTCCTTAGGTATTAGACTTTAAAATCTTACTATTGTTCTTGGCTCATTCCTATTTGCGGTATTGAAAAATGTAGATTGGTATCTTAGCTATTTCTTCGTTCTCAATGTCTGGAAAATTGCTGTAAAACTACAGTTTTTTTTTTTCGTGATTAAATCATAACTAGAAATATTAATAACACATAGATCATGCGTGGTTGCTTAATTTTTAAAATATTATGGTGACAAGAAATTGACCTGAGAGTTTTCTTCGCGGCAGTATTTGTAGCTTCTTAAGATAGCTGTCACAGCTGCACCTCCCTAATTTTGACAAGCGTAGGTGACCACTAGATACAACATTATTGATCAATATAAAATTGGGTTTTATTTTTTTTTATTTAATTCCGATGTGTTTCTTAACACTGGATTTAAAGTTACATGCGCCGCTCTACATTTTTTTAATTATTTAAGTGAAATGGGATTCATAAGTTATAGTTTTTTTTTTTCCATCTAGAGTTAATCTTAAATATTCAACCTCGTTAGACCATGGGATTATATCGTTTTCTATTTTAATAATGTTTGACATTTTATTTTATTTATTTTATTTTTTAAAGAAAACTATAGCGTTGATTTAAATGTTCATTTAAGGTATTAGTAACTATTTCTTTATTTTTTATTTCTAGCTAATATGGCGATATCATCTCTAAAAAGTGTTAAGACGGTATTCGAATATTTCAGAATATCATTTATATATGATAAGAATAATATTAATCTTTATTTAGCGGAACACCCCGCTCGGCAGTAATCTCCTAGCTTCCGAAAATTTATCTTTATATACCTGACTTGGAATTTTCTATTAGTGAGGTTGATTTGAATTAATTTTATTATATTACACTTGAATGTTAGGAAAGTTTAATTTGTAAATTAAACCACTTATTCAAACTTTATCGAAAGCTTTCAACATATCTAAAAATATTGCTCTTGTATTTTCTTTGTGTTAAAATCTCACATGTTTTCAGTTATTCTTAGGCAACTGAAGTACTGTTCATAGCTTTTGTCAAAAACCAAATTGCTCTAGCTATTTTTCCATCTAATTTTACATCCACTGCAATTTTTGCTTAATGAGAATGACAAATTTTTTTTGGTCTATAACTGTCAGCTTTATTTAAAAAATTTCCTGGTTTTGATAGTGGTCTGCTAATTTCCATATATTTGGGAATTAATTTTTTTTTTAATTTAGCATTGTATTTATAATAAATGTTTGCTGGATAACGAATTTTAAAAGCAGATTTTTAACCATATTATTTACGCAGTCCTTATCTGGTGCTTTTTACGATTTGAGTTTTTTTAGTTGCGTTTATTATTTGATTCAAAAGCACACACACAGTTTCTGTATTTTCTTTTTTATTATTTGAATTATCTTTTTCAACTGCTTTCTTGTTGATTAAATCATTACCTTCAACACTACTCTCAAATTTTCTTTCTAAACTATCGATTACTTCTACTTTATCCTTTTCTGAATACATGATTTTGTTATTTACTTTATTATCACTTATGTTTAAGGGCGGGATATAAATTGGTTTTGGTTTAAATATACGCGCTAATTGCTAAAGAGAGCCCCTCTCGGAGATCTATAAGATTTCTAAATAACTTTTCCATTTATTTGGTTATATTTATAACTCTTTTCTTATTTTACTGTTAATCCTATTAAATTTATCTTTATCTGGGGTATATCCAGTTCTCTGCTAGGTTTTTCTTGCACTATTCCTTTCTTTTAATTAGTATTTTTTTACTGTTCTGTATTACGTTTAAATTTCTACACATAAAAGTAGAAATTTAATCGCTTTTAATCCCTACTTTAATTGTATCTGTGGATTCCTCAACTCTATTATCCAGATCTGCAGTATTTTTAATTAGTGAAAAATTTAAGATTTTACTATTTAAATTTTCTTTATATTTGTCCCAATTAATTTTTAAGTTATTTTTAATTAAAGAATTTGGTAAATTTAAGTCTAAGCAAATCATTACGGTTTATGGTCAGATGATAGTTTGTTAAGAGAATCAGTTGTGAGATTGAAGCTTAAATTTCTGGTTTTTGCAAAATCGATTACACTGGTTGAACAATTAGAAAATCCTGTAAGAATATCAATAAAGTTAAAGATGATTACCATTTCTTTTATGTAGCTTTACTACAATTCCAATTTCTATGTTTACCATTATATTCTCCAGCTAGAATTATTTTGTCATTTAGACTAAATATATTTTCAATTTCTAAGGCAAGACTTCCCAACGTGTGGTCCGCGGACCCGTTAGGGGTCCGTGGCCACCTCTGAACAGATAGTTTAGAGCTGGTGGATGTGGCTCCCTGTTTGATTTTCTGTAAATTACGAGGATCACGTGTGTGTCGCCTTACGGCGCTCGATACAAATAAACATTTTGCGCATAATCTTCGGAAATAGCCCGAGCTCGGCCGACATACCTGAGTGTTCACTGTCTTTTATGCTCTCCTTGCTTTGTGTGCGGGGGGGGAGTTCCCCCGCTTTTTCTCATTTTTCTCGACACATCCTTCAATGTTAAACTTCCTTTCTGAGTGCACCATTTGATTTTTGCAGTTTATTACTTCCACCATTGATCGGTGGCTGAAATCTGGATCATTGAATAGGCTAGCAGTTTCTCCATCGCCTTCACAGCAAGTAAAGCTTCCGGTTGAATTAATGATGAAGGAGAATGACCACAAATAAAGAACAGTCACATGAAGCTCCACATCCGTATTTATTATGCGAAAACTGTGCAATTTCTAGATTAGTTGCAGTACCCTGCTGAAATGGATTAACTAAAAAGCGTTAGCACAGCGAAAGTTATTAAAAACTGGGCTTTATCTAGACAACGGAGGGTAAAGATCAGTGTGTAATTTGCGTGCGAGTCTTTCCGAACAGTTCGATGGTTCCAGTTAAATTGCGTCGTCATTTTGAGGGTACTCACCCAGACTTCCATCCTTAGGCGATCAATTTTTTCAAAAGGAAGAACAGTGACTTAGCTGCTTCTCAACACTGTATGAAAACTCCTGTAAAAACAATTAATGAAGACTCACTAAAAGTTTCTTTCTTGGGGTGGCAAAGACAGGAAAAGCTCATACCATTGCGGAAACCCTCATGAAACCATGTGTTAGCGATACTGTTTTTTGTTTGTTAGACGAAAAGGCAGTAAAACTTATATTTTCAATGCCACTATCAAACAATACTGCCAAGAGACGGGTAATTGACATGTCAAATGATGTGAAATAATCTCTGGTTTCTCGTATCTAACACAATTCATTTTCTCTCCAAATAGATGAATCTGCACAGATGGTGCAAAATCTATGACAGGTCTAGTGGTCGGAGCGATAACAAAAATAAAAAGGAGCTCGAAAGATTGCAGTAGTAGTCATTGTGTTCTCCACAGACATGCTTAGCTAAGAAAAAATACCTGCATCTTTCAATAAAGTTTTAGATGAATCTGTCCGAATTATTAATTACATAAAATCACGGTCGTTGAAGTCAAGACTTTTCAAAATACTATATGAAGATATGGGAAGCTTTCATCATTCTCTGCTTCTCCATACAGAAATAAGGTGGCTCTCCCGTGGGAATGCACTTTCTCGATTATATGAATTACGATTAGAAGTCCTAGCTTTATATTTAGAGTACCATAATACCAAATTAGCAGAGATCATTAATGTCGAAAGCTGGCAATGTATACTTCCTTATTTGGCAGATATTTTCTCCAAACTGAACGAAATGAATACTTCACTCCAAGGAAAAACTATAACAGTCACTGCAAACAACAAAGTTCAAGCGTTCAAGAGAAAAAATAAATTTTTGGGCAAAGAGTGTGGATGAAGGGGAGGTCGACTGTTTTCCTTTTTTCAACGATTTTTGGAAAGACAAGACTTTACAGCTTAGTAACAATTTGTTTCATGCAATCCTTGAACACCTCCGAAGCTTGACGTCATCGTTGGAGTATTATTTCTATACAGCTCAAGTCGAGAAACTGCAGGATTACAAATGGGTGGTCAACCCATTCACTGTATCCAAAAAGCCGAACATTCTATCGTCGAATGAATATGATTGTTGATAGAAATTTTCAGACTCAACCTTGAAATCTACGTTCGATAGTGATGGTTACTCACACTTTTGGATACGTTTGGAAAACAAAAAATTCTACTCCCCTGTTAAGAAACCAAAACTATTCCGGCACCAAAACTAAGTACCAAAAGTGTCTAGATGCTGAACCTGACATTCGTCTCCAGGTGTCAAGTATTGAGCCCGACTTTCAAAATTGTGTCATCAGAAACAACCTCAACCTTCACATTAAAATTCCATTATTATTATTATTACAGACTCATCTCAAGTAAAAAAGAACGCATCGTGTTTCGTCAACAAACAGTGAATGTTCCCATCCTATAACTTTTGCGGGTATTTGTTTGTACTTTCTATAAATTAATAATTAATTAAATTTTGTGTGTATTGATATTTTTTCTGAAATCTAAAAAATTATCCAACGAGTTCTGCTTTTCTTTGCAATATATTACCCTCCACTCAATTAGAAATATCGCCTACTAAGTGTGATTAAATACAACAACAAAAATCTTAATATAGTGGGGGAATTCAGACTAATGGTAGTTAGTTTAAAGTTGTTTCCATTCATCATTAAATCAAAGATTCTTGATTCGTTTTGGGGTTATTAAAAAAAAAGAGCACTTGCATTATAAAGTTTTCAATTACGATGGGCTTCGAGCTGAATTTTACTAGTTACTGTGCGCTTGACTGATAGGGGTCCACCGTGGATTTTTGCCTGAAAAAGGAGTCCGCCAGCTAAAAAGGTTGGGAAGCCCTGTTCTAAGGTAAACAAATCTCCACCTGGTCTGACATAAATAGAACCTACTATAATATTTAAATTACTTTTTTGTATGGGGAATACTGTTTGTAACATAAATGGCCGTACATCCAAATTCAGATCCTTGCGTATAATAATAATTATAATTTGCAATTTTAATGCTTTCATCACACACACATCACTTGATTTATAGTTAACAAAATGTTTATTTGTTCACTTCAATTTTGGAATTTTATAGCAAAATAAAATATGGTAACTAAGTTAAAATTGCAGAAATATATTTTAGTGAGGTAAAATAAGAATAAAATATTAAGAAAAAAACAATCACATAAACTTTAGTTGATTAATGAATAAAATTTTATAAGAACTTTACAAAAAGAGTATTTGTACACTTACGTTGTGACAAATTTTAAACATAATTATAATTATTTCTTAAAAGTTTGTATGCATTCCATTGGCTTTTACAATTGCTTCAAGACGTCTTGGCATTGATTCTATTAATTGTTTGGTGGTTTCTTGATCTATATTTTCCCAAGCTTCCATGAATGCTTCTTTCAAACTAATTTTACTTATAATATTTTTTACAGACTTTAGCATCCAATAGCATCCACAAATTTTCAATTGGATTTATACCCGGGAGTTGTGGTGGTGTTTCAAGGTGTCTTGGCGCATTATAAAGCAGCCATGTTCTAGTAACTATCGCAGTGTGTTTTGGATCTTTATCTTGTTGGATAAAGGAAGTGTCTCCGATACCCAATTTTCTAGAATAGTCTAATAAGTTATGCCGCAACACATCAATGTAACCGAAAGCAGTCATTTT
This sequence comes from Latrodectus elegans, assembly GCA_030067965.1. NCBI lineage: Eukaryota > Metazoa > Arthropoda > Arachnida > Araneae > Theridiidae > Latrodectus > Latrodectus elegans. Next base: position 91,210,543 of record CM057816.1, on the reverse strand, counting down.
TGTGTCAATAAAGTGTAATTTTCCAACCCCGCCGTGAGCTACACAGCCCCAAACCATCATAGTTCCACCACTATGTTTCAGAGTCTGAAGTACATTTTTACTATCAAGGGTAGTTTTATTTTTTCGCCAGATTTTTCGGACACTAGGGGTGAAAATTTTCAAACTTACTCTGATCTGAAAAAATAACCTTTTTCCAGAATTAGCAGAGTTCATTAATTGGTTGGTTTGTTTGCATTTCATAGCAAAGTCTAGACGCTTTTTTCTATTAATTTCCGAGATCATTGGTTTTTTTCTCGGAGATCTGCCCTTTAAATCAACACTATGTAACACATTTCTTATTTGAGCGGTCACTCTAATTTTAGAAGATGCGCGAAAAGGTCATCTGCAATTTTTTGAGCAGAAATTTGTGGTTTTCTAATAGCTGCTTTAAAAATATTTCGTTTATTTCTTGAAGTTAATTTATGAAGTTAATTTTCTAGGGCTACTTGCCTGGGTTCATTTTCAACGCATCCAGTATTTTTATATTTTCTTACGATGTAGCCAATAGTTGTAAAAGGTCACTTAACCATCTTTTGAATTTCGCGATAAGATTTTCTACTTTTATTAAGGTAAACAATATGAGTTTTCATGTCTGAAGAGACTTCTTTTGATTTCGTGGTCATTTCTAAAATTTTCTCTGGAAATGACCTTCACTTAAAAAAAGATAACCTTCGATATTTAAAAAATACAAACTACCCCAAAAAATTTACTATCATGTGAAAAATTACATGAAATGATAGTAATACTTACCGGAGATATAGGTGTACAAATATACTTTTTGAAAAACATTTTCCAAGTTTGTAAGGCTTAGATTTTATTTTCAATTATTTCAAAATATTTTTTCGTTTACTTAGAAATAAACAACAAACTCAAGCTCACTCATCACAAGGAATAAAATAGCTGATTTTATGTTTCTAAACTTTAAAAAAAAAGTAGTGTACAAATAATCATTTTGCCTACTGTAGATTTTTGTAAGAGTATTATATGTGGGGTTTTTATCCCGTTAACAAAACTTCTTCATTCTGGTATTTTATTTTTTAATCCAGTGACAAATTTGAAAAAAAAAACCTTTAATTTATTATTATAAGAATTAATGGAGCTTCATTTTATATTTTGGTGCAAGAAACTCTATATAACTAGGGTGAAAAATGTATTTGCTTGTGATTATCGATACTTTCAAGTTTATCATATATTTCTTTTGAGTTTTGACAGAATATATTGATAATACTACAAAAAATTGTTTCTTCTCTTTAATTACCAAAAGTATTCCAATTTTCATTCTTATTATGTTCAGTTTGTGTGTGTGCTTAGAGACATTTAATTATGTTTACTTCGGTTTTTCAATTACATTACTTTTATTTATTGTCTTTGCATAACTCAAGTTTTTTCTCACAGGATTTCAGTTTATTTGAAGTATATTTTGACTCATTTTATTTTATCGTGTGGGGTTCTTTTCACATCTTAAAATAATTTGTTGTATGTTTTCAACCCCAATTTACATATTGAGGTTTTTCCTCAAGTAGTCTTTTGTTTGATAGCGATATGCATATTTTAAGCATTTAGCTTGAATGACGATCCCTGATTTCAACCTTTACAGTTGCAACACTGAAAAGCGCTTATCTTGGATTGGAATCGCTCAAAGAGGCCGGAACCTTCTTTTATGTCATAAATTTCCTCAATATTTTCAGATTTTCTTAAATGAATTTGTAATATTTGAAGGAGTCCTTTGATCTTTTAAGCTGGGTTATTATAATTACAATAAAATTCATTTCCGTTAATCCTTTCCCGATTTTCTGAATTGAAGTATTAATGGGTGTGTCTTTTATAACTATTTTGACTGGTTTTTCATTTACTTGAGATATTAAAAATAATCAATTTTATTTTCATTTATATAAAAATTTAGTCAATTCCTATTATTATATATACTATTTGGAAAGACTTTTAGATCTTCTCCAGTCGCCTTAAATTGAAACTCGTCTATTATTTAGCTCAGTGCTTATTGCTTTAATTAGAGTTTTAGTGCTAGTGTTTTTAACTTAACAGTTACACACACACAGGGATAATTCTATTTAGCTTAGATCGTTCAATCATTTTTTTTTCATTATTTAAAATTAACTCATTTTGATTTTGTTGTTTTGGGGGCTCTTCAACACAGTTAAACTAGAAAATTTCTTTTTTGTTTTTGTAGTGTCTGTTCTGTAAAATAAAGCTCAACTCGAACAAATACAAACATTTATTTAAAAATTAACATTAATAGTATCATATATTAGAATTAGAATTAATAGAAATTTAATTATGGCCCTACACGGCCAACAGAACAAACACCCAAGGAGCGCCAGCAGAACCTCCTCGTTCGCTGGTCCAAGGCAATCTCTCTCCGCTGGAGCGGACCCCCTCCTCTCCTCTCTCCTAATGACTACAGCGCCATCCTATGAAGAGAATGAGGATTATCCTAACACTACACCCTTCCCGCAAGTTTTGGGTTTATGTTCCACATAAACACATAACTGAATTAAATATGTTAGGATACACACATAAGAACAACACAAACTTAATAATATTTTTTCAAACAATTAAAAAAATATGAAACATTAAAAAAATATGAACTTAGAATTTGAAAATAACTATACGTATATAGAGAAAAAAATATTTGCAAATGAATTACTTAAAATTCACAAGTATGCATAGAATAATCAATATTAATAATATGTATATAAAAAGATATAAGACAAAATTAAAATAAATCTATCCACTAAATATATATAAATTGAAATTATTGAAAATAAACAATATGCCAGTAACATTAATGTAAACTAACAATATACCAATACAATTGATATAAAGAAACAATATACCAAATACAAATAAACCAAAATAATTTCCACTGAAATATATTTACATATAGAGAGTCTTTACACTAAGCACTAAATTCAGTTTTTATCTGAAAAAGTCTAGGTAAAGCATCTGCATGAGGCATCTTAGCTCCTGCACAGTGTTTTATAGTTGTATTTTATCTCTGAAGAGCAAACACCCACCTCTGAAGACGAGGTGATTGAAGCGCACATTTGGTCAAGTATGGTAAGGGATTGTGGTCAGTATAAAACTCAATTTCTGAACCAAAATTTATTGATTCAAACCTTTTTAACGACCACACTATTGCATAAGCCTTACGTTCAATTGTAGACCAGGATTGTTGAGTTTTAGTCAATTTTTGACTAGCATATGAAACTGGAAAAATCTTATCATTGTCACGCTGTGACAGGCAAGCACCAACTCCTACTTGAGAAGCATCAGAGTAAATTATGGAAGGCTTACATATTGATGGAGTGTGAAGTGAAGGTACCTTAACCAGGGCTTGTTTTAGAGACATAAACACTTTGTCGTGCGCTTCAGTCCAGGGAATATTGTCAGGCACGTTTCTTAGTAAGCTCAGTTAATGGATACACTAATTCAGAGTATTTAGGAATGTACTCACAATAAAAGTATTACAAACCTAACACACTTCGAAGATCATTTTTGGTTGTTGGTCTTTTAAGTTGCTGTATAACTTGCACTTTTTCCGGATCAAGTTGATGTTCACCAGAGCCAATAATATGTCCTAAGAACTTGATACGAGGCTTGGCAAAATCACACTTGTTTATATTGACAGTAAAATTGAGCTCCTTTAATTTTCTTAAAATAATATTTAGATGCAACAAATGTTCTTCAAAATTATTTGAAAATATGGCTATATCTTCAATATAAGCATGTGAAAATTCCTTAAACGAAGATAACGCTTTATTCATCACCCTTTGAAATGTAGCGGCGGCATTTTTCAATCCGAACGGCATGACTTTGAAACGATATTGAGATCTATGGGTTTTGAATGAGGTGAAATCACGACTAGCTTCCTCTACTGGAATAGCCCAGTAGCCCTTCAGTAAATCCAATGTAGAAATAATATTAGCCTTTCCAATACAATGAATTAATTGCATTGAATCTTCCATAGGAAAATCATCCGTTTTTGTCACAGCATTAAGAGATCTGTAGTCGATACACATCCTAATTCCTCCATCCTTTTTGTTTACACATACCACCGGATGTGCTATTTCAGCCGAGCTCTCCTCTATGAGATCTAATTCCATTACTTCATCGATCTGGTCATCTATTTGGGATTTAAGAGCCTCTGGAATTCAGTAAACATAAGGTCTTTTACGTTCTTTCCCTTCTTCTAATATGATCTTATGTTCATCAACTTTGGCTATTTTTGCATTTCCAGTAAACAAAGTCTTATAATTACGTAATAAATCCAAAATCTTTTCCTTAACATCTTTAGGTAAATGCTGCATACATACATTTTTCAGAGGATCTTCGGTATGTAATTTACTAGTAAGTCTTGGAGAAGCATGAATTTCACCAAATGCTTCGTCGTCTTCAAAGATAATTCCCACAGCATTGACTCTTGGATAATATTTTCTGATCTTGTTTACATGGCAATGTCTAATATTTCCATCTGGAAGTTTAACTTTATAGGAGTTAGGTGGGCAGTGTTCAATTACCTCACCAGGACCTGTCCACCTGGCATACAATTTGTTAGAAGAGTCCGGAATCAATAAATAATTCTGATCACCCACCTTAAATTCCTTAGGAACAGTTCGGCGATTAAAGTAGTCGGTGTAGGCTTGTTGTTTTCCAGCAGCTATCAATGAGGCTTGTTCAACGGCTCTTTCAAATTTTACCTTCTGATCTTGTAAATAATCAACAACAGATTTACTCATATTTAATGGAACAGGGATTTCACCAGTCCAGCTTGATTTCAAAACACTTACAGGTCCTCTTGCTTCTCTGCCGTACAAAAGCTTGAAGGGGGAAATGCCAGTAATGCAATTAGGCACTTCTCTGTAAGCGAAGAGTACATACGGAATATATTTATTCCAATTGCTGGGATCTGATCGTATGACATGATGAAGAGAGTTCTTCAGAACTTTATTATATCTTTCAATTAATCCATTGCTGGCAGCATACGCTGGTACTGAAAATCTGGGAGAACATCCTAACGATTAATAAATTTATGCGTTAATTTAGAAGTAAAATTAGTCCCTTGATCACTGGCAATAATATTTGGAATACCAGTCCTCATAAAAATTTCTAATTGCGCATCACAGTTTGCTTTTGCTGTTAGAGAACGTAAAGGAACAGCCTCTGGCCACCTCGAATGCTGATCCATCAGTACTAAAACATATTTGTGTTTACCTGCCGACGAAGGCTCAATCGGCCTGATAATATCCACGTTCACAGCTTCAAATGGCAAGTCCGGTCTAAGCACTGGAAAAATAGGAATTTTATCGCAAGACTTCTCAGGAGACCGTAATTGGCATTCTTTACATGATTTGCAGAAATTTAAAATATCATTTGACATATTCGGCCAGTAAAAACTATATCTAATTCTTTCTTTTGTTTTCTTTAATCCCATGTGACTTCCAAAAACAGAGGTATGAGCCAAAACCATAACTTTCTGACGGCAACATTTCGGTAAAATTAACTGATTTACAGTTTCACCACAAACTTTCTCTTTGTGGAATAAAATGCCATCTAATTCAAAATATTTACCCTTGCCACGTGATAAAGAAGATCTCACTTCATCCAAAGAGGCGCATTCTTGTTGTTCTTTTTTTAAATTGTAAAGATTGACTCAATTTACAATTTGTTTCGGTTCCCAGCACTTGCACATCATCAGAAACACTCGGATTCGTAGCGTCATTTGAACGGAGCATCTGACCCATATTTTCGGCCCGTGATGATTCAGCACTCTCCTTATGATATTCAACTTCTTGCGACGCCAAAACAAAGCAGGCGGCAGACCCCTTGTTTTCTTCTAGCATTTCATTTTCCAATAAATAAAAAACTTTCGTTGGTATTATACATTGCCCTTCGATTTTGTTTGTAACAACTACAATTATTTCGATGGGTTTCGAAAACATTTTATTTTCTGTTTTCAACGCTACTTGAAAGCTCATTAATTCATCTTCTATCCTTTCACCAAAAGCACTGATTAAAACGACTCTTCCTTTTTCTGTTTTCGATTTTGAAATGAAGTCATTATTTATGACTGGAAGTTGGCATCCAGAGTCTACGAGAGCCTTTACTGGGGTATTATCCACGTAAATATCCACATATTGAAGAGGATTTATTTCAATTTCCGTTCTCTTTTCTTTTAATAATTGGGAGCGAATTTCTGCTGTTAGAACATCGCTTTTCTCATTTGCTTTAAATCGTTTTGGACATATTCTCGCAAAATGTGAATCTCCACAAATATAACATTCTTTCACAGTTCTTTTTTCAAAATTTTCTTCCTTCCGGAAATTTTTAAATTTTTGTTGTCTAACATACAGAGGGATTTGTTTTGACTCTGCCGAATATTTTTGTTCTTCTTGTTCGTTATAATTATATCTCTTGAAATATTCTTTGCGAGGAAATTCTTTCGTTTTGACACTAGTATTCATCCTGACATTTTCATAATCATCCAATTTACTTGTTATTTCTTCTGGAGTTTTAAAATTCGACCAAATATCAATAAAATGTTCTTTAATTTCTAAGGGAACTTTGCGTTTTATTTGATCGGTTATTATTAAATCACATAGTTCTTCAAATCTTCGTATCCCAAGTCCACTGATCCATTCGAAGAAATAATTTTTCAGTTCATAAGCGAAATCTCGCCAGTTTATTTCTGATTTCTTATGGTGTTTCGTGAAGAACTGTCTAAATTTTTCTGGAGTTAGTTTATACCTTTTCAGAAGTAAACTCTTTACTTTGTCGTAATCCTCGGTGACTTCTTCTTCTTCTCTTGCTATAATTTGCACAACGTCATATGGCAATAATCCGATTAAATGCGCAACCCAAAGTTCTTTTTTGATTTCAATTCTCTTGGCTTGTCTTTCGAAGAGGACAAGATATAAACTTATATCATTTGTTTTGGGATTAAACTTCTGTAAAATATTATTTAAATCTAATTTCGCCTTAAAATGAAAATCATTACCAGTATCTCGTAAGTTATTTTCTCCTGTTCGTTCCTTTCCCATTAAACTTAGTTTTTGAAGCTCGAACTCCATTTCTTGTTTTCGTTTTTCTATTTCCATATTCCATTTTCGTTCTTCCATTTCTTGCAATCTTTTTCGTTCTTCGATTTCTTGCAATCTTCTTCGTTCTTCAATTTCATTTCTTTTTCGTTCTTCAATTTCTTCATTTCTTTTTCGTTCCTCAATTTCTTCATTTCTTTTTCGTTCTTCAATCAACGAATTTAAGAATTCTTTAATGAAATCTTCGTCGTAATTCTCGCTTTCTGTTATCAATTTTTTTAGTTCGTAAAATTTTAAATTCGCAGCATTCTCAATGCCTAAATCTTCCTCAGTAGTTCGTAAATCTTCTTTCTTTCCTTTTGCGAGAAAAGCCATCTCAATTTCTTGTGAAATACAAACAGTCAAATAAAGAAATTCACAGTTTCGTTTCAGATTATGTCAGAAACGTCAGCTCGTAATCCTGTCGGGTGCGACAGTGTAGTGTCTGTTCTGTAAAATAAAGCTCAACTCGAACAAATACAAACATTTATTTAAAAATTAACATTAATAGTATTATATATTAGAATTAGAATTAATAGAAATTTAATTATGGCCCTACACGGCCAACAGAACGAACACCCAAGGAGCGCCAGCTGAACCTCCTCGTTCGCTGGTCCAAGGCAATCTCTCTCCGCCGGAGCGGACCCCCTCCTCTCCTCTCTCCTAATGACTACAACGCCATCCTATGAAGAGAATGAGGAGTATCCTAACACTACAGTTTTCATTCGCTTTGTATTTTAAAACGCTTAGATAAATTACTTAGTTCTCCTTTGAAACTTTCAGTTTTATTTATTTATTTATTTTTATTATTATTTTACCTTATCCTATGCCTTCTATTGATTACATTAGTGTTTGTTTTTGAATAATAGTTTGATCCACATTAGCAGCTTGTTTGGTTCTTTTCAAATTCTTTTCGCACATCATTTTCCTCATCACTACTAGAACTCTCATTATTTTTATTTCATTTTCCTTATTGTTTTGAGTTAAAATTAACACTTCAAAATAACCGGAAATTAAATTTAACCGCCAACACTTCAAAATATTCGGTATATATAAACCTCCAAATAACAAACCAAACTTCGACATTGTTAAAAAAAAAGACATTGTTAAAGAAATGATCGACATTGTTAAAAAAAATTATAGTCATTGTAGATTTTAATGCCCACTCAAAAATCTGGCGTCACAAAGATAATAACTCAATTGGAGACATAGTGGAGGAGTTCATGAACTTAACTAACTTGGAACTTATGTATAACGATAAACATTCCCACACTTTCCTCCATTATAGTGGTTCCTCTAGCAACCAACAATGGTCTACTAACCTACACCACCTGACTCATAAAACCGTCTTAGAAGATGGGGGCAGCGGTCACCACATGGTAGTGGCTGATTTTACCATACCGAAAGATAAAAGAGCACACCTCTCCCGTAGCAAGATCTCGTTGAATTTCCGAAAGGCTGATTGGAGTGCTTATTTGGAATTCGAACTCGAGAGACGAAATTAAACTTTGACAACTACCCAGAAAAAATCACCTATTCAATCAACAAAACGATAATAGATGCCTCTAAAAGATATATACCTCTAGGAAGACAAAAGAAATACCGTTGTTTTTGGAATTCCAGGCTTTCGGAGCTCAAAAACGAACGTGATGAGCTAAGCGATAAAGCTCAAAGTCACAGGGATTCCAAGTTGTACAGGCCTTGAGGAAAAGTGCAGCTATCCTGGCCAAGGAAATAAATGAAGCAAAGCGTTCTACTTTTAGCAATTTTATTTCTAATTTAAACTACAGAACAAATCCTAAAAAAGCCTTTAGCTTCACAAACAAACTGAAACTAAGATGAAAAAAGAACCTTTTAAATTAAATAACAAACTGTTGTGCCATGACTACCAGGTTGCAAACGCCTTTGTGTTCTGATAAACAGAGGAAGTCGACTAATGTGAAGAAAGAAGAAAGAATACTGAAAATACTCAATGCCGCTGATAAAACTCTGCATAGTACGGAAATCAAGGTATGTAATGAGGACTTCTCTAATTTTGAATTAGAAATGGCAATCTATCAGTTAAAAACTGCTAAATCTCCAGGTTGTGACCACATCTTTGCAGAATTTATTCCACATATGGGAGTAAATTCCAGAAGAACGCTCCCAAGACTTTTCAACAAAATTTGGAACAGTACTGACGCCACCCCCTCTGTCTGGAAGAAGGCTACTATTATACCTATACTGAAGAAAAATAAATCCCCTTCTGAGCTGAATAGCTACAGTCCCATATCACTAACCAGTATTACATCTAAGGTTATGGAGAGATTGGTAACAAATAGACTAAAATGGTTTCTAAAAACCAAAGAACTGTTACATCCTTCACAAGCTGGCTTTAGGAAAAATCGCTCCACCGAAGAATATGTCGCCTCTTTCTTACAGAGCATTAAAGAAGCCTGGACAAGAGCAACATTGTAGATACTGTCTTCGTAGATTTTAAAGGAGCATATGACTCTGTGTGAAAATCGTTGCTCATAAACAAATTGATAGAGGGAAATACAAATGGTAAAATGCTGCGCTTTTACAGAGATTTTCTCCGACAACGATATATTAGCGTACGATATAGAACAGCTAAATCCGGGATTAAACAACTGAATATTAGATTACCTCAAGGAGCAGTGTCGAGCTGTATTCTCTTCAACATATATGTTAATGATCTTATAAATACTCTGCTAAATGAGAATGTAGATGTACTTATGTATGCCAACTATCTAGTCCTTTGGACATAGCCCAAAGAAAAACGCAGCAAAAGTCCTGCAAAATAAGCTAAAAATGCTATGACCAAACTGCACTCCTTTTGCATTAATAACAACATGTTCGTAAATACTGAAAAAACAGAATATCAAACTTTCTCTCTATGCCACAGACCACTACAACTGGATATACTTTACAATATTGCCCTTCCATGTAGTGAGAGCACCAAATACATAGGAGTAACTTTCGACCGAATACTTACGTGGAAATTACACATAGATGATGTCAAGAAAAAAAAACTGAAAAAAGAATGTGCCTCCTCAAACGTCTGGCAGGTGTCAAATGGGGATGCTCCACTTCAACTCTCCATGCAACCTATAAAGATTTTATCAAACCTGTTATGACTTATTTCAGTGCACCACTAATAATTGCCCCTCAAAGTCAAATTGCCAGACTCTAGCGAATCCAAAACCAAACTTTGCGGCTGGTTTACAGAAGCAGTGAAGTCTACACCTATTCTTGCCTTGCTTGCCAACTCAGGCTAAATAAACATTGAATACGACGTCAAGAAATCTGCCTTTATCAGAAACTTGTAAGAATACCACATAGTACTCAGTGGGCTACTTCTGGCTTCTCTCCACGCAAACTAAAGACTCAAGAGGGCTTCCTGCAGGCCACGGATCGAAAGATTTTACGATATAATTTCCCGCTTCAAGCTGAGCCCTTGATGCCTCCTGCTAATCCAATGGAAGTCCAGAAAATTTCTTATTGCCTTGATCTAATACAACCTGTTTCAAAGGCACGGGACTGTACTGAGTTCTTACTAGGCGCAGGTATGGAGACAATCCACTCCCGTTTCCCGATAAATGAATGGATACATGTATATACAGATGGCTGGAAGTTAGTTGCCTACGGGAACGCCGGAACCGGCCTTCATTCAGAATACTTTTCACATTACTCATCTCTTGGTCCCACACATACTGCATTTAATGGAGAAGTTGCAGCAATACTAACGACTTTACTGAACCTTAATGTCCTACCATCTCTATTTGATCAGGCTGCGATCTTCTGCGACTCACAAGCGGCAATACTTGCAATTGGTAACTGCTCTACGAAGCTCCTGGTTCTACTACTATTCAACAGTGCCGATCCCTTATTTGGAGTCTCCAGGAAAGAGACAAAACGGTAGTCCTACAATAGATACCTTCACACCGTGACAGCCCTAGAAATGAAACCGCACGTAGCCTAGCAAAGAAGGGATGCACTATCCTGCAGAATCCCTGTGAGGATGTTTGCTACAGATCAATCGTCACAAAAATTAACTTAGCTGTAAAGAAATCCTACACTTCCAATTTAGAAGAAGTAACAAAGAACAAAATTTGGAACTAGGCTGTTTCCGCATGGCCACAATGCATGACTGTCTTAATTCACATCTCCACAAACTCAAGATTGTAAGTAGTTCTGCCTGCCCCCTTTGCAGCGGGGTCAGATGATGATTTCAGACCACCTCCATCTATGTCCTGCTCCGAAGGAAGACTCCATTTACTCCCGGTATTGAGAGGCGAGTGAGCTGCTCTTCAGATATGCGCCCTGAACTTTGTAAATACGTTCCTATCATTCTTTGTTCTCTCTGTATCCACATCTGGCGATAGAACTGTGTTCGTTTTTGCCATCTGCACTGGAAAAAAAATCAGTAGTCGAAACTAACGAGTCAAAATAATGAAGGGATAAATTTTCACTGTGGCCAGATATAGTGAAACATTGAAATTAAATAACATAAAAGGAATAAAATTTGCACTTTCCTCTGAGTGATACGGCGTCAGCACACATCCATTGAATGTAACTTTGGTAGAAGATCATATCGAAGTTCAACTCTCAGAGTCTTTGTTTCCAGCTTGAGTCCTGACAGACAACCTCCATCTCCGTCTATGTCACACAGACCTGGCGTTCAGGACTGAGGATCTCAGTCTTGTTGTCAAGAGGTGTCTTGTCAATTCTTTTCGATCACAAGCCTCGCTGATATCAGCTTCTTTCACAAAAAGACACGCTTTGTTCGGAAAAGCCTTCCATACCCACTTCTTCCAAGTGGAAATTATCGCAAACACAAAACAAGAACATTCAATATCTGGCAGAAAACCAGATTACACCACCGGTGAGGAGTTTGTTGAAAATATTAGTACACTGTTCACATAGAAGTTGAAAATAAAAATATCAATAACACAATGTAAAAATCAATAACGCTTTCAAGAAAGACAAAAAAAAAAAAAGATACAAATACAATCTCACTCGTACTTTTCACCACAAATGTAGTAAATTAATCGTCCATGCATCCATAGAAATACTTCCTGATGAAATTGAGTACATTTTTTTGTCGTCGCGTATTTCTATCTGGTATACATGAGAAAGGACAACAACAACAAGAAGTTGTTGACCTCTCGTTTTCCTGTACCTTGCCTTGAGTAGGGCACTACCAGTTAAATAGAAGCAGCTGGGTAGAATTTTTGTGATTTTTGAAGCAGAAACTAAGCAGAAGAACTCCAATACTTAACCTACCACCTTTAGAGGTATCATTTCACTTGGAGGATATTGCGACCATGCCCAGTTTTAACATGTCCCAGTCACTTTTAGCGAACACGACGGATTTTCGGTCGGCCAGGATTTAAACTCACAACCTTCAGATAATGAGTACAACACTCTAACCAACCAGGCCACTGTGGCCCATCAAGAAGAAGTAGAGGTCATTTATTGACAAGGACGAGGACTCCAGACAGGAACAAGATGGGTGCACTGCCTTCTCCGGTTTTACATACAAGCCTTATTCGGAATTCGAAAACTACACCATTCGGTGAGAGTCACATTTGTTTATTTCCAGTAGATTTAAATAAGCATCATATATTTTTACCGTAAATGTGGCTTATATCAATTTCTTTAAAAATAAAGTCCTATCATGTAAGCATTTTTCTTAATGTGTTTATTTTTACTCTGCCTTGTGAAATTTTTATGAAATTCTGTATATAAAAAAATTATATTGGATACAATTATTTTACTTTTTATCCCTTCCAATTGGAATGAATTTTATAGTATGAAGAAATGAATAGCAAAAATAGTGGTGAAGTGCTTATTTCAAGATGAGTCGGTGAGAGTGTCAGGGAGTTTTTTTCTTATCTTGCGTCATGTTACTCGATCCATATAAAGCAAGGTCTTCAAATAAGGCAATATATGTTTTAAGATAAAGGATTTTTATACAATTTTTAATTTGCAGATATTGTTATTATGAATTTTTATGTGTGCTTTGAATTTAATGTTAATGTTTGAACCTAATGCTTATGTCTTTAGCAATTCACTGTGTTTTGTATTTTATAAGTGCATGCTTATACTCTTCAGAACTTTACTTTTACATGGATAGATATAACTTAATTTTCTTATTTGGAAAATAGAATAGAGGGTAATTTGATTCTATTTGTTGGTTAAGGTTTGACATCAAGTGAAAAGGAAATTAGGAATCACACTAACCAGTAAGCTGTCCACGAGAGCAAAAGAAAAAGATGAGTTGGTAATTGATCTGAGATTAAAACTTAATGAAAAGCATAAAAACAATTTCAAATTTCAGGACTATGTTAATATTTATATTCCCCCAACACTGAGGTGAAAATTAATCTGAATGAAAAATAAAAAGATAGCATATCAATATTACTTCTTTATATTCAGACTTATCTATAGTCTTAGTGGGGATTCAGAGATTGATATTATTTTTTATAGAATGTTATCTGACTTCAGATCCCATTTCTGTTGTTGTTGAGTCTTATCCTCCAAATGTCTGACTTAGTAAGACAAGGTCCATCAGATCATTAACCCTGAGGAAATCGAGGACAAGAAATAGAATGAGTAAATGTCCTTTCTGGAGAGTCCCAAACAATCCAGGATGTATTGAGGAGATCCAGGATCTCGTCACCACCATCTCGGTGGTGACGACACGAGAGGGTTGGACTCGAGAGTGTTATCCTTTAGTTCAGAGTCCGAATGTATTAGTAACATCAGAGAAAATTATATTTAGTCACTAAGAGGCACAGTGAAATCGATGATGATGGCAGTAAATCGATTCGTTCGTAAACAGTGAATTCATCAATGGATTTCAAAATATGAACAAATACAGCAATATCGTACTATCTACTTAATAATGAATTCAATGCAATTATTGATTTATCATATTTAAACGTAGAATGGAATGAAATAATTTATCATATTAGATTCCAAACTGTAAACATATATATTATTTTAATTCATAAATATTTGAAAAACTCATTAACGACAAAATAAGATTTAGAGAGTTCACAATATAATAAACACACAGTATTTACAATAAAAATTTAATATCTAATGACAATTTATTCAATAATAAATTACTTTATTTATTGAATTATAAATATTTTTTATTTATTCATAAAAATCCCTGAGGAGTTCAATATTAACAAAGATTTTATTCATTGACTCTATTATCTTTCAGATATTTTCTAGATTATTATTACGAATATGAATTATTTGCGTGAGTACAGCTTTTGGAGAAAAAAATTCAAATCAATTGTTTCTAGGATATCAGCACTTTAACTTATTACATCTATCTGTTATTATTGTTTTCATTAACACCTGGTGTGGTTTGCATAATAAACATACTTTTGTTTCTTCATTCATTTACATTTATACTTATGTTAATATTAGCGGTACTGTTAATATTGGTATTGTTAGTATTTTGATCTTGTGGAATTTTAGGTGCCTTATGGCAATTATGATAGCTGGCAGGGTGGTGACCCTAATATTTAGAGCATATTGAGGGAATGGATTCTCTGGTAGTACCATCTATCGTACTTTAATCTTCGGGGTGCTCTGTTTAAACGAAAGACGCATCCTATAGACTTAAATTCGCATAGCCAATAGTACGTATAATAACCTCCCCCAATTAACGTAACGGGGAGCCATGCAGCAGTTTGTTTCGATTGCAACATACACAAACTGTTAGGGATGAGCCAAAAGGTATAGGCTAACAAGACATCAGACTCACTTTAATTGTTAAATTTAGATTAAATATTTATTCAAGAGCAAGTCTCGTAAATCCAATCACGTAAGATTCACAATCGTAGGTATCACATTCGAATATCGAGGATGCTCAGCTATCCTTTTCAGGGAGTGATGGCTGTTTGGGTCTTTTAATAGCAGCAGACAGAAGTATATTCGATCACATATCACAGAAGTATATCGAGGGACACAGGGTGACTCACTCGGCGTCTTGTCAAAGATCTCATACTTGTCCATTACGAGCCACTTATCAGAAACCAGGGCGATAACTGCAGGTAGACGTCTCCTCAGCCCCACAATGGCTCCTCGCCCCGTCATTGGGGAAATTTCTCGAAAGTAATGTCCCTTTTGAACCACATGCTTTTGGGCAATCAGCCGATTCAGAACCACATGTAGATTCTCAAGTGAACAATGTTTATCGTTTGAAATCTAAAAAGCTTAAATGGGCTTATACGAACAGAGGTTATATTAGCACATTTAAGCCATCTTGTTATGCAACAAGAATACCAAAACACATTTGGCTGCATCTCACTTAAAATATTTTCGAGTAGCCCTTGCAATTTTCTACTAACAGAAGAAAGCTTCTCAATAGTTTTCCATCATTTATGTTTTCTCTGTACATTGCATTGAATGCATAAAGAAAACCATGATAACTTATTGATTTTGTCATTTTCTTAAGCATCTGCTTCTGTAAGTATTTGTTCAAATACTTCGGTAGATCGTTTGACTTATTTGAATAACGTCTCCGATAGTCTCATGCTGTTCAAAGAATCGCAAAGGTAAGGCGTCATGCATATGATCGAGAGATTCAGAAGTTTTCACTTTTTCAACATTTACCCATAAGTCAAGATATTGTAACTTGTCAGATGAGCGTTTTTTATCTTATGGTTTCAGCTCGTGATCCAGAGCGGCAGCAAGTAATCGCGCACTGCTTACAGGGTGACTAAGACATAAGCTAGTAAAAAAACACGCAAACAATTCCCTTTCCTCAAAAAAGTTTTCAAAGTATTTATAAAAAGCAAACAAAAATTGAATAGTGGAGAGCAGCTTCTCACATAAATATGTACCACACCAGTGGAAATATTCCAAGAGTCATAGTGAAAACGATGTAAACAGCAGCCTGAAAAGAAACAGATATTTTTATTGTTACTATGAGTTCAATAATAAAATTGTGGAATGAGAAATAATTTGTTTGATGGAATTTAAAATAAAGTTGTTTTCATACAAGCATTTGATATATATATTTGAATATAAATTAAATACTTTCTGATTTAATTAGTATATGCATATATATAATATTCTTTAGAGCAAAAATAGGAATCGAGATGTGTACAGATCTTTTTATTTTGATTATTTGAATTAAAATTATGCCTAGATATAGTATATAAAGGGCAATATCACCAAAAATTACAGGTTTAAGCCATAATTGTGAGAATTATAACTCACTTTCCAAACTTTATATGGCTATGACTCGAATTTTGATGTGATCTCGAATTTGGATGGAGATACGGAATCTTGCCAATTTTGGTTTAAATAGCTAAAGAATAAAGCTTTGTTGGTCAACTGGAGCGATAATGAAAAAATCACAATTTTAAAGTCCAAATTGTTAAGCAGCGATAAATGTTTTTGATGAAAAAATTGATGTACACAGATCAACCTCTTTTGAATGCTGTTGCATTAGCATGCTTCCCTCCCTGTACCTAGTCCTAAGTAGGGCACCTGACTTTGAAGCAGGGATCAAGCAGAAGACCCCCAATACTTTGCTTGCCATCCCAGAGGTATCATTTCACTGGGAGGACATACAACCACGACACATTTAACATGTCTCAGCCATTTTCATCCAATACGACGTATCTTTGGTAAAAACAGGATTCGAACTCACTACATTCCGATAATGAGAACGATGCCCTAACCAGCCTGTTCAGCACCACGGACCATTTTCAAACGTATGTCTTTAGAATATTTCATTGAAAAACAGTAGATAATGGAATCGAATTTGCAATTTGCAGCTGCGTAAATGCATGAGTAGGAATCAGTAAAGAGTAGTTTGCTGAACTTCTTTGACAAGCGGACAGCGACTTTACAAACTCTCACCGTTACAGAACTTTGGCGAGAAATTTCTTTCTCGCCAAAAGTATTTGACGCGTAGTTAAGTCACGCGCATGCGCAGCAACATTGCTTACGTTATATAATTTCCAGCTTTTTTACTATCTTATGTGCTTATAAATAAATTATTATAAATTGTTATATGAACTTTTAATAATTACATAAAAGTATGTTTATATATTAAAACATTTTTATATATAAAAATTATTTACGTTTTAGTTTAAATTTTGTACATAGTTCAGTAAAAGTTTACAATCAAGTATCTGTTGATTCTTTGACGCCAAAATAAGTGCCATGATGCGACTAACAAGATGGTCTTTTCACAAAAGCTACTCAAAGATAGTTATCAGGAATACCAGAAGTTTTAAAGTTTATCGCCAGACCAAGTGATACCCGATTCTATACTGAGCCCCAGAGCTCTCTATGAATGAAATGTACAATGTCTTTTGTCATGGTCAAAATTGTCGAATTTTAAAAAAGTAGATTTCAGTTTGATTTTAAAATACAATAAAATATTTTAATCTTAAGTTGTATTTATTATTGTAACAATAACATTTTCCAAGCTTTTTTACTAGTTTAATGTGGTAGTTGTTTGTTTAATGTGAACAGTCTGTTTAAAACTGTCATAACAATTTTAATTAATGTTAATAAATTTTTAATTATTTAAGAAACTGTTTTAATCAAAATTAAAATTGTCACAAAATGGGAAATTTTTTATTTCTTGTTATAAATAAAACTCTAAAATACAAGCTTTCAGTTAAGCATCTTTGCTCAGATTGAAGTTCTTTAATGGTTATTAAGTATTTAGAAATTTCCCCACAAAGCAGTTTTGAATCCTATATTAACTTATATTGTGATGCTGAATTATTAATTTTATTCACATGTTTTGCTTTTATAATTTTATTATATAGCTGATCAAATTCCATACAATTCATAAAAATCATGCATGAATAGGAAAAAACAGATAAATAATTCACAGACATAAATCATTAATGATTCATTTTTCACAAAGGGAAGGGGAAACACAGATAAATACCTTTGTTAAGAGCTCCATCCTTCAATGCTTATCAAGAAATTTATACAAAACGATTTTGAAATTCTCGTATATCATGCCCTAAATAAGCTTCTTTCACTAACATATTTTACATTAATAAGAATTATTTTAAGAATATTGTTAATCAGGTCTTTTTGAGTTCATAAAACATCGTTGCAGAAGTAGGAAAAATATAGATAAAATATCACAAATGTGAATCTCATTAATGATTTTCTACCTTATTACTATAATCATTATTTGTGAGTAAAAAATTGAGTAAATAAACCAAAATAAAGATTATTTTAATTTACATGATAAAAAACATATGTGCACAGATATTCCGTAATACAATGAAATTCCGTCTCGCAATATGTTACAAAATTAAAAAAATCAAAAATATAATAGTTAAACATAGATTATAAATTAACATTAAAGTGAAAACTTATTTTCAATGATTTTTACTATGAGACATACTAAATAATATTACAATTTGAATTTCAATTATACAATTTAAATACAATATAAGTACAATACAATTTAAATTTCTCTCCCAATTTATTCCATGAAAAAAGGGAAGATCAACCTAAAGAGATCTGGTCTAAATTTTGCTGTGAGATTTCTAGCTTTAAGGCATTTGCCTCTGTACTAGTTAAAAAAATTTTGGGACCTAATGAAGAAGTTGCCTAAGAGATGGAGAAGACATAGCTTTAGGAGCACACTTACCTAACTCCGTTAAGCTTCCCGAGAGTTAGTGAAAAATTCAAGAGAAGTTATACAAGATCTTGCAATACTAGAGAGTAATACATAGAGATTTTTACAATCCTTGAGCACGCCGAGTGTGTACACAGTATAAGAAAAACATAAGTATTTAATAAAATATTCAAGGAAAAAAATTACAGATACATTTTATAGAATCGATGGAAGTACTCCATGGGTTAAAATTGGGTTTGTATGACAGTGTTATGGGTAAATTATTTAATCTGTTTATTTTGCACATTTAAATCTTATTATTATAAAAATATTTAACTAAGATATTTTATTCAAGCAGAAAAATTCGCTTAAATTTGGTGTAGGTTGAAGCTGCGCCATCCGCTGATGGTATCGTCGTAACTGATTAATGTCGTAGCGTTTGTTTACAAGCAAACATTCGTTTACCAACAATTAATGGGTGGGAGAATTTAAAAGCGGACTGACAATTTCTTTACCCTATATTGATGGAGTTAAAACGGTATATTTGTCATATGGTTGATTAAAATCTAAAAAATTATAATCAGTGTATTATACATTTCAAACAAATTTTTTTCTCAAGAATTAAAATAATGAAAACAAAGAGCAAAAACATATGAATGAAATAGTAAATTTAAAAAAAAATAAGACCAGAAATCATGAAATGTTTAAATTTAGTTTCGATATTTCAATCTGCATTAATTATAACAAATTTCTGATATAAAAGTGTTCAGTTTCATAAAAATGAAATTGATGAAAGAAATTACAGAAGTAAAATGCAATTCAAAACTAAATATATATATATATCCAAACAAATTGATTATTTGTCCAATTTATCAATGATTATTTCCTTAAAATACATATGAATTTGTAAAATAATTATTTATAAAATAAAATGTTACAATATTTAAATGACTAGCTATTTTTTCTGCAAGAATATGGTGTTTGAGTAAAAAATAAAATGTATTAATAAATGTCAACAAAGTCAGGGCAACTATATTGTATGGTTATTTGATGATCTACAAACATTTTTCAAACATTTTTTCAAAACATAAGATTATTTAAACAAAAAATTTAAGAAAATATTTTGCTTAGGTTAAACGAAAGTTCTTTGCATGAGATTGAATAAACATAAAAAAGAAAAATTTGAATACACATTACAAACAAAAGTGCAAGAAAATGTTTTTAAATTACAGTTTATATACATAGTATTAATATAACTATATAAAGACAAACATATTTTTTTATTCTATTTATATACATATATATATATATATAAAAATATGCATATATATAAATACAAATGTTTTTTTTTATTCTTTTATATACATTTTTATAGATATTTTTTTAAGTATAAGAAGAAGAAATTATTTAATTCTACTTTTTGGGAGGCGAATAGATAAGTTTGAATGTAGTTTAGCCCACAGAACCGCCCTTGGTCTGTGGAAATTTGAAAGTTCATAGAGACAGTTGTTTTCAATTGCTTGAATTTCTGAGTTATCAATTTCATAAAGTCTGTTCTAGAAGCGAAAAGCAAGGAATTGGACGTATCTTGATTGGGGAAGGACACCCAAACTGATGTAGAAGTCTGATTGAGTGATCAGTCTAAGAAATTTACTTTGCTGACCCTTAAGAGGTTTCAGGTTCGTTTCTGCAGCACCACCCCAGATTGAGGCTGCATAGGTGATAATAGGGCGAAGGTATGATTTCTCTCCATGGCTAATCAATAGCTTGTTAGCCATGGAGAGCTTCGATTTGTAGGCAATTAAGGGGTAGAGTGAAGTTTTGGCAGAAATAAATTTATTCTTGATTTTATTAATATGGGCTTTCCAGGTAAGATTTTTATCTAACGTAAGACCGAGGTACTCGACTTTATTTGACCAGGGGACTGAAAAACCGTTTAGTTGAATCTGGAGGGGGGAGGGTAGAGTACGTTTCCTAATAAAAATGACAGCAGTGGATTTGTTTGGATTTATTTTAATTTTCCACTTATTAAGCCACTCTTCAATGGCCATGAGGTGTTCAGTAAGGGTAGCATGGATTTTCCAGTAGAGAGAGCTAGTGGACAAAACGGCAGTATCATCCGCGAACAAGCAGAGCATAGTATTTTGCTTTTGAGGAATATCATTGATATAGATGTTAAATAAGAGAGGACCCAGCAGGGATCCTTGCGGTACGCCTGTAAGAATGGGTCTGTCCAGAGAGATATCTTTTCCTTCTCTAACAGTAAAAGTGCGGTTGGAGAGGTAGTTATTAATTAAAGTAATTAATTGGGTGGGGAAATGGAATTTAATTAGTTTGTAAATTAGACCAGGATGCCAAACTCTATCGAACGCTCTTTCTATAACAATGAATATACCTCCCGTGGATTTTTTGTACGCGATTCCTTTTGAAATTTTTTCTACTACTCTGAGTAGTTGGTGGGTGGTAGAAAGTTTTTTACGGAAGCCTAATTGTTGAGGAATAATAATTTTGTTGCCCTCATCAAAGGCCAGTAATTTATTAAGAATAATTTTTTCGGCAATCTTGGCCATAGTCGGCAAAAGAGAAATCGGTCTATAATTGGATGGGAGATTTTTGCTCTTACTCTTCTTGTGGAGCGGAATGATAACTGCCCTTTTCCACACTTTTGGAAAATGGCTTGTTTTCAGTATACTGTTGATGATTGAAGACAGGCAGCAAATTGCTCTAATTAGGAGCTTTTTCATAATTTTGTTGTTAATATTATCATGACCGGGACTTTT
Organism: Latrodectus elegans; assembly: GCA_030067965.1. Classification (NCBI taxonomy): domain Eukaryota; kingdom Metazoa; phylum Arthropoda; class Arachnida; order Araneae; family Theridiidae; genus Latrodectus; species Latrodectus elegans. The sequence goes on along the minus strand of CM057816.1, from coordinate 91,188,998 downwards.
TTTTTTGGTTTGAGTTGTTTAATAATTTCTTCAATTTCTGAAGTAGGTGTTTCAATGAAAGGCTGTTTATTATTGCTGTTAGTCAGGAAATTAGTTACCGTGTTTAAGATTTGCTGGTTATTTTGTGGGTTACTGAAGTTGTTTGGTTGAAATTGTTTTTCAAGACTGTTTGCCAAACATTCCGCTTTTTCAAAATTTGTGAGTGTTACTTTGGCACCATCTATGAGTGGGGGTACACAATCCTTGTGTGTTTTTTCTTCTCTTATTAGCTGCTCTCCAGAAGGATCCATCCTCCACATTGAGATTAGTGAAGTATGCATTCCATGAATCATGATTATGTAAGGCTATTTTATTTTTGATTATTCGCTTTAAGGCATTAATTAGATTTTTAATCACTGGAGATCTGGTTCTATTATGAACTTCCCTTAATTTATTTCGTTTTTTAATTAAATCAATTATATTTTCTGGCAAGTATTCTATTTGATGATTCATTTTGGTGGATTTACTGTGGTTGAGAGCAGTATTTATAATAGAAGTAAAATTATTAACATTTTCTTCCAGTTGGGATGGGTCATCAGTTAATTGAAAGGCTTTATCTGGAATCAAACAGTTAATTTTATTTCTAAACTTACTCCAATTGTGGCAGGTTTTTTGCCTATCACTTTCTTGCTGATTATTTTTGCTGAAGAAAATTAGCACTGGGTAGTGATCGGATGGGAACTCCTCGATTGTTGATAATTTCATGGGAGGATGGATACCGCTGGGAAGCATTAGATCTATATAATTTGCATGTGTAGGGCCGAAATGAGTAGGTTTATCGGGTTTAAAAATGGTAAAGTCGGTATTGTTTATAAGGGAGTTTAGGACTTTTCTAGTACTGTTTGCATAATTGCTACCCCAGTTCTAGTGTTTAGCATTGATGTCCCCAGCGAGGATGATCTTAAAAGTGAGTGCTGCTAGGTTTTCAATGTCAACAGAAAGAAGAGATGAATTGGAGGTGAGAGGGATGTAGAGTGACGCCACTGTAATGTCAGAGCTGCCCGAGAAGTTATTTGTTATTAGTTATTTGTTATTTTGTTTGATAATTGTCGCTTCAGCAAAGTGCAATTTAAGTGTGGGAATATGTGTATTTGACTGATCTTTGTTTTAATTAGAATGGCCGTACCTCCCTGGCGAACGGTGCGGTCGTTTCTATAGATATTATAGTTAGGTACATTGAGATCTTAACAAGGTGGGTCTCCTGAAGTAGAATAATATCAGGTTTGTTTTTCGTTATAAATGTTTGAAATTCCGGAAGTTTAGTGTGCAAACCATTTGCATTCCATATCATAATTTTCATATTTTCGAATTTTTTAATTATCATTGTTAGTATCATTTAAACTAAGAGCTTTTAATGAAATGTTGACTTTATCTGTTGGATGGATGGTCTTCTCTAGAAGAGATACTGCCTGTAACAGTGCAGGATAATCTTTAAATATTATATTAATTTCTTTAAACAGTTGAAGAATGGTATGAATCTTTTCAATTTGTCCTAAGTAGGTTGGGAGTAGGAATAGTGTTGCTTTGGGGCTGTGGTGTAAAATTTTGTGCAGTAGCCTGCACAAAGGTAAAAAATTTTTTAATTGAATTTGCAGATTCGTAGGCTGTAATTTTTGGTATTTATTAGCTGGATTCGCAAAGCAGCCTGCGTATGAGTATAGAACTGTTATTAAATAACCGTTATCAACTAATAACCGTTTATTAAATAACGCGTACTTCAAAAATTATGTTATTAAGATAACGTTTTTTTCCCCGTAACTGCTGAAATCGTTCCTGTATTGGTAACTTCTCAAAGTCAACGTTTCTACATTACGTTATTTTGTAACATCTGGAATTTTAAAACTGTCCTCTTTGTTTTGTAACTTTAAAGCCGTTATTGTTGTTTTACAACGGAATTTAAAAGTCATTATTAAGTTGCTTTGATTTCTAGCATTGTCTTTGAGTTTTCTCAAGAACACATACCAAGCTTTCATTTAGCCTGTTGCATTGCTTAGCAACTAAGAATGTATACTTTTCGGTTCCTCGCGTTGACGAAGAAAAGTCAATTGAAAAGCAGATGGATGAATAAATATATTTTTTCATTTTTAAAAATGTTTGTAAAAATGGAAATTAAAAAAAAATACATTTTATATCAATATTGTGAGGACATTTTATTTATCTTCAGCCCTTATTTATTATTATTTCCTTTTATGAATTTTAGCAAAATTTTTATTAAGCTGAAGCATTTTTAGAAACTTGAAATTATGCTCGTATATCAAAGCAAGCGTGAAATATTTTAAATTTAATATCAAATTTCGGGAGATAATTTTTATAAATTGAAAAAGATTAAAAGAAGAAGCTAACGTACCATTTGATTAAATTTGATACTTACTTTAAGAATTAATACATTGTGAAAATAATTTTTGACAATTATATATTTTTTATTTATTGAGAAAGCATCATCATAATTTATTAAAATTATTTTATATAAATAAAATTTTAATTATTTTAAATTATAATATATTTTATTATGTTAAAATAATATTTTTAATGTAATAATTTTACAGTCCTATAAATGTATTTGATGTACTGCAATAAAAGAATTGCATAATTAAATTAATAATCTTGTAGAAAGCCATTTATAAAATTTGTGTTGAAATAAAGAGTATTATTGTTGTCAAGTTATGAATATAATTATTAAGAATCATGATAATAAATATTGCAATATATAATTAAACTAATTATTGTAAATTTGTAAATGTAGTTATTTCACAATAGTATTTATTAGAAGCGTTATATTAAACACATTTTCATGTTAAAGTAACTTTTCTTCATTAAATCTTAGACCCGTAAGAATTACAACTATCCAAATATGTACATATATATATATATATATATATATATATATATATATATATATATATATATATATATATATATATATATATATATATATATATATATATATATTTATGTATGTATATATAGCTGTGTGTGTGTCACAATTTATTCTCTATAGATTTTAATTATTTTTTAACTGTAGACAACAGTATTTTTCAAAAAATTTTAATAAAGGATAAGGAATTTTAAGCAAGCATTAAAATTGCTTAGTGAAATACAGTTTGGATGTGAAGGAAATTTTCACAGATTTATTTTTCTAAAACATATGTGAATTTTATGCTGTAAACAATTTTTTTTAGTATTATAACTATATAATGTATGGATTTGCTAACATTAATATAGTAAATTCAAATTTAAACTATAAAAATGTTTTTAATTATAAAATATTTTTTATTTTATTTATTTATTTCTTTTTGTTTTAGTGCCACTTTTTAAGCTTGTCTGGGGGAATTTCTTCCAGACAAGGGGAATTTATTCTCTATTATTTTATTACTTTAACTAAACATAAGCATCATTAAAAAATTGATGACCAAAAAACTATCACCTGAGTTCATTTATTTTGATACAAGTGATAAGAAATCCTTTAATGGACTAAATATGAAGCAGTTAATTTTTGGTGAGTGCAATGTTTGAATAAGCATGTCATTGAAAGTTTTCTTTTGCAGAAATGATGGAAAAATACACTTCTCATAAAAAATTTTTTTTAATAAAATATACTTATGTAAGTGCTAATATATAAATTCAATTTTCTGTTTGATTATTTAAGTACTGTTTTCATTATAAAAGTAATGTTCAATTATATCTGATAATCTGAAGATTTTTGTAACATATTTTAAAAATTTTGTTATTTTAATTATTTAATCAAACAAAGGTTACCATGTTTACAAAGCTAATATTTCTCAGAAATTGAATTGCTAATTAAATATTTAAAATATTTACTGAATCAAAAATATAAACAATTCTAACAATGTCATTATAAAGTTACTTAAATTAGTGAAGGAAATTTTTGATATTTTTCTGATTAATTTACGCTGTTTTTTTCTAATGAGATTTACAACCAATCAGTTTTATGTATTAATCAGATTGATAAGAATTAAATTAAATATTCATGAAAATTGTCTTCTGGATTTTTACTATTATTTTGTCTGAGGTTATTGATCTGAAAATATTAATTATTTTAAATGTACTTTATTTTTAGATGCTGTGCGGCGAACTCCACAGTATTCAAAGACAACCGATGGTGAAATGAGAACTGCGGTAATAAACTGGTTACGTCATGCAAAAGCAAGATTTATCAATGAAAGAATGAAATATTTTCAGTTAATTCATATTTCTGTATAATGTAAATAATTGGAATAAAAATTGTGTGCATTAAAAATAAATTATATTAGTTTGTTATATTTTTCTTGAATTAATTAAGATTTACACTCTCTTGCTGGAATGTTTTCTGAAACAAATCTTAACTTTTAGAAAGAAAAATAATTTAATTTTTAAACAATGAAATAAGTAAGTTTTAGAATTTTTTGTCATAATAATTTGGAATATTCAATAGAGCGAAACATTTTTGTTAAAAGTTTCTCTTTAATCTTTTACGAAAAAAGACATTGTTAAAATTATATCTAATTACTTAAAATATTAGGATGAGAAATAAATATTTTTATAATTTTCTCTTACTACAAAATTATTAAAAAAAATAAAATATGATCAGTAATTTGCCTGATATTAAAATAAAGAAAAATTTACACTTTACAAATAAAAATATCCTTAACTATTTTATATATATTTAAGGAAATTTTTAATTCATTCACTGGAAACTTCTTGGAAGTAATTTTAAATTTTCCAACGAAAAAAGAATCGTTTTATTTTAAACAATACGAAACTAAATTTTCAAACGGTTAGCTATAAAATAATGAGTAGTACTAGTAGTAATATGACAGAAACAATTTTGGAGCTTCATGATCGTAGACTCATAGCTCGCATTCAGTTGGATTGTATGTTCACAAAACTCGTCAGAAGTTTAGAACACCATTTTGGTGCTATACTGATAAAAAAAATAATGAGCATAAAAATCCTAATGTATCTTTAATCTTAAATCTTATATAAAAATCTAATAATTGGGAAAATTTTATTACTTTAACTAAACTTGAACAGTAAATATGTCAAAAATCTAGGATACTTCACTGAAAATTAAGAAAAATGTGATGCAAAAGCAATTTCATAAGTAACAAGAGCTAATTAAAAACAATTTTCTCTTTGTCTAGTGGACAAAAATATGAGCCACTAAAATAGATGAGGGATTATTTCGAAATCTTCGCACATCTAGAATACATCCATAATACTACTTAGTATAGAGCAGTGCGTATGAATGCATCCAAATTTCGTCCATGAACTATCCAATGGCAACGTCTCGTGAACGTAAAATGGGTGGATATTTGACGTACAACGGATCTTAACTGTACCAAAAAGAGACGTCTACTGGATTAGAGTACATGCCGCTGAATGACAACATATCGACGTCTACTGGACGAAATTGTGTTGTATAGGATGATTTCTATGAACTTTCAGATTTTCTTAAAATTAAACTAAGATACTTTTGACACAATCGTTTCAATTGAATTAGTATTTTTACAAATCTTGTAGCATAAAAAATATGCTTTAAATTATTAAAACTTTTCAGTACAATATATACACAATTTATATCATAAATTCCAACAACTTGAAGCCGTTGTACAGCTTTTTTAAATATCTATAATGTAATGCTTATGAGAGAGCTTCTTCATAAACAGAGACTGGGTTTTATATATTTTAAGGCAGTAACTAGAAAACTCCTTAGTACCTACGCCGGCAAATTAGATTCAATCTTCTCTTTTCTTCGGAAGTTGTTAGACCAGACCAAAAATCTCCCACTCCGAAGAATGCTATTGTTCCAATAGCCATAATTAACTCTTAAGGTCATTGTGAACTGAACAGTTTACAGTAAAATTTTGCGTAATATACATTTTACAAGCACATTTCAAATTATCTTTCTAGTACATTTTTAACATTATTTCTCTATATAGATATATATTTATAGTTATATTATTTCTTTATGTGGATTCTATGTTCTGTATTTTTAATGTTATTTCTCTATGTATAACATATGATTATATATCATTATTTTAAGCATGCATGTCTTTCGAAATGAGTGAATGAGAGTTTTTCGAGTTTCCTCCCTTGCATAAATATTTGCAGTCTATTTATTAAAAACATTACTTTAAACATTTGCATATTAAAGTAACTTTTCTTCAATTAAATTTCAAACGATTAAGAATTACATTAATTTGAAAGACTATCATAAATAAATAGCTTTGGAAATTTATAACATATATTCCACAACAATCATAAAAAGAAATGAAAAGTAATAACTCCTTTTAGTATGTAAAGTATGGAAAGTAAAAATGTTAATTCTGTTTATTAATTTAATTTATTTAAGCTCTAATGATATCAAAAGATACTTGCAGATCAAACAATACAAATTAAAAAAATTATTAGTTGATAAAATTCTTCATTTATAACAAAAACTTTTTTATACATGCAAATAATCTTAAAAATTGTAAATTTATGTATTGTATGTTGCAAAAATTGCATCTGAATTATTTACTGTAGTAATGTGTTTATCTATTTTATAGAAGCAATTTTTTAAAAAAATAAGTAAATGAAAATCAGTTTAGATTTTAATGTTGAACTTCCGTACAATAAATCAGGAAATTCCTTACAAATTGAATAAAAAAATCGTTAAAATTTCGATGTTCAGTCCCTAAAATTCCCCCCACACCTCATTTCTTCAAAAAAAAAAAAAAAAAAAAAAAAAAAAAAAGTTTTGTTACCCCAAGGAAGCTTCTTTCCTTCCATAGAATTTCCACGAAGGCCAAAGTGTGAAGGAATCTCTTAGAATAACTTTTCAAAAAGCCGTTATTTGATAACGCTTTTTAGAACATGTTACTTCCTTGGAACGTAACGTTAATAACTGGTTATTCAAAAACAGCTGCTTTTGACATCTTTCAAAAATAGCTGCTCTTGATGGAAAATAAAGCGGAATAGGTTGCCGCATTTCTGACCAACATAGTTGTCAAAACAGTGTGCCATATTTGTCTATTCATCACCTCATAAGACATAAGTTTATTTCTGCGCATGCTCGGTCAATTGTACAAAGAGAAGCTTCTTATTTCACTCGGCAGCACCGTCGTACACCTGGGGAATAATTTTAGAACAAATACTCCTGAAAAATATGGTAAACGAAACAGTTTTCCACATTTGGCTACTAATCGCCGCATAAACCATAAGTGTTCTCTTCGTTACTTGAATAACAGACCGGTCTTCAATAACGAGAACGAGCAGTTCTCAAACAACATTTCTTTCTTGCATAATAGATTGTTCCTTGAACAAGAAGCAATATCCCTATAACATTTCGTTACCATACAGCTGTTCTAGAAAACGCGCTATCATTGATATTCTAATGGATAATAATTATAATTTAAAATTAATCAGCCAACTAAAGATATAAATTTGCAAATTAAATGTCATTTCATGGCAGCTCGGAGTGATTTAAAAGTCCGTTATTAAATAGTGCTATCTTTAAAATAACTGATTATTCTTATATTGTTTTTTAAAATAACAGTTATCTGTTTGTAAACTTTTTGTGAGGGGAAGTTTCAAGATTTTCATCTTACCAGCTACTTTTCTTCTTACGTATTTTGTAAATTTATTTGGCAAGTCTCCGTGTAAGAGCTAACATTATTAACATTTACAAATTTTATTTTTTTAATAAGCAAATTAATCCATGATACCATGGCCTTTCTTATTAAAGGGTGCCTTCTGAGTTCTTGCTTATTTGGTGCCATGCAGTTTGCGATTTTTCCTTATTTCTGGTTGGTCTATCCGTGTTTTCAGATTTTTCATCCACACATAAAACATATTTCGGATCTGTTTTTACATATTTCGGATCTGTTTTACCATACGATTACCTTTATCGCGTTTTTTGGCGAATATTTTTATTGGAAACCCGACAAACTAGTATTTTGGCAACCCTATTTGTCTTTAATTTCTCATGAATATTTACCGATTTAAATTCATTAATTTAAAGTTAATCATAAAAATTTTATGGATAATTTAGCATACCAACTTTATTATTTTACTGATTGAAATCTATAAGTGATGTTTTGATAATCTATTTTGATGTTTGAAATCTATAAGTCTGCGTTTTCTGTTTATTTTGTAAAATTAAGTGACCATATTGTTATATACCAACAATGTATGAAATATTTGTGACTATTTCAGCCATCTTCTACCCGCCGTTTTTCCCGATCGGAAATTTTTCATACGATCATCCTTGGTGACTTTGGAAAATTTCGCCAAGTGTGACTGTATGGTAAATTTTTACCCAGCTTGCTACTAAAAACATATACAAAAATAAACTTGGCCAAAAAAAGATCCAATTTTTACCAAGGAACATCTTAAAGTATTTTTCCCCCAGAAGCATAATTATCAAATTAAAACATAACTTTATAACTGTTACTACTGCAGTGATTTTTAAATTATTCTATACTGACATTGTGAAATAATAGACCAAATAAATATACAATAGTACCTGTGCAATCTTATTTCGTCCCTTTGCTAAGTGATAATGAAAAAAATGTGGCTATTTTACCATTTCGCTGGTGCAGATAATATCTCCAAATATTATTCTCACATAAAACATTGTATAAAAAATTGCTGCTTTTATCATTGTATTTCTTAATTTTTTATCATTTAAAATTTTAAATAATGAGAAAATAAGTTTTCAAAATAAATTTTTTCATCTAACAGTTTCTATTTCTTTATTTGTTTCCTGTAAGTTGTGAACTTAGAAAGATTTGCACCAGCAAAATGGAATATTAATGAAATCTCTTCTAAATTATTTCTTGCATGTGTTACACCAAAATATGTCCAGTACTAATTTAAAACATCTAATACACTATTTGGAATTGAAACAATTATTTCTTAAAAATGAAAATGCATTATGTATTTTCCATGATTAGAAACAGTGAATGCCTCACATCTAACGAAGAATATTTCAAATGTTTTATATGAACAAAAGTATAACAAATTTGCCACAGCTAGAAATAAATAAAATTTCTAAAAGAATAAAATTACTGTTATGTTTTAAGGTTTAATAATAAACAATCTTATGGACAACAAATTATAACAAATGTACTCGAAAATAATTCTCATATAATACACTTCCAAATATGGAATCAATAACTTAGGAGTTATTCATGTTATTGATACAGAAATATGAGTATGAGTAGTGTTGTTTATACAATGATAAAAAGTCAAGTTTTATAATAAATTGCAACTTTTTTCTTTATTTTGGTTGTGAAAATTCCTACTGTTTCCTCTGTCTTCACACATTCTCCTCTGGATTATTTTTGCTGTTAGAGTGGTTCCAAAGAAGATTTAACCAAATAAAAAAAGAACAGAAAAATCTGTATTAAAATTGATTTTACTTATGAAAAAAAAAAAACATTAATATCTAATTTGTTTGGGAACCTAAGAATAAAACTAAGAGGAAATCTTCATTGGGATCTTTAAAAAATGGCAATATAATGCATTTTCACATCTTTTTCTTTGGCCTGTCAAAGTGGTTAGAGTTCCTTTGGTACATTTTTGGCATGCAATTTTAAACACAATTAGTGTAGTATGATCTTTTGAGCAGATTTGTTAAAGCAGTTTAATTTAAACAAATAGATTTTTCATCCACACATAAAACATTCCCAAAATGTAAAATCCACTGGAAGTTGCAATAAAAAAGGTAAACCTAACAAATCTCTGGACATGTGAAAGAGAAATTTAAGTGTGTAGTGTTGCCTAAGTGCTCTATTTCTTCTCCATACATATCTACTAAATGCATAACAGTAATAAATTAAGATGTTTTCCGAGTCCAAACTCGAATTGTATTTGCTTATTGCAGTTAATTAAGCATCACCAGTTTCAATAATGTGGTTTTATGATACAAAGGGGACCTGTATATTTTAGAAATTAAGAATTGGAGAGAAATTGGTAATGATTGTAGATGCTGAAGGAAGCATATTGTTGAGGAAGCCAAAACTTGTAAAGGACTGTTGAGCTTGAGAAAAACAAAAAGTTCCAATAATTAATTTTTAATTTTTCTACCATCTCATTAAAAAAATAGTACCTTTTTTTCTGTGGGATTATTGGGTAATTGGCAGATATAATGAGTCTCTTACTTCTGTTACCAAGGAAGTGAGAGAAGAAAATTCTTCCTAGAATACAATGTTAAATTATGAACAATGAATGTTGTTGTTCTTTATAACAAAATATACTCATTTTCTACTTAGTAAATAAACTTATGTATATTTTTTTTATCAAAACCATAAATACAAAGAAAATTATGTGGTAACATTTTTTAATGTGTTATATGACTAGTATTAATTTTATAATATTGTGAAAAACCTGTTAATGCTTAATATTTTTTGACTAAAATAACAAACAGTTGGTATTCATATTTACTATAAAATTGTAGAAAACAGTATTTGTGGATATATATAGTCATAGAAAGTTTCTCATTTAAGGTAATGGGAATGAAATGAAAAGTATGCTTGTTTTTAATAAAATATTTAATGGACCTTGCTTAACAGATATAATTTTAAATTAATATATGCAAAATTAAAGTATTTATATGGTATTCTTATTATTATGTATGGGGAGATCTGTCACTAAGCTTGATTGAAAAGCAATGATAATGATTCAATTTCTCATAAGATTAGTCTTTATATTTGCATTGTGATATTGATGCTTGTCTTTTGAATGATAAACTTATCCTAGTTGTCTTTTTAACTTATGCTCATAATTTAAAAAAAAAAACCCTACCTAATATATTTGTATTTTATTTTAAATAGTCTTAACTAATTTTGTTGTTAAATGTTATTTTTCATTGTGTGTTAAAAATTTGTTGGAAAACTAACCTTTTCTCTATTTACATGTAAAGCAAAATAATTGTATATTATCCATATTATTTTTGCTTCATGTTAGTTCTTCTACTTCTAATTAAATGGTGTTTATGATTCAAATAATTTATTTAAAAATATTCTAGACTTAAAATTGAAATTTCATAAATTATTTTTTTCTATTCAGTATTTGAGTGAATATATTTAATTCCCAAAAAATCTTTTTGTTTCTGTTTTTTATATGTTAAAGTTATAAAGAAACTATGAATAAATTCTTAAAATTTTCATTAGTTTCTGTTTAAAAAGATGTATTTTGAAAATTAGCAATTTCTTTTAATTAATTATTAACAAAACAAATATATTTTATTTTTAAAACATGTCCAGCCTCTCATTTCAAAAGTTATTAAAAACAAAACATCAGTAAGTTTTATTAGAATCTTCTGAAAATTATTACTTTTGATTGATCTGATACTTTCATTTCAGATTATTGTACTTTGTGATGAGTTAGGTTCAAACAGATCTTTTTCATAATAAATATTTTTCCTATACAATTTTTTTATATTTTTAATCACTATATAATTTTTTATTTTATGTAAAATAATATACAGCAATATAAATATTTGACTATTCCTTGAAAAAATTGCTTCAGATTATATGCTGCTGCAGATTATGTAACCTTTTTTTTTTCTTTTACTCAAAAAGTCTTGCAGATAATATGCCACTGTGGATTATATACAGGAAAATGTAATATATGTCTGCATATATATGTGTACGCATTGAAGAGTCAAATTACTATCAACTTAATGCACTGGGCTACTGATGACCTTCAAAGCAGATGCTTCTTGTTTTGGTATGGAATATTCCAGCTAAATATCATTCCCTCTTAATCACATGCCCTGCATCACTGGTCAAGTTCATTACAAAGTGTTAGGTGGATATAATGTTATGACTGTTCAGTATCATATATATATATATATATATATATATATATATATATATATATATATATATATATATATATATAATATTGGTTTTTACTCAAAAATAAATTATTATTTTTTCAACAGTGTTATATGATACATGTTGATTTGAAACAAAATTTACGTACTCACCAAATGAATTAAAATTGTCATTATAGGACTATTTAACAATATAAATATACATAATATATAAAATTAAATTCATTCACATTTGACTATCATTCAAATTTTCTTATTTTAGATATTTAATGATGTTTTAATATGTATATACACACAGGGAAATGTAATATATGAATGTAACATTGAAACTGAATGTTTACCAATTATTTGAGTCCAAAAATAAGGAAAAGATCATTTTTTCACATTTGAATATTGAAAGGACTTATAAATTTAGTGAAAATGTTTTATTACAGATAATTAACATTCAAACATTGTTAACCCATTCTATTTTTGTAAATTAATTTTAAAAACTTTTTTTTCTTTGCAAAAATTACACTCATTAATTGATATAATGAATGGTATTAGGATACAGCAATTGATAAAACAATTTAACTACAATTACAATTGTAGTTAAATTGTATTTTAGTACAAAATTCTTGTACAAAACAACAATTGATAAAGAATTTACTACTTTTAATGCTATTATATTTTTCATGTATTCTTGTAAAAAATTGGTTTGAATGTTTAGCTGTCCTAGAAAGTTTTCCACATAATGATATAGTTTGAATAATTAGCATATTCAAAAAGTAATTTTCATGATGTTCAATGAATTCGATTATACATTATATATAAACTAATGTATTTTCACCATATGTTTACAATTTTAATCTTAAAATCCTTTCATGGGGTTCACCATCTTTAGGTAAGTACGATTGTCCTAATCCCAAGGTGCTTTGGAATCTGCATTCTCTGTTTGTTTATTTTTTCTCTTCTTTTTCTAATCTTATGCACTCCATTCCACACAAGTGAGGGAGCTCTCTATTTATTGCTACAACCATTCTGCTTGCTTCTTGCTTCTCATAGTCTGGCAAAATCCCCACATTTTCACTGTGCATAGCATCCCTTTGGATGGGTGATACACTGTGATTCCCTGTATATCAATCAACTAGTACCTGGCTACACTCTCAGCTAGTCTACCAAGAGTGTTGCTAGAGATCAAGTGAATAGGTCACATCCTTGAGCTTGGTGCTAAAGTTGGTCATTGTCTTCGGGGATGACTCCCAGTGTATAGATGTCAGCTAGTATCATGGTAAGTGCTGAGACTGAAAATGACCGGAACCAGTTGCTGCCATCTTTTGTAGTACTTAGTAATTCTTTGTAGAGCCAGTTGCTGCCATTCTTGGTGGGTGGTACCATCTAGCCTTAAGCCTTATTAATATCCTATGGATTCTAATTATTTTGTTGTTGATGTAATTCATCGTGTTACATAATAAGCACTCCAAATACTTTCCATGCACTATCGCTTTTTCTAGTATAAAAACTGCTTATATCATCTATTGGTAACTTAATGTCAAAAAATTATGATTGGAGAGTCTTATTGTTCAAATTGACTTGAAACAAGGTTTGGTAATCAGTTATTTAAAAAAATATGGATTCACCTTCTGTTGAAACATCATTTTATAGAACTTTGAATGAACATCATTTGTCAAAACATCATTTTATAGAACTTTGAGTCTTGTGGTGCTCTTTTTAATGTGTATTTAATACACATTACAGAAGCAGAATTTTTAGAAGAACTTCATGATCAAGGAGTTTTGATATGATGGTACACTTATTCCCACCCAACATGCTTTAACTTTTTATAGATAGTGTTATCTAAAATCATAAAAGCAGGTTATATAAGTTGCAAACTTCATCCGTTCATTCTTAACCCTTTTAGGTGTTTTAAATGTCAGAGATATGGTCATTCTCAACAGGCATGTCAAGTGCAGTTCATGTATATGGAAAATATGCAAAACCTGATCCTAAATTTAATGTTTGTTCTTCAGAAATTATCAAATGTCATAATTGCTCTAGTTCACATTGTGCATTTTCCAAATCTTGTGTTATATGAATCTTAGAGAAAGGAGTAATTGCAACTAATATAAAACAAAATATATTCTTGTCAGAGGCAAGACAAATAGTAAAAAAACAGACACCAAAAGTTGGTGTTTCCTACTCCTCTACTTTACAAAATGAACATAAAATAAACAACCTTTCAGCAAAGAACAGTTGTTTACAAGTGTTCACTCCACTTTAAACTTAAATAAAATTTACATTCAACAAATTTACTTGCAATAAAATTAAACTATACATTCATTTACCAAAAACAAAGAAACCTGTATTAACTTCTAAAAAATATGAAACAAATGATACAAAATTTTAAAAAATGAAATCTCATGAAAAAAAGTTTTAAAAAAACAATTGATATATCCTCTTCTGAAACAAATTCCTTAAATGGACTCTTTTCTCTATTTCTCAGATTGCTTTAAAAACTAGAAAGGAAAAACAAAAACAATTAAATTGAGATTAGAGCATACATTTGATACATTTTTCTATTGCAAGTAATATTCATTAAATTTGATTTTTATGTGGGAAGTTTAATTTTTAAATCTATTATTATATCATGGTAATCTGGTTGTTTTGTTGTTGAATATTTCTTAACTTATTATAAAACAAGTTAAAGTATTCCTGAATTTTAAATCTTCTTATAATTTTATTGCAAGGTAATTTTAATCAGTTAGAAAAATATATTTTATTCCCACTTGTCAGATATTTATATTAAGAAAGTATTCACTCTTATGTAGATTATTCTAATAAAGCTTACAAAAATTAAAATTTATATCATCTTCTTGTTAGTTCAATGTAAGTCTTTATTCTATATGTATATTGTCATTAAATAGATATCTGAAAATAAATAAAAAATTTTATGAAAAAATTACTTTAGAGGCTTTATTTTTTTACCTTCTTTAAAATTGGGAAAAGATGGTCTGTATTTTTATTTCTAAGCTTTTTTTTTTTTCAAACACAAATTATATAATAAAATGTAATTCCAAAAAATAACACTTAAACATTTTTTAAAAATTTTTATTTCTTTTTAGCATGCTGCTAAAAATTTGTAATTTTTTATGAATATATTACATTTCTTTTATATGGTATATTCATTTCAGTTCACTCTTTTATTAATTATTTATTCATATTTTTCAAGTATCACTTCTATCTATTTTCCAGATGTGTTCAATAGTTTCTTCACACCTGTTAAAAAATTTTTGGAATTACAAGGAAGCAAATTCTCTCATTCATTTAGGAAAAGCAATGCCTAAAAATAAAAAAAATGCTCATGATGCAAAAGGAAAAGATGTTTCTAACAAGGTGATATGCCATAAATTTTCTATTTACATAGTAAATTGAATATTTGTGATGATTTTGTCAACAGCTTGCTATTTGCAAACTACATTAAAAATAAATAAATGAAAGATGTAGATACATACTTCATAAATTTTCGCTACAGGATCATAATTTTATTAAACATTAGAAAAAAATGTTATATTACTGACAAAATTAACATAAAAATCATAATTACTTATAATGTTAGAAAATAATTGATACGTTGGAATAATACTTAAAAATTAACTCAAAATGAATTACATCATTACAAAAAGATTAATCCTTTGCAGTTCAGTGTTCCAGGTGATGGAACATCAAATTTTAATTTGTAACTAAATCGTTGCATATCACAATAAATGGAGATAATTTGACTTAAAATGTTCTTTAAACATTCTATTTTGATAATAGATGGCAGCACTACATAAGATGAAAAACAATTTAAAATTATAGCAGATTATTTAAATCCCTTTATTTTGAAGGATATTTCCAAATTTTTTTTCTCATACAAAAATAATTGTTTGTAAAGAAATTACTGTGTTATTTTATTGTCTGTAACTTGAACTATTTATTCTAAATTACTTTAAATTTTTATGCATATAGTATATACAGAATTGTCTGATAAAACAAGGTGTTCCTACCCATGGAATACTTCCGCAACAGCACTTTTCCATTATGCAATTCAGAGTGTGATTAGCCTTAAACTCATTGATGAGATAAACAGCTGTGTTTATTTTTTACAGTTTTTCTCTCTTTTGGGTTGGAATGAACTAATGTTGAGAAATTTACAAGGAAGGATTACTTATATGGGTAATATTTCTACACCTTTTTTTGGTCTCTTGAATTGGGAAGCCTCAGTGGGGTATAGGTTTATATCAATTATTTTGAATTAACTCTAGTTAGAGAAGTATTATTTTTATGCTCTTGATTTTCCTTTTTGCTTCTATTCATTTTATAGTATTGTTTGTGTGTTTATATATACACTACTGGCCATTAAAATTGCTACACCAGGAAGAAATGCAGATAACAAAATGATATTTATTGGACAAATATGCTAGAAATAACAAGTGATTAAATTTTCAAAAAACTTGGCTGGATAGATCCTGAGAAATCAGCACCCAGAACAACCACCTCTGGCAATAATAACAGTAGTTATATGCCTAGGCATTGAGTCAAACAGAGATTGGATTGCATGTACAGGTACAGATGCCCAAGCAGCTTCAACACGATGTCACAGTTCATCAACCATAGTGACTGCTGTTTGGTAACGAGCCAGTCGCTCGGCAACCATTGACCAGACGTTTTTTATTGGTGACAGTTCTGGAGAACGAGCTGGCCAGGGCAACAGCCGAACATGTTCCGTATCCAGGAAGGTCCGTACAATACCGGCAACATTCGGTCGGGCATTATCTTGCTAAAAAGTAGGGTTTCGCGGGGCTCGAATAAAGGGTAGAGACACAGGTCGTAACACACCAGAAATGTAATGTGCACTGTTCAAAGACCTGTTAATGCCAACAAGGGATGACCAAGACGTGTATCCAATGGCACCCCATACCATCACACCAGGTGGTGGGCCAGTAGGATGATGACGAATGCACGCTGCCAGTGTGTGTTCACCTCGATGCCGCCAAACATGGATGCGACCATCATGATGCTGTACACAGAACCTGGATTCATCTGAAAAGATGTCATCCTGCCATTCGTGTGCCCAGGTTCGTCATTGATCACACCATTGAAGGCGCTCTTGTCTATGACGCAGCATCAAGGGAAGCCGCAGCCATGGTCTCCGAGCTGAGAGTCTCTGCAGTTGCAAATGTCATCGAACTGTTCATGCAGACACTTGCTGTCTTCCAAACGACCCCATTTCTTGACTCACAGCTCGTGACGTGGTTGCACGATCCATTACGGCCATGCGGATAATATGTCTGTCTTCTCGGCTGCTAGTGATAGGTGGCCGTTGAGATCCCGCATGGCGTTCCGTATTATCGTCTTGAACCCATTAATTCCATATTCTGCTAACAGTCACTGGATCTCGACCGACGCGCGCAGCAATACTGCGATAAGATAAACCGCGTTCCCGGTACGCTACAATTCGACCTTTATCAAACTCAGAAACGTGCTGGTACGCATTTCTCCTTCTTACACGAGGCATCACAACAACTTTTCACCAGGCAACAGCGTTCAAATGCAATTTGTGTATGAGGAACCAGCTGAACAATTTCCTAATTTAAACACAATGTAGGTCTCGCTACTGGCACCTGCTTTGTCTGAATGCGCTGAAAAGCTAATCATTTGTATATCACAGCACCTTCTTCCTTTTGTATAAATTTCACATCTGTAGCATGTCGCCTTCTTGGTGTAGCAATTTTAATGGCCAGTAGTGTATATATATACTTTTTACTGTTTTTGCAAATATAATTTTAATTTATTTTTATTTTTTAATTTGTTGATTGCAAATAAATGGCATATAAATGTTTTATTCCTTCTGAAGCAATAAAAATGCTTCAAAAAGTGTCCTCTGTTAGTGAATCAGAACATGTGGATAGTGATACAAGGAAATATGTTCTTAAACCACTTGATCAATTTCAGTCTGATAATGTTGCATTGGATGCCAGTGAAAATGATGGTGATGATTTATCTCAACCAGTATCCTCTATGCAGCCCCAAAAGCTTATTTGAGTTACTAAAATGATTGTACAGAATCTTTTTTCTTTTGTTTTGGTGTGGAGTAGCAGGTTTTCTTGTGGTGCATTCAGTACCATGCAAAATCTGCCACACAGGTGTAATGCATTGTTTTTTCATTCATATGCGAAAACATTTACTTGTATATGGGCTTCACTGCTATGTTCACTTTTTATGACCCTTGCGGCTCAGTGTTCCATGTGATGGAATACCAACAAAATAAAAATACTAAGTGCAATCTTTACAAAATTTAAATAACTATATACTCTTTAAGGCCTAAACACAACCGACAAATATTTTTGTTAATATTTCAACGAGGGTAGTGCACCTGAAAGGGTTAAGACAGTTTTGACTGAATTATTGTATTTTTAAAATAAAGTTGCTGGAAATTGATAGCAACTTCAAATTCTATTTTTCAAAATAATAATTAGTAATAATCATACTATAACAAATCCTTGAGGAAAATTAATGCTGCTTTGTAGTTTTTCTTTGAATCAGTAGTAAAAAGGTTTTTGTTTGAATTTGAAGCTTCAAAATTATTACTAATTATTGTATGTGATCTACTCAAAAAATTCATCTGTTAGTAATTGTGTATAAGAAACAATGAAAGATAACATATTGATAGAACTTTTTTGATGTTTTCTAAATGTATTTAAATATTAAAGAATACTTAAATAATAATAATGATAAAGAATAAATAAAGAATACTTAAATAATAATAATAATGATACTTGGTCATATGCAAAGTTGTAAAATCAGATTCATCATATATTTATTGCTTTAAGAAACAGAAACAGCCACATCAATATCTTTTTTTCCAATGGCAGACTGTAGACAGTTACAACTGCAACAGAGTCTATAAATTTATTGTTCCCTGATACCCAAGGAACTGGCCAGAAAAAGCGACCTCTTAGCCGCTGAGGTGTTGCCCCAGGTGTAACACAGGGGTGGGCTACCATCGCACCCTCACACATGCCATAGGAACCCGTTTATAGGGTAGGCATCACATTAATACTTCATTCACACACAAAAGGAAAGGACAAAGACAAGTAGAGAGAAAAAGAAAGTACATTCATGCCTGAACCAGGATTCAAACCCAGGATCCTTCCTATCTGTAGTCAGGCACACTGACCACTAGACAAGTTGGCCGACACATCAATATATATAATTATCATCAAGCTAACATAGGCCCTGACAATTAGTAGATAACAACTAAAATACAAAATTAAATTTATACAAATTTTTGCAGAAACAAAGAACAGAATGGTTAAACACTTAACACTAAGGGGTTAAAAGACCAAAAAATATGTAAGATTATAAAAAAAATCAGTAATGAAAATATCAAAGGATAAATATAGCATAAAATCTTAAGCATATATAAAAATAGAATTCCAATGAATCACTGCTAAAACTTAAAAAAATTAATTTAAAGGCTAATATGATACAGAATGGGAGTTAATGTGTTTGTGTACATATAGTCTAATGGTACAGAAGCACCATAAAAGAAATTTAATAGTAACACAAGTGGCAAACAGATCAGTCACCTTCATTATGATTGCTTCAAAAAGGATTGAGCTCTCTTCTTGAGTACTTATCACCACTCTGTTTCTATAAGCTTCTTATAGGTATTAAATCATCTTTGTGTTTGCCATGCATGGAGACCCATTTCTCTAGAAAGAAGGGTTTGGATAATTGATGTCTGCAGAGACCAACACATTACTTTAAACTCTGATTCAGTTAAATAAGAAGTGTGTTTTGCTCCTCAGGAAATCAGTTATAAATCAAGTTTTAGGTACATTTATTAGATGACTATCAGGGATGTACTGTGGGAGGCCATCTCAGGGATACTGTGAGTATATAGGACCTGTCTGACAATGATGCAGCTGTTCGCATCTCTTTGTTAAACTCAGTGGGTAGTGTGGCAAGACCTAAGTTTATTTTTTAATTTATAGAAAATGAATCTTTTTTAATTTCTGCCATAGAAGCAACAATTATCCATTAATAATTCAAAATTCTTCATTATAAAGGAATCTTAAAAAATGTATTGTGCCCTTTCTAATACTGAAAAGTGTATCAGAAATCATAATGGGGAGTGAGGGATATTTTTAAATTACTTTCTAGTGACTTGATGGTCAAAATAGACAATTGTCACCATTAGCAATATATCAATATTGACGGGACAGTTTTACTTCATAGGAATCTTAACTTTTCACATGATGTAATTATGACAAGGCATTTGTTAAATACAGTAACAGATGAGCTTTTAGAAAATTTTCAATCAGAAAGTCTGTTGTTAAATGTATTACAGTCTTAAGGTATCACAAGTTCAATGATTTCCTTAGTATCTCATTCTTATTTTTGTAACCTCAGGCTTTTCACGTTTTGTCAAAGCTTCATTTATAAATTTTGCCATATATGAGGGTCACTGAAATTTTTGAGATACAACTAGGTTTTTAAAGTTATACTTACAAAATTTTAGGTGTGTTCAAAGTAGTCTCCTCCAGCATCAATGTACTTTTGTAGATGAATTTTCCACAGATTAAATGCCTCAAACCATTCATTTCTTGGAATAGATGAAAAAAAACATTTATAACCACACCAATCTCTTCTGAATGAAAACAACGTCCACGTAAGTTATTTTTTTAGATTAAAGAATAACCAAAATCACACATAGCTCGATCAAGTGAATATGGTGGATGTTCGTTCACTTTAATTTGTTTTTGTTTAAGAAATTCAACTGTTAATTCCAGCTGTATGTGACGATGCATTATCATTGTGAAGCATTAGTCCCTTAACATTCAGTTCTTGTAGAATTTCTGGAAGACATTTAGTGGTATACCAGTTTGCTGTTACTGTCTTCTGTCCTTCCAACTAGATGGCTTCTTCCCGTACTTCTGAAAAAAACGGCATACCTCATTTTTTCATTGCGCATTGTTTTTTCACCATTGTTGGCGTGGGATCATCTTCAAAAACCCATACTTTGCTTTCTTGACGTGTTGGAATGTCAAAAAACGGTATGTATGTTTCATTACCTGTTACAATTTTAGAAATGATGCTGTGGTCACCATCATTTAACAATTTGAGATTTTTTTTACTGATTCTGACACACCCCTCTTTTCGGTGCTCAGCTAGATTATGGGGAACCCAATGGCAAACTACTTTTATATATGTAATTCTTAATGAATGATTTTGTCTATGGCTGCGGATCCAATATTAAGTTTCTTTTGTATCATTTGAGAGGTACAGGGATTATCATCCATTAACATTTTTTGTATAGCAGACACATTATCCAGGATTACTGCTGATGACGGCCTTACTGTTGTGTTCTTCATCCTGAAGAAAATTGCGAACTCTTGTAAATTCTATAAGCCATCTGAATACAGTAGCACAAGCTGGAGATTCATCACCAAATGCTAATTGCAACCGTTGAATGCATTCTTCTTGATTTAATCCTGCTTTAAAATCGTAGGAAATCATATTCATCACCAACTGCTAATTGCAACCATTGAATGCATTCTTCTTGATTTAATCCTGCTTTAAAATTCTTAGAAAATCATAGTGCGAAAATGTTCTTGCGTCATCTCCATTTTCTGTTCTGTTTAAAATTTATTCTATGCTACACAAGTTAAAGTAAGTCAATAAAAAACCGTCTTCTGTGTTAAAATACTTTGTATTTTAAAATTAAACTTTTATTTTTATTTTGTAAGTTCTCGTCTGCGCATATCTTAAAAATTTCAGAGTAACCCTCGTATTCCAAATCTATTGTGATATTTTTAGTGCCAACAATATAGACATTGGAGAAAGGCTTGCAAACTCAAACTTGTGCATGTAGTGCAATGGTTAGCCACAATCAATCAAAGCAAAGGAGGAATGTGTCAGCTGTCATGGTAATCATTCATTCTATTCTTGAAGTTGTCCTCAGTGAGTGTTTGAGAAAAGAAGTCACTCATGATAAAAGTGACATTTAAATTTTCTTGCCCTGGGGCACAAAAACAAATTACCTCTTGTACGCCACAATCTGGAATAAGTGATCCAAGTAATGTTTTAAGGAAAGTTACCAGATCTTCAGATACTCAACCAGATTTTTTTCCCTTCCTTTTGTGAGGATATCCATTTACACAAAGATCAACATCACTTTTTTATTCAAAATGTTAGAAAAAAGCTCCTTTGACTAAGAAAAACCTTCTCTATTTACCTATAAAGCCTTGCATATGGAGGTAGGTGTTTTAGCTCTATATCCTTCAGAAGATGAGTTATCATTCCCAGACTCAACAGAAGACTCGTCTTTCAGCACTGGGAAAGGAGTTTTCAATTTAAAATATAACTTCCTTTGTTTCTTGGAAATGCTGTGGTTTGTGATTCCATCTGGATGACATCAAGTCTGTAATATCAGCTTTTAGTTTTTCATATGCTGCACTTCAGGAAACATTCTTAAAATCTACTAATAACATATTCATGTATGACTTTAACGGCTTTAAAAAGACTTAGGATGGTGGTACATTTTCTAAACTTGTTTGTATATTTACATCTAATTATTTCCCCTGCACTGTCTGTCTACTTAATACTACTCTACAGATTGTAGCTGTTTAAATTCACACTTCATTCTTGATTAGTTTGTATTTACTACTGCATGATGTCATCTGCTTAGAGAAACTTAACATGCATTTGTGGATTAGTTGTCTATTTCATTTTTGATACTTGTTGACCTCAGTGGCCATAATTTTTTGTGGGGAAGTGATGATATTAATTCTCACGGTTTGCAGATAGAATACTTTATGATTGATAACTGTCTCTGTCTGTTAAATGCTGATGAAAATCTTATCTCTGCTCACCAACAAGAACCTCCCATTATCCAGATGACAATTGTTCTCCATTATTACTGCCGGTGTTAAATTTATTAGTAAGAAATGATAGTGATCAGTTTCTTTTCATCATCTCCCAGACTGAATATGCGCTAGTTTGTGATAATGTTTACATACTTACATATGCAGTCGGCAGTTTAGATATTATTTAAATAGTTGGCCGTTGATGATCCTATGAACAACATCCAAAATATCAATGAGCTGGTTCATAAGATCACTGAAACATTATATGTGCAGCTAATGTACAATTTTTTAAAACTTCTTCTACAATACATAAATATTGCAAACCTTTGTGGAAAACACAAAGTTCAAAATACTTACAAGAAACAGAGGAAGATGCATTTCAAAGATACCTCAGTATAGAATCTTATGCTTCAAGAGTGCAAAAGCATTAGCTGACACAGCTTGTCATCGAAGTCAGGTGTTTTGGTCACAGTTTATATCAAATATTACATCTTCATCATCCAGTAAGCCAGTATAGCATATCAAATATTTAATAACAATAAAGGTGGTAAAAATAATTTTTAATGAAGACAAAGCATTTATTTTAATTAGTATTATTTTTTCACTGAAAATAATTTCCAAGAATTGTTGTTTTTAATTCAAATATTAATATCTTTGTAGAAATTAATTTACACAATTCATTTTTGTCAAACAAAAGCTTGTTTATTTATTTTAAATTCTTAGTTTTTTTCCCATTGTCTATTGTAGAATGTGTCAAATGAGAAAGGTGCTATTTATTGTGGACCTAAAAATGAAGTTATTATGAAAATTCATGCTAAACCTGGAGCCAAAGAAAGTATTATCACAGGTAAGTTTTGTATTAATTAAAAAAAAAATGTGTGCTCTTAAGTGCATTTTTGTGTTAATGAAATTTAATTAGTTTTATGAATATTGTCAAATTTGATTAAAACTTAGAGAACATTAAGCACATAATAATTTATTATATTTACAAAGGCTCCTAATACACATATTTGTGCTACATATAAAGTATTACTAATGATCCTAGAATACAAATGATTGAGAGAGCACTAATTATATGTAACAGGGTTGCATATAGCTAAGATTTACATCGATGACATCTCCCATTTTTATATTCAATAAAATAGTTAATACAATGGAACACAAAAAATTCTAAAAATATAAAACATTAAAAAATTGAGATTCAAATATTGTTAAAATATTCAGCTTATACATAACCTTTTAAATATGAAAATTTCTTAATCAGTCTATCGGATTGGGTAAAGCTCAAAGCCTATCATCATCAAGTATCAGTGTTATATGTTGGGGGTTCATCTACTCAAAGTGTATACTTAATCTTTATTTTATATTGGATGTTTTTTAAGCCATTGTGAGAATATTTCTTATTAATAGGCTAACATATTATGTTATTAATTTGAATGAATGTGATTTTTAAGTCTTATTTAAAACTTTTAAAAGTTGATTTTCTCTGCTTAAACCACCTTTAATAAAAATGACAGATTTAAGACTTTTATATAGAGCAAAATTGTTTAACTTCGCATTTTATGAGACTTCTTCTTTTTTTTTGGGGGGGGGGGGAGTAATTTTATATTCAGGGAGTGGAAAGAAATCTTTTTTCCAAGGCAGGATTTCATTTAATTTTTTCTAAACATTAATTGAAATTGCGATGCAATATTGTTTGATATAAATGTGTTTCAATATTCCACGAAGTTTCAGGAACTAATTGTACTTCTTTTAGCATTAATGGTTCTTTATAGCTGGTTTTCTAGAATCTTAAACAGGGTATGCAATATTGTATCAAGTCCTCAATGTCCTTTAACATTCCTGGCCAAAATAGAATTTCTCTTGCTTTATTTTTACATTTTTTATACCCAAATGACTGATGATTCTATTCAATTTATTCTTTCACAAACTTTTAGGAGCAACTACATAAGAATTTTTTTTTAATCAATCCACTTTTCACATTTAACTCTACTCTGGAATTAACATATGGTTGAAATAAATCTGAAATAAAGTTTTTATAATTCAGTTAACCCCTTTGAAAATGAATTTTAAAACGGTTTGCTGTTCAGAGTCTGCTTTGGTTTCAAGCCGAAACAGTTGCAGTTTTGAGTTGAACATAAGAATACTTGCTATGATTGTTTTAATATATGACTCAATTTCTCCATCAAAAAGTCATAAGTTTCTATGCATTATTGTGATAATGCATCAATTAGAAAGAGTTCTTTTCTGTGTTTAAATCATGAGACTGTAAAGGTATTAACATTCACTGTAACCTAGCATGACATCCATCTAAAAGTTTTTTTCTTTTTTTTAAATTTCTTCAAAAGGTTTGTGATTAGTCTCAATAAGCAATTTACTAAATGCAAACTGATGAAATATTTTTACAGCCAAAAACTATTGTCAAAGTTTCTTTTTCGATTTATGTATAAAAAATTCTTTTGAGCATCAAATTTTTTTTATAAATAAGCTACTGGTAAGTTATTTTGCAATAACGTATTATTTCAAACCATCTATAAAAATTCCAAATACAAATTGTTTCGCAATTTAATTTGTATGATGAAGTTTGATTTTATGTTCTATAGGATAGGGAATTTGAAATAAGCATCTTGACACTGATAATTTAAATACACTTTAAAGCTCAGCAAAGCAAAGCTAAGCCATCAACAGATATATTGTTGACTTTGACAGATCAAAATAGTGTAGAATTGGAACTGTCTTTTTTTAATTTAGAAACCATTTGTCACATAGACAGCAATTTAAGTATTATTCTTTTTTTTAGTAAATCTTTTAAAATAATAGTTAGTAGAGAAACATTGGAAATTAATTTAGAAACATTAGTAATCATAATTTTTTCTCATTCTTATACATTTTAAGATTTTATTTTTGTTATTAAATTTATTTTATCCTCATTTGACTTAAGATTATCTTTTAAAAAATTATGACCCAAATATTTATTATTATTAATAATTTAGCCAACTATTAACAATTGCAAAAAGTTATATTTACTAGATAATATTAAAAAAATATTAATTTAATTCTTTTTTTATAATAGTAGAATTTACAAAATGCTCTGTTAAATCTAAAATTAAAAAAAAAAAAAAAAATTGCTCCAGTCATTCTTGCTTGAAGTTATATTGTAAGTGCAAAAGTTAATAAATAAAAAGGTTTTCTTAAAATATTTGCATTTAAATAAATGGGATCTAAACACATTGATTTTATGAACTACAACTAATGAACTTACAAATTCTTTAAATTCATTAATTTCCTTAATTATATTTTCCTTTTTCATGCTCAATAATTCATTCTTTAATAGCTGCATTAAATTAAAGGGAACTATCTTATATGGCTCTATTTTACCTTAAGCATTAGATTTTAGTTTTATACCATATACCATGGATTAAAAATTTAAATATCCTAATCCATTAAATAAACTACTAAATTCTCTTTCTAAATTCCTAAAATCATCAAAATTTTCATCAGCTTCAGCTAAAAAGTATGTCAATCTACACTTTCATTACTTCTGGGTATACAATATTCCTGAAAATTCTTCAAAATAATATCAGTTTTCTTTTTCTCTTTATCATTCAATTCAAAGGTATTATAAACATCAAGAGGATCAGTCCCAATAATGTTTAATAAAATCACTACTTGTATACTTAAGAGTTTCTTTTCATCATTTTCACTTGCAATCATATAAATTTAAAAACTTTATTTCCATTCTTTTTAAAACATTTTCGCTACATTTTCTTCAAAACTTAACAAATGCAGGATATTGAATCCTTTATCTACTTCAATTATTTTTCCATGTTCAAGTTCATTTTTCAACTGTACTGCTCATAGAAAATAGTTATTTTTTTTTTTCTACTGGAGTTTCACTTCACAATTCCTTTTCACTGAACTGCACCATATCATTTTTAGTGGATAACAAGTAGAATATTAAGCACTTAATAATAATTTATTATATTTAGAAATATCCACAATACACTTGCCAGTGCTGTATATTAGGTTTTCTAATGACTTTAGAAGGCAGAAAATAAGGTAGGCAATATTTATATAATAATATGATAACATAGTTATAGCTATGCAGTTAAGATTTACATATGTGATGAGTACCCAATGTTAAGACATCAAGCTACTTTTAAATCATATACATTATTTCATAAAATAAATTAGATGGTCAAATTTAGTGACTTAATTTTATTTAAGTAAAAAATTCACTGAAATTGTTTTATTACTCAGAAGTTGATTGTACATTATTTATGTGTTTAAATATTTTGATGTCATTAAACAATTTATTCTTTTCTGATTTCTAATAACGATAAAGCAAAATTATGAATGTATTAACTAATAATTTCAATTAATTATTATATGAAATGTAAATTATTAAAATTCAAATTTATAAAAATTGGTTCCTATTTATAATATATGACATGTCATTGTTATTTAATTATTTATCTTTTACTTTTATATTTATTAATGAACAAATATAGCCAACATTTATGAAATATAAAGGCAAAATTTCTACACTGTAAGGCTAGATGAAAAATATTATTGGACAAAAATATATCTATTAACTTCAATATGGATGTTTATATGCCATTTAAGTAGTTTTACATTCTGCAAAACATTTTTTTCAAAAAATTTGACAATATTCAATTATTATAATTCTTTCCCATAAAAATTTACTTACAGTCAAATATTTATCCTATTAAATGATTTTTAAATATTTTTTCATAAGTCACTTCTGAATTATTATTACTTAATTGCCAAAAAGTTTGAATATTTTTTCATTATCAATTGTTTTTATTCTGTTGTATATTTTTTCCTAAGGAAATTTGTTTCTAATATTTTCTTTAAACATTTTTGAAAATGTTATTTCTTAAAAAAGATATTGTTTATTTGTGAAAAAAAAATTTCAGTCTTTGTTTAATTTTAAAAATAAATATATATTGTGGAATTTATGTTTCATATACTCATATTTAATTAAAAATTATTCATTTCTGAGATTATTTATTTTCATTTTATTATTGTTCAAATTCTTAAGATTTTGCATTATACAATCCCAAATAGGGAATATATTTTTAAGTTAAAATAACTTCATTTCTAAAATTGAAATTATTTACTGTAGACATTAGTAGTGATAATGTTGGTGTACAAATCGCTGCACCTCCTGTTGATGGTGAAGCAAATAAAGAGCTTATCCGTTATTTAGCTGAGATATTGCAGTTAAAGAAAAGTGACTTAACTCTGGAAAAAGTAATATAATTTAAATTCATATTTTATTATGTTACACTCTTAATTCATTAATGTATTAAATATTAATTTTCATTAAACTAAAAAACTACAAAAGTATTGTGATATTAAATTTTTTTTTAATCAAGGAATAAATAGGCAAAGAATCAAGTAGAAATAAGCTAATTTATTATACTGAGAATATAAATATTAAAAATACAATTTTAGTTAACGAAAATTATTTACTTTATTTTCTTGTTTTACAAAATAAAACTGAACATTTTGATTTCATTTATAAAAAAATGTTTGCTATAAAGTGAAAAAGTTTGTGTCATAAAAATTGCATATCTTATGTATGAAGATTATTTTTAAATTGATTTCTGTGTGTTTATATGATTTCTATTGATGTATATAATTTAACAGATTTTCATAAACAATCTGAATGTCATTTTTTTTTGTACTTCATGATAATTAACTTCATCTGTTGCAAAATGTATTTATTTTTGGCAGTTCAATATTTGTAATTGAAAAATTGTGTTAGAAAAGTGCAAGTGCTTCCTATATTGTACTCATACAAATTTTATTTGGGTGAAAAAAAAACTGAAATGGGATTATATATATATATATATATATATATATATATATATATATATATATATATATATATATATATATATATATATATATATATATGATTTTATGATTTTATGTTTTTCTCACAAATCTATATATATATATATATATATATATATTACCAATATAATAGCTGTGTCTCACACATTTACACATACTAATTTTCCATTTATTCCTACAAAATGCAAGGCATGATTGGCTAATCTGTTATTAAACACACTAATGGACTGTTAGAAATATGAATTAGTATTAATTTGCATTCCATATAAAGCTTGATATATTTATTTTATTTGTGCTCATAAATGAATAAAATTATATTTTAAATTGTTATCAATACTTGTCAAAATATATTTCAAAAGTAAGTGAACAATAATAAAGATATTAACAAAATATAGCATTGTGTGGTGATACAGGAAGTAATTTCAGTTGGCGTAGCTTGTCCTTTTTGGATATTGTGCCAGAAAACTCAGTCAACCAACAAAAGTAATTTCAGTGATTACATTCAACAAACTCATTATTCATGGAATGAAGTAGAAATTTTCAAATCATATTCTTTTAATTCTTTCATAAAAAATCAAAAATATTATAAATATAATGGCTCATAAAATTAAGGAAAATCAATGTCATAAACTACACATTTCATTTAAAATTATTTAAAACAATACTTGAATAATAATTGAAGAGATTAATTATTAAAATATTGTTTTCCATTCTAATGATCATGTTTATATATGATTTCAAATATAACTCAATAGAAGTATAGAATTCATAGTTATCGAAGAAAATAAATTAGTTTCAGTTTTTTTGGAACAATGGGAACTCTTAAATTATAATTTACGATTATTTATTTATGATAGGCAAATTAATTTAATTTTGACTTCAGATTATTTTTGATGGTATTTACAAATTTCAAAGTATTTCAATTTTAGAAACAATAAAATAATTTTGTATTTTTATTAAGCTCATTTTTATATTAAAATATTTGATGTGCTATGTATTGAAGTTAAAAATGAAATTTGTATGTACATGCATGTATACATATATATAGTTTATTCTAAAAAAGAAGTTTATTCTGTATGCAAATTAATTTAAAACCAATTTTATAAATATTTTACAGACACAAAATAGAAATCATTAAACAGAATCATATGCTATATGCTGTAATAAAATATTTTGGGTAGTGATGTCAATCTCAATGGGAAATCAGTCCTTTAAAAAAACATTCCTTGTTTTTACTTAATAAGCAAAATTGGAAAATTCCCTAATTGACTAAAGATTTTTCTATAATTTTGATCTAAATAATCTTTCTCAGATAAAATTCTATATTATATTGTATTTGTGAAGGTATTACTTAAATTAAATATTTTTAAATCAATGAAGCTTCACTTAGAATTTGTTTTCTTTGCCTCATTTAATGTCTAAAAACTTCTTCTTTATTTCTTTTCACATTATTAAGTAAATTTTCTTTCATTCAAAGTGAGTTTCGTGTGTCTTTAATTCAAGTGAAAATAATTTGTAATTTTTCCTCATTTAACACTCTAATAAAAGTCTCTTTTTTCATTTAAAGATTTTTAATAACAATAAGAGTAATAAAATAGTTTAAATTATTTTCTTAAACATATATAAGTAGAAATTTAGTATAGATTTTTCAAATGAGGTATATATTGTTTTGAGTGGTAAAATTTTTTGTTTCTTTTTAATTTTTGCAAGTTTCACAATTTTCATAGTTTAATTACTTTAATAATTTTTAGGGCTCACGATCTAAAGAAAAAACTGTTGTAATTTTTGGAATGTCTTTAGAAGATGTGATATCAAAAACTAAAGCTGCCAGTAAACAGTTATAAAATGTTAATGGCAATGTATGAGGTATATTTTATAATATGACTTCATTTCTCTCATTTAGTTTATATATTTTACAGCATCATATATTGTTATTTAAATGTTTATTTTATAAAATGTTTAGTTAACAACCTTTTACCATTTATCTAAACTTAATTGAACTATATAGGATATTGTTTTATCTTTTTGAAATAGAAAAGCAGGAAATAAATCCTGAAGAAATTAACTTTCTGTTTTCTTTTCTTAATTTCAAGGAAAGAAATATGTATTCATTAGCATACAGTTAAATGGTTCTCTTGATGATATGTAAAGTTATTGTAAATTTTTTATACTTTGAATTTTTATGCCTAGTTATTTGTTAAAAAAATTCTTAATTAAATTTAGATGCTGTGTTAAATACAAAATGCTCTACATAAATACTTTATTTAGCATGAATGAAATACCTTAGATATTTTATTAATTATTTAAAATAATAAACTAAAACTAAACTCTGTGGCACTAACTAAAATTATTAAAATAATTACATGTATATAAAATAGTTAACTTTGTTCTAATTATTAAAATACATGTTAATTTAGTTTTAGTGTTAAAGAAAATTATTTTAATAATCAAATAATTAGTCAATTAATTATTAGAATCAAAATTTTTAGCTATCAGTATTTTAAAGACTGCAAAAAAATTCCATGATAATATTTAAAACAATTTTAGTATGTTAAATCTGTTATTTTAAATATATGCAAAATGATAACATGTGTATAATTTAAAATTATTATTATTATTTATCATTTTTGTTTTTATACATTAACTTACATACATATGAGCTATTAATAATTATAGTGAGTTTTGATGCCTTTGATTATTCATTTGACTTTAAAAATCTATTTATTTTTGCTTGATGCCTTATTTAGTTATAAGATGGAAAAGTATGCTGAAATTTTTTTGCTGTTTACTTAGTTTTTTAATGATTTTTTTTAAAAAAAACGTTCCTACTTATTAGCAGCATGGCAGCTAAGTTTGCTCCAAAATTTAAGTGGATTCAGCATGCTAACTATAATTAGATCTTTTCTAATTATGAAAAATTTTACTTAAAATTAGAAAAGAAAGCACTGTAATTATAATAATTTTTTTCTCTTTTTTGAAATTTATTTAGCTCATAAAAAGCTTATGTGACATTACTATGCAAGCCCCAAAATACTTTTGCTGAAAAAGAAATTGATTGTACAAATTTGTAAGCATAATTGTATAGCAACTTTTAGTATATTATTCTTTCAAAAAAAATATATTTTAACCATTTCATTATAATGTGAACATCAGTAGTAGTTGTGAAAGTGTTATTCAACATATTTTCTCATAGATCCTGTTCACAAAAATTATGTGGACAATTGATGCAATTTAGTCTTCTGAGTCTTTTCATAGACTCATGTTTTATTTTATATTTTGCACATATAAATTTATGCCTTATGATAATATTTTTCTATAACCTTGCTAATATAAAAAATTAAAAGTTTAAACATTTTATTTTAAAATGTAAATCTTCTAACAATAAAAATATAAAACTTGAATTTTTATATAATTTGGCCAGGCTGTGACTACATCCTGCTTTAAGAAAGCAAAAAAGCTCAGTTAATATTAAATGAGTTACTTTAAACGAGAGACATTTTACCTTCAAACTGCTGTATATAGAGACAAAATGTTGTTTAAAAAATAGATGACAAGATGTTCTATAACTCTCTAATATTTATGTTTTGATATATATGCATATTTGCTACAATTGGTTGATATATTTTGGAGTAATACATTAGTACATAAACTTTAAAATTATACATAATTACTTTGAAAACATATCACTTAATTATTTTGGTAACATTTAGTTATTGCTGTCTTAATAACATGCAATCTTTATAAACATAACTTTATATGGATACCGTAACATAGCTATATTTATTTATTATATTGCACATTTATTGTTTGTGTTTAAGTAAGTTATTCAATCTAACTTGTGTTAATTAAATTCATGTGCCCAAATTTTCTGAATGGTATACTATTTTGTGTAGATACATAGCTTAATGTTGAATATTCTGGAATTATATTTTATATCGAAATATAACCAAACATTATAGAATTACTGTAAACATGTCATTATATATTCTAATGAAATATCTAAAAAATTACCAGTAGGAATACATTTTATAAGATTTAAATATCTTTGTTTTGCTAATGTGTGCTTTTATAACACATGTGAAAGAAAATTTTCACTGCAGTAAAATTTATTGATCATGTATGAAAATGAGTTACATCAAAATAGTGTATAATTTGTTAAAAATATGATTCAAAATAATATTTAGTACAACATTGAAAATTACATTTAAATTTAAAATTATTTAATGTGGTAATTAGAGTGTATCTAAAGATAAATTTATGTCATTAATTATTAAAATGCAACATAGTTATGGTTGTATAAGATTTTAATGATGTATTACTATAACCATTATACGACAGCCAATTTGAAATGAAACTGGAAAGAAAACAATACTAAAAATATAACAATAGTTAATGATTTGTTATTAAAACGCAAATTAAACTGCAATCAAAATTAATTCAGCTTTATTAAGTGAATACACTTAATTTAATAATCAAAATTCTTAGAATCATTATTACAATTTCATTCCGATTTCAAAACTTATAAATTTTAAAAACTCATGTTATAAGTATTTATTCTACCATGAATATAATTTTAGCAGATGCTTACGTTAATAGGTTTTTAAGAAAGTATGTATCTAGAGAATTGTAAGATTTTTCCTTATGAACTTCAGAATGTTTTAAATTTCTATCTCTTTCATTTGAGCTAAGAAAATAAAATATAGCAATAGCAAAGAATATTATATCAAAGATACATTTCATTTTCCTTAAATTCATTAATCTTTACATTAAAAAAATTGCGCTGAAGAATTTTTTATATTTATGTATATTAACTGTTTTCACCAAAAAATATGCCAATAAGCCTCCAAATGTTGTAAATTTTAATAATTTTTTTCCTTCAAAATATGAGGAATAAAACAGACGAGTTTACTTATATCTTCATTGAAACAAAGACGACACCATTTTATTTTTAATTCATTTTTCCAAATTGTTTAATTATAAATTCAAAACATGCAGAATTTAAAGATGAGAAATATAAAACATAAATTTAAATATAATAAAAAAACGTTAAAAATATGTATATTCACTAAACTGAAATATTTGTGTTAAATCTTAGAAACATAACATGCAAAATATCCATGAAAATATTATACTAACATTGAACATTTAGCTATATACTTTTCTTCTCTGAAAATGTTGATGGTATAGTATATATGTAACAAAATTTCAAGCATAAAAGATAACTGTCATAAAATAATATTTGTATGTATAATGTATAAACTTTTTAATTTGTATGCGTAATCTTCAATAATATAATTGAAGTGAACTGATTGCTTGCTTTATTTTTACTAGGAATGTGATCATCTTGTTACTGTAAATTTAATTTTGGAGTTTATTCTCTATGTCCTAGCAATTGACAGATTCATGTCTAGATTAAATAAGAATAGGTTGTCCTCATGATGTAAGCAATTCTTTCCTTTGTGCTCTATGTTAGAGAATTATCTAATAAATCATTTTATCATTAGTAAAATGAATTTATTATAACTAGTATGGTGATTTTATTTATTTCTGTCAGAGCTAAAGGATTATAAATCTATTTGCCTTTGCAAATTTAAATAAGCTGTATTCTGTTAATGGAATATTGTAAAACATGTACAATCTATAAAAATAAAATTTTTATTCTCTTTTTACAGTAAATTTTTGTCTGGAGTTGAAATGAAAACCGCTGCACAGAATGGAATTAAATTTATGTTAAGATATTAGTTTTTGCCAACTTATAATAAAAGCAATAATCAAAATTATTTGAACTCCCTGTTAAGTTGCTTTTGCTTTGGTGTAATAAATTCTACTTCGGAACTATTTTCTCTTTGTAAATTAGTCCTAGTGTGCAAAAAGTGAACATAAGTATTAACCAAAATAAACAAGTGATATCTTTTAAAATTATTCCCAGTTCGTTATCACTGCGAATAAGGGAAAAGTATTGGCGACATCGGCCTCTTTCTTTCTTCCTCTCCACAATATTGTTAGTTTAAAAAATAACTATTATTATTTTTTATAGTTTTTAGAAAGCATTGTTTTGACACATTGCTGTATACTTATTTTTGGTTTGCACTATGAATGAAGAAGTTCTATCTTTCTATTTTGGAGAAACAGGTTTCCATGTTTTTAAAACTTTTGAAGTTAAAATTTGAATTAAAAAATTATGTTTTTTGGATACATTTTTAGAATTTTAAAACTATCTGATTATATTCTGCTACATGATTAAATCTAATTTTTCTCTTCAATTAATAATGTAAAAATAATTCAGTTAAAAAGATCATAGAATATTGCCATCTCAAATGTAAGCTGTCTACAATGTGAGATTGATCATCCTCATAACACAGCCTGCATATTACAGTGACTAGACTGGTTGTGAAGTAAACTTTGAAAACTAAAAACTTGTTTTCTTCTGAGTTGTCAAAATTCCAAAAATAATCAGGCATAATATATTTTTAAGCATATCTACTATGGCCTTTGTGTAATAAGAAATATTAAATTTTCTATTCACACAGCTCAGTAGAGTTGTGAATAGAAAATTT
The DNA here is from genome assembly GCA_030067965.1 of Latrodectus elegans. Lineage (NCBI taxonomy): Eukaryota > Metazoa > Arthropoda > Arachnida > Araneae > Theridiidae > Latrodectus > Latrodectus elegans. The sequence continues at coordinate 91,153,800 of CM057816.1, read as the reverse complement.
AATATTTCTTATTGCATAAAGGATTCTAATAAAAAATATTACTCTTGGAATTTATTGAAGTCAATTGATTGTTGAATAATGTTTTTGACACAGCTGCTTAAAAATAAATAGCTGTGATAATACAAAAATTTCGTTTTTTTTTTTTTTTTTTTTTTTTTTAATTTAACTGAACTGTTTCTGGCGATTGTATGGCAATCAACAAACTGTGCTTGGCACTGCTCACCTCTTTTAAGAGAGATTGGGTACGTTTGAGAAGAGATTGAAATATAACAGAGGAGCTCATGATTGCTATACTTTGTAGGAATGGAATGTTCCAGTTTTTTTATTTTAATTTTTGTTTATAAATAAATGTTGCTCTGTACAGTAAATGTTGTTTAATTTTCTCAGCTGTGTTCTGCACATTGTAACACTTTCTCTTTTGAGAAGTAGAGTTGAGAAGAATGAAATGACTCTCCTGTAGAAAATTTGAACTAGAAGAAAATAGGATAAAATTGCCAATGGAATTTTGGAGTAGAGAAAACTTAAAAAAACAGATGAAAATGTTAAAAATTTTGAAAATGCATGTGGAAATTGATGAAAAAATCGCTTCCGATATAAAATTAGCAGAACTGAAACAAATTTCTGAATAGTATAAAATATATCAAAGGTGCTGACTTTGTAAAAGAAACTTTGATTTCTACTAGAAAAGAAAAGAAAAAAATCAAATGATTACTGGTTGAAGAAAAAAGATTATGATTAGAAAGTCCAACACCATTGTCAATTCAGAACACTGGAAGCAAATCAAAATTTCTCTCGACCAGCTAATCAAGGGAGTAGAAACACTGACATTATCAGTACAGAAAAGAGCAGAATCTTAGTATAAATAATTCATTCAATTTTGTAGATACTTTAATTGCTGTAACAGATAAATGTGCCTTGTTTAATAATGTCATCAATATTATTAATAATGTTGATATTTTCAGTTATACAATTTTATATTAGATAAGTTTGAATAATTTATCTACAATATTCAAAAATTCCAAATTCTATTTGAATTCAATTCCTAGACTTCAAATATAACTTTGATATATAATTAAATCAATTTTGGCTTAAGATCAAGTTTTTCAGTATACAAAGAAGCATATAAAGGGGAGAAAACTACAAGGGAAATGTGTTCATGAAAACCTTGAAAATTAAGGAATTTTTTTTATAAAAAGTTAAAAATTAAAGAATATGTATTTTTATTTGTACTTAAATGTTAAAACATCTATATAATATTTTAATCATTACAATTAATTTATGAGGTCTACATCTAAACAAGAAAAATTATCAATAACTCTTATAGAGATTTTATTAATAAACTAATTTCCCTAATTTTTTATTTCAGGTTCAAAGTGAGAAGCACAGACCTTTAGAACAGGATTAAGCTGTTAATTTACTGCCTGTTCATTGAAACTAACTATCTTATGTGTGTGCTGTGTTCATTCTAAAAATTTCAAATGTTCCTATTTTGAGTCTGAAATTCAATGCTTTGGCTTAGATAACAATGCAGTAAAACTGCCAGAGCTACTTAAAATTTCATCTATTTATGATATAAAGTATATAGAGTCGTTAGTTTTTAGTAAAAAAAATTGACTTTCCCCAATGAACTGAATCATATTGATTTAGAAATTAAAAATTTAAGTCTTTCCAATTTGCCTCTGTATTTTGAAGGATATTTTGGCAGAAGGTGGGCTTCATTAAATTTTTAAAAAAATTAAAATTGCTATATTCAGCTTGTTTGTTGGCATTCTTTTTGATAACTTGAGTAATTTAAGAGAACTGGATTTAGATTACAATAATCTCTCAGAATTGAATTCTGGTGATTTTCTAATCTTGAGGAAGTTAGAACTGAACATTGCAAGAAACCAACACAGCAAATTTGATGAAAATCTGCCCATTAGCTCACCACTGCTGCAAAATATTTCTTTAAATGGAAATAATTTTTCACTCTTTTCTAATGTCAAGATAAAAGCATCATCTTTAATTGAGTTATTTATTTGAAACTAGGAAATTGAAGGATCACTTGAAGAAAATACATTAAGTGATGCACCTCATGTGATACACCTTGATTTATGCAATAATCAGCTCCAAGAAGTGAATCCAATGCACTTTCTTCTTTGACGCATATCAAAGTATTAAATTAGAGTGACAATATCACTGTGCGCTCAGATGATAATGTATAGCATGTTCATCAATTTAATTTAATTTGTTTCCATTAAACTTGAAGTTATATCAATCAACAGGAAAATCTAATTTAAATTTTAGAATGATTGAAATGCTGAATTGTACTTCTGTTCTTTTGAAAGTTATATTAATATGTTTTTACTATAATTTTTAATGTATGCATCCATAATTTTGAAAGTAAATTTCTTCAAAATTAAGTTCAGGTTCAAGGAACTTTAAAAAAAATTTCTATTTTGTGTAAATATTTAACTATTTTTTTATTGCTACTATGTAAATAAAAAATTATATGTGTTCATCCAGTGAAGTATATAACATTGTTGGATATAAGAAGAAGATGAAAATATTAAAATTTATGTACTTTAATTTTATCCATAAAATAAGTAAGGGAAAAAGTTCAATTTAACTCAAATCTCCAAAACAATAAGAAATTGTTGTAATAAAAAATATATGTTAGTTATTTATTAGTATTTTCTGTTTTAAGTTTATAGAAATATTACACTGATGTAATTTTGTAAAAACATAATTTTATAAAATTAATTAAATTTTGATTTTATCCCACATTTGAATAATAGTTAAACTTCATGTCAAGACAATCGCATTAGTTGCACTAAGTATAATAATTCATATACTTAAATGCTTCAGGTATCAAATTTCTTTTGCAAGTTTATGTAACAGATCTTTATAACAAAGAATTCTAACATTTATTTTGCATTTTAATGAAAGCCTTCTGTAGGTAATTTCTTTTTCATAAATATGTTTTCTTTGTGTTATTTTACTTATAATCATTCTTGAAAAATATTCTATGAAAATAATACATTTTTCAGGGAATGTATTGAATTCACTAGATGCAAGTATTTGTTCACCTCTGAGACATATGACAAGTTCTTATGTTGATATTGGTTTGGGATAAATTAATTGATGAAGTAGAAGATAATGATTATTGGTCTTAAAATCTAAGCAATTATAGATTTGTTGACAAGGCATATTTTTATAAGTTATAATTTAATATAGAACTTAATCTTTAACAAGTCTAGATATTTCTATGAACTCAAAAGAAAAAAAATTGCAAACTATGTCACTGATATTAATAATCAAATCTATTATATGTAATTTTTCCTGCAATACACAACATATGACAATTCATCCACTCATTTATTTTGTATAAACATTTGAAGCACTTCAACTTTTAAAAATGTTGATACTAGTCGAACACGAGTGACTGATAACTCTGTTATTTACACCATTGAAAGTTCAATTTCAGCACTTATGCAATATTTTTAACATATTTAACTGACTCAACTGTTTCATTAATTATATCTACTAGGACAGTCTTCAGTACAAATCCAAATATTTCTCTAACACATTATACTATTCATAGTAGTATACCTTCAAAACTCTTAACTGAGACTATTATTCTCACATTCTAAATGCGGCTAAAAATTCAACACCAAATAGTTATATAAAAAAGTAGAGGTCTTATCAATACTTTTCACTGTTTACACAAAAGAACATCAAAATTCATCATAACTTTTACTATCCTCCACATTTTTATGTGATTCATTGGGAGCATCAACAAGAAAACAAAAAATGATTTATGATGATACCGAAAGTAACAATCTTATAGACATAATCTATTAGATTGAAATGATCCCTTCAGAAAACACACACAGCTAGTAATTCAGATAGCATTATTAAACAAATTACTTCAAATGTTCCTTTGATTAACCCAACCAGCACACTAACTATAACTGATGAGACTAGCCAACACTTGCTACAAATGAAGCCATAAAGGAAATAATTAAAACTTATTGATTGAAGATTTATGAAAGATGAATTGTGTTTAAATTTGAAGCTTGTATTACCCAAAAACCTTCCATTAGAAAAAATAATTTGAATACTGTGGTCTAAAATGAAGTAAACCATTTTCTTTGAAGTGCTAAAGAAGTGGATCTATTAATAAGGATTGCTTAATTTTCTTATACTAATTCTATTTATTCTTATATTGAATTTGACCGTTGAAACGATTCATATTGCATAAATACTTGGATGGAAAATTATTTGCAAAATTTATTAAAAAGAGCCATGATATTGATGATGAAATTGAAAATAAAGACAAGTAGAACTCTCTGTGAAATAATTTAAGTTTTGCATATCCAAATGAAAAAGTGATGTTGCGATAAAGCTAGATATAATGTTTACACTGAAGAACTAGCATTAAAAAAGGTATTCTTCAATACATTAAGAACCATGATAAAAACCATGGCATTACATAGCAAAAGAATGGTTTTATTTCAATATATTTTCGTAAAAAAAATAATATTTTTACTGTGCTGCTACATGTATACATGTTTCAAATTTTGATTGTAAATATATAGTTTTTTAGTAATTGTGTGTATTTGATAATAAAATCAAAGCTTATCAAACACCAATATATTTGCTTTATATAAAATAAACTTATTTCTGGGTATCACACATGTAACAAAATTATGTGAAAAAATCTTACCTTCAACCTTATTATTATTTTAATGAATTTATATATATATATATATATATATATATATATATATATATATATATATATATATATATATATATATATATATATATATATATATATATATATATATATATGTATGTATAAAAGACAGCTACATCCAAATCAGCAAAATAATCTTGTTCCAATATTGGCAACAAAATCTTATTTTAACTACTTATCTTACATTGATGGTCTAATTATTATTTAATTAGACCATCAATGTAATAATATGTAGACCATTCAGTTATAGGATGCTGAGCCTGGCAGCCCATATATATCTAATTTAGGCTCTCAGCTGGATACAGCTTAAATGTTAATGTAGGACCATGCTTGTGTACCCTTACCAGTTTGTCTATATTTTATATAGCTGATTTTAATAACAGCAAATCTTAATCTGAGGTTGCAAATTAAAAATAGTTTTATGTGTATTTATTTACACCAAAAAATATTTTTCTACTTAAAACTATATTATTGCATTGTAAATAAGTGAAAAAATAATAGCTATGATTAAATTTACTATTTAGTATTTAACAACTAGAAAATTAACTATTTAATTTTTCTTTTTTTTTCAAACTGTTATTAAAAATTATTGCTAAATGAGGGAAATTACATTGTGGGTTAATTGAAAGTTAATGTCTGAAATAGAAATCAAGTAAGAAAAAATATTCTTTTTGAAAATGTGAACCATAAACAATTTAGCATATGTAAATTTAAAAATTGTGTTTGCCACAACCTAAAAAATAATTTTATTTCATTAAAGTCAAAAAAATTCTTCATGTCCTATGCAACTTCTTTTGTTAAATGTCATGAGAAATTTGTAAAAATTAAAATAAAGTTTTCTTTTTTTTAACGAGGGGCATTGGGTCACTAACCCTTCACCACAACATGGCCAGAAACTGCTACTCATTTGTTAGTACCCAGTGGGCACCTGTCAATCACGGAGTGAGTGGCATTGCCCACGCAATGTCACCACAAACCCGTTTATAGGGTGGGCCACATCCATATTTGAACCGGGATTCGAACCCGGAATCAACACAACTCAAGAGTTAGGAACGCTTACCACTCATCTATCCATCGGCAAGTGAAGATTTATAAAATCGTCACCAGACCTCTAGTAACATGTTAGCGAAATATAGATTTTGATAAATAATGAACGCAACATATAAGGCTTTGAAAGAAAAAATTTTTAATTTTTCTCTGGCCAGTAAAACTAAATGATTTGCAGTACTGAAGTAGAAACAAAAGTCAAACTTCTTTATTTAATCAACTTAGTTATTTTACGAACTTTGTAGTCAAGCGCGAAAGCATCATTCGATTCTCCTAATTTCAGTGTTTTCCCATGGTTGCATTATTATTGGAAAAATGGACGAAAAAACGTTTTTTTAGTGACAAATTGTAAGACTCAGAAAAAGATCCAAAAAAATGTTTAATGTAGCAAGGAAAAATTTGACGATCATGAAAAATAAAGAATTGTGGAAATCTGAAGCCCAGAACCAGGAAGTTTGGAGGGTCATTGTTCAGCAAGCAAATGCCAACCCTGGGTTGTACCGCTGCGAAAGAAGGTAACGATATCAATTAGAAAGTCAAACCATTTCCCTCTAATATATATCTATCTATACATGTGTACATATATGGTTTAAAATTATCTTTCACGAAATATTTCAGTTTCAAGACGCATTTCCCATCCTGAACCCTTTATTATTCATGCATTTTAACACGAACAATATATTCCGGATCTAATTAGTATTTGTTTTCCCTTTATTTAACAAGCTGAGCTGACCTCTGAACGTTTAACGCTCTGACCTTTGTATTTACAGTTCGTGGGTTCGAATCTTACTTTGGGCATGAATGTTTGTAGTGTTTTGGAATCCACTTTCACTTGTAATTGCCAGTATAATTAGCCTTTGTGTAATAAAAATGGCCGTTAAGCGACAGATAAATAAACAAACCACATCTAATATATACTTAAAATATTAAACCCCTCTATTTTGCTCTAATTAAAAATTAATGCGGATAATCTGATATATATTAAAAAAGAAAACACATTCTCCATCAATAAACTTATAATGAAGTTTTGAAAAAATGATGCCGTTTAGGATTCATAAAATATTTCCACGACTTGACTGACTTACTTGAACTATAATCAACATTGTCTAATTATGTTCAAGAACGAATTCGGTTCTTCGGATCGATATTACAGTTGCAAATGGCTGACGTCATTTCGCCATCTGTCTTAACCTAAGACGTTTCGCTTTGTAAACATTCAGATTCTTGTATCGTCATGTGGAAGCGAAAACGTTCAAGTTACACAGTAAATTTTAAACTAAAAATAATTGGTGTAAAAAAAATGGTGACAAACAGTTCATATACGGTAAAAAACAAAGCATGTACGGTGAGAAAAGAAAAAATGTAGCTAATGCGTGGTTCGAAAATAATCCTTTTCTTTTATTTAATTGTTAACGAAACAAATATGTTTACCTATATATATATATCATTTTAAAAGTTATAAAAAATTATAAATCGGTAAGTTTTATTAAAATCTAGTATTTTGATCGATGTTGCTTTCATCTCAGTTAATAGCATTTTGCGTTGATGTGGATCTAAACACATCTTTTAAATAATACATATTTTTTCCGTGCAATTTATTATATTTTTAACCATATTGTGTATTTTTTATTTGTTTTAGCACCACATTATCGACTGTATGTATTTTTGAATATTCGCTGAAAATTACCGCGGATTATATACAGGAATACGGTACTAATATTGTTTCGCACCCAAAGTCTGTGTCATGAAGGCTTCATCATTTGCAGATAGAAACCCATCACGATTTAATTTCTGGCACAGACCCAAATGAGAACTAAATACTAATTTTATATTACCTATTCAGTAAAATTCATCGACTTGAGAATCAGCAGATCCTGAATGGAGCACTTTTCCTTAAAAGACATCCGACACTTGTGTTCTATAATCGGCCATTATATTTTATTTTTTAAAAACCTTATTTTACAGTTATATTTCCCAAAATTATTTAATCGTCTTATATGTATCCGTAAATAATATTTCCCTTGAAATGTCTTATTTTTCCATCATGAACTCACGATTATTCAGGATTTCTAACAAGAACTAAACATTTCAGTTCTAATAAATAGCTTTCCTTGCCACATCTATCAAATACTTAAAATATTCAACTTATAATTTTGTTCTGATTTAAATTTATGTTCATACTGTTATTGTTTATTCCCTTTTCTTCTCCACAGGATTTTACAAGAAATTTAATTTATTATAGTTAAAAGCTTATTTTGCACATACAATCTAAGTCATAAATAGGATTAATCTTTTTGAAATAAAAATATATCACCAAGCTCATTCACAAGTCAGAATGCCATTAACAATTAGTTTTATAGTATCCATTTAGTGAAAGTCATCTTTGAGAATCTTTCACTGCTTCACGATATTTATTTTCGCTGTTACAATGCGAAGCAGTGTTCTTTAATTGACGTCCAGACAAACCAATGTTGTGTCCTCCGTAACTTATGTTAAGGTGCCCGTTTTATAATCGGTCATTGCATATTTTACTTTTAAATAAGTTGTATTATATAGTTGTATTTAGCAAAAAAAATTTTTTATCCTTTATGTGGTTAAATATTTCTCTCTTGAAATATTTTAGTTGCCAAACTTTTCCGATTCAGAACCTACAATTATTCATTATTTTTCATCTGAAGCAGTAACTATGAGGAAACGAGTTACGATACACACAATTATTTCTATCTTTAATGTCTCTCTAAGTATAATCTTGAGGTACTGATTACATGTCACAGTCCCGCATTGAAAATGGGGTCCATAAATTGTTCGGGAGAAGTTCTGACTACGAGGAAACGAGTTAGGATACACACAATTATTTCTAGATGTGATGTCTCTCTAAGTATGATCTTGAGGTATTGTCACAGTCCCACATCGAAAATTGGGTCCATAAATTGTTCGGGAGAAGTTCTGACTACGAGGAAACGAGTTAGGATACACACAATTATTTCTAGATGTGATGTCTCTCTAAGTATAATCTTGAGGTATTGTCACAGTCCCACATCGAAAATTGGGTCTATAAATTGCTCGGGAGAAGTTCTGACTACGAGGAAACGAGTTAGGATACACACAATTATTTCTAGATCTGATGTCTCTCTAAGTATGATCTTGAAGTACTAACTACTGTCACAATCCCGCATCGAAAATGGGTCCAATTTTTAAGGTCAGACAAATTACTCTTGAGAAGTTCCTACCTGCTGAAGCAGCAACTGTGAGGAAACGAGTTATGTTACACAAAATTATTTCTATACTTTTGGTGTATGATCTTGAAGTTCTAATTTGCCATCCTGTCAGTCTCGCATTGAAAATTGGATTCACACATGATCGGGCAAATTGCTCGTGAGAAGTTCCGACTGGCCAAAATAGAAAAAAACGATAAAAAAGCGAGTTAGGATAAAAAAAAATTACTTCTAGTCCTGGTGCCTTTCCAAGTATGTTCGTGAAGTATTAATTACTGTCACATAACCACATTGCAAACTGGATCCACACTTTGCCAAACAAATTACGCGTGTGGAATTCCGATTACATGCAGAAATGGTGAGGAAACGAGTTGCGATTCCAAAACCTATTTCTAGCCCTTGTACCTTTGCAAGTATCATGAAGTACTAATTACTGTTAACGAAAATTTTGTATACCCTTTGCCAGGCATTTTGCTGGCGCCTTGTTCCGTTCAGAAGAAGCAGCAACAATGGGGAAAGGTGAAACGATAGCAAAAATTATGTTTAACTCTGTTGCCCTTCCAAGTTTGTGAAGTTTTTCACACTTAGAAAAGTGAAAGTTCCTACTTTCAAAAAGTATTGTTATATTTTCTTCATGGCCTCAAGGATGGTTGTTGTTACTAATCTCCATGCCTGGGAGTATAGTAGACGAGGTCCACAAGTCTACTCATTTTCAGAAAATGAAAAACAAGCGTAGGAGTCTCGTATAAGTCCTTAAGAGACAATCCCAAGCACTCAAGTATTTTTTCCAAGAGATATTTTATTTTTTTTCAAGAGATAGTGGTTCATTTTGGTATTTAGGACAATTTTGGATATATTTTAAAACTGCTCTCGAAAGTAAGTCTTTTTAGTGTTGATCGTTTCTTCAAGGCCACTGAAGAAACGTGAAAGTGTAGTCTGAACATATCTATCGCAACCAATAGCTAGAGATCTTCCAGGACAATCAGCTTGATACCAGGGATAACTTGGGGGAGTGAGCCAAATTTGCCTGTCAGCATGTCTTCTAATGGAATACAATTCAAGTTATGTTTCGAGGATGGTATTATTCTGAAGTAAAGAAATTTAGTTTTCTTCTAACAAACACTTTATTCACAGTTCTTTCAATCACAATGATTACAATAATTTTAACTTGAAGCTTTTTTACACAAGCTAAGAGATCCTATACATAAATTATACACTTAATGATAAAGCCAGCCGCCTCTCTAACTCCGTGCTTCACATTCAACTCACTGCTTGCTGATACCGATATTTATATTTCTTCGGTGGAGGGAAGTTTTCAGAACATTCTTAAGGTAGATCTATAATAACTCGACTCTGCTTGTCTTATCAACCTTGAAACATCGAGATTATTGAACTATTTTGTCTCCAAATTGACAGAAATATTGCCAAATGTTTCTAATGGTCATGGGTCTTTGACAATTTTCAGCTCTATTTTTAATAATTAAGTTTCATTTATAGACAATATATTCACATATTAAACTATAATAGAATTATAACAAGTATTTGCACAAAAATATAAGGCATCTATATAAATATATGCTCTATTTATAGTTTTAATATCATAAAGAAAATTTCACTCAAATCGGAAACCACATTTTCCTCCCCTGTGTTTCTCTTAATAGGGAGATTTATTAATATATCCTAGTAACCGTAAAAGTCCTTTCCTTGAAGAGTGTTTTCTAGGTAGTATTTCTAACTAAAATTTTATAACTCATCAGGAGTCATTTTTGTAGTTTTTTTAATTGAAGTGAGATTCGAAGTGAAATATAAGCTATATTTTATATCATTCGTTTTCACAGATTCTTATTCATTCTCGGTTCTTACATTAGGCAACTTCGTTGTCTCCATTCTCAATATGCTTTTAAATTTAACTCAGTTAGGACATAATCGTAAATATTATAAAATTCAAAAATGTATATTAATCTTTTCCTAATAAATTATATGCATATTTTTCAGTTTTGATTTTGATGAATTTTTAGCAACTAAAATTATTTGTCTTGAGTTGTGATTCTAAAAATTTCTACCTTGCAAGGATTTAATATTTCATTTTCTAAGGTTTTTTTCTTTCCCCATACTTTTCGATTCTATTGTCACTTCTACTTTCTTTTTAACTAATTAAAAAATTTTATGACTGAAGTATCAAAGTTTTATTTAAAAACATAAAATGAACATAAAAGTTTAATTTTTAATGAGTTTTATTAGAAACATAAAATGAGATTTGTAATATAGATAATGTGTATAAGATATTTTTAAAAGAATAATATAGTAAAAGCAAAAGAACAATTTAAAAAATATTAAAAATATTTCATATTAAAATTGTAACGTTATATAACTGGATTTTATTGAAAATTAAATTTATGAATTCAATTACTGAAATTATTAAATACTAAACTTGTATTGAAAAAAAAATTGAATTTTATTTTGTATTTAAAAGGGATATTAGGATTTCCAGATGTCAGAATCATTCTTAAAATTTAAGTTAAAAATCCGTTGGAATCAGTTCCCATTTATACTATGCATTCTTGAACTAATAATTATGCGAATCTTGTGTAATAACCCTAGCATCATAACATGTGATCCATTAATGTCTCAAAATAACATTACACATAAATGGTTTCATCAGTTACTTCATTGAACTTGCTACTGAGAATTCAACAAGTTCAAAATAAATCCTTAAAAAATAACCATTTATAGGAAAAAGTTTACATACCTAAAATAATATATGGCCAAAAGTCATTGGTCAATTGGTGCAGTTATTCGAAAATACCAGACGTGTGCATTCTGGGATGTTGAGCTTTATTTTATATTTGAATCCTTTAATTTGAAGTTTCATTGCATCAAACTGAAGCAAAAGCGAATAAAGTAAAATTAAAATTAATTTATGGTGTCTCAAATTAAAGTAAAGTAACCATCCTTTATAGGCTGCCCATTACAACTTTATAAAATGCTGACGGAATTTTTTTTTTCATTTGTTTATGTATCATGGCAAACAAGTCGCATTATATTTTTGTTCTTGTTGATCTGATAAACGATGCTCCAACTCATCCCAAAACTATTATATAAATTTTGAGACATTGAAGAGCTGACAGACAAGCACATTTCTCCATTTATATTCAATCAACGCAATCGTAAGTGTTGTATGAACACGATCATTAATACAAAAAGGATCTATTCATGGCATCGAAAATATACTAAGGTAAAATATCTTTGTACATATAGAGTTCAGTTGAATTTATTGATTTGTTAGTTTAAAATATAATACTAGGCCAGCGCCGAAAAGGATGAAACAAGATGACAAGACATTGACGTCAAAAAATTTCTGGGTTCTTCGAAATAAACTCAGGTGTCATTCACCAGATTCATCAGATATGACATGATGCAGATTATGAATGGTAATTCTTTACTTTATACAGCTTCGAATATTCCAAAGTTCATTTATCATTACCTCTTTGCACCATTCCAAAAACCTTAATGCATTGTACTGTTGATTTTTTCCACATGCCCGACTATTATGTTTTTCACCTTTCAGTACGACAAAAAGTGTAAGCGAGGACACCTTTATATAGTAAGGCATAATGGAAGTGTCCAATGGGTAAGTTATCCCAAACTGCAAGATGCAACTTCAGGAATTTCAAGACAGAGAGTCACCAAAAATTGAAGTCCGACTTTTGTCTCAATTCTGCAAAGCATTTATCTGAGCAAGAGGGTGGGTCTTTAAGCAGAAATCGCCCAGACTTAGCCTGCTACCCCAGGGTGGTATCATTTCACATGGAGTACATTGGAACTAAGAGATATTTTACCTACCCTAATTCACCTTTAGTGAACACGATGAATTTTCAGTTGTGTTGGGATTCGAAGTCACTACCATTTGATAACGAGAACGACTTTCTTAGCAACTAGGCCACCGTGGCTTGGTATAATTAATGGCTTACTGGTGGCAAAATAGTTATGAAAATTGAGTACTATCACAATTTGATGTACGGTTCCATTACTGGAATATATACTTGAGTGTAGAATGTAAACTTCCAGAAAAGTACTACGACACATAACCAATTAAAATCTCGTGTTTGAACTTAACCCCAAAATTAACCTAGAACTGCTTAAATTAATGAATCTTTTGAAAATCATTCGTGTCCCTGTGTCAATTTCACCTATTAACTTTAAAGTATAAAAATTATTTGTTGAGTTATAGTCAACCAGTTTTATTGGATATACAAATTAACACAAAAAGTGGGCATATCTATTGAATTTTGAAACTATTGAATCTATTGAATTAAATTTTCATCCATTTTAAAAATTAATATGAAAAATATAAAACTTTAAATATAATCTTTGTGGAGATTAAAACAAATAGTCAAATATACACTACTGGCCATTAAAATTGCTACACCAGGAAGAAATGCAGATAACAAAATGATATTTATTCGACATATATATTATGCTAGAAATAACAAGTGATTAAATTTTCAAAAAATTTGGCTGGATAGATCCTGAGAAATCAGTATCCAGAACAACCACTTCTGGCAGTAATAACAGCAGTTATACGCCTGGGCATTGAGTCAAACAGAGATTGGATTGCATGTACAGGTACAGATGCCCATGCAGCTTCAAAACGATGTCACAGTTCATCAACCGTAGTGACTGGCGTTTGGTGACGAGCCAGTCGCTCGGCAACCATTGACCAGACGTTTTCTATTGGTGAAAGACCTGGAGAATATGCTGACATGGGCAACAACCGAACATATACCGTATCAAAAAAGGTCCATACAATACCGGAAACATGCGGTCGGGCATTATCCTGCTGAAACTTAGGGTTTCACAGGGCCCGAATAAAGGGTAGAGCCACGGGTCGTAACATACCAGAAACGTAACGCGCACTGTTCAAAGCACCATCAATGCGAACAAGAGGTGACCGAGTCGTGTATCCAATGGCACCCCATACCATCACGCCAAGTGATGGGCCAGTATGACGATGACGAATGACGCTGCCAGTGTGCGTTCACCACGATGCCGCCAAACATGGATGTGACCATTATGATGCTGTACACAGAACCTGGATTCATCTGAAAAGATGACGTCTCGCCATTCGTGCGCCCAGGTTCGTCATTGATCACACCATTGAAGGCACTCTTGTCTATGACGCAGCGTCAAGGGTCTCCGAGCTGAGAGTCCATGCTGCTGCAAACGTCGTCGAACTGTTCGTGCAGTCACTTGTTGCCTTCCAAACGACCCCGTTTCTTGACTCACAGCTCGTGACGTGGTTGCACGATCCATTACGGCCATGCGGATAATATGTCTGTCTTCTCGGCTGCTAGTGATAGGTGGCCGTTGAGATCCCGCATGGCGTTCCGTATTATCGTCTTGAACCCATTAATTCCATATTCTGCTAACAGTCACTGGATCTCGATTGACGCGAGCAGCAATACTGCGATAAGATAAACCGCAATCCCGGTACGCTACAATTCGACCTTTATCAAACTCAGAAACGTGCTGGTACGCATTTCTCCTTCTTACACGAGGCATCACAACAACTTTTCACCAGGCAACAACGTTTAAATGCAATTTGTGTATGAGGAACCGGCTGAACAATTTCCTCATTTAAACACAATGTAGGTGTCGCTACTGGCGCCTGCTTTGTCTGAATGCGGTGAAAAGCTAATCATTTGAATATCAGAGCACCATCTTCCTTTCGTATAAATTTCACGTCTGTAGCATGTCGCCTTCTTGCTGTAGCAATTTTAATGGCCAGTAGTGTATTTATTCGCCTAATCGGAAAAAATAATTTGGATGAAATAAATTAATGAGTTTCTTAAGCTTGATATTGATCCACGTCCCCGAGTATAGCGGAGCTTTATCATGTCTATGAATTCGTTCATCTGGAAAAGTCTGAAACAACAATGGGTTATCATAATGATCTTGCCCTGATAAGCACAGATACCAAATAAATATGCATAGAAGAAGCTTGTTCAATAGGGCACTTGTAGCAGACCTAGTATTGTTTAGAGCCCTCAGAGAAAGTCATGGAACGAAAGGGCCCACTGAGAAAGCGGCTAATAATTGTCTGATACTTACGATAGAAAGCAAAGAGCTACCTGCGATGTGAAGTCGGGATTAGCCAAATGATTTGATTTCTGCCTTTAGCGAAAAGTTTCGAGTGAGTATGCGAAGCAAAAAGCAATAACAACAGCTTTGGCTGAGGTGTCTACCTTTATCAGGGATGGGCAAACTACGGCCCGACGGAAGGTTTTATACGGCCCGCTGTTAAAATATAAATTCGTCGGTCCGACGGAAATTAAAATAAAATATGATTTATATATTATATATCCAACTCATTTTCTACTTCGCTTAAATTTTTTTCAAAGGACTGATAATCTTTTTACTTTTCTTATTTTTTGCTCTACAAAACATAAACCGACATAAATAGCAAGCACAGATAGCTGTAATCTTTGAAGAATTAAAAACAGAAGTTCTATGTTAGATGACTGATGCTGTAGATTGGCGGCAACAAGTGTTATCTCTTTCTCGGAGAGCAGACATATGGGAATCCAACATAGGTGATTAAGTCTTCACAAGTAACTGACTGCACATTTTAAGCTGCAGCCAACGCAGAAAATCAGTGCTATGTTTGCTTCATCTTTGATTCGTGAACAAGTGTTTTCAATAATGAGCATTAGAGAGAATCATTTCAGAAGTAGACTGACATAAGCATTTAGTTTAGTTTTTTAGAATCAGTACATCTCTCTTCGAACCTCAATATAAGATACTTTTACATGAGAAATCACACATCTCATTCATCTCATTAACGTACTTAAATTATAAAACTAGTGTATTGTTTTTAAAATTATAGAAAAAATTATCTTGACCCGCCAATTTTTTTTTCTTCCGATTTTTGGCTCGTGACCAAAAAAGTTTGTCCATCCTTGACTTATATCGTTACCGTTTATGCCCACATGCAAGATTCCTGTAAGTGGGCTTTTATATGTGGAAATAAATTGTAAGTAAAGCATAAAGCACTGTAAGTGGATCGATTGAAAAAAAAGGAAACTTTTTTAAGAATATTTACACTCACGGAATCCCTCAAGGTATGCCCAGGTGTTAAATAGAGCTTCTTGTTGAACAGGATCGAATTTCATTTAAGCCAAATATAGACTCAAATTGAAAATGATCTCCCAAGACCATGATGTACATCTCCAATGGATACCATCCCATGTAAATATTAGTGGTAATGAGACCACATATAGACTAGCCAAAGAGAGCAGTGAGGAAGATACGACCACTGATTCATCACTTAAATACCAGGAATTTTACTGTAATGAAAAATCTAGACTGAATTCAATTTGGTTAAATTCCATCCATGCACCAATGATACTCTGGAACTCTTCTGGAAATAAAATGTAACCGAAAATCTCAGACTGCCTAGGCCAGATTCTCAAGTGAACATCTAAAAGGTTTATCGTATGAACGTGGTACAAAAAATTATCCCATTTGTAAAAATGCTGTGACCATCCAGCCTTCGTCCAAACATATTCTGCGTTGCGTCGAACTTTCCAAGGAAGATTTATTCTCAGATTTCCCTCTAGTAATCGACTTTCTGACTATCAACAGTTTATTGGAGTTAATCTGACTAACATCAGATCTTTAAAGGGGATAAGCCACAACAACAACAGACTTGTTTTTAGTCTTAATTCACCCCACTAACATTGTTTCAACAGTTTTTTTTAAATATTTACTTGAACTATAGCCTATTAAAAATAAACTAGAATGATTATTTTTTGAAAAGCATTTCTTATTTCCGAAATGAATTACAGTATTCCCCCAATAACACGATATATTAGTTCAGCTTTATAGGAGAAAGGATAGTACGAGCATTCTCGTAAAACGTGTTCGTACAACCTCGTATGACATGTTATATACAAATGATTCCCGTTTTATTTTTCTTGTTAAAGGGGATTTAAATGGAATATTAAGGAAAAACTATGTTATGAACGCGAAATGTGCGCGTTTTATTAAAATGACATTAAGAACATTTTAAATAAAAAAAAATCATACAAATATAACTGAAAAACACTTAATCTAAAGTAAATTGTATATATTTAATTTAAAATAAAAGTGCGACAAAAAAATGTTATTTACGATACTTGGACAAGCCAAGCCTGCACATTACTGACTTAAATTCGCATAACATTGGCTATGCGAATTTAAGTCAGAAACGTGCATCTGTCATTTAACTAGAGCCCCAGAAGATAGAAAGTACGACTTTGCCCTAAACTCCTCCGATACATGGCACCACTAGAGGATCCACTTCCTCAAATTTGGCATTGATCTGAAGGGAAAGGAAACAAATGATGAAAAACACTATTCTCTGTGCTTTACGACAAAAACATAATTAGGTCAAAATTTTCCATTTTGAGTAAAATCTATCGAAACCATATAAAGAAAATTCAACAGAGAGCGGAGGTTCGTACCCCACGTCTGACACTAATTAGGATTCTACTCTCATGGTGATGAGGATGATTAGCCTAAAATATATTGAAAGGTAAAGTTCCTAAGAACAATTTTTCTTTTTAAGATCCTGAAAAAGAACACCCTTTAAATTTAGTCAATCATCCCTGATACAAACTTTGAATAAATTGCTTAAATGCTTATATAAAATTTCTTATGCATAATTGCATCTTTTTATGTATAAAATTAGGAACTCGAAATTGATTAATAAGAAAATAAGATACTTCTATGCTTATATCATATCTAAATTTACTTCCTAATAGATTTCCATAACTTTATTTTATTTTATTTTTATGAGAAATTCGAAGTTTTGAGTAATTTGAAAATTTACTTGCAATGTTAATGGACTTAGATTGTGAAACGATACATACATATTTAAGTAACATATTTTTTCATTCATAAAAAAAGCATATTAAGTGGTTAGAGAATCTATTGTTTTTCTCTTGCAAAGAAAGAAAATTGTTTGAAGAAAGAGCAAATTTGATTCATGCTTTCCGTTTTCATGCACTCGGAAATTTAGAATGAATAATGTTTTCCTCTGATCCCTTAAAATTATTCCTGTATTAAAAGCATTATTAGAAAATACCCAAAATTCTAAAAATCAAAAAGTAGTATTTTTAAAGAATTATTCTTTTTATCATTTCAGAATATTAAACGAAATGCATATTTATGGTTCATAAAACTTTTAATAAAAATTAATTAATATAGTTTAATAAACTTATTATTTAATTTATTCCTAATAGTAATGTTTTAAAGGAAGGGAAAACTAGAAAACTGGTTTTATTCCAACAGAAATTTTCAAAGTTTTCTGAAAATTTGGAAAATTTTACATAATGTATTGAATTTTTCAGTTTTTAATCAATGTTTTATTGAAGGTAATAAAAACAATTGTTACTGTCCAATACACTTATGAATCCATTGAAAAAATCAATTTATTTTCTAAGTTCTCAGGAAGGAGCAAACTTTAGTATTTTCAATAATTTGTTTATGTAAGTCATACGATTGTCTCTCGTTTTTTAATAAATTAAAGGAAATAATTTTCCATTAAAATAAAGGAATTTAGAAAATTAGTGTTCGTAAAGAATAACTCTTAGCATACAATTTATAACAAAAGGAACATATAAATGTCACACATTATTCTAAGAGTTCTGCGAAATAGATTTAGATATATTTTATTGTTTTTTCTATTTTTCTAACTATAAATTAAAATAAATTCATAGTTTTTATTACTTTAATTTATATTTTTGTTTTGCTCAGCATGAAGTCTTAATTTTCGCTCCAGATGACTTATGACATTTTTCGCATCAGTGTTATAATTAATTTCACATCGCTTCCTTAAGTAAATCATGACAATCCATTCAGCAAAATATCACTGGGTAAATTTGTTTCCTCAGAACTAATAATATTTTCCAAAATTATTGGCTTATTTCCAAAATTTCCTAGTAAATTCCCATTCTTTAAAATTACCGGGAATTTTACATCTCTTAATATATTTTCATACTTCACCTTAGCATGATAGATGGCAGCACTGAAAATACATTGTCAATGATGCAAAAAATATTAGGTTACTGTTACAAATTAATATAGTCCTGTATTAGCTCGATATATATATATATATATATATATATATATATATATATATATATATATATATATATATATATATATACATATATATATATATATATATATATATATATATACACAATACAGATACAATTAGATTGAGATACAATTAGGTTTTTAAAGTTATACTTGCAAAATTTTAGGTTTGTTCAAAGTAGTCTCCTCCAGCATCAATGCACTTTTGTAGACGAATTTTCCACAGATTAAATGCCTAAAGCCATTCATTTCTATGATTAGATGAAAAAAATGCATTTATAGCCACATCAATCTATTCTTCTGAATGAAAACGACGTCCACGTAAGTTCTTTTTTAGATCAAAGAATAATCAAACGTCGCACATAGCTAGATTAGGTGAATTCGGTGGATGTTCGATCACTTTAATTTGTTTTTGTTTAAGAAACTCAACTGTTAATCCGGCTGTATGTGAAGATGCATTGTCATTGTGAAGCATTAGTCCCCTAACATTCAGTTCTTGTAGAATTTCTTGAAGACATTTAGTGGTATACCAGTTTGTTGTTACTGTCTTCTGTCCTTCCAACTTGATGGCTTTGACCAATCCCTGAAGAAAACTGTATACATCACATTTTTTTTAGTGCGCCTCGTTTTTTCACCATTCACGGCGTGGGATCATCTTCAAAGACCCATACTTTACTTTCTTGAGATGTTGAAACGTCAAAAAACGGTATGTACGTTTCATCACCTGTTACAATTTTAGAAAGGATGCGATGGCCACCTTCATTTAGCAATTTAAGAGTTTCTTTACTGATTCTGACACACTCCTCTTTTTGGTGCTCACTTAGATTATGGAGGACCCAATGGCAAACTACTTTTTTCATATGTAATTCTTCATGAATGATTTTGTGTATGGCTGCGGATCTAATGTTAAATTCCTTCTGTATCATTTGATAGGTACAACGTTTATCATCCATTAACACATTATCCGGGATTACTGCCGACGGTGGCCTTCCTGTGTGTTCTTCATCTTGAAGAAAATTGCGACCACTTCTAAATTCTCTAAACCATCTGAATACAGTAGCACGAGCTGGAGATTCAGCACCAAATGCTAATTTCAACCGTTGAACTTATTCTTCTTGATTTAATCCTGCTTTAAAATCGTAGAAAATCTTAGCCCGAAAATGTTCTCGCGTCAACCCCATTTTCTCTTCTGTTTAAAATTTATTCTACGCTAAACAAGTTGAAGTAAGTCAGTAAAAAATCGTCTTCTGTGTTAAAATACTTTGTATTTTAAAATTAAACCCTTATTTTTATTTTTTTATTTTGTAATTTCTCGTCTGCACGCATCTCAAAAATTTCAGAGTAACCCTGGTATATATATATATATATATATATATATATATATATATATATATATATATATATATATATATATATATTTAAAAGACTTGAAAAATTTAATTAAATTTGTGGAAATAGAATTCTAAATCAAAGGCAAACGTAACTTATCGAAATAAAATCTATATCAGTGGTTCTCAACCGCCGTTCCGCGGAACACTGGTGTTCCGCGAAGCTGTCCCAGGTGTTCCGCGAAAATTTTGAATATAATAAGAAACAAGAAATTTTTTTATTATTATAAAATAAATACTACATAGTTTTGTTAATTATTTGAAATTTAGCAAAAATATTCAATATTATTCTAAATTTTCGCGGAACAGTCAATAATATTAACAGTGTAATTATCAAACGACGCAGTTACGTCGTTTGGAGTTACTCCAGGGAATACCACTAAATTTCTAATGTACTCGATAATACAGGGAGCGCTACGTAGTGTTGATTTCGTGCTGTTTCTCTTTCTTCGTACGAAATAACAAAAGCACCAATTTCGACCTGAGGTTCAGCCATAATTTAATATAAATATCTAGTTTTCGTGAGTGTGTTTTTTATTATATATATATATATTTTATATTGTTGGAAATTGATAAGATGAAATGCAAGTTGTGTAGTTTTAACAGTATTCTTATCTTTTTTAGTTGCTTATTTTAACATTTATACAAGACTTTTAAATCTGAAATATGGACAAATTTTTTGAAAAGAAAGAGTGAAAGTGAGGTTAATGTTGGGGCAGTACAAGCAGGTCTTCTTCAATTGGAAGGTGATATGCAAGACAACAAAAATGCCGAAAATAAACGTAAAAAGATATCCGAATCAGTTCGGAATTATTCGGAAGAATATCTGAAGTTTGGTTTTACATGGAGCGGTAGTCAAGATGTTCCTATTCCGAGATGTATTATATGTGGTGAAAAATTGGCTAACAGTGTAATGGTCCCAGCTAAGTTACAGCGACACCTTTCAACAAAACATTCTTGTCTAACTTCAAAAAGGTAAAAGATTATTTCGAAAGATTGCTGAAAAATCAAGAAGTGCAAGCAACATGCTTTCGAAAGAGCGTTACAATTTCGGATAAAGCGCAAATCGCTTCTTATAAAGTGGCAGAACTAATTGCATTGAAGCAAAAAGCCGCATGATATCGCAGAATCGCTAATTTTGCCGCATGTTTAGAAATTGTTAAGATTATGTTTGGCTATGAAGCGCAGCGAGACGTCCTAAAAATGCCCGTGTCGGACGATACGATAAAAAGAAGAATTATAGATATGTCGGGTTTTATAGAGAACGCGGTGACGTCGAAATTAAGTACAAAAAATTTTGCGCTGCAAATTGACGAATCCACTGACATAAGTGGCAAAGCCCAATTAATCGGATTTATTCGCTTTGTTGACGACACTGAAATAATAAATCAGTTTTTATTCTGCAAAGGAACTTATTGGTCACGCAACTGGAGAAGACATATTTAATTCAGTATCATCTTATTTGGAAGAATGGAAATTATCCTGGGAAAATTGCGCAGGAATCTGTACTGATGGAGCTCCAGCCATGCGTGGCAGTATTAAGGGATTTTGTAGTCGAGTTAAAGCAATAAATTCAAATATAGTCTCTACTCACTGCTTTCTGCACAGGAATCTTTGATTTCGAAGAGTCTACCAGCAAACTTAAAAGTCTGTTTTTTGGAGCAAGTCGTACATATGGTGAATTATATTAAATCGAGACCATTAAAAACCCGTATGTTCAAACAACTTTGTAACACCATGGAATCCAAATATGAATGTTTGCTTTTGCACTCTGAAGTGAGGTGGCTCTCAAGAGGAAAAGTGCTAACCCGAGTTCATGAGTTGGAAACAGGAATTGCTAGTTCTTTTAGACAAGGGTAATGATGTATACGTAAAATATTTGGAAAATGATGCATGGTGTACTAAGCTAGCATATTTAGCCGATATCTTCAGCTACTTAAATTCAGTCAATACATCTCTTCAAGGAAAAAATGAAAATATTCTGACATCCACAGACAAATTGCTAGCTTTCCAGAAAAAAGCTTTTGCTTTGGAAAAATCGTATTGCTCAAAATCGCAAATTTGATATGTTTCCGTTATTAGCAACGGAAAATATTGTTAACATTAACGAAATGATTTCAAATGTGACAGAGCATTTGTCAATATTGCAGGACAAAATAACTCATTACTTTCCATCTCTTAATATTGAAGACTTTGATTGGGCACAGAAATCCATTTGGTGAATTTGATATAATGAACCAAGATTTTTCTATTCAGGAAGCAGATGAGTTTATTAATATATCAACGGATCGAACGTTACAACTAAAATTCAAAGAAGAAGGAGTGGAAAGGTTTGGATTTCCATCGAGAATGAACATCCATTTATTGCAAAACGAGCGTTGAATATCTTGTTGCTCTTTTCGACGTCCTATCTGTGCGAACTTGGATTTTCAACTCTAACAAATATTAAAAAGCAAAGAGAAAGACTTATCAATTTAGAAGAAGAAATGAGAGTAGCGCTCTCTTACATAAGACCCAACCTTGAGGAAATTTGTAAAGGTCGTCAAGCGCAAATTTCTCATTAAAATAAGTTACCATGTAATATATATCTTTATTTCAATTAAATATTAATCTTCCAATTATTTTGTGTGATTTACATTAGATTTACAAATTTTATGATAATGGTGTTCCGCCAAAATCGAGACCACTTAAAAGTGTTCCGTGATCCCAAAAAGGTTGAGAGCCACTGATCTATATACTCAATGAAACATTATTATACATTTTGTATTCGATATTATTCTTGTTTGCCCACAATTTTCTGTGCAATTATTATTTATGAAAATAAAACGTGCGATAATAATCCCTATTGCTTTTCTTGTTGAGTAGTCATAGCTAAAAATATTTGTATAATAAATAAAAAAATAAGTAAAAATATCATATTAATAAATATTTCAAAATGTGGATTTCAATTTTTTTTATTATTAAAAGGGAAAATAAAGAAACGGAATGTTTACAGAAATATAAATCAAATAATAAAAGAAGGTTGTAGTTATATTTGCAAAATATGATCATGTGAAATTTATATTTAATTCATTTTTTATGTTATGATTATATTTATATATACTTTTATTATATTTATTTATACTTTTGTTTTATGATTATTTTATTATATTTTGAGTCTATTTTACACGTGTTTTAATTCATTTTTAATTAAGAAATTAGTTAACTTTTTTATTTACGTATTATAACGTTCATGTTATTTTCGCGAAATGAATATGCTATCAAATGTTTTGCTTTCGAGTGAAAAATGTACATAGTTTTGAGAACGAGTTCATATTTTATATTGTTTATAATATTTAAGCTTACATTTTATATTTTTAGCACATGCAAGATTTCAATTTTTTATTTAAAAATTCAAAAAGGAATTGAAACTAAAGATTTTTAAATATTCATTTTAATAAAGACATGAGTTAATTGCTTGCTTACATTTTGAAAAAATCATGCAAATTTTCAAAATTTGGCGAAATTTTGTAGATAGTCGACTGGATAATACGTACGTACAAAATATTGTTATTTATATATTTTGGTTAACGCTTCTTACTCACAGAAAAAACAGGTGGCTTCTATTAGAAGATACTACCTTTATTTTTTATTCTTATGTACCTAAGATAAATTTTTTTTTAAAAAGTATTTACTGTTAAAGAATTTACATTACAATGAACAAAAGTTTCGTAAAAGACATTGATGCAATACAGTTTCAAAAGTCATAGTATTTAAATAAAATCCTTGAAAAACAAAGCTTGTGTACATAATAGAAATGTAATTCTTGCAAAACTTTGTCGTCAAATTTTTTCAAGTGAAGCAACAAATGATTGATATTATTTCAATTAATTCCCAGTTTACGTAATACAATGAAATTAAATATGATTAATTCAAATATGAATTAAAAACTATAAATTAAGTATAAGGGAGAACTTTCATGTTTCATACATTTCAGTATGAAAATATATAATGTTTAAATGTGTCTTTAAATACATATAATTAATTACTAAATTTTTATGTTTAAATCTGATGTATAGCATTTTAATAATTAAATTCCCTTCTTTTTAATCACAAATACATGTTAATTATTTTATTCATTGACTTATTATAATTATATAAATATCGCTTATTTAATTATTTTATATTTTTATATATATCCTAATTACTATATTTATTAATTTTTATTCAAATATTTTATTAATTAATTAAATATTATGATTTTAAATTTAATCGTGAACCGTTGTCTAAAACCTGGTTTTCTCTCTTAAAATATATTTTTTCTCTCTTTAAACTAGCGTATTTCTATAAATTTTGAGTCTAGTTTTTTATAAAGCATTTTTGATAAAGTTTAAGAATGAAAGGAAAACAGTAGCTATATACAATTTTTCGGTTAAGGAAGAAATAGAAAATTTACTGAAAACAAAAATTGAATATTTAATGCAGTGTGTATATCGTTACAGATTCAAACATTTTTTTCTAATATTGTTAATGTATAAATAGAACGACAAAATTTAAGAAGTGAATTGATCTTATAAAAAATATTTATATATAAAATGAAATGGAAATTATTAGCAGAATGGATTATGTAAAAAAATTTTCTTTTATTTGCACTTTTTTATTCAAGGATGGATTATAATTTTAAAAAACCTTCAATCAGTAAGTAACGTTTGAATGTAATATGAAGAGAATATTTCCTCTCCAAATGGGATACAAATGGAACTAGTTGTCTTGCTGAAACAAACCTTTGGGGATAAGAAGACAATATACAGTATAGAAAATGAAAAAAAAAATTCAGAACAATTGAATGATTTATTTTAGAGTTATATAGTTACAAATTAACAAGCCTATTAATGTCTTGACCACCTCTAGCCTAGATGCAAGCTGCAACACGGCATTTCATAGACTGATAAAGTTCCCGGATGATCTTCTGTGATATTATTTGCCAAATTTGCTTCAAGTGTCTTACTAAATCATCAACATTCCCCGGTAGATGCAGTCGCTTTTCCATCCTATGCCAGGTATGCTCAACGAGAGAGGGAGCTGGATGACCAAGAAAGTCTTCGACAAGTTGCAGGACAGTTCATAGCACATCTCATAGCCTACATTCTTACA
The DNA here is from genome assembly GCA_030067965.1 of Latrodectus elegans. Classification (NCBI taxonomy): domain Eukaryota; kingdom Metazoa; phylum Arthropoda; class Arachnida; order Araneae; family Theridiidae; genus Latrodectus; species Latrodectus elegans. The sequence goes on along the minus strand of CM057816.1, from coordinate 91,128,133 downwards.
TTATCTTGCTGAAAAGTAAAGCATGGGAAAAGAATGGTAGTAAAACAGTTCTCAGAATGTCGTTGACGTATTGCTGAATTGTAAGCGTGACTCTCATGATGACCAAAAGGGTACAGGTATCAAAGGACCTTAACTTCTGGTTCAAGGTTTGTGTGGCGAGCAAAAATATAAGCAGGATCTGCATACTGCCCTGAGCGTCTTTAGACACGTCTTCGATGGTCATCAGCACAAATTGGAGGTGGGATTCTTTTCTAAAGACTAAACATCCCCTATCAGCATCTTTTCAAAGTCCTGTCCCACCTAATCGAGCGAAGCATTACTGCAATCTGATTCAAGAACTCCAGTAGCTCAGTACCTTCACGCGATTTAGCGTTTAGATCAGCAAAATGAATCATCGTTTGCTGCGGCTGCTGTTGATTGAGAGGGTGACCATGTACTATTCCTCACTAGGTTGCTGGAGCTCCGTGGATTGGGGACGTGTCCACGTTAATATGTGAAGCCTAAAGTCCTTTTGCTGGTGACATGGATGGGTAGAGGAGAGCTCCAGCTCAGGTGTGACCTTGTTACTTGACTGAGGCTCAAAATTACAAGGCCCTTGGTGATGGTCGAGTGTTCGAACCCGTTAACCTAATAGTACTTGTCCTGGGTTCGCCTAAACCGCTATGTATGTATGTAATCTGGCTGGACAGTGTGCATGCGTGAATGGCAGATAACTCTAGAGGGCGTAACGCTCGGATTGTGAGTAGATTTCACACTCAATGAGCCGTCTGTGAATGGTAATGGTGGACATTCATGTGTGGTTCGCACGACTGATGGCTAGTAGTAATGTATCAGATGCTGTGATAAGATTATCTGAAAATCACTTTGTTTTTCCGATAGGCTATGAACCTAGGTTGACGCCTACCATCATGACTCTGAAAGTTGACCATTCTTGCCATCTAAATCCACCATTCTTGCCATCCAAATCGGAGAATCATATGACAATTTAAGGTTACTAATCGCCATATGATTCTCCGATTTCTTAATCTGCCTGTTTCTATACAATAATACAATTAACTTCAAACTCTGACAGTTGCTCGAATCCGGCGTCGAAACAATTTTTCTGTAATTGAAAAGTATCTTACATCGTAATTCAAAAGAAAAATTTGACAGTTGTTCAAGAACCGCTCCTTATATACATCTGTTGGATGCGCAGGTACGATGCGTTGGAGATAACACTATTCTTTCATTGGACATCAAATTTTAATCATTTGCATATTTGGTCAAAATATTTATGCATACGAAATTTCAAAGCAATCGGATGATTCCTTATTGGCGAGTCAATTTTTCTGTTATACGAGGATCACTCTGAAATCTTTGAGATACAACTAGGTTTTTAAAGTTATGCTTACAAAATTTTAGGTGTGTTTAAAGTTGTCTCCTCCAGCATCAATGCACTTTTTTAGACGAATTTTCTACTATTTAAATGCTTCAAGCCATTCATTTCTTAGAATAGATGAAAAAATGCATCTATAGCCACATCAATCTCTTCTTTTAAATGAAAACGACATCCACGTAAGTTTTTTTTTTTTTTAGATTAAAGAATAACCAATAGTCGCACATAGCTAGATCAGGTGAGTACGGCGAATGTTCGATCACTTTAATTTGTTTTTGTTTAAGAAACTCAACTGTTAATCTGGCTGGATGTGAAGATGCATTGTCATTGTGAATCATTTGTCCCCTAAACATTCAGTTCTTGTAGAATTTCTGGAAGACATTTAGTGGTATACCAGTTTGTTGTTACTGTCTTCTGTCCTTCCAACTTCATGGCTTTGACCAATCCCGTACTTCTGAAGAAAACGGCATGCGTCACTATTTTCAGTGCGCGTTGTTTTTTCTCACTATTGTCGACGTGGGATCATCTTCAAAGACCCATACTTTGCTTACTTGACGTGTTGGAACGTCAAAAAATGGTATGTACGTTTCATCACCTGTTACAATTTTAGAAATGATGCTCTGGCCACCATCATTTAACAATTTGAGAGTTTCTTTACTGATTCTAACACGCTCCTCTTTTTGGTGCTCAGTTAGATTATGGGGAACCCAACGGCAAACTACTTTTTCATATGTAATTCTTAATGAGGATTATTTTGTCTATGGCTGCGGATCCAATGTTAAGTTCCTTCTGTATCATTTGATAGGTACAGCGATTATCATCCATTAACATTTTTCGTATGGCAGACACATTATCCGGGATTATTGCCGATGGCGGCCTTCCTGTGTGTTCTTCATCCTGAAGAAAATTGCGACCACTTCTAAATTCTCTAAGCCATCTGAATACAGTAGCACGAACTGGAGATTTATCACCAAATGCTAATTGCAACCGTTGAACGCATTTTTCTTGATTTAATCCTGCTTTAAAATCGTAGAAAATCATAGCGCGAAAATGTTCTCAAGTCAACTCCATTTTCTCTTCTGTTTATAATTTATTCTACGCTAAACAAGTTGAAGTAAGTCAGTTAAAAATCGTCTTCTGTGTTAAAATACTTTGTATTTTAAAATTAAGCCGTTATTTTTATTTTGTAAATTCTCGTCTGCGCGTATCTCAAAAATTTCAAAGTAACCCTCGTAGAATATATATGTATATTGTATTTCCGAATGTATATTTTCTGAATTCAATTTTCCAGGATGATTTTTCTCATCTACAACTATAAAAAATGGTTTTTTATTCCTTCAAAAGAGTATAAAAAATTCACTATGAATGTTTCTTGCCTTATCATTTTTTTTTTATTTATCTATTTAACATCAAAGTTATTTTGATGAAAATCCTTTTTCACTATAAAACATCTTTTTGTTTTTAAGTCACGATATAAACTTTTTTAATTGGGAAAGAAAAAATAAAACTTGTAAAAGAGAATGAAAAAAAAATATATATCAAAATGAGAAAATTATGCGAATGCAAGTTAGCAAAAAACGTCTGCTTTTATTTATCAGAAAGGGTTTTTCCCTTCATGACACTGGGCCCGACGACTGGCGATGAAGACATCTGGCTATCATCAGAGCATCCGTCTCCACGATGCGACATTAAAAAAAAAAAAAAAAAAAAAAAAAAAAAAGGAATACTAAAACAGCTTTATAGAAATCTTAGTAGTCTTAATTATTCTCCCAAAAACAGCTAATCTGGGGTCTGCGAATGCCGCAAAAAAGTAATTTATTCCTCGAATAAAATGAATCAGTTTGTCTGTAAAAATATCCTTTGGCAGCTAATTTCCTATATATATTTTTAAAAGTAAGATTAGGCTTTCAAAACATTGGGCGCAAATTAATATGAATTTCTTCAACAGTTTGACTAGAATATCATCATGGTAAGACCACATTCTTGTCGTTGTTGACTTCATTCTTGTTGTCCACCCGATCTATAGCCTCAAGCTGGTCCACGAGTCCAAAGATCTTCAAAAAATCATAAACCAGAAGAGAACTGAGAAATATGTCTTTCCCGGCAAGACCCGCACAGTTCATAAAGTCGCTGGAAAGGGTTGGAAAGAAATGGCCATATTCTGAAGAGTAGAAAGTTCCGGATTCGATACCAGCCACTGTTGAACAACAGAAAATTGGTGTGGCTTTTTTGTAATTGGTATGCACGTCCGAACAAGTGGATGCTTGGGAGTTTTCCCCGCTTCTCCTAGTGACACAATCCACTTTCTATTAAAAATTGCTTTTGAAGGGGTGTAATAGGTGGTAAATATTAAAAAAATTTCTTTTTACAGTTAGGGTATCCACAATTTAGTGTCAAAAGGTTTCACCGTGGTCTGGTGAACTGCGCCCTCAGAGGAAAACGCAACTGGTTTGATCCCAGCCACTAATAAACAATGAGGAACAGATTTACGGCTCTGCCTTCTGTATGTACATCTATCGCTTAGGATATTTTGAGTTTCATCCCCTGCCGCACTTGTATAGGGCTCATTATATCATTTCATTTGGAAGATACAGTGATCTCGCCCAGTTGTAACATGTCCCAATCACCTTTAGCGAGCATAACATATCTTTGGTTAAGCAGGGATTCGAACTCACTTCCTTCCGATAATAAGAACGACGCCCTGGTCAACCAGGCCACCTCATCCTCTAATGAGAAGCTGTTGCTGCACCAGCATGCGTCCCTCTGCCTAGTCCTGAGTTGGGCTCTACCTGTGAGATAGAAACAGCCGGGTAGTTCTCACTCTCTCTCCCCTCAAATCAATATTTTCGATAGTTTAATCATCGAAAATGTTGTATTAAGAATGAATAAAAAGGAAGGAAAAAAATGAAACGGTGTGTACATCAGCACCACGAATGTGTCGGACGCTTCTATTCTATTCCGGAAAGCTCCTGCAGTCTTAGACAGCACTAACGCTGAGGTCGGAGTCTGGAAAACCCTTTATACCGCGCAACTATTGCCAACCTGATATACGATAGAAAATGAAATAAAAGTAAGAAATATTATAAATTAGAATACAAAAGATTCCGTAATTTATTTAAAAAGTGAAAAAATAATACAGAGTTTGACTGACTTCTTAACAGTTGTTTTTGAAAATGTGTTGTTGTTGTTACTCATGACATTTCTGCAAGCCAAGCTCGCCATGCCATGCCTACTGGGTGCGTTTTTCGTTTAACCAGAGCACCACGAAGGTAAAAGTACGACGTTGGTCTAAGCTCCTCCTATAGATGGCACCACTAGAGGATACATTCGCACAAATTTTCATTGATCTGGAAGGGGATGAAATTTTGTATAGACTATTACACCTTTGGTAACTGCTCAACGACCGACCACAGGACTTTCTATTCCGCAGATTTAGCGAGCGCGTATATCGCATGCATTTGGTGCGCCTTTGGCGGCATTGGGAGTTGAACCACTCTTTCGGACGGAGGACTGACTCCCTAACTCAGTGGTTCTCAACCGCCGTTCCGCGGAACACTGGTGTTCCGCGAAGCTGTCCCAGGTGTTCCGCGAAAATTTTGAATATAATAAGAAACAAGAAATTTTTTTATTATTATAAAATAAATACTACATAGTTTTGTTAATTATTTGAAATTTAGCAAAATATTCAATATTATTCTAAATTTTCGCGGAACAGTCAATAATATTAACAGTGTAATTATCAAACGACGCAGTTACGACGTTTGGAGTTACTCCAGGGAATACCACTAAATTTCTAATGTACTCGATAATACAGGGAGCGCTACGTAGTGTTGATTTCGTGCTGTTCTCTTTCTTCGTACGAAATAACAAAAGCGCAATTTCGACCCTGAGGTTCAGCCATAATTTAATATAAATATCTAGTTTTCTGTGAGTGTGTTTTTTATTATATATATATATATTTTATATTGTTGGAAATTGATAAGATGAAATGCAAGTTGTGTAGTTTTAACAGTATTCTTATCTTTTTAGTTGCTTATTTTAACATTTATACAAGACTTTAAATCTGAAATATGGACAAATTTTGAAAAGAAAGAGTGAAAGTGAGGTTAATGTTGAGGCAGTACAAGCAGGTCTTCTTCAATTGAAGGTGATATGCAAGACAACAAAATGCCGAAAATAAACGTAAAAAGATATCCGAATCAGTTCGGAATTATTCGGAAGAATATCTGAAGTTTGGTTTTACATGGAGCGGTAGTCAAGATGTTCCTATTCCGAGATGTATTATATGTGGTGAAAAATTGGCTAACAGTGCAATGGTCCCAGCTAAGTTACAGCGACACCTTTCAACAAAACATTCTTGTCTAACTTCAAAAAGGTAAAGATTATTTCGAAAGATTGCTGAAAAAATCAAGAAGTGCAAGCAACATGCTTTCGAAAGAGCGTTACAATTTCGGATAAAGCGCAAATCGCTTCTTATAAAGTGGCAGAACTAATTGCATTGAAGCAAAGCCGCATGATATCGCAGAATCGCTAATTTTGCCCGCATGTTTAGAAATTGTTAAGATTATGTTTGGCAATGAAGCGCAGCGAGACGTCCTAAAATTCCCGTTTCGGACGATACGATAAAAGAAGAATTATAGATATGTCAGGTTTTATAGAGAACGCGGTGACGTCGAAATTAAGTACAAAAATTTTGCGCTGCAAATTGACGAATCCACTGACATAAGTGGCAAAGCCCAATTAATCGGATTTATTCGCTTTGTTGACGACACTGAAATAATAAATCAGTTTTATTCTGCAAGGAACTTATTGGTCACGCAACTGGAGAAGACATATTTAATTCAGTATCATCTTATTTGGAAGAATGGAAATTATCCTGGGAAAATTGCGCAGGAATCTGTACTGATGGAGCTCCAGCCATGCGTGGCAGTATTAAGGATTTTGTAGTCGAGTTAAAGCAATAAATTCAAATATAGTCTCTACTCACTGCTTTCTGCACAGGGAATCTTTGATTTCGAAGAGTCTACCAACAAACTTAAAGTCTGTTTTGGAGCAAGTCGTACATATGGTGAATTATATTAAATCGAGACCATTAAAAACCCGTATGTTCAAAACAACTTTGTAACACCATGGAATCCAAATATGAATGTTTGCTTTTGCACTCTGGAAGTGAGGTGGCTCTCAAGAGGAAAAGTGCTAACCCGAGTTCATGAGTTGAAACAGGAATTGCTAGTTCTTTTAGACAAGAGGGTAATGATGTATACGTAAAATATTTGGAAAATGATGCATGGTGTACTAAGCTAGCATATTTAGCCGATATCTTCAGCTACTTAAATTCAGTCAATACATCTCTTCAAGGAAAAAATGAAAATATTCTGACATCCACAGACAAATTGCTAGCTTTCCAGAAAAAGCTTTTGCTTTGGAAAAATCGTATTGCTCAAAATCGCAAATTTGATATGTTTCCGTTATTAGCAACGGAAAATATTGTTAACATTAACGAAATGATTTCAAATGTGACAGAGCATTTGTCAATATTGCAGGACAAAATAACTCATTACTTTCCATCTCTTAATATTGAAGACTTTGATTGGGCACGAAATCCATTTGGTGAATTTGATATAATGAACCAAGATTTTTCTATTCAGGAAGCAGATGAGTTTATTAATATATCAACGGATCGAACGTTACAACTAAAATTCAAAGAAGAAGGAGTGGAAAGGTTTTGGATTTCTATCGAGAATGAACATCCATTTATTGCAAAACGAGCGTTGAATATCTTGTTGCTCTTTTCGACGTCCTATCTGTGCGAACTTGGATTTTCAACTCTAACAAATATTAAAAGCAAAAAAAGAGAAAGACTTATCAATTTAGAAGAAGAAATGAGAGTAGCGCTCTCTTACATAAGACCCAACCTTGAGGAAATTTGTAAAGGTCGTCAAGCGCAAATTTCTCATTAAAATAAGTTACCATGTAATATATATCTTTATTTCAATTAAATATTAATCTTCCAATTATTTTGTGTGATTTACATTAGATTTACAAATTTTATGATAATGGTGTTCCGCCAAAATCGAGACCACTTAAAAGTGTTCCGTGATCCCAAAAAGGTTGAGAGCCACTGCCCTAACTACTAAGCTGCTCCCCCCGTGTTGAAAATGTTAAAATATATAGTCCTTCAAAATGTAATTTTAGGGTTGAATTCTAAATTGTCTTACTACAGTGCTCGGCTGTTCATTACCAGATGTCATAATTGTACATTCAGAACCTATAACTCAAATAAATTGAAAACTAATGAGAATCGGCTTGAATCGATTTTTCTGTGTTGCTTTTATAATATGGAAACGCTCTTCTTTTCTATTTTTAACCGCATAATAAAATATTTACCTTCAATTGCATCGACTTTGTAAATAACAAAATTTTTAAACTTATAATTAATACCCAGTTATTAAAAAATTCAGTACTAAGTTATGAAAATATCGCAAAGTATTCGATTTCTTTTTCTGAATAATTATTAATTTTAAACTAACAATTAAATTCATTGCCGCTAACCCTATCTAATTGTCAGCGTGCCTCACTGAGGATAGGGAGGTTCTAAGCTCGGATCTCGGTTATGGCATGGATATACTCTCTCTATCCTTCGTCTTTTCCTTGTATGAATGGGTTGTGAATAGTTGCCTGCTTTATAAGCGGGAACCCCTATGGCATGTGAGTACTGAAAAAGTTGGATTCCACACCAAATTGTGATTCAGTTAAGAAAGTGATGCAGCGCACCTCATAATACCAGCCCAGCTGTCACAAGACAACAAAACCTGGATTCATTAATTATTTCCATGCGAGTCAGTCCAAATATTTTCTTTCAAATCCCAACCTATTGTTCACCCCAAAATTGTTTACATTTCTCTTTTCTTCTTTTTTGTATAACAATATAATTAACCTTTTAATTTTAACCCGTGTTTACAAGATTTTTCCTAAAATTAATTCGAAACTGTTTTTAGTAAATATATGAAAGAGCTTAATTCTAAAATTTATTATTTGCACAATTCCTATGCACTCCTATACTTTAGAGGTATGCACTTTTTGAGTAAAGACAAATATATTTCGGGGGAACAAATGGTTAATCGAAAATCAAATACGAGGTTTTTTTTGAAATCCCTAACAAGAAAGAAGTTCAATTTTATTGACAGCATAAAACATCCTTTCCCTATAAAAACCTCAGCATAAAAATTAATCTGAGAGAAATTTGTCCAATAACTTGCTTTCTTTATTGATGTAGAAATATTGGACACATTTTCCTCTCCTCTTTTTTAAATAACGGCACAAAAAAGAAACAGTTTTTTAACATCTTAAAACTTACTTCACGCAGACAGGTATTATTTTCTTCGAGCAAGTGTGGAAAAGGAAATGATGGCTACTTCCTTCAAGTGCGCCCCAATCGGTGTAGGAATAAAAAAATGCAGAGTGTGTGTGTGAAAGATGCCTTCTGTGGAACAAGTCGTGCAAGCTTTCTCCACCCCCACCCCCCCGATCTTAAATGGAAGCACGTGACCTATGACGTCAATTGACAGAATAAATTTTTTTTCTTTAAAAAGAAGAAAAAAGAGAGTCGAAAGTGTGGAAAATAACTCATCTTTCATAACTCCAAAATGAATGCCTAAGTTTCATCCTCACAAAACTGCGGTTTTGCTTTTCTTCGAAATCTATTTGAGCTGTAATTTCCCTATTTTTGAAGGTGACAGAAGAGAATCAAAAGTAGTTGTGAAATATACTACATGTATATATGTATATAATATATTTATAAATATATATATAAAATTTATATTTTTGTGATAAATGTAAAGTTTATATTATACACACACACACACACACACACACATATATATATATATATATATATATATATATATATAATATAATATAAACTTTACATTTATCAAAATCTTGTATTTTATTTTTCATTATAATTTCTATTAATAAAATATATTTACTATCGCTTCCATTCAATACTTTTTGTTTATTTTACATGGGAAATAATATTTAAAACTGTTGATTTTTAATCTGTTATTTTAAGCAAACAATAGATTTTACGTACAAAGAGCTTATAGGAGGCACTGTGAAATATAAATGTGAACTAAAGAGAAATCAGTAGAAAATAATGTAAAAATTACAATTACAATACAATTTCATATCTAATCTGAATAATATGATGTACTAACTATTAATTTATTCTGTTTATGAAATATTTTTTTTTTATTATTTCTGCATTGTAGCCAATATAGAACAGCATTTTTTAAAACTATATTTTAATATTTTCATTTGAAAAATACGCGCCCACACTGTCTAACTGCGGATAGGAAGGTTCTGGGTTCGAATACCAGTTCGAGCATAGATGTACTTTCGTCTATATCCTTTGTCCTTTCTTTGTATGAATGGTTGCCTACCCTATAAACGATTACCCATGGCATGTGTGAACTGAAGAAGTCGAACCTCACACCAAAATATGGTTCAGTTGAAATAGTGGAGCGGCGCACCTCATAAGACCAGCTTAACAGACAAAAAACTACTACAACATTTGAAAAAAATATATCATGAGAAAATTGTTAATATACATGGAATATTTCTAAATAAAAATATTCTTTATTTAAAGATGTATAGATGGTTTTCTCTTTAATGTAAAAAGTAATCTTAATTTCGAATCAACTTTAATCAATGTATTTAAATACATTTTCAATTCAACTTTATATTTACATTTTTACAAAATTCTATTATTACTATTTTGGAAAACTAATAAAACAAAATATTTTATTGAATATAAATCATGTCAACATCATTTCGTTGAATATAATTGATTTATATTTTATTGAATATAAATCAATTATAATCAACAAAATATTTAATTAAATATAATTGAATATATTTTAATCTTGCATTTATTGTAATGTTTAACTCTTTATAAACTATTTTTAAATATAATTTAAAAAATTTTAAAGTCAGGCATGTATTGAACAGATTCACCAACAATTTCAAATAGCTTTTATATAATTCCTTAAATATTTTTTCTTAAAAAATAAAATATAAGTCTAACCTTAATTTTTCTGTTGTTGGATTCATTTTTTCTATCTATATCTTTGCTAAAATTAAAAACTAAATATACCAAAACTGTAAATGTATATGCTAAAATAGTAAAGACACTAAAATAAGACTTTTTTTTTTTAATACATCTAAAGAAAAACTACTTTAAGATCGTCTGAGCGCAAAATTAAACTAATAACGCATTAGCTAGGAAAATATAACAAACATTTTCCAGTTTGTGCGGCAGTATCAGAGCCTGAATAAGGCAGGGCATACGGAACAACTGCCTTGGTCCCCACATCAGAGGAAGCCCTCAAATCAAATTAAAAGTATATTTTATGTTGTAAGTTGAATAGAATTGTTTCCCTAATCTAATAGGAGTTTGTTGTTGTGAAGCAGAAGAGGCTCCTACAGAAATTCCCCCCTTCACAGTGCCCAATTTGGCTAAATCGCGACCTGGCTGAGCACTAACGGCGTAAATTGGACTCCGGGCAGAATTTTCATAGATAGTGAGTGAGTCGTATTCAAGTGTCGCAAAGGAGGAAACGATGAAAATTACTAAAAGCATCTACAACGATAGATTTACATGCAGAAGAGCAGCATCCCTCTCCCGTTGTTCAAAAGTAGCTAGGGTCGAACCTGGAACCTTTTGATCTGAAGAACGGTGTCCCAATACTGGCTACGATAAGTCCGCAGGAAAAACTGGATGATTATTTATTGGACACACAGATTGCAGTAAATAATCATGTGGAATTTCTGCGACTCCTAAAAATTTTTCCAGGATTACTGGTAATCCGTAGACACTAAGTAAATTTTCTCGATTCTCCACGGCATTCAGAGTGGGCATGACTATCTTGAATCATCTACAAAATTATAAAAAATAAGAAGTTTAATAAACATAAACATGAATTTCGATAACTGGCTGATAGCTGAGTGGTTAGCGTTCTTGAATTTTGTACTTTTGGTTCTAGGTCCGAATCCCTGTACGGGCAGAGGTGTTCCTTTCTCCTCCCCCCTCTCTCTCTGTTTCCTTGTCTTTTCTGCTGAGATGATGAATTAATGTGACCCATACTATAAACCGGTCTATGATAAACGTCACGTGGGCAATGTTATTCGCCTCCGTGACTTGGTTCACAGGTGCCCATCGGTTAACGATAAATGAGTAGCAATTTCCGGCCTTGCTGTGGCGAAGTGTTAGTCACCCAGTGACCGCTGTTAGAAAAAAATATGAATTCAGACAATTTATATACACAACAGGTAACATAAGTAATCTTATTATTTGAGGAATATAAGAATTATATATTGTTGTCTTACAAATATATAAATTTATATTCTTAGAAAATAGTTAAACATTCAGACTTTTTTACATTGTAATACTTCTTTTTGATAGGCACTTTTTTTAAATTTAGACATCACAAACAATCGAAAATTTACCAGCCTAAGCATTTATTTTTAATATAAATGTAATCACGTGATTTTCAACGTGGCTAATATTGTTCTTAATAAATACTTCCCGAGATTCAATGGCTGCCAAATCAAAAGCAGTTAGATAAGCAACTGAAGAATGGTAAACCACTGATTTCAGAATCCTGTAATTGCTTATGTATAATTCGATAGAGGCGAGTGTCTTGCGATATTGTCATGGAATATTTTATTCAGTTCCATGTAGGCTTTAAAATTTTCATTACTTGGAAATTTAAAAAAATACACATTTGCATATAATTTAAAATAGAAAATTCATTTTGCCTGTAAATTCATTTCTTATTGTTGAATATATCGATATAAATTTCTATGCAGTTTTTTTCCTACTAGTTAGTGAAAGCAACGGGGAGGGAGTCATCGTCGTTTAGAAGAAGGATCAAGCAGAAGATCCCTTTAATACTGGACCTGCTATCCTCAGAGGTATCATTCCATTTGGAGGACATTGCAAACACCACATATGTAACGAGTCCCATCCGACTTCAGTGAACACGATGGACCATCGATTAAGCCAGGATTCGAATTCACTACCTTTCGATAGTAAAAACGACACTTTGACCAACTAAACCACCGAGTCCTGATAAAGGGATGGTTTCTTCTGTGAACTATAGTAAAAACTAGTTTCTATTATATTCAAGCGAAATATATTTCATAATATAAAACGAAATATACAAACGAAAATTCATGCATATACAGAAGAATCATGAAACATTGCCTAATGCAGACCGAAGGATAACCGAGTTAGTGAAAACGCCAGGTTATCGTGAATGGGGTAAAAATAAACTGACCTTATGAAGGTATAGAGTCTTTACTACATAAAAATGAGAATTAATGAATACACAGAGTACAATAATTTACCTGATAAACAGACTTCTGAAAAATATTTTATGATAGTATAGTATCTATGACGAAAATTAACTAGCTGACTTTGCAAAACTGGATACTTTTCTTAAGAAATAAGTCATATTGTCTTCCCCACGACGCTCTAGGTTTTGCTGCTTCATCACGAAGACGACAAAGAAACGGTAAGTTCATTTACCAATGACTCTTGTTCAAAATACTGATGGGCGCTTTCAACTTCATATAGTTCATTATTAGGATGATATTTTAGGAGTTTCTACGATAGAATCATTCATGTTTTCATCATTTTTTGCCTTTTTTTCATTAACTATAACAGCAGCAATAATTTCTACATCGGGCATTATGTCTTGCTCGGAATGATTCTGGAACAATTGTTCGGCGTCATTTTCATTGGCTTCTGCACATTCAGAAACTCTTTTCAGGAGGTCGATAAATGTAAGCATTTTCTGCATGATTATGCTCAACAAACTCATTTCTATCATGATCGCGGAGTTGTCGCCAAGTGTGAACTGTTTAGGACTCTAAGTCGTTCCAGCTCTCCGTCTCTCCTCCAACATCATCCAAACGTTAATTTTAATTTTTTTTTTTGAGTTTTGGAGAAGACTCCCCTCCAACATCATCCAACACGTTAATTTTAATTTTTTTTTTTTTTGAGTTTTGGAGAAGACCTTGATTATCATCATCTGTAGGAAGAAGGGAGAGTGACAAAGCCTAAATATTTTTCTTGAGGCTAACCAAAAGTCCTTAGTCCATTGGTTGTCATAACGCTGAGACAATGGATAGTAAAAAAAAAAAAAAAAAAAAAACGTTGTATGCCTTTGTTTTCTAAGTCTTCAAGTCCAAAGACGTATTGTCCAAAACCAGAATAGCCTTTCTAGGTATCTTTTTGTTTCTAAAAAGTGTTCAACCGATGACACAAATATTTCATGGAATCATTCTTTGAACATTGTACAACCCATCCAGACGTGTGACGGGTTTCGGTACCAAATTTAAAGTTTATCCATTTCAATAGGCTTGAATGGAAGTGGCTTCTTTCATTTCTCTATGAGACCAAGTTTTAATTTGTTCTCACCTGTTGCATTACTGCATACTAGGATTGATACCTCTCCTTTCTCATTTTAGAGTCTGCAACTGACTGTTCTTCCTTGAAAGCAATCCTTGTTCGTTGGTAGCAGTTTCTAGTTTAACTCTGACTCATCATTATAACGATGTTATTTAAATATTTACTTACTTCTTAAATTTTTATTTATATTACACCTGTGTACTAAATAACGCAAATATGGAATAGTGATTTTCATCTTTATTATAAATAGTGCATTAATTAAACAAACGTATTCATTGGAGATTATGTATGAGAAGGGACGAAATTTTTATTGCTAACTGAATAACTATACCATTTATGAGTTAATTAATGAAAAAATATTAATGAGTGAATGAATATTAATGAGTAATTACTTTGACAAGTGATATTTTTAAATAATAATAATTGAGCAATTTAGTATATTGCTTACTTAAAAATGTATGGTTTAATTGTTCTTTAATTAAAATATTACATTTGTGATTATTATGAAAGTCAACTGATTGCATTAAACTTAATCAGGTGAATATTAGAACCACGAATTCATACTTCGCAGTGCACCCTTTATCATAAATAAATAAAAATATAAAAGTTTAAATTTCTGACATTTTTAAAATTTTACCTTAATTTATATAAAAAAAAAAAAGCATTTACATAACAAAAAAGATAAATAAAAATAAAATTTTCTTTAATAAAATATTAATGCTAATTGTTGATCTAAAAATTGTTGATTTTATTTGTATTTATATAAAAATATTGATTTTTAAGAAGTATTTTATATTCAACAGGATTTAAATTTCAAATAATATTTTGCATTACTGTTCTTCCCATTGTATGGCGGCCGAATAGTTTAGTGATCTGGTCTTCGGTTTTACAGATTTGGGGCTCAACAATCCATCTTACAATGTCATAATCATTTATTTACGTTTACTTTGTAATATGTACCATTTTTGATTTTATTCATAACAATTAAAATTAATCCAAAATGCTATTTTTAAAATTTAAGTATTGTGTTTTTTATTTTTATTGATTCGATTTGTTTCTTTACTTAATATTTGTTCCACTGGAATTTAAGCTCCGCACAAAATTTCTGAGTTGCGTTCTTTCACTCTTTAAATCATTAACTGATTATGACTCTTGAATACATTCAATGGAGAAATTACTCTTGTTAAAATAGGCTTTTAGTTTCATCATAAATTATGTTAAAATCACTACTTTAAGTTTTTCTATGTGAGCAGTTCAGAAATCTAACCTTACTAGTTAAATTAAAAATGATTCTTTTTTTCATTGCTAGTAAAAAATTCATTATTGGAAATTAATTATTTAACAACAATAATAATTTGTCTTATGGAATATTTCCCCAGACTGTTAACTCTTGGAAATTAATCAGGCTTCACTAATAGCTAAGTTATACTTTTTTCAATATATGCTAAAATTTTGTTTCTATATAAAAGATATTAAATTAAAACAAAAGTTTCTGTTTTATATTTTTGGAAAAATTTTTCTACATTAAGAATGTTTCTGCATTTCTCAAGAGGCACGTCTCTCTCTCATTCTCATTTTCTTCCTTTTCTTACTGTTCCTTTTCTCTTGCGCTTTTTTTTTTCTTTTTCCAGTGTTCCTTCTCTTCTTCAGCTAAATCTGCATCTGGCCCATCTCTTCCATCAGTTCCTTTGTCTGATGTGAGAAGAAATGTTAGAATGTTAATCTATTATCTTTGGAAGGAGTCTTGGAACAGGCAGGTCAATAATAAATTGCGTGTCATATTTCTATACATCACCTCATTTAACAGTCTTACCGATACGATGTGCTGATGTAAGATGAACTCGCCTTCGTATCGGATAAACACGTTTCACACGCAGACATTTGTTCTTGAGTGATCCATGGTGTGAAACGTGTGATGAACCATACACAGTTTATCACATTTTAATCTCATGCCCTGATTTTAACAACGAACGCTTACAATTTTTTAAAACAGATCTTTTAACATTATTTGATTTATTGGGAGAGCCCCCAAATAGAAATCTATTTGCCTTTTTGAAAGCAATAGGTTTTCTCCATTTTATTTAAATATTGTATATTTTAAATTAATATTTCACAAAGCATTTTATTTTGAATTTTAAATGAACTATATACACAGTTTTTTGTATTTTAATTTGATTTCAATGTTGCTTTTGTTTTCTGTAATTAATTAATAAAAAGACATTACATTAAAAAAAATTAAGATTGGCGCAGCTTGTCCTTTTTTGAAACTGGCGCCAGAAAACCCAACCAACCAACCTTCTCTTCTTAAAATTTATTTTTCTAAAATTCTGAAAGGGATTCAGATAATTAGGGATTCGAATTGGCAGAATTTGTGTAATTGGAGTCCTTCATTTTAATATAATTAAATTATTAAGTTATTTATTTTAATGCAATTAAAATCAGTATTATATTGATTTGAAGAAATATTGATGTACGTATATTTATATAAGTATATCATATTTAAAGTATTAAAAATCAGTATTATATGCACTTGTGTATTAGTAATGTAATTAATTATGTTTACTAATGAGATAGAAGTATTTGTATGTTATACATAAAATGAATCTTTTAAGCAGAAACACGTAAATTTTAATAAAACTTTAATTAGGTAGGAATCACATTTGCAATTTACGTTTAAAACTTATTTCGCTAAAATGTTAGGCAGCACAAAATAATTTAAATGTTTTTAAATTTCTAATAATTATATAAAGTGTTGAATGTGGTACTGTATACCAAAAGAAAAGATTCACATAAGAAAAATTATTCTCAATCTGAAATTTTATTGATAAATGTTTTTTATATTTATATTATCAAACCATTTCTACACTTGCTTAAGTTGTTTTTAATCAAACTCTGCTAGTTTTTTTCTTGGAAACTTCAATTTGATAAATAACACAATTTTTTTCTTCTAAATTCAGCTTGAGAAGCCGAAAACACTTGGTATTCCAGATGGTCGCTTCGCTATCACGTTGGCTGAATGCCAAAAGATGTTCAATGAACTACCAAGGGTCAAGTACTCTCGAGCTGAATACATATGGATAAAAAAAAAAAATGCAAGAATTGATATTCAACATCTATAAATCTAAGAGAAAAAAAATATTTAGCAGAAAGCTAAAATTAGCAGTGAGGTTTCAATAAAATCATGCATACTAAATGTCAAATTAGCCTGTTTAAATTCCCAAAATGCAGAATATTAATTAAATTTCATTAACTATATTTTTATTTCAAAATTATTTGGTTTTTATTCAATTTTTTTTTTATTTTTCCTATTAAATTAAAAGCTCCTATATCTAAAATTAACTAATGTTGAATTTGAAGCTCTATGATCAAGATTCATCAAATCACAGATATTTTCAAGACTTGGGAACATAGAGAAACCATCTGATAACCCAGGGGTTAAGATTTTGCATTGGATGCCCATGCGCAGTAGGCCTGGGAAAAGGTGGTTTGATGATGTCTTGAACGACCTTAAAATATTAAAGGTCACTGCAGGGATATTGTGCTGCAGTGCCCTACACTGGGCTGTAATGCCAATATACAGAAAAAATATCTGCTGTTACTTATGACATTCGGAATAGCCAAACTCGATATGCCAATTTCAGATATAGGGTACGTTTTTCGTTTAAGCAGAGCACCACGAAGGTGAAAGTACGTCTTTGCTCTAAGATTTCTTGGATAGATGGTACCACCAAAGGATCCACTTCCTCAATTTTGACATTGATTTGAAGGGGGAGTAAATTTTTCCAGACCATTACACCCATGGTTACTGGTCAATGACCGACCACAGGACTTTCGATTCTACAGATTCAACCAGCACGTATCGCATGTACTCGGTGAGTCTTTGTAATTTCTTAAAATAATGATGATTTTTTTTCGGCATATATATTTAATTTCCAAATTGCCTCTTTGTTACTTAAAATTTCATATCAATCACATATATTCTAGTTAGAGAATATAGTAGAGTTATAGAACAAAATAATAGTAGAGAGACAGCAATAATATTCTTGTCAGAGAATATCAATTTATATAATTACAAATGCTTTTATCGTATTAAACAATTAATAGGATATAAAAAACTCAGATTCATTTATCAAAATTTTAACTAATTAATTTATTCATTATTATTATTATTATTTTGGATTGAGAATCACTTTTGAAAACACTAATCTGAATAAATATGCAATGATTTTTGTAATAATTTAAATTTGTCGCCAAATTTGAAATAGAAAACTACACCAATGACATTTTTAAAAATCATTTCCTTCGTAACGAATTTCACAAATCACGGTATTGAGAGTTGATTTATGCAAAAATTATGATTTAAAAAAGGATTTTGAACAGTTATTACCAAAAATGTTTGAAAGGGTAAATTAAACTTACTGTCACAAACATACAAAAGAAAAATGTGATTAAAACTAGCCTATGAAATTCGACATTAGTTCGTCAAAAATTATTAATAAATATTTATTTAATCCATGACAATCAAAACAAACACTGCTGATTAAGCTATGCCTGTATAGTTATTGTATAAAAGGAATATTTCTTATGAACTATAATTCATGGCCGCAGTGACCCGATTGGATAGCGCTTTCTTTCTCGTTATCGGAAAGGTGGTTAGTTTGAATCCTTACCCAATCGAAGATCCATCGAGTTCGCTAATGGCTGCTGGCATGCGTTAAATATGTCATGGTAGAAATAACTTCCGTGTAAAATGATACCTCTGAAGGCGATAGGCTTAGTCTAGGGGTCTTCTGCTTGGTCCATGCTTCTACATTATGAATACCCACTTTTAGGCACACCCTTTAAGTGTCCCATTGTATGAGATGATATCACTTTCAACCCTTGAAGTAATGAAAGCTGGAAATTTCAGTAGCCGGGCATTATACAACAAATATATTAAAATTCCAAAAGCTTATTAAGAATGTATATATAACCATTATTGTATTACTAGTTGAAATGAATATAGTAAATAACCATGTAATGTATATATATATATATAGAATATCTATCTAATGTGTTTTCTAGGTTTACATAAGGGCAATATAAATATCTATTTTTTTTTATCTTCCTTTTAAATTCAAGGTAGTATTTATAACTCTTTTGTTGAAATTGTTCATTGTGTTGGATTCTGAAACGCTAAGAATATTCCAGATCAAAATGGAAGATGAATCTATGAATTCAAGACTTCAGCAATTATCCTTGTTCATTCAGCATATTTACTTTAAGATAAAGTTAAATTATCTACAAAGTATAATTTATTTTGCATCACACCCATAACTAAATAACCCAGTAATAAAGTTTTATATAAACTTTTATTAGAGATAAATGTTTTCATGGTGCGGAATTCTTAATTTGGCAACAATTGTTGTATCATGCATTTTTGCTGAAATTTTAGTATTATTATTAATGTCCGGTGGATAAGATGATTTTTCCACAATTTCAACTCAGCAAGGGGCCTCTAATCCACGCTACTCCAGGGAAGAAGGAGCACCTGCGGGATTTTTTTTTTTTTTTTTTTTTTTTTTTTTTACATGCTTAGATTTTTTCAACAGAACAAATTTTCAGTTGAGTCTGGAATAGAGCCCATTAACTCAGGAGAGCGAGAGCTTTCCTTACTAACCACTGCAGCCACTTGGCACGTTAAAAATTACGGAGTTGTTTTTGTAGTACCAAAACAAATGAGAAATTTGACAATCCAGTATTTGTTAGTTTTATATTATAACGTCACCATTATTGCTGGAAGCCCCCAAGTTACTTGTAGACCTTCAATGGACGTTAACACCTTTGCAGCTTCCACGAGACTGATTTCCCCCATTTGAATTCCAGGAACAGCATAGTACTCAAAGACAGTCAATTAGCTCTGATTCTAATTTGATGTGGGGGGAATAGCAAGCAGGATTCGTGAAGGGGCATTAGGTCCTCCATGACAAACATAATTCTTCAAATTGGACATGAATCACCTGGTGAATGGGCTATGTGCTTTCGCTCTTCACTCGTTCTGATTAGAATCGGTGGAGTGGCTGGAAGTAGAGATCGAAGAGTGATTTTAGAAAGTGGATCTGGAGATAACTGGAGCCCAGATGTTGGGGGAAAGTTTGTATACAACTAGCAGGCCCTTGTGGAGAGCTTCAACTTACGTGTTGTGTTCCTGATACTTCTCTGAAACAGGTCCCGGAGCGGACAAGTCCCAGCGACGGAACGAAGACCCTGAGAGAGAATCACAGAGACAGACGCCAGGCCCCGAGTTTGACTACCCTGATGCTTCAGTGCTGTCCGGAGAGGATCGTTGACTTTATCTTGTGACTGTCCGAGACTGTATTCGCGAATATGGAATTTAGGAGTCTGGTCTCCAGTACCAGCGAGGAGTTTTTCCCCGACCGAATGTGCAGCGAACATTCCAGAAAATGAGAAATTCATCAGTTTTCCTGGAGCCTACAATTTACGACAGTTCTTGTACATAATCCTGGTAATTTGTAAATAAATATTTAGTCAAGAATATTAAATTACATAAGCCTGATTCCTTAACGGCCCTTGCCTACCTAGAAGTCAGCCTATCCAGACTGAGTACGTTAAAATATATA
Source organism: Latrodectus elegans (assembly GCA_030067965.1). NCBI lineage: Eukaryota > Metazoa > Arthropoda > Arachnida > Araneae > Theridiidae > Latrodectus > Latrodectus elegans. The sequence continues at coordinate 91,107,663 of CM057816.1, read as the reverse complement.
TCCCCAAGACCCCTTGATCCATGAAAACAGTTATGTAGGCCTTGGTCCCTACTTGAGCTGTCATGCCATTATAGATATATGTATAAACCATGGGAAAGTTCTAGAATAATAAAGGCCAATAATAGACGATAATATTAAAGCAATAATACAGCCAATAATTTTCCAGCAAATGAAATCGTTACAAAAGTAGACATCATTGAAAGAACAACAGAGAACATTCTACAATACAATACATTTTTAGACAAGAATTTCAGGAAACGTCAAAAGACATTTTTTAGATAAGATAAAAGCTCTATCTAAGTCATTGTATAATAATAAATTTCCTTCCAAAGAAAGATTTTGGTTAGGTTAAGGTTTTGGAGCAAACGAAATTTCATTATTTTTATTTATAACTTAATTATTCTTAGTTTAGTTAATAAATTAATAATTATTATCTTTTTAGTTAATAAGTTAATTATGAACTATCAATTAAACACACATACTATATTACGGAATTTTTATAGCAACTAAGAGCTTGCTTTACAAGCATAATTTTATACTCAATTTCACAAAACTATTCATTTACTGCTGCAAAAAATTCTGATTATTTGTTTAATTCCTTTTTTAAAAACTGGAAAAAATTTATAGACACTTTGGAAAGCTAAGATATTTTCAAAAGTCATTTACAGTTCCAAAACTACACTTAGAAGTGAACCTGAAATTAAAATGATCCATAACTACAGATTTAGCTCCTCAAAGAAAATTTAATATCATAATAAGCTGTTACAGTGGGTTACTTCTAAGAATCATAAAATAATTAAAGTACTTTATAAAAATGGTCTGTCTTTTCAATGTAAAAACGACTAGTGGTTTGAGTGAAATAACAGTGTGTTCATCATTCTTATTTGACATAAAACATTTAATTACATTAATCCAAAATCTAAATTTATGTATGGAAAAGCTTTTGAAGTATTATCGTATTAGCCAATTTTGCTTCAATACCAGAGTAACCGTAGCTAATTTTGCGCCAAGTTGAATTAGCGCCACAGGAATCACGCCAAAATATCATAACAATAAAAAAGAACAATGAGAAGAAAAGATTCTTATTCACCAGTTTTATTTGAAAAGAAAATCATTCAACTGTAGGTGGGAAATGAGTCCATAATAACATTGAAGAAAATCAAAACAACGTTTTCTTTTCCCCCTTTAAATCTTAATAAAAGGTGATTCTGTTGATATAATGAAGTATAATTAGCAGATAACATTTTAACTGGTTATGCTATTTTGAACGAAATGAAAAATCCAAGGAATTTATTCATCTTAATAACAGATAAATTTTGCCAAAATTTAGTATTGCCAAAAATATTTCCAACTACTCAATAACTGTACCAAGTAGCGAAAGAAGTATTTATAAGTTAAAATTAATTTAAAACATTTTATACAAATAATTTCTAACCAACCTCTGAGTATTAAGCAAAGCCTCATTGATTTGATACTTTTGACGGGGGGCGGGGACAGGAATTTTCTTACCAGATAAGTTGAAAAGATATAATTAAAAAGTGTTTGAAGACTTAAAACAAGGAAATGAGAAGTTTTTGTGATTTTAAACCTTGCGGCCTAATAGCATATTTCGAATCTGTAATATCTGATTCACATTTCATTTCTATACACTTCTATATTCATTCCAAAATTTTTTGTCTAATCCTGTGTTCTGGATATCAAGTTACTAAAATTTGAGGCAAATTGTTAGTAGCTAGAAGCTTTACAACCAACTTTAGTGTAAAACAATTTTATTTCTGTAGCATCTTTATTCAATAACAATGTGTTTAACAGTTTTTGGTGGCTAGGTACAAGTACTTTTTTTTAAAATTATTATACTCTTTTGATTTATTTATTAAAAATGCAAAAAAACCACTTGAATTGATTCATCAACTGTGTTATAATATTATGTATATTACAGGTTTCCTTCTAATGTATATATATGGCACAGATGCCATATAATCCAAGATGCCTAATTCTGGGTTTGGTGATTCTTTGGATGATTTCCTTCTGTATTTAGCAACCATGTTTTTATTATGTTATAGGTATGGAGACCTATAAGATTATATTTTGGCCATCCCAGTATTTATGTCATTGCGCACGCACATCATAATATGTCATCCTGACGACTTTTCTTTATTGTCAAAAAAATTCAGAATTAGACATCTTAGATTACCCGGCATCTGTGTATTATATATATATATATATATATATATATATATATATATATATATATATATATATATATATATATATATGGGCAGTATTAACAAAAAAATCAATTTTTATTTATTAACCATAAAGGGGTTGATTCTTTCGTGACAGTTAAGATCTGATCCTGAGTACACTGCTTAGTTACGATTTTCATTGATGTAAAATATCCATGACGTCAAACAGCGTTTTATCCTGTAACATCGTATTGATCCGTTGTAAATCCGACTTGTTGACGAATTTGCTGCCTGCCTTCAAGTCACATTCTTTGAGCGGGAGCAAACAAAGAGAAGTCTGAGAATAAGTGTCCAAGTTTTTTCATTAATAAAGCGATTTCTTGTGTAAAGAGCAAAGTAACGTTTTGAGAAACCGTTTTCCTTTGATTCAAGCCATTAATACATGGACAATAGAACAGCAGAAAAAGCAAAATGAAAAAGACATGACAAAACCTCCACTTTATGGTTAGTTTAAATCAGCAAGGATAATTTAAATTTTTAAAAATTTCATTAATTAATAGAGTAAAATAACAAGGAGAACCCACACCCTTGGTAACAAACTAAAAAAAAAACGTCAAGTCAGAACGAAATTCCAAAAATAGTTTCGCTTATCATATCTAGTGTATTGAAGTAAGGTTATCACGATTGGCGTAAACCATAATTATCGCCAACCAAAACCATGTATGCCAAGGGTGTGGGCTCTGCTAGGATCCAACCATTAATAGAATTCTAAATTAAGATTAGGTTACGACAAAAAACTGTTTTGGAGCTTTATACTCATAGGCTTATAGCTCGTATTGAGTAAGATTCAAAAAGAAAGGTGAAATTCTAATCCTTCCTAATTAAAAATTGCTAAATTTGTAAAAAATTTCTTCTGAATCTTAAGAATATTGCTTTGCTTACGCCAACATTATTCTTTTAATTAATATTGCAGAAATAATAAAAAGTAAATTTGTAAAACATGGGCTCAAAATGTACGTTGAATTTCTTAAAATTTTTTCTTTAAAAATTTTATTTTGTATATTTTGTCTTAATTTTATCATTGTATTGTTCCTTGCCTTTATTTTTTTAGTGGGAGTTGCTATTGGTGAAATCCCATTAAGGCAAATATCTGAGAACTTCTTGCGTTCGAGGAAGTACTTCGATGTTATTTAATTTCAAGATAATGGGGCCATGATATTCGCATAAAGAAAGTGAAACAAAGGTCATTGTATACACCACTTACGAGAGTCACAAAGCACGAAAGTCAGATAAAAATCATTCGACACAAGTTTCCGCTCAATGGTTTCGTAACAATATAGTTGACCGTGGTCATTCTTACCAATACTGCCCACAGCCAGTTGCGTTTGACCTTGGATCTCGAAAGGGAAACGATGTCGCAATCGTCCATTAGTGCCATCCATTTCAATTTTATTTAATCGTCCGATTTTCCTTATGATTTTTAAAATGAAACGCTATTTGCTTTCTTTGCTTCTTGCAATCTTCCGGTTTCCAATCCAAAATTCCTTTTTCCTTTTTTTTATTCATTAAAAAACCGTCAATTTTCTATCATGAAGTGTAAGTCAATATAAAAATGTCTTTAATCATTATTTTGGAACAATTTTAAGGCACGTCTTATATAAATATCGGGAGATTTATCATGACAAATGTGCAATTCATTTAAAATCAATAGCATCGTACACAGACAGCCTTGAAATATCCTACTTAAAAGGACACACGAACACCGAAGGTTAAAAATTAAATTTTTATGGAAGAAGCAAAATTTATAAAGAAATTGTATATTCTCATTAAATACTATAGTTTTATCATTCTTATTAAAACATTATTAAGAAAAATGTCAACAGTGTAAATATTTATATGAGTGTAGAATATTTTTATTCAGTTACACGTTTTAGTGTGTTGTCATCATTTAATTGGCGAAATTATTGTCTTAGCAATGCTTCTTCTGTGGAAATAGCGGTATTCTGAGCTAAAAAATAAATATTTAAGTCTGAAAAAGCTGGCGCAATTTGGCGATATTTTTGGCGACTTGGCTACATTTAGTACCGTTTTTGGCGACAAATCAAACGTCAACTTTCTTGAAGTTTCAAGTAGATGGAGCTAATAGGAGCCAAGTTATCTTAGGCTTACTATAGCAATGTTTTGGCAACTTTCAAGACTGATGCAGATGAGATATAAATATGTATCGGTGTCAGCAGAGTAGTGAGTGAATTGAATGTAAAGCAAGGAGTCAGATGCCAAAGTTATCTGCTAAGAAAGTTGCCGTATTTAATTTCTGTTATTGAAACTGTATAGGTTATTTGACCTATGTTAAAGGTTCAAGCTAAAGTAATTGCAGTCATTTGGATTAAGAGAATTGCTCATGAGCTAAGTTTCTTTAAAATGAAACTAATCTTTACTTCTACATGATCATATTTTCCTCGCCACGAAGAAAATTGGAACAATATTGTTTGAAATATTTAAGATAAGGTTGATATATATCTTTATGCTTCATTATAGTCAATACAATCCCTTATTTCTTAAATTTTGTTGAAAATTGGTTAAATATTTTAGAATTTATCCATTAAAACCCCACTTTTGATCCTAAAGAAATAGCATATTCTTTACCGAGAAGCGAAAATTATATAATTTAGATACAATGATTTTTTTTTTGTGCAAAATTTTATTTTAAATTTAATATATTGTAAATTGATTTTTTTTGTGCAAAAGTTGACTAAAAAGGGATAAATAACGGTAAACGAGCTGAATGATATACAAAGCTAAAGCTCTACTGGGTTCAAAAAATTTCTTGTTGATAATTTTGTCGTTTAAAAGAAACATTACAATTACAAATCACTAAGGGAAGAAACTAAATACAGCAAAATATTTAATTTTGTCTCATTGAAAAAAAGGTATTATTACATTATGCTTATTCAATCGATCAAATGCAATTGTTAAACAGTTTTTCCTCCAGAAGTAAACATTGTCGTTTGAATAAATTTTTTAATCAGTGATAATTGTTTAGTATATAAAATGTATTATTTTTAGTGGTTTCAGAAAACAAGCATTTTAAAACAAAATATGATTAAAATGGAATATTAATGACAACAATTTATGATTTTTTTTTTAAATCTTTCCCGTTACGGTGATCACCAAAAGTGGGGGTATGATAGAAAAATAACACGATTTCTAGCATAATCTTTGACATCACATTAAGCTATGTATTTGTTATTTTTACCATTTCTTAGTTTCTGAAGTAATTCTTTTATTACATTTCATTATTGTTTTACGAAAAACTAAGCATACGCTTCCTCAACGAATATTTCTAAAAAATGGAATGATTTAATATTTTTAAATTCATGCTTGTGAAAATATGTGTTTCTCCTTTACGAAAACTGAGAAAATTTTAAAGTAATTAATAAAAAAAAAAAAAAAAGAAAATGATGATTCAAATTTGACAAAATTATTAAAAATTTTAAATATAGAAAAACGCAGATAAAATTTTAAAAATTTCATTTCTAATTTTAATTAATAATTTCATTATTTATTCTTTGTAATTCATATTTGAGCTAATAAATTATTGTTAAGGATATAATTAAGGTAAATTTATCCAAACTCAAATAATTGAATTATAAAAATTTTTATCATTGTAAACTTCCTATTAAAGCTGCTTTATAAAATTAAAGACGGGTAAAAATTAATTTCTTTGTTAATTTTACACAGGGAGAAAAAATTTTTTCTCAATATGTGAAAGTTTAAGAAAAATATTTTGAATTTTTTATATTAGTTTTAATATTAAACAATTGTATTAAAATATCAGTATTAAATGGATGGATTAAGCAAATGACTAATGTAACAATTAATACTGAATTTTTAAGAAAATCTTCTGAGCTATTAACGATTTGAAGTTTTCTAAGCAAATGTATGTTTCGACAGTAATTGAGATACGTCCTTTATTATGCTTTAATTCACATTATTTTGAGCAAAATACCCTTCCTATATTACTTAAATTATAAAAAACAATTTTTAAGTGAAGAACGCTTTCTTTAAGAAGCAAATCTCTTCCACAGCCAATTTTCAATCTCATTTTTGATACTTCGTCAAAAGTCATGATAATTTCTGCAATAATCGCTTTCAAGGAAGGAAAAAATTCTTTCAAGCAAATCTTAATTTTGCTTTCAAAAACTGGTGAAAAATCATTACAATTTCAAAAAGAAGGAATAATTAAGGTGCAGTTTTGCGAAAAAATGGTTCTCTATTTATGAAATCGTTTATTAATTTTTAAATTATGCTTTCCATTAATTTTAGTACCTTCTTTGTTTAAATTGCAAAAAAAGGCCCATTTTTTTAATGCGCAAATATTTATCAAATGAATAAAGAAATCTTTTGACTTAATCTAACCATTAAAAAAATTTAACCTTTTTTTTATACATATTTTCATAGTTTAATTGAAAATAATTTCTTTTTGTATTTTTCATCAGTGAATTCTCATTTAAAATCAAAATTTGATATCTAAAACTGAAAGGAAATCATCTACATTTTTTTCAAGCAATTATTTTTAGTAAGAAAAATAACTTTAATTTCGAAAACTGATATAAATAAATTCTAATCCATTAAATAATGTTTCTTATTTTTTGTTAATAATATATTGATTAAATAATATCTTTTTGTTAAATTTTTGAGCTGTATAAACATAGCAAAATTGAAATAAAATATTTTCTCCTATAATATAATAACATAAAAATATTATGTATCTTTATATCCTTGGGATTATAGGGTATCGGCTTTCCGTCTGGTAGGGCGGAGTTCGATTCCAAATGCCGCCAAAGACACAGCGAAGATATGCGATATGCATGCTCGTTAAATCTGTAGAATCCTAATCCTGTGGTCGGTCGTTGAACAGTTACCATGGGTATACTGGTCTGGCGAAAATTTCCTCCCCCTTCACGTTAATGTCAAAATTGAAGGAGTGGATCCTCTGGTGCTGCCAGCTATTGGAGAAGCTTAGAGCAAAGTCGTACTTTTACCTTCTTGGTGCTCATGTTAAACAAAAGACGCACCCTGCTGATTTATACTTGCATAGCCAAAGGCATGTCAAAAATAGTAACAACCACCATTTAAAAACATTAAATCGAATAATTCGATGTAATGTTAGTGTTTTATGATGTTATATCTTATAACAAAAAATGTAAGTAATATAAATATTTGTGTGAATGACTTATACTTTATTTAATTTCTTGTTTCATTGTTCTATTTTTCGTTTCATTTGTGAAACTTTTGCATTAAACCACGCTCCTGCATTGAAAATAGTGGTTTTCGGGGTTGAGAATCTATGAAATCTAAGACAGTTTGGTGGCACTTGGCGATATTTTGGCCCCAAAAATATAAGTTAGCATTCTCGAACTTTCGAGTCGATAGAACCTATAGGAGCCAAGTTACCATAAGCTTACTATAGGAATGTTCTGAATAATTCCGGAACCTCTGCCGATGAAGTATAAATATCGGCCTCAGTCAAAGTGACAGTGACTCAAGGAGGCAGACACCTGCGTTGCCAGCTCAGAAAGTAGCAGTGTTTAGTTTCTGCATTATATAAACTGGAAATGTTTTTGGCCCATTAAAAAGCTTCAAGCTGATGTAATTGAAAGAAAATGCGAATAAAAAAAAGTGTATAGAAGAGATCTAATACACTGGATAAGCCCATGCAAGAAGAAAATCGTTACAATGTAAATATAATATGGGTATAAACCGTATTCATTTTAAGGAAAAGTATTTTTATTTCATCTCATGGAATAACATCTTAAAGAAAAATTAGGCATTTTTTCATATGCCTTTTTTAAGTACTGAGTTTATTTTTATTATGCATTGTAATATAATCAAATTGTACAAAATTATAATTTTTTAAATTGAAAAAAAATTGAAGGAATTAAAAAATTGGAGAAAAATTAGTTCATCAAAAGTGAATCGGAAAAAATTATGGGATTTAAAAAGAAAAAAAAAACATATATAACATTACTTTTGTACATGAAGATAAGTATAAAGCTGTCATAAGCAACAGAAATATTTATGATCTTTGTGCTATAGTGGACAGCGGATAAATAAATTACTTTCCCACATGTTATAATCTCTTTTACAAATTCAAATTCTCACAAAAACTTACATATCTGGAATTCGTTAAATCATCAATATTTCTAAACCTAAAATATACACAGGAGAAAATTATGAGAAAGAATGATCGCAAAAGGGAACTCATTTATTTAAGTAAACATGAAGTGTTGTACAAATAAAAAAGGGGTAAAAGGAATTTAATAAATCAATCAACCAAGCAGAAATACGAATTGTTTAGCCTCCGTTGTAAAGTTCATGTGCTCGATTTCTATTTCTGGCCAAAATGTTTGTAGTGATTTCGAATTCTTTTTTACGGTTGGCCTATTAGACCTCGCGTATTAAAAATTAGAATCAAGACTTAAGTAAATAAACAAACGCCAACTATATAGAAAAATTTGGAAAAGATACGAAAAGAATCAATTTTATTTTTTAATAATTCTGATTACACATATGTATTGTTATTATACTAATTACACACACACACACACACACACACACATATATATATATATATATATATATATATATATATATATATATATATATATATATATATATATATATATATATATATATATATATATAAGGAAAACTATAAGGTATAAAAAGAAAGTGTCAAGTTCTTATCATTAAAAAAAGAAGCATGTTGTTTGAGGGAATTTTATTTTACTTTAAAAAAAAAAAGGGATTATTCTGAAGGACAGAATAAGACATTAAAATCAAGGAAAGGTTGGAGCTAAAAAGTATAATTTATCTCAACTTAATTTTAACACAAAAGGAAAGTCTATTAAGAATCTAAAATGTCTTAATAAATGTTTCAAACGCTTTTTTTTTCTCTCTTTAATATTCCTTTAGTAACATCACGAAAGGCACAAACATGAACAACAAGACTGATTGTCACTAGACACATTGACCGTCGGTGTTGAAATTGCTGTTTTTCAGTTCTGAAATGAAGACGAAAATATCTTCTTTCTGAAGCGGTGCTTAATGTAAAACAATGATGGAACAGTTGTCTCAAAAACCAATGCCATTGCACTCGTTTTTTTTTCTTCGACCGTAGGTGAACAAAATGTTGTTAGATGCTAATGTTCCAAACTATAACGAAAAGATTGTTGGATATCGTTCTCATTTTATATTAGGATATCGTTAGGATATCGTTATTGATTAGGATATCGTTCTTATTTTCGGAAGATAATGAGTTCGAAAGTAGACATATGTTTCGTGACCACCCAACATATTCAGTCTATCACGCATCATACAGTGTCCGCTCGTATCATCTGATGTCGTCTCCATTTCAGCGAAATATTGCAAGGCACCATTTGCTTCACTTACCCTTGAACCAAAATAGTCGATTGCACTGCCAATGGTAAAATAAACGACTGACATAGACAAAGGAATGGAACGACTTTCTTCTTTACTGACACTGACAATTCCCTCTTCTGCCTGCTACACCACGATGGTCGGATTTGGTTCTGAAAACACCGTGGGGAAACACTGCTGAACGGTTGCAATGTGCATTTCTACGCTGGTCTTGCCCTCGGTGTCATGGTTTTTGGTGGTATTGAATCTCACTCCCGCATCCTTCTAGTGATTATTGATGGTACTTTGAACAGCCAGAGCTCCGTACCAATCAGATCGAATTGTTTCTTTGGGCTTGCTTGTTCTCCGTATTTATAACCAATCGAAAAAAATTTTCCCATGCTTGATCAATTGTCCCGGGATATATCACCTCTTGCTTCTTCTATATTATATTCGACAATCAAGGCTACAATTGTTTTACGAAGTTCCAAATCCAAAATAACCTAGTTTTGATAAGGTCGTCAGAAAAGCCCTTTACGAAGATGAGATAAAGTTGTTTAGTATCAAGGGAGACCATATTCATATACAATATGTGCGGTGTTTCCTCATTCTCATGGCATTTTCTACATTTAAGGTTTTATTGAAAAAGTATAGTATTGAAATTATTTTCTTTATCGTGTCTGAAGAGACAGTTCTTGCTAAAAATGGCCTCCGGCTCTTCTCGCCCCGTAGATGCACTGGAGATCATGTTTTATCTCTGATACCGAAGAATTCAGATTTACTCATTTAGTTGATTTATTCTGGATTTTCTTACCTCGTAAAGAATGGTTTATCTCAGAGTTTCTACTAGCAGGAGCAGGATTTTTAAATCTCAGGAAATAAAAAAGGTTCACCCAACATTGCCTGAGTTATTAGCTAAGGCAAAATAATCTAGTAGTTCGTTTGGCATACTACACGCTCCGTTAAGATATTGTAACCACAGTGTTTTTTATTTACCTTAAACAAGAGTTGCATAATATCAATTTGTGGAAAGGAATTCGCGGACTCTAAAAATTTTTTTTAAAAAACATACTACAGTTTTTTTTTCTGCTGACGCCCCTAATGGCTGCCTAAACCCAGGATATTTAAAGCACTTTGTAACGTGCATTCAGAAAATATATCTACTTATTTTCGCTCCGATAAATTTGTGAATTGGCTGCAGGTTTCATGGTGGGAATTGTCACTATGATATCTTCAGATATTAGTTAAGTCTATGCCATATCTATCTATCTTAAAATAATCGAGTGGATTTCACTCAGAAGGAGTGATATTTCACTCTTTCATTGTCACAAAATTCAACCAATCTTTAAGATAGAAATTCACTCTTTTGAAAGATGTGAGTAAACCACTCATTTTAAGAGGAGTAACAACATATCGTCTAAAGGGATAAATTATATGAAAAAAAATTGAGTTTCAATATTTTATAGAAGTATTGCTGGGGGGTTTTTTATATTGACAATTTAGTGCAGAAATTAGATTTTGAATTCTTTATTTAAAGGATTTATTTATTTTTTTTTTTGACAGTTACAATATAAAGATATGATTTCTTTATTCAATAATATAAAAGAGAGAGTACAACTGAATATGACATTTTGGTTGATTTGGAAAATTATAGTGGTTTTTAAATTACATACATTATAAAGCAAATTGTTCAGTCATCTATTACATATTTATATCGATTTAGTTTGACGTCTGAGGGTAGCACTTGTTTTCCAGTTTAGTTTACTATGGGCCCATAAGTATAAAATTAACTTTTACAAACATTATTAATACAACAAAGTGTACACAATTTAAAAAATACACAAATATTTTATATAAGTAAATATAACTTAAGGTCTTTTAAAAAAAATCCTTTATTTAATAGCTAAAATTTATTTTTGAATATTGATAATATGCTTTTCTGAATTTACAGGAGGATAAAGACAAATAATTACTTATATTACATAAGTCAGTTTTGTTCAACAGATTATTCTGTTGAACAAAACTGACTTATGTTTTTGCAAATAAATCTTGTTTTATGATATATTTTCCAAGTTTAGTTTAAACTGAAAACAACTTCAATGAAACTAAGAATGAAATTAAAAATGAAATGCAAGATTATACAAAAAACATTTATTCAATTTTTAATACAGAAAAAATTAAATAAAAATATGCATATAAAAATCCTTATGTTTATGATGTCAAATTAATATTGGAGCTTAATTTTTTGAATTGGCAGTTTAATAACACAAAATAAGAATAAAATGATAATATGAATTCCAATGCATGTATTTTGCAAAATTTAGATCTTGATCGATTATAGTAAGAATATATTAATTCAATTAAAGACCCAACTAGACCATTTTTTAATTTATAAATACAGTAAGTTTGTCATCGTACTTAACATTAAACGCATGATAACATTTATATAAAGTATTGAATGCTTTTTAATCTTGCATATTCGATACCAATAAATTACTATTCTCAGGTAAAAATATTTCATATTCAGTTCTTGCTTTTGACCAAAGCCAAGCAAATATAGTTGGCTACTTTTGAACGCTGTTGTTCTTCTAAAGATCTCTTCACCCAATACGGAAAAAAAGCATAATAACTAAAATTTCTATAGCATTGCTATCTCATTAGTATCTATATCAACTTTAACACTGAAATTATGTAAGAATAATACTTCAAAAAAGTAAAGCCTTATTTTTCTGCAAGGAATCTAATATCTATGTAATTATATTCTGTATTAAAATTATATTCAGCCTAAAGAAAACACCATCCTCAATTCTTACATATTTATTCCATGTTATAGGACAGGGTTTTGAATATATGATAATATTCTAGGACTATATAGGACATTTACTAAGAAAACAGTCAGCTTCTGGATATTAAATATCAAATTTCAAATCTATCTGTAATAAAGAGAATAATTATTCCTATTATATAAAATTAATAGAAATTTTATTACAATTTAAAGCAAGAGTAATTTGTAAAATAATGTCATTCTCATTAATTAATTATAACTTAATAACTGAAGTTAGTAAATTAATGATTATCAAGCAGTTTAAGGAAATTTTTATAAGAATGTGGCAAAAATGGTGAATTATTGATATACACAAATACAAAATAATTTTGGATTTTTTCTTTTTGTTATGAAATAGTTATAGCCCCTATCATAATTTACAAAATGGATTATTAATCATTAAAGTAAAATATATACATGCATACATAAATTTATTTCTAAAGTTAAAGCATTTTTGAATCAATCAACTATAACTGAAAAACAGATAATTTTTTTTAATAAATGAATAATTTTTTTTTTACAAATTACAACAAAAAACGTAAACCTTGATTTTGTATCACATACACTAATATTCAAATATATTACAAATAAAATGATTTTTTTAAAATACAAGATTGAAAATTACAATATAGCAAAAAACATAAGTAATAATGCATATTTTGTAAAATATAGATTTTAATTTTACTTTCTTTTTGATCATGGAATCATTAAGCAAATATCAAAATAACAATAAGATCTTTCTTCCATTTTTATTTGAAAAAAAAACCCTTTCTCTATAAAATTTCAACTGAACTTTTTGGCATTAAAGTAAACTATAACACACTATTCATATGCAATCAAAAAACTTGGAAATTCATGACATCATTTTTCATATTCTACCATTAAAAATCCAGATATACAAATTATGTCATGAATTGTAAATTTTGGTGTGTTTAAGTCATTGTGGATTTTTTAGAAGATAATATTGATATTAAAGTTTAATACTTTCAAGAATATTTTAAAATTCATCCTCAAATATGCAAAAAAATACAGATTTTATATTACCAATGTGTGTCTCCAGATCCTCCTATTGGCCTGAGAAATGTCAAACTCCTTCTAAAACGGGTTATGCATCACCAGCGAAAAATTTATTACAAAGAGAATGCAGTTGATGCCTCATGGAGGACCCTGCTGACCTCATGTATCCCAAGAGATCTACCTAGATCTATAGGGGTCTCCTACTTCAGGTTACTTACTGAGCATGATTTTCTCCAGAAACATCTATATCACATGTGGATTCACCTAACTGCATTTTATGTAGGAAACATGTTGACATGGATGGCAAGCATCTTTGGAAATGTTCTGCCCGCCAAGAAGCCCGCTCTTCTTCACATTTCAAAACGCTCTCCACTCCTGGAGATACTTCTTTTCTTTATAGGACTGCAAGACTTATTATGCTCGAAAGAGCCAACATAAGGACGTAATTAAAAAAATTTATATATTACCCATGTTTCGTTGAAAGCAGACAATTTTGGATAGTTAGAGAAATAAATTCAGTAATAGAATAGAACAATAGATGGTGTATTTTTCTTCACAAAATGTTATTTAATTTTACACATTTTCTCCATATGTTCAAATATTTTTTCTCAATGAATTTCACTAGGCATTTCAAATAGTAATCATTTTATCTGAAAGGAAAAATACATGCATATACACCTGTGTTTACTCAGTAATATCATACATGTAAAAACTAAAATATATGTAAAATATAACATTTAATACAATATAAAAATCAGTGCTTAGCAATGCTTAAGAGAATATAATAAGTGTCATAATGTAATATATATAATTGTGAGTTGAGAAATATATTGTACCGCGCTTCAGGATTCGTGTCGATTGAGAGTTGGATAAAGCAACCACTTAATGAACGCAAGACTTTTCTTCGAAAAAATTCCACTAGATATACCAGCTGTAACAATCACAATTATACAGCTACAATTCGTCAGATACAATAAGTAGCAGCTTCCAATCACAGATCTCAAACACCTCAGACAGAGAAGAGCTTCTTTAGAATAGCAGTCACGACTAATCGTCTTCACTCACTGACTGTCTTCGCAAAACTGCTTGACTTCTATGTCGGGCAGCGGTATTTATACCTGACTTGGTGGAGAAATCTACCAGTTTCGCCAAGGTTCTGGAAGCTTCTAGGCTATCTTGCTAAATACTGGTTCTAGAGCTTAGGTAATGGATGTTTCCAAAAGTATGTATTTCTCGCCAAGAATCTTACCAACTGTTGCCAAGTCGCCTTTCCAAAACATCGCCAAGTCACCAAATCATTAGAAAACCCGCTTTTAACGCACAACACGTCTAAATACCGCAATTTTTGCCCAAAATGTGAGTATTTCCAATCTGTCTGAGATATTTTAAGACAAATACAATTATTATTTATAAATTTGTAACAATGTTTTATTTTCTACTGAATATATAATTACTTGAGTGACCGCTATGAGGAAAAGTGTCGTTCTCATGATGTAAAAGTAGCTAGTTTTTCTCAACACAGAGAAAAAGCATTGTGACGAGAATGCATTAACGATAAAAGTTTTAAATAAGTTTATGTCTTTCTGCTGGTGTAAGAGATAGGAGAGAATGCCAACCTAGATGTCAAACTCGTCACTTGTCTGTCTTTCAATAATGACCCGATTGGCTGAATTTTGCGACTTCAGCAACAGAAATAGGAACACATTACATTTTGATGCAACCCAACAAAATATAAGCTATACATAATGATTATGAAAAATTCACTACTGCTTACTGATGAAAATTTTTGATAAATTTATAATTTCATAAAATGGAAAATATAAGTTAAAATTATTAAATTTTCTAAAATAATTTCGGCTATGTTTCTGGAAGCTTTGATGAAATAGCCAAATTTTAAACAGTGAAAAATACCTATTTATATGCTTGCATTTGCTTACTAAGCATATCTGTATTCGTATGCAAGATGTTAATAAAATAGCCTCGTGTTAATTGTTGTTCATTATTGCGTTTTTAATTTCGTCACTTAGTTATTTTTGGCTCAAATTTGGAAAATTTCTTAGTTATGAACTTATCGGTATTTCTCTCTAGCTTATCTCTTTAGAGTACAAATGAAAAAGATTTATTTGCTTACAGGAAACATTAAAAAATAAACTATTTGGCACATCGCGAACATTTTTAGTTCCATCCAGTTTACACAGCAGCAAATCTGTCCAAGGAATTTTTATGACTTTATGAACAGCTGAGAATTCGCTTTTCATAACTGTAATAGAAACATTTTAAGATTTTTTTATTAAATTTAGAAGGATTTTAAAAAAAACCTTTATGTGAAATGTTTTTATTATTTTATGAAAAAAATGCATAAGCTATTTAATAACACATTTTAGTATTTAATAATAGATATACAAATATAAATACTTTACACACAATTTTTATGACTAAGTAGTTTCGATGCTATATGTTATGATAGTGAAATTTAACAGGTTCTTTGTTCGTGTGTAGAAAAATGTATATATAGTTATTCTTCATTATTTTATTTTATTTTATTTTATTTATTTATTTTTTGAATATTAAATGTGATTTGCAGTTTAAATATATTTTACAAAAAACAAACAAATACTTAAGAATACAAGATACACAAAGAAAAATATTAGCGACTAGAATATAAGGCACATGAAAGAACAACGTTGGAGACAAGAAGATTTGACTTATAGAAGAAGAATATTGGAGACAAGAATATAAGTCACAGAAGAAAAATATTAGAGTTAAGGATATAAAATACATATTCAAGAAGAATATTGCAGACAAGAACATTAAAGTTATTCTTTTCAAAGCTATAATAATTTATGAAGTGATGAAAGGGGAAAAAAATCGATTTTCTTTATGTTTTTGAGCATGTTAATGTATAAATACAGGAAATTCTAGTATTACCATGCACATAGTTATTTGATAAGCAGCAGACTTATAGCTAAATGGATGACAGGTCTGTTGGAGGAATTCTGCACCGTTTTCCCTGTTATTAGGGGAGCTAGCTAAGTATTTTAAAAATTAAAGATCAGAAGGTTCAGGGTAGAAATATTTTTATTGCAAACTACTGACAACACCAAATAGCATTAGTTAACAAATATTACAGTTATTTAAAGAACGGGTGGACTTTAGCTGCCAAAATATTCACCCAATCTTTAGTTTTCCTAGAAGAGTTCTTCAAGGCAGCAGATGGCTATCAATGAATGTTAAAAGCAGACTGCAATGAAAAGTTAAGATTTAATTTTTGGTCGAGTGGGACTAACAAACAACCGACGTTTCAACTCAATCTAAAGATAACCAAAATGCCGTACAAGACACCACTTTCTTTTGATTTTTATCAAACCACTATGAAATATGGCACTTGCTGTAAGAACAGAAGAACTATCCTGTTGATGCAGGAAAAGACTTGTTTCAAATTGTTACCATGTAATGTGAAAATCATTCCATTATCTAAAATATCGTCATTTATATTAGAAATCATCGGCCCAGTTGTTAAATTAACGAGTTCAAACTAGAAGAACCACCCAAAAATGTGATAATACCATCAACGAGTTTCCCAGCCGACACAATACACTCCTCTTAATATCATTTGCAAAGTTTTCATCAGGTCTATAAATACGAATCAGAGCACCAGACTATGTGCTGCGGTTTATCGCTCCTCATGGCCTTCTTCTATTGTTTCAAAGTTCAATTGTGTTGCAATTTGCAGATGAACCAAGGTATCATAAAAAGAATCACCTTATCCATAATAGTCTTGTTTCTGCCTTTGTAGCTGAATTGAATCAGATGTTCTCTGCAACTTCTGATAAATATGCTTACCACAACACACTTCCAAATTCTTCGCTATCGATAAGTTTATTTCTTGAGTCATCAGAGCATTAATTCGAGCTTAGATTTCCATTTGACTATGATAGGCCTAATTGTTGACTAAAGCAAGTATAACTGCCTTATCAATATTGACGAATATCAAAATTCATTAGAAACTTTAATCATACTTTTTCTGAATTTTTTAAATTTTTTTCTGTTATATATATATATATATATATATATATATGGATCATAATTAAATAAATATATATATATATATATATATATATAATATATATATATATATATATATATATATATATATATATATATATATATATATATATATATATATATATATATATATATATATATATATATATGGATCATAATTAAAGAAATATATATATATATATATATAATATCAATTAGGAGTTCCAAAGTTATTAGGGATGTAATATTAATAAGAATGCCAATACATTCGGATAAATTCCAAAATATACTAAAATATGTAATACTAGAAAAAATTACGGCTTGTGAAATAAGATAAAGAATATTTAAGCCCTTTTTAATTAATAAATTTACATAAATGTACATTATTTAATTAAAAAATTAGTGTAAAAATGTTTAAAAAATGATCAATACATGATCTTCATGTATCATATTAAGATGGCTTACGCAAATGCAAATTAGGCTAGCAATAAAATGTAGATTAGATTAAACTGTAGAATTCATTATGTGATAAAAATATAAAATTCATTATTTGATAAAAACTGTAGAATTCATTATTTGATAAAAATATAAAATTCAGTATTTGATAAAAAAAAAATGTAGAATTCATTATTTGTTGCTGGGGTGAGTTAGGAATCAAGTAGAATAAAACGCCTTTTTCATTCACTTGGAAACTAAATTCATTACGACGTTTTAGTAAATAAGAAATTTAAGGAACTTTTTTTTTCATGAAGTGACGAATCATCCATCAGGACATTGTCTTGTACTGAAGTGGCGGCGGAAACATCAGTAAGAAGCAGTATTTATAAAGTTTGAAGCGTGTGAAGATTTTCACAAAAATCAACCCACGGTATTCTGATAAAGGTACGTCATCAAATAAAAGTCTTCTTTCTGTATAAGCACTTATAGCAAAGATAGATCACATCAGTTCTTGAAGATCATGCATATGTGTAAAGCTCCTTTTAATCCATGTAAATGCATAAAAAAAAAACTGTCCAATCAGGGAATGATCAAATCCTCATGATTACATGATCAAGTATCTTCGTTTTTCGCATGTAAACTTCTCCTTCCCTCCGGACAATGTTTTTTTTTTTTTTTTTTTTTGAAAAGTATTACGGGATACACTTTTCCAAAAAAATAATGTTCAGAGGAAAAGAGAAGTGTATTTTTCCGATTGAAAAACATTTTGAGGCACTACAGCAAAAGCTAATGTTTCACCAATTGTCACTTTCAGACCAGTGGATGTCCCGCGTCCCATATTGCATTGCCCCTCGGTAAAAATTTCACTGCAGACCAAGTGGTAAACTGAAAATATAAATTTACATGGCCCTTTCAATAGACTCAGACCCGAATTTGATAGATTTCTGTTGTGAAGGTACTCAGAGTCCCACAAACAAATCCTGTGTGCAGGGGCTGGCCATATCATGATGCTGAAACATCTCTTGCATAAATGGAGACACGCTGTGCTCGTCCTGTTTAAAACTGTTATGGTATTCTGCTTTGTTTCATTATCTGTTTGTGCTTGCCTGATTTGCATAAACAATCTCAATTAATTCAATCAAACGAATTTATGGCTCTTCATGTGTGTGTGTATATATATATATATATATATATATATATATATATAATGCAAGATTAGATATAGAATTGAAAAGTACAAGAATATATAAAAACACTTATGCTTAGTAATACATTAAGCGCAAAAGCAGCTAAAATAGAATTACTAAAATGTACTTAATATTATATTTTATAAAATTAACAATCGAAACATACCAAATGGAAAACAATAAATTGAAAATACTTGGAAAATTTAAAAGAAAAATATCAAAGAAAGATATAAAATGGAACGAAGTACCGACATGGCCAGCTTCGTCAGGGGGTGTTGACCATATTGGCACAAAGTATGGCTTTTCTTCATTGGCCCAAGAGACAGTCTTAAAGAAGCCAGTACACCCAGAAGCCACACCAAAATATCAATCTAGAATAAAAGAAGTAAATAATTAAATAGGTGTACTGGCTTCATTAAGACTGTGTTTTGAGCCAGTGCATAAAAGCCACACTTTGTACCAATGTGGTCAACATCCCCTGACGAAGCTGACCATGTTGGTATTTCGTTCCATTTATATCTTTCTTTGAAATTTTTCTTTTAAATTTTCCAAGTATTTTCAATGTATTGTTTTCCATTTGGTATTTTGATGTTAATTTTATAAAATATAATATTAACTCTCTCTCTCTCTCTCTCTCTATATATATATATATATATATATATATATATATATATATATATATATATATCTTTATATATAAACTTTAATGAATACTTTAAATATAAATAGCTTGTAACATAACATTAAATTCTATTGTTTCATAAAAAATGGAATTATATCTTATTACATTTTTATAAATTTCTTAGAAAATCAATAGCAATTTCTTATATCAATGTACTAAAGAAATGATTTTAATTAAAAACTGTTTAATAAATAATTTGAAACACATTTTAATTTTAGAATTCATAGATAATGAATTGTGGATGATATCGAAGCAGTTAAAAAAATGTCTTGAAATATATATATAATTCAATAATATTCGTAGTTTTGATTATAAATGTCCAAAGTAATTGTTAAAAGCGTAATACATTTTATAAAAGAAACTTTACTGTTTAAAGTATGTTATAATATATTGTAGGACTCTCCTGATTAACTAAAAGTCACAAAGTACAGAATGTTTTGTTAAAATGCAGAAAATTTGTTTTTTGTTATTCTAAATAAAAATGCTAAGTAGAGAATAAGAGAGAGATTTCACCACATAATTCGAAAACTATCTGATTATATAAACTATATATGTAGGAATAGAAGAGTGTTTGTCAAAAGGTAAAAAAATTTAGATTTGGCTATAATTTCTCTAAAATAAAAATGTTTCGTGGTTGGTTAAGGAGGCTACCCACAGAGAAGATTTGTAGTACAAACATGAAAAATACAGCGAATTTTTTAATATATAATGTGTTATGAGAAAAGTACAGAATTCCTGACGAACGACTCTATTGAGACATTCTTCAGACTTTGGCAATCGAGATGACAGGCTTAATAGCCTTACAAAAGTACCCCGCAATTCAAAAATCGAATGCATTCACGCTGGAAGATGAAATTCAAGTAAAATTGTTGCTTTCCACACATTGCGCTTTACTTGAGGCGCCGATGCGTTGCAAAACAGCACACTCGAGTGAGCTCAACAAAAAGCGCCCGAAACTAAGTGGAGAAGGAAAAGTTGTCTCGTCCCAGAGCCGCGGGGCCACATTGCGATTCAGTCAAGGTCCTCGACAAAGCTGAGTACACGCTGCCGCTGAGTTGTTTGTTGGGTTTATGATCCACTTGGTTTTGTTAAAAAATGCTCCGTCCGAGCTTGGATTACGTCTGCGTCAGCGAAAGTTATTTCGTGTCGGCCCACACACCATAAACAAATCGATGCTCGTCCGCGCGTGGTGGCGATTATCTGAGGTTCCCTCGAATACACCATTGGATAACTCACATTGTTGCTGATTAAGAATAATAGATAATTATCGGATTTTTAACAGTTGGACTCCTTACACTTTAAAGGGTAAGTCATTTTAATTTTACATTTTTCTTTTCTATGAAATCATACAAAGTAGAATGAGGTTTGAAAACTGGTTTTTTTTCTCAAGTTTTCATGGAATGTTTCATTCTGATTGGTTTCTTCTTTAAAAAATGTCCTTCAGGCTGTTCGTGTTACTGCTGCACGGTTGATAATTCGAATTTTAACTTATGATTCAAAATATGTCGCTTTATTTTGATGAATATCACTTTATGATTATGTGTCTTTTTTTTATAAACGTGTTGTAATGTTTGTCCTAACTGTTTTGATTCTCATATCGGATATGTGCATTCTTAAATAATGTAAGATATCTTTTAATGCATCCAATTCCATTTATTTATTCTGGCAGAGAAATAAAAGTTCACATTAACACTTTCATTGTCAAGAATAGAAAACCCATAATCTGCCTTTTGGAGGTCGTGATCTTTACACTTTGTTGGAATTCACGTTATTGTTGGGGTCAAATTTATCGCTTATGTTAGTCAAGCTGGAAGCTGAATGGTTAGCTCTCTAGTCTTCGATTCAAATGTCCATGGATTCAATTCGAACGAGTCTTTGATTTTTATAATAGTTCGGAATCCACTATGAACCAAAGATCCTTGTCTGAAATAATTATTTTATGCCAATAAAAAATTAAAAAAAAGACAACTCCTTTGCGCGATAAACAAATTATTACTAGGGTTAAGTGCAGAATATCGAAAGTAATTTAAAATAAGCAAAAATTTATTCCTATTTTTATTTATTTATAAAGAGCTATTGCTCTGCCAATCGTACGCAATTCATTGTTTATTGATTTCTGGTTGATTTGTCAATACAGTAAACATTGTGCCGAATACTATCGAAAATAGCCTTTATTGATATTAACATAGATATTTTTTTTTGCTAATTTTTATATAATTTCTCAGAAAGCTTGGCCAAATAAAATCGAATTGCATGTTTGAATTTTTAATCGTGATTTGTTTGAAAGCTTCTCGAAGTCTTGAAAAAGTGGATAATTTGATAAAAGACTTCACATTAAACATTGTTCTAATTTAACAACATTTTCTTTTTTAATCATTTCATGAAAAACGTTCGTTAGAAAATTATATAGAGCTATATACTAAATAATATTAATCCCCTCAGACTTAAAATGTTTCTATTGTGTTTAAATAGCTGTAGAAAGCTTATGAAATAAGTGTATGCATTGCAGTTAAGAATAATTAAAAAGATGGCGACAAAATTAATTGTGAGAAATTTTGTGTGATTTTTGTTCAAAAAGTTTTTTATCAACAATATTCATAAGTCAAGCCTTTTTTTATTTCCTCATTATACAGTGAATGATACTCTAAAATTAAAAAAAAAACATATTAGAGAATTATTTTATGTGGATTCTTTGATAGATCACATTTTTGCACATGGTGCTATTATCAGAATGTTTAAAATATTTTATTTTGTTCTAAATCGATAATTTTTCAGGTTACAGAAGAAATAAATTTTTTGCTAATACGGCAAAATAGAATGACAAGTAAATTTAATTGCTTCCGTAATTACAGTTAAAACTGATAATCAGTTTGCAGATAAAATTTTCCATGTATATTTGGTCCAAAACTTTAAAATAATTAATTGATTAAATTTAATCAATTTGACTTGTCCTAAAAATATTTTGAACAAATTTGATGCTGTAGTGGCCAAAATTTTCCGACCTAATTTAAATGTTCATGAATATATATGATATCATTATTTTGCAAGTATGTGAATTAGACATTGAAAAATTTAATTTGATTCAATTTTTGCGACAGTGAATCTGATGTACAATGCTAAAGATTTTACAAGAATTCATTCGAACTATTTTTGTGAAACCTATACTTGACAAGATATGCAATGAATCGCTTTTTTTCTCTTGGTAATCGTTGTATAAAATTGCTTTAAACTTTTCTATTTAAAGACTCATCGAAAAGGCAAAATATTGTTATGAATCATCGAAAAGGAAAAATACCATTGATCATTATGTTAGCGATTCTCTCGAATTTAAAATTCATTTGAAATTGAAAACTTTTGATGCTCTGTTTAAAAAGTGACCCAGAAATGATTTTTTTACAGACTTTCTTCCACAAATTAAATTACTATCTTAAGAATTAACCCTATTAATGTTATCCTTTTCGCCTCATCTGTATATATTCATTAAACATTAGATTATCTATAATTAAATCATTCCTTAAATTCTGTATATACTTGATTCTAGAGCATAAACTAGTCGATTGAAATTGAATGTAAACTAGTCACGAAATTAAATGTAAACTAGTCGGGAAATTAAATGTAAACTAACATAAACTCGTGGTGTTAAATTAAATGTAAACTAGCATCATCGTGTAGACTAAATGCAAATGTAGGATTAAAAGAAAATTTATGATTATCATGAAAAGTTGCATAAATTTATTACTATCGATTTACAAGAGGTTCATAAAAAAGTTATGAAAATTACTTAAATTCTTTTGTATTTATTAATGTATTATTGCAAGCATTTTTGTTTTGAAGACAGCGTTGAATAGCTCTTAAAATTGCTTATTTCAATTTCTTCAACAGTTGAGCATTACACAAGAAAGTTGCACAATTTTACTTAAGAACGGGGGAAAAACATTAATTGAGAAACATAACACTTCAATTCCCATTTCATGGTATCTGACATCCTATCAGTTCTTCTATTTGCCATTCAATGGCAACTAAATTCTTGTTGCCAATAAAAATTTGATAAAATAGTAATGTTAGTGTCACAATTAATGGCTTAAATGATGGAGGCATTTATAAGTTTTCTTTTTCCCAACCCGATAATGCAGACCATTTTCCAATAAATTTCTTGGATATTAATCTACTAGTGCATTCATCAATTTCCAAAGTTAATTTTCAAATTATAAGGTACGATGTTTAAGATAATTAAAGTGCTGATTTAGTTTATATCTGCTGATGAAGAAGATCATTGACGGTATAACTTTAAAATTTTCTTATTTTTCTCCCAGGATAAAAATGAAGAAAATTGTTCTTTAATCGTTTTATTTTTTAAGTATTTTTTGAACTGGGAAAGGGACTTCAATTGCTATATGATTGGGTAATTTTCTGATGATTTATGATTGGTTTGATTGAAACGATACCGCAACTTCTCTCACACGTGCCCTTTTATTGTGAATTTTTATCGTTTTGAATGCCCATGACTTCAAAATGCATCCACTGAAGTGCGATTTTGGCTAACATGAAAAATTAGCTTGCGCAATGAATTTTAGGAAAAGTTTTATTTCGTTGATATCTGATAAAAATAATTTTCGTCAAATGCTATCGAATTCTTTTAACTCCTTGAAAGGACTCGTTATCTTCAGAATCTTAAAATTGACTCTTGGTCACAGTTAATTACTGAGTTGAACAGAAAAACAAAGCTTGGCATTGAATTCTAGGCACCGTAAAAGTCATATAATGTCATTTCCATTTAACCACAACTGTACCGCATGATTGCAATTTCGTTTACAAATACTTTTTTTTTAATTGAAAACCAACCTTTATCCTATTTTTTTACTCATATGTAAGCTTATATTAAATGGTGAGGAACGTTGGAAAACGTGGTTAAATAATCCGTATTTTTTAAAATTTTAATACTTTTTCGTATTACATATTGAGGGTAACACGTATAAAAATTTTAATTACTTCAAGTTTGCAATTAAATAGTTTCTATAAAAATAAAAAGAATTGGAAACAATTACGTATTTTCTTTGAAAAAAATGAATAAAATTTTTATTAATATAAAATGTAAGGACAGGGAACATTACATAAACTTACATAGCGTAATGTAGCACTTACATAGCATAATGAGCCACATACACAAAACATAGCATAAATGTTTTGTGTATGTGGCTCATTATGAGTTTTATATCACAAAAAGTCTAACATATATTTTCAAAAATAAAGAGAAAAAAAATGAAGTTTTCAAAGTAAAAATTTCAAAAAATCAAAGAAAATTTCAATGCTTAGATAAAAAAAAAAAGAAGTCACTAATCTTAGTCTTAAGTAAATTGATATTTTAATATTATCATTTGATTAATAAAATCTTTTCTTCAAATTTGTGCATCGATATATTATCACATTTTAATAAATTAATAAAATTTCTTTAGAGTGAAAAGACATTCTTTGGTTATTTCTTTTTGTTAACTTTTTTATGTATAAAATCTGAATTTTTGTTATCCTTACTTTATGATTTATAAAAAATTATAATTAAGGTATAAAAAATCATTTTTTAAAAGTATTCCTTAAAACAAAATTAAATAAAATTTAGGTGTAAAGTATATCTTTTGAAAATCCAATGTGAGAGTAAATTTAAACTTGTTAGTACATCTGCTAAAAAGTGCCATTGTGTGTGTGTGTGTGTGATTACACGAAAAGGAACTTATTCATGGAAAATATTACTTTACAAATCTCTTTGAACATCTTATCTGGAAACAAATGCAAACTTGATGAAAAATTTATCTTCTGATAAGTATTTTTGAGTCTTTTTTTGTATTATATACATAATTCAAAAACGAATCTATCTGAACAACTTATCAAGAAGCAACTGCAAAATTAATGAAAAACTTAGCTCGGGGTGATAAATGTTGGAATAATTTTTTTTGAACTAGTGGGATATATACCCCATGGTGACCTTTGCCATTTTTTTCATCTCCAGGCAATTCTAACGTTGTTGCCACTTAAAAAACCATATATGTGACACAATAATGGCGTAAAACACGTGAAAAAAACCTACCTCGGCAACAGAAAATTTCAAAAAAGCAACAAAAATTCCAATTGTCAACATTAAAGTGAAAACCAGAAACACTATAATCAAAATAAAATAAGGCAAATTTGGCAAGAAATTTCTTGGAGGGATATATCATACTTATACCTTTATTTCTATTAGATACAAAATTCAGAAACTAATGAATCTTTCTAAAAAGCTTATGAGGAAAGAACTGCAAACTTGTGATGTAAAACTCATCGCACTGGATAATAAATGTTTTTTTTTTTCTTTAGATTTAAAATTTATGTATAAGTGTACAAATTTATCTATTTTTACAAGTTTCAAGTTTTACCTTCTGTGATCTCAAGTTCAAGTCTTACCTTCTGTGATCTCTGGAGGAATATCAGGCTATTTATTTGAAAAAAATTAAAAGAGAAGTAGTATAAGAAACGATTAATGAAACAAATAATGCAAAAATTAATCAAATTTTGAGTCCAATGTTAAAAATATAGATGTGGAAAGGAAACAAATTTAACTCAAAGGAACATTATATATTAGGAGCATATATTATAAAGGAACATTATATAAATATTTTAAAAAAACATCAATTTATAATTCAGATGAATTTTATTGTAAAACTGCAGAAATGACTGGTGTTTTAACTTAAACTTTCTCATCGTGGCAATTTTTTTTAAAGTAGTTCATCTGAGAGCAAAATATTTCCTCTTCTTCTTAAAGTTGGGTTTGTATGTCATTGGGCTCCTCTGCTTTTATCAGCATTTTGTACTGTTAACTCCAAACCCAATGTTTCCTAGTTCCAGTTGCTCGGGTCACCCACTTTATTAATAAAGTCCGATAACCCTTTAATGGAGTCTAGGTGTAACTCTCTAGTATGGGTGATGCATAAAGAATTTAATTTAGAGATGGCAAGTGCCTCGCATTCGTAAATGATATACTTGGCCGTTTCCTCTTGCATATGACATTTCCAGCAGACAGGGTCTTGCTGAAACAGTCTCCTTTTATGGAGGTGTTTTCTGAAATAGTAGTGCCCAGTTATAAAGCCTACGATTAAACGTATCTTCTGCCTAGAATATCTTAAAATTTCAGAGGCAATCCTCGCTGATGATCCACAGATCATACTTTAAGTGTGGATTTGACCAGGAGTGTTGAGCCAATCTTCATACATCTTCTGTTTTTCCCACCTAAGAACATTGGTTTTTGCGGTCTACAAATTGATCCCACAGAAAGGTTCTGCACCGATGGGAACAAAAGACGATCCTTGTTTAGCAAGTTCATCAGCCCTTTCATTACCTTCGTTACCTTTGTGCCCTGGCACCCATACAAGGATTACCTTTTTTCTAGTTGCCAGTTCTGTAAGAAGGTTTATTCATTCCAAAATCATTTTAGGTTAGATTACGAATGAATTGAGCGCTTTTAAAGCGGCTTGACTGTCACTAAAAATGAGAATCCGCTTACCGTGGTAGCGCTTCCTCATATTTAATCGCAGACAGTGGATAATAGCCAAAACTTTGCCTGGAAGACCGTAAGGTATCGCCTAAGGAAAATATATCCTCAGTTCGCAACGTAGTAAATTTGAATTTTTTTTCCTATTTTCAAGGCTTTATATTACTCCTAAATAGAATAAATTGATTTCATTTGAATATATTATTTAATTGCATCGTTTCCTAATTTGTGAAGCTAAGTGTATTTCCATGATATGGTCCCATTAAAGTTAAACTGATTTTACAAAGATGAACAGCTTTTCATGTGGGTTTAGATGAAGTTGAAATCGAACCTACGAGCTTTTGGGTATTTTCCAGGGTAATCATTTATTTAGCTGCTGGACATTCTGTTAATAAATACGAGAAAACATAGAACAGATGAAAACAATGTTGCAAACAGACGTGCAAACCTTTTAGACTCGTGAAATGGAACTGGTTTTTTGCATCGACGAAAATCATGCCACTTCCTAAAAGGCATTTTTTCCAGTAAATTACTCTGGAGGGAAATAATTTTTTATTTTCTTAAACTCGAATATTTTTTTAAAACATTTTACTTCCTTTATCTTCCAATTTTTCTCTTCAGCGACTTCTCAATTGGAACATAAAAATGACGCATGATTCATAAGCTCGACAGCAACTTCAAAACACGGAAGTACAGAATGCTTTTCCCAGTTGATTGTTCCAATATACATGAGTTATTGCAGTTTGGCGAGTTTTTATTGGCAACATTATATTTAATCATCGGGTACATGGAAAGAAATTACCGCCATTCTATACGTCACCTGAAAGACATTTTGTATAGAATTTTAAAATGAGAAATTGAGAAGATCTAAAGTATTTGAATTAAAAGTTATCTAAAGTATTTAAATTTTAAAAAAATGCTCTTCGAAATAATTTACAAAAGTCTTAAAATTACGGAATGTAAAAACACATCAACATTTAAAACAAAGTCAAAATTCAACTGTCGATAAACTAAAGTGTCATTACAACTACACTAAGCTACAACTGGTTATGATCAGTTACATTACATATTCTGATTACAAGCATGGTGCCACACACAAACAATAGTTCATAATTCCTATTTTCTAATGTCGCCATCAATACCTTGCAAATATGACTAAAAAGTCACGATTCTGAAAGAATATTTCGATAGTAAAAAATACTAACAATGTAAGAAAAGAATCAAGTGTATAATTCATCATCAATTCCGTTAGTTTACATTTTTTAATCTGAACAGAAATGAAACTTTTTTTGTTTGTTGTGTAGCGTTTCACAATAAATATTCTTCAGTTTATTCTGCGGATCATCACAAATTTTTCCCAGATTTTAATTTGGCTACTGTTAATTTAAAAATATACGATTACTTGTAGCGTAGTTCATTTGGATATATAATTCGACATAAAGATATTGTATATTCATTATTTTAATAAAAGTAATACCATCTATTTGAATGAAAAATCTAAAATAATAACATTTTTCTCGTGACCAGTATTATTAGGTAAACAGTTTACTTTTGTTGACGAAAATTCATCTTTTTTGGGGCCATTTTTTTCTAGTCGATGGGATATTACATATATATTAGACATTGTGTTACTCTTTTGCTACTTATTTTACTGTACATGCGTAAAATCGCATCAATCAGAAACAAAAATGACGCCAAAAAATTGAGTTCATGTCAACAAAAAGAAATTACAGTGGGACCTTCTCAGTTCGAACTACTAGCGGATCTAAATGGTCTTAATTGGTGAAAGTAAAAATAAAACTAACCTATAAATTGAGCCAAGGTACATAAGCAAACTACATTGCACAGTAAAAATTGTATTTTTAACTCAAGAGAATTAAATATAAAGCTGCATAAGATAAGAGAATGGTATTGTCACACATCATTTTACTTACACAACAAACATTAAATAAAAAACTGCCTTGAACATGATAACCCAGGCTTCATCTTCACCAACTACACTTGAGACGCTCAACTGGTTTGAAGAAACTACAGATCTTTTATTGTTTTACTTTAATGGTCATTTCTTGAATAATTAACTGACGAAAATGTGACATGACTGACTATTTTGACTGGTTTTTCCAACCTTACTATTTTGATTTAATTAACATTTATTTATTATTGATGCAAAGTTAACATTTATCTAATTGGGTATGTTTTATATTTCTGAAGTTCTTCACTTAAAAAACTTTTTGTTCATTCTGTTAAATTAAGGAATTTAAAATACGTATAAGTTTGTTTATTTTCGCAAACTTTACGTGGCATCGCTTTTAATTGTATGTGTGTTCTACTTTCTATTTTAATTCTTATTAAATATGCGTTTAGAAACTCTATTTAACGATTTGGTTTCAATTTGGCGATATTAGCGCCAGCTTTCCTGGTTGGCGGGATTTTACACAAGAGTGCTAATTAAGCGAATGAATGATATCTGCCATTTTTATTTTCACACGCTTTACAAAAAAAAAAAAAAAAAAAAAAAAATAGAATATTTTTTTTAATATTGTGCTATTTTATAAACAGTCTATGCATAAGAAATTAGATGTGTGTGGGCGAGGAGAAAATATTAGCCTAATTTTCTTGACAAGTAAAAAATATCAACTTATTTTTTAAAAAAATATCTTAAGATAAAAAAGAAGTTTTTTTTTTTTTTCGCTCACGATTTGAGAAATCAGAGTTAGTGTTTTTGACGTGAGGGACATGCAAACGATGCATGACACAGTGAACGAAAGCGATTGCAGTGAAAGGCCTCCGCAAGACGGTCAGCCGGATGTTGTTTCCCTTTCGGTGCAAGATCCTGTTGCGCGGACGCTCCAGTTAAAGTTCGCGGACCCACTTCGCACCGTCTTCTTCCTGGAGAGAAAGTCTCTTATTTTCCTTTTATATGAGAATCTTATATGTAATAGCTTCTCTTAATAATAAAAAAAATTTATTTTTTGAGGCTAAGGTTTGAAGTGTACCATTAAACACTAAAGGGATTGCAATAGTACATTTACATATTGTTATTTCCGAAGGAGACCAAAAGGAAAACTCGTGGAAATTCAGATAAGGAGATTGTTATTTTTCGATACTATGTGTAAAGTAATGTCCTTATAATACGTTTCAAGATAAGTATTTCTACAAACCTATGCCCTTCAACATAGCCAACCATGTTGTTTGGTCAAATGACGAGATCGATATCTGGAGTCGCATCCTTCACTAAACACCACATCAACGGAGCGTTATTCAATTCGATGGAACTTGTAACATGTAATGGCTTTTTCACATAATGATGTTTGACTTCATCAAGTATTGAAATTGCTACCTTTTAACATCCTCATCGAAATTACCGCGAATTATAAAAAACAGTCAATTTCTGCCAATAATATTTATTAGTTATTCTAGTTCTATCTCTAAAATTTTTTATAAAAAATTCTATTGCTATATGTCTTAACATTTATGGGAATGAATTGGTATTCATCTGTTTTTGACAGAAGTACCATAAAAGATATGAGATTTTTACATTTTTCTGTCTGCGACTTGTGTAAAATCTAGCCATTCAGAAAATCCGGCCTAATTCCGCCAAAATTTTCATTTTATTTCTCAGTGCCTTTTTAAAAATTACAATGAAAAACATTTGTTGTGCAGTTAATCATCTAAAATAATTAACCATTAACATTAAATTCATTATTTTAGAAACAACAACAAATGATTTTAATGGAAAACATAAAATGGTTTATCAAAATAATATCCATAAATTTCGTGTTTAGGCACAAAAATTATGTGTTGCTTTGCGTCGTTTTTTCCTTTTATCGACGAAATTTTGCCCAAATATCTTCAATAAAAAAAAAAAAATTAAATTTACATAAAGTGGCATTTTTTTCCAGTTGAGATCACGATGACGTCAATTTATTACATTTCTTGTTGCTTTAAAATATCCATGACGACAGATAACGTTTCATCGACGTCACATCGTATTGAAACGGCGTCGTAAATCGTACTTGTCAATGAATTTGCTGCCTGTAGACAAATCACATTCTTCGAGCGGCAGCAAACAAGGCAGTGTTCATCGAATATCTGTATTGTCGGGGATTCATTCATGATTTTATATTTATTCATGATTTTTTTTTTTTACTGTAATAAAGAAGTATTTTTTAGTTATAATTTTTTTCCGCTTGTAAACGTTTTTAAAATGATGATATTACCTGTTCTAAGTAATTAGCTTTTGAATTTCTGCGTTATTGCTTCCAAAAAATTGAACTCTTTGAAAATAGAACAGAAGAAAAAGAAAAAAAATGGAAAAGATAAAATAAATCATCCACTTTATAGTTAGCTTAAATGGGCTAAGACGATTTAAAATTTTTTTATAATAATTATCTTTCTTTTTTAAAAAAGAAATGATAATACTTAGATCACATCTGACAAAATTTGTCTTTTTTTTGTGGAAAATAAATTTTTTTATAGAAATTCTAATTAATTTTTTAATTACACAAATACAAAAAAAAAGTTATGTAGCTCATTTACTTTTTATGTGTTTTTAAACAATTTAATTCATTTAGATATTTATTTTATATATATATAAAAAAGAAGTTAAATTGAACTCACACACACAGAATTTTGTTGCAGTCCTCCATTACAAATAAAATATTGGCGATTTAAAATGGTACAAAACTTTTTGGCGAAATATGGAGAATTCTCGAGTCAGCCACAGTTAGGCTTATATCGAAGTTCAGCAAACACTGTTTGCGACAATTGAAGTTAGTGAAGTGTGTTGTGATTACATTATTGCAGTAAATGATGTCTGTTTTATAAAAAATATATATTATATGTTGAGATCAGATATTATTTGAAGTATTCTTACACACAACTTGAAAATTGTACCTTTCCTCCCAATACTTTCAAATGAGATTATTTTCTCTTGACTTGTGTAAAATTGTATCAATAACTTAAATTTTTAATTCAAAAAGCGGAACAATTCACATGATTTCACACTTTATTGTATCTCATGCATAATTAGGCCAAATTATATTTATATGCTTAAATGAGCATATGCAGTTAACTGTAACATTTATAATAAGTTTTTAAGAATTAAGAAAAGTTAAATCGACCCATAGTTTGGTTTTTGTTTTACTTAAGTTCCACCGACATTTTTTGCTTTATCATGTTTCGCATATAGGATTCAACAAGGATATACAGTTTAAATTAGATTAATAATTGCTAAAAACATTCATGCTTAAAATGGGAAATAGAACTTGTGAATTTCGAACGGAAAGACTTAAAGAATTGTTAGGAATTAAATAGTTAAGGGAAATCTTTTTCCTCAAATTAAATAATAAGAAGGTATTTAAGCTACTATATAAGTAATTGACAACAGTTTAACTAAATACCTGGAGTTGGTTCAGACTCGATTAAAAAAGGGCACATGTCCTTCTTTCTGGATTTGAACCCGGAACCATAAGTTTGAGAAAGAAAGTTTTTAAATGATCGATTTATTCTTAAACTGCTAAAAATACTTTTATATAGATATCTGGACCACACATATTACGTGCCATTAAGCTGTGTTATGCTCACATAATTTCCTTGTCTGGGAAAGCAGTAATTATTCTACTAAAAACTGAAAGAATTTTCTCTCTGACTGCCAAATGACGTTCTCTTAAGTGGAGAAGAAAATGACATTTGTGTAACTTGTCAAGCTTCGTTGGAGACGTAATTTCTCCTGCAAGATACGGGCTGCATCGAAACGTGTCACTCGTTTTAAACTCAAAGCTCAGTAAACAAGCTTGTTCATGTGTATTTAGCCAAGTGAAGAATATGAAGTTGAGATATATTGCCACACAAGATCGCTTGCTTAAAAAAGAATATGATGAAAACTACACTCCGTGAAGGGATATTTGAAAGAAAGGTTTAATTCAATACTTGTACATTTTTAGTTTGTTATTGTTATACACATTGCCGACAGCTTATGTGGAAACAATATTAGTACAGAATGTGGTGGGTAAAACCGGCCTATCGCGTAATATTATAAAACATTACGCGTTTTACAATTATTTGCTTATATTCGTAAATTAATTTTTAGTGACAAAATTATTGTGTGTGTGGCCCATATCCTTTTTTTGTGATGACTATGAACTCGATTTTTGAATCCTAGAGGAGTTTTATTTAAACTTTCCAGAAGAGAAGTTTTAGTTATGGTAGTGTCAGTAAGACAGTGCAACATGCCATAGATCAAATCATGATTGTTCCGGGCGTGTTTATACTTGAGAAAACGACTAGCAAAGGCTTGTGGTCTCCTCGGTCACTTGACCTGTCCACTTGTGATTTAATCAAAAGTGGTGTGGTCGGTCGTCGAGCAGTTACCATAGGTGTAATGGTCTGAAGAAATTCCCCCCTCCCTCCAGTTCACTGTCAAAATTGAGGAAGTGAATACACTGGTGGTTCCACCTATCGGAGGAGTTTAGAGCATAGTCGTACTTTCACATTCGTGGTGATCTGGTTAAACGAAAAATGCACCCTTCTGACTTAAATTCGCATATCCAAAGGCATAACGAGCATATCATAAGTAAAAACAACAACACTTATGATTTTTACTTGTGGAAATTGTTAAAGGCAAGAATATTCGAAACAAATCTACCAAGGATTCAGGATGTCATCAATAGCACCATCACACAAGAATTGGCAAGGGTATACACAAATCTCCTCAAGTATTCTCATATATGTGGAGAAGTGGGTGGCGTACGTTTTCACTTCTGCACATATACGCTTTTGGCTAGCGCCAAGACCGAGCATAAAGGATTTGAGTTAGACTCCAGTCATTGTTTAGTAACGGAGTTGAGCGCTGCGTTAGAGTTTTCCTTTTAGGAATTTTTCCTTGGGAACGCTTGGGAATTTTTTCCAGATTTCCTTGCGACAGTTCAATATTCTGAATATTCTAGTATTTGTGCTAAATTTTAATGAAAATATTTGCGAAAAATCTTCCATGCATTCAATGCGTCGTTGATGTGTAAAAAAGACTTGGAGTAGTTTCCCAATTGTATATTGCCTGGTAAATTATAATTACCCGATGTCTTCATCTCAATTAGGTTTCTGAAAATGGAAATACTTTTAAATTTAGCGATGCATCCCCGCGAGTATAACAGAGGATTTAAGAACTTGTTTTTGTTTTGTGCCTGATCAGTTTATTGAGCGTTAGTTTCGAAGGATTTCTGCCAATCATTCGGAGAACGAGAACAACCTGTTTAAGCAAGAGTTTGAGAAGTCTGGTGAAATCCCAGAAAGGGGGGAGGGAGTGATATCTTGGTATTTCCTTTAAAAAAATTAATGAGCGCTGTTGAATAGGCTTTTTTGTACTTTGAAAGGTCATTTATAATGGAAATCACTTTGTTTTAGGGTACTGCTGAAATAAGATAATGGCCTTCTTGCCTCGCAAACTTATCCACCCATCACAATTATGAAAACAGCTCAATGAAATTTAAAGGAAAATATGTTCAGGATAGCATAGAAAATATATCAAAACTGTGGAATAGCTTTATATTTTTTCATTAAAAATTCTATCTGTAATCTGTATTTAAGTATATATAATTATCATTAACTTTTAGATATAATTATTACATTTGAAACTGATTTATTCAGATTTACATCAAAATCCAAAAAATAAGTAAATGGATAATGTGTTTACCACTTTTTTCATAAGAGGCTTAATTAATATCAACCGTTGCTTGCAGTTATAAAGTGAATTCCTATTCCCTTCAACGCTTTCCATGAGTAAGGTTGGTAACAAACCCACGAACTTTTGAACTGAAAACTTGAGCACTATTAATAAAACCGCCACTTTAACTCAAATATTGAGTTAAAAAAGAAAAAAACTTTTTAGATTTATTTAATATGAAGTTTCACACCTGCACTGTTGAACAAAGGAAAATGTGAATTATTTATAATTTTTTTTTTCTTCAATTTTACTTTTGCAAATATTTTATTCATGAAAAATTTTATTCTGGAATAATGATGAATGACGTAAGATATTGCGCCACAATAACACATAATCTGAAAAAAATAGAATTGAATGCATAAAAATTGTTCATTAAAGATTTGCACATGTAAATATATCCTATTTTTGTTTTGTGTGGTTTTCGTGCTCGAACTAGCTACAACAGCCTCGGGTTTAAATTAACTCATAAGAATCGTCTGCTTTAAAATTGTCTTTTCTCCCTTCCATTTCTGAAAAAAATATGTTATTTTATAATGTCCGGTTATCAGCATTCGCACTTTTCTGGCACCCCAAAAACGGGTCTTCGTAATTTAAAAAGTTGTTCAAAATCAGTGATTAAATGTACATTAAACAAGTGTTTTTTACACATATATTTGTGCAAAATTATTATTATTAATTATTATTATTTAAAATCAAAATAACTTTCAAATATTAAGTGGGCTCTCGTATAGATCTGTAAATAAAGTGTAATTTTAGTAGTTAAGTGCATCCTCTACAAAGGTATGCCTTATTTTATCGTTTATGAATAATTTTTAGTCCACAATATCTTATAGAAAGAAGAGCTACTGGATTCGATATTTTTACTCACAAAAGGTCATCATGAGATGTTTTCACATTTGTTAACAATACTATATATTCCACAATCCCTTCTGTAAACTGGTATAGCATTGAGAGGAGGATGCCAGCTCAGATGTCGACTTCACCGCTTACCATTACACAAAACTACCATGCATTCTGTTGTTTAACCTTTTTTGATCATTAAATCGGCAGCCAGCATCGCATAATAAGTTATAGTGTTAAGTTACTGCGATATATGTACATCGCAATAACTTAACATGAAGGATTGGAATGTGGTTTTCTCATTAAAACTCTAATATAATCTTAACCCAACTGAAATTAACTTGTCTCGAAGCACAGTTTATAAAATTTATTAATCTATTCATTCAGATAAATATAAATTTTACGAACATTTAATCGGAGGAATCAGTATGTGTCACCTCTTTTTAAATGGAAACTATAGTTTGCTGACCGAAACCACAATTTAACCACCTGTTGTTTTTGGACCTCGGTCAGTTAACGTTTTATCTGATGTTCTCGTCTTCTCTGTGCACTAGCGTAAGCATACTAAATTTCATGATGGATCGGACATTCTTTCAGTTCAGATGTCTTACTGAGTTTGGTACAAACACAGTGTCTTCCTTACATGAAAAGAATGCCCTCTTTAGTTTAATGACGTGGACAAAATGAAAGTTAACATAAATTTTAAAAGTACTTTGAGCGTAAAAGATGTTATAAAATATTTTTAAAATGTTTGCATAACCGTCACGGGTTTGATGCAAAGCGAGGATTCGTTTGATTTCTTAATGCGCAATGGTAATTTTTTTTTTTTTTGCATACAAATGACTTTTATAGAACGGGAGCTACATTTTTAAAGTGAATTCCAATGTAGTACATATAT
The DNA here is from genome assembly GCA_030067965.1 of Latrodectus elegans. Classification (NCBI taxonomy): domain Eukaryota; kingdom Metazoa; phylum Arthropoda; class Arachnida; order Araneae; family Theridiidae; genus Latrodectus; species Latrodectus elegans. The sequence goes on along the minus strand of CM057816.1, from coordinate 91,070,889 downwards.
TTAAGTATGATAGTGCAATAGAACTCACGAACTGTAGAACAAAAGATGAGAAACATTCGATCGACTATACACAGACTCTATGAAGGATCGCTAGATCAATAGTTCCTCGCTTATTTTCAGATTTTGTTGAGAGATCTTTGGATCTCTTACTAAGATTCGATAAAACTGCTGGTTCAGTAATGTCATGGTGCATTGTCTTGTTGTAGAATGACATCTAAGTGGAACCTGAGTAAATAATGTATGAAATCCTACATCCATACATTGCGAATTATCATTTTAACTGGCTCAAAAGGTCTGAAGTATGTTTATTATACTATTTTACTAGGATATTATCTTTGAATAGTGATTATATATGTTGTTGTTATTTACTACACTTGGATAAGTGAAGCTCACTATGCGAAATAAAGTCAAAAAAGTGCGTCTTTCAATCAGTCAGAGCACCACGAAGTTGAAAATACGTCTTTTTCACTAAAACTCTTCCGTTAGATGACACCGTCAGAGGACATACTCCCTCTATTTTGACATTGATCTGAAGGGGGAAGAAACTTTCTCCAGACCATTACACCCGTGGTAAATTGCTCAACGACCGACCACATGACCTTCGATTACACAGATTTAACGAAGACGTATATCGCATACACTCGGTTGGTCTTTGGCAGCATTGGAAATCGAACCTGGTCCTACCTCCGATGGCCTAACCACTAGGCTATCACGGCACTTGGGATTAAATATAAAAATGCATTAAAATAAATAAATTTTAATACTTATAACAAAATAAAAATATGAATGTAAAATAATATTTTGACTGTTCACTAAAACCATGCGCCATTTTTAATAAATACTCACCATACAAATACATAGTCAAATATGATCATTAATTATTTTCCCAGTATTTCTCATTGGAAATTATCTCACAAGTTTCGCAACGTCCTTCGATTAGCTCTTAATTACATCTTCATTCAATCAATTATCGCATAGAAACTAACACAAATGAAATATTGTTCATTAATTATTTAGTTTTTTTCCGAAGAGGACACTTCTACATAAACAGGAGAAAAGAATTACTCCATCAAAGGTGGCAACGTGCTTTCTTGCTGTTAATAACGCTATTGATCAAATCACGTTCTTCGGTAAACAGGCGTATGTAAGCCCCCCAGGAGAACGTGACTCTTGGAATACCTTGTATCACTCTTGAGGGATTTAGACGGGAGCTGCCGACCACAGTCCGGCGAACACTTTCCCTGGAACATCCATCACAGTTCTGTATTAATCCTCCAATGGGAATAGGAGATAGAATTCATTTGCATGCACCCTCAGTTCTGACTATCCCTAGATTCAATTCATAGCTACCGATCCTACTTAAGGATTCACCAGAAGGTTTCAGAATTTTTGATTGATGAGAAAGTCACGTATGTAACTGATTTGGCGATATTTTTTATTAAGCTGTTGGCTTTGTAAAATGGTTGACTGACTTTATGCATGGAGTAGGATTTCTATATGAAGAATATACTTTGTAACGCGTCATAAAATTACTTTGTTCTTTATAAATCATATAGTAGTTTATATTTTAAAACTATGTAGTTGTTATTATTTTTTTTTTTTGATTTTTTTACATTTAATTTTAAATATTTATCTATAAGATTAAAAAAAATAAAAATTTTCTGAAAAACGTTTAATTTTTGTTTTTAATTCTTATCAGCTTCATTAAAATGATAATATTTTTTATGAAGTATATTTCTATTCAAATTTTATATTTGAATCTATAATAAGTGTAACACAAATAATTAAAATTCTCTTAACCAATAAAATTCCTTCAAGAATATCAAATTGTACGAATTTGAAATGATAATCGGTTATTTTTTTCTTTTTATATAACTGCATTAAATTTGAACACCATTACATTTAAACAATAAGTTTAATTTTGTTTAATATATTTGAAATTAAATTTTTTAGCCAGCAACAAATGAGCAATTTACTAATTAATATTATTTTAACTTAGAGAATAAATATTTTTGTAAAATAATTTTTCCTGGGCTAATTCATACTGATACATTACTTTTAAATGACTTTTTACAAAAAATTTATTTGAATTCAGATTTATAATGCATACCTATATAAATTTTCCTTCGTGTTTTTAACTTTCCCCGTTTTTAGTACAACTTATTTATTACTATTTTATACGATATAGCTTTAATATATTAGATAATTTATTAAAAATACGGTATTACTTCCTAGACAACAATTTATTAATGTTGTTGTTACGTTTTAATGCAATTTGTGTGTGTGACTAGCAAAGTAATTATTTTGTCGAATTTTCTTCGGTGATTCAGAGAATTTATATATAATAACACTTTCAGTTCTAAAAAGACATAAATCGGAACATACAGCTGATATATTTTTTTCTGTTTTGTTTAGATAATATACGAGGAAAAAAGAAAAACATTTATGTTGTTGTGTTTCTATTTATGACGCTTAAACAAGCCATGCTCGCTAGCCGACGGCTATATGAAATTAAGTTAGGTTGCGTCTTTCGTTTAACTAGAGCACAACGAAGGTGAAAGTACGACTTACCTCTAAGACTCCTCCGATAGAGGGCATCATCAGAGGAGCCATTCCCTTATTTATGATTTTGATCTGGAGGGGGAAAAATCATTTATAATTTATAGAACCATGTGTAGAGTAACACTTCGTACTTTCTACAAGAAATATATTATTTTTATTTTTGAAGCAATTATACATTATTTGATGATACATAACAAAGCAGAAAATCGTCTAACCACAATTTGCAAATTTGATCTGCTGAGGGCACGCATTAATTTTAATCAAAGGAACTGTAGCAGGTAAAAGCAGACATGTTGTGTCACCACTAAAAATTATTTTATTGTATTTTTTATATTTAAAAATATACAAAAACCTCGAGATTGGAAGAGACTATTATATATATATATATATATATATATATATATATATATATATATATATATATATATATATATATATATATATATATATATATATATATATATATATCTCTCTCTCAAACAGTGTATTTTACATTAGATATTTGTCGATTTTCAAATACTCCGATAAAAATAAAATTATTTTGTACGACGATTTTTAGTTTATAGATTGGAATAAAATTCAGTGGTACCTTCCTAAAATTTTTACCCAGTATTAATTTTTTCCCCGATTTCTTTTAAATCAATTGTATGCGTGTAAGTCCAGCCTATTCATTTTGTAAACATTAAAGAGAACCTATATTCAATGGATATGATCTTTCCATTAGCATTGTGGACAGTTGCAGGTTGATGAAGTCAGTATGTTTAAATAAATATTTAAATATATATATTAGAGAATTTTAATTCTATTATCCTCTAATTTCTTAATTCTACACACATTACATTAATTCTGCTGAACATAACATTTTGATTTTAACATCTTAAACAATATATTAATTCAACAGAGCGAAACTATTTTCAAATTTGTAGTATATAATTTAAAAAAAAATTAATATAATCAAACATTTTATTTGTTATTGTTATTATTTCGCTAATGATTTAATAGGTTATTCATTGTAATTCATTAAAGTTTTCATGTATATACTAATGAGTTTCAGAAGATCATTATCTTCACTGGGCTTCCCGTTAACATGGGAAAGTGAAGCATCATTTGCCATGGGCTGTGTTTGGGAGGGTGACCACATTCGCCCTTATTGGGTTGTTTCATAACGTTCCACATTAATCTGTGATGTCCAAAATTCTTCCGCTGGTAGAGCTTGGATGTGGGAGGGAGGGTTCCGCCTCAGGTATGACCTCAACCTGACTGTAGTTCAAAATTACGAGACGCTTGGTGATATGCGAGTATTCCAAACTCATTAACCTTAAGGTATATTCTGTGGCTAGCCTGCACCACTATGTTTGTATACCTATTATTTTAATTTAAATCAAAATAATCAAATAATTTCTTTCGTTAAATAGAGCTTTTTTAATACATAATCAAATGCAGGAATACTAATTCAATTAACTCTACCGTAATCAATTGTAAGCCTAAAATCTCAAGTGTCAGTGAATTCTGAAACTTTTCCTGTACTTTGAAGAACACCGTAGCACACTCTATATACGGCACACTCAATGTAAAATAGTAGATCAATATGCACTAACATAAAATGGTATTTCCATCTACAGTAAGGTTCACATTTACGCTGAAAATGAGTGAACTTAATTGTTCTTTAAAATGTTTTTAACAATGATATTTGTGTGAATCGCATTGTTTATATGTAATATACAATTACAAAAGAAATTTCAGAAAATATTTTCCGAACTTCATTTTATTCCTGCTTCTGGAATGTAATGCATTGTATTTATGTGTTTGGTGATTCATCGCGATTGACAGTGTCATTGTTTCTGTCGTTAAACTCGCATCGTTCACAAGCGAATCATCCAAAATAAGAGCAGCTGAACCGCTAAGCATTCACATTCTTTCTGTAAGGCGTATATTTGTGCAGTGCAATCCTCTCTGCAAACGATCAAAGAATATTATGTTCACGCGGCGCAAAATAAATAATAAAAGAATCATTTCGCGCAGAGAATGCAAGGAAAAAGAATGATCACATGCGAACTAAAAAATTCTTCCTTTTTATTGTTTGATGTAAACTGGCGAATGTTTTGAACAATGAAACTTGGTGAAATCTGTGTATTATATATATATATATATATATATATATTTGGCGATAAGAGCTCAAAAATATCGAAAGCATATTTGGTAGAATTGGAATTATGTTTCTAAATATATTGCTTTCTTTTATTTTAATAAAAAATTAATTTTTATTTCTCTGATATTGGCAATTTTTATTGCAGTATCCAGAAATGTTATCAATATCGAACAAATGTATCTTTTATTGAATATCACATATTTTAGACATAAAAACAAAGTTTGTTGGCTCTCACGAAAACTCCGTATATATATATATATATATATATATATATATATATATATATATATATATATATATATATATATTTATTTATTTATTTTTTTATTTATTTATTTATTTATATAAAATAGCAATGCAGGTAATCCCAAAACTGTACCTTCATGTTAACGAATTTAGAATACTCCCCATGACCAAAAGCCTGGAAATTTTGAACTACGGTCAGGTGACGAGGTCACACCTCAACTGGCACTTTCCTCTCCCCATCCACGGCATACCAGAAGGACTTTGGACGTCACAGTTGAACGTGCACACGTCCCCAACCCCTGGAGCTCCAGCGATCCACTGGATTATGCACGTGCAAGTTTAAATATAGGTATTTCTAAAGTGTTTCATATCGTCGTTGCTTATAGTCGAAAATATGCATTTAGCTTTCTGGAGAAATAAAGACATTTATTATTTTCAAGAATATTTAATACTTATTTAGCTTTGTTTAAAATATATTTTTACACCAGAAAATCAGGTTCATAATTGACTAAAAATTAACCACATGAGATATAAAACACAGGAAAATACACATATTCCCTTGATTATATGTGAAATTATTATACGCTGAACTCAGCACTCCTCTTATGTTGGTGGCATGTTTAGAAAACCAAATTCATATTCTCTGCAATTCAGGAACGTTTCGTTATCAATCTTGTTTCAAGTATATCTTGCTGTAAACTAGATATTTAGCATTAAAATTTACCATATTTAACATGCGATTTAGTTAAGTGAATTTTTTCTCTAGATGAAAAGAAAAGCATAAGCTGAAAAATTGAAAGGAAAAGCATAAGCTGAAAAATTTGAATTCTTTAATAGGGGAGGTGATTAGGACATTTTAGGATACTAGAGATGTATTGAACCAAATAAAATTTTGTAAATGAGACTCTTGCGATGTCCCCCATTGCAGATTAGTGAAAATTAAAAAGAATTAATTTATTAAAAGAAAGTGCTGAGATTAATGTTTTAGAACACGCGATTTAAAATATCGGGTACAATAATTTGCTAAAAATTACTGAATATAAATGCATTTTAAATTCTTTACTTTGACACCAAACAAACACAAATATTAAATGAAAAACCTGAATTGAATAACATTACCCTGGTAGCCATTTTTGTTTGGCGAAAAATCGTGTTATCTGGCGCGTTTTTTTTTTTCCGACGAGATTTTGCACAATACTAAAATAAAAATAATTTTTTTATACTTCAATGTGCTAAGTGAATGGGGTTTTTAATGTTTCAGTAGGATTATACCTTGCTTCCAAATACTTTTTTTTATCGCACTTGGTAAAGAAAAAAAATTTCAAATAAAATGAGAGTATGTGTATCAATAAAATAACTTGTATCAATAAAATAACTTGTAAAATCTTTTAAGAAAGTAGATGAATTTCTCACTTATAACCACCAATTTCAGATTTGCTTCATTTGAATTTTTTGTTCTTCTTAATGAATACTCAAGTTTTCAAAATTGTTTCTTTATCTCCATAGCTTTTGTAAGTAAGTATATATTTAGAGTATTTCCTCCCACGTACTTTTTTAAAATGTCTCAGTGTGAATGGCTCATAAACGTCCGACACCACAGAACAATCGCCTTCTGTTGAGAAACTTCGCTCTTTCGAAACAACATTCATTGTTCCGGGCGTCCTTCGACGACTCAGTTGCAGTTAGCCTTCAAAATAGTCTCAGCCGCGGGAAGCACTCGCGAAACGGAGGGAAATTTAATACAGGCGCCTAAAACGAAATGTCTGCTTTTGGAAATCCAGAATTTACATTTGAAAATCATAAAAAGAAAATATTTATTTCCGAACGTAAAATAAATTGGCTGTTAAGAGGAATTTACTTTCGAGAAAATGTAAATAATCAGGGACACAAAAGTTTTAAATTTGAAATGTTATGACTCGTGTTGTCTGAAAACGTATACAATGATAATTTTGATGATGCTATTACTTTTACTACAATAACAAAACGTAACAATAAAGGTATTATCTATTATTTATTACAGACATGTAGTTATATTATGTTAAAATTATTGCTCTCTATCTTTAACATGCAGAAATATTCTCATTCGTTCAGGAGAATATTATTTTAAGACTATTTTTGCACAAACCTTTTGTTGAAAAAAAATATTTTCCTACTTTTGTGTATTATAAAATTAATTTAAAAGGAATTTTTTGGAGACAAAATTTGTTTCTGCTAAATTTAAAAGTTATTTGAAAATTTCGAATTTTTTTTAAAGGAATAAGTATGTGTAGCGGACATCTTTTTTTTTTTTTTTTTTTTTTTTTTTTTACATTTATTATGTAAAAATTAGTTTATTTTTAATAAATTTCTTCGATAAATATAAGTTAAAAACACGTTAACTACAGTGAAAGAACTTTTAAGAATATCCATTGTACCTTTGCATACATCAGAAAATAAAAAGTTATTATCAGTGGATATACACGAAAGAAATTTCAAGCAAGCAACACAAAGCCTGGAAATCGGAAGATTATATTGTGAAATCTAAGAGTATGTAATGCGAAGATATTAACCGCTGTTAATTCTTCAAGTTGAACACAACTGTTCAATACATAAAGATTGCTTGAGAAAAGCAATTCGTTTTAATAAAGCGAATATAAAAATGTTATCAATCCATGCTTGTCGTTAAAAAGTGCCCCATATGACTGAATAATAACACTTGTGGCATGTGTATTTTTTAATTTCTTTCTTTTTTCAACAAATACGTCGATAACTTTTCATAGAAGTCTTGAAATATTGAATATTTTTTAGTTTTCCTAATTTTTCTTAACAGTTTTATCTATCTTTCCCTTTAAAACCTTAATATATCGTACATATTTCAAGATGCTGAGGCTTTCTCTGATGACTTTAACAATAATTTCTGATAAAAACTTCGTAATTTTGCATTGTTTTCATTCAGTGAATCTTTTTCTGATAACTCTAACAGTGGAAGTCTTGAAATTTTGCATATATCTACCTCATGAGGCAATATCTAATATTTATTGATCTACCGTCTGGAAGGCGTGGGTTCGATTTATCGGCTAAGACTTACCGAATGCATGCGATATAGGTGCTCGTTAAATCTGTGGAATCGAAAGTCATATGGTCGGTCATTGATCAATTTACCGGGGTAAAAATTTCTACCCCTTTCCGATCAATGTCCAAATTAAGGAAGTGGATCCTCTGATGGTGCCATCTATCGGAGGAATCTTAGAGAAACGACCTACTTTCACCTTCGTGGTGCTCTAACTGCATGAAACACGCACTTCTCTAAATCTAATTTTGCGTAGTGTGCTTCACCTGTCCATGTGTCATAAGTAACAACAATAATATATATATAGATCTTTAGTATTTAGTTTCCAAGCATGCTTGGCACTCAGTTTTATTGAACAACGTAAGGGATGAAAGACTGAGTCGTCCTTGTCTAGTCCGAGGTTCTAATCTCCTGTGCATCAGTGCCGTGTCAGCTCGAATTGCGACCACTACGCCACCGAACCTCTAATATTCTTGTATTCGTGTAAAATCTTGTGCACTAGAAAAAATGGCGCCAAAATTCACTATTTTTTGCCAGCAATAAAAAAAGTTACGATTGTTTTAGTCACTAAAATGTTTTCTTAGGTTTCCCAATTAAATAACTTTTATGTCTTTAAAATAATGAATTTAAGGTCTCTGTAATATAAAATGATTGAAAGAAAAACATAAAACGAATTGGCATCAACTGTTAAAATTCACGCCAATTTTTCTGGTTGAGGAAACTTAACACATTATGTGTCATTTCTTAAAAACTTAGTTCTAATTCTATTAAAGCACTTCTTAATAATTCTTACGAAAATTTTACTAACGTAATTAAAAATCCTAACGAAAATTTCCCGTAAACTTTTGAAATTTGTAATATTTTTCGGTTTTCATTACAGTATAAAATAATAAACAAAATGTTTTTCCTTATAAATTTGGCGATTAATCCTTAAAAATTGTGTGCATTTCGTTGTAACTCAACTAATTCCGGCGATATTTTCCGATGATGCCTTGAATTTGGCATAAATCTCTGTCTCCTGAAGATTATCCTAGTAAATCTGGAATTTTCCTTAGAACCTTAAATTTTCTCATTTATTTTAGACTTTTAATGTTCTTCATAAATATGGCGATGAAACCTTTAAAACCTTCTAAAGCATTTTTGATAACCCTAGCTAACACTGGCGATGATTTCTCACACCAACCTTGAAATTTTGGGTGTTTCTCGGTCTATGGTGGCTTTTCTTGATAATTTCTTTAAAAATTTGATGAGGAAATTATTCTATTAATGGTTTTGTCACGAAGCTCAGAAACCTTTAATCCTTGTATTTGTACATATTCTTACATCTCTGAAAAGAGATTACACTAGCCATCATTGTATGAAATTGTTGAAGAGATATTAAACAATAAGTTTAGATTTAAAATTTAAACGCCTAAGAATAATTGTTTTTACCTGGAAAATAAATTTCATTGAAATGATTTTATTCATAAACAGCATAAACGCTTACTTTTTTAATCACATTTAATTTTATTATCACTAAAACAATTGCCCTATTAAATATTTTCTAAAGTAGACTATTCAAAGTGTTCATGTTTATGGAATTTAAAAGTAAATATGAAGTATTTGCTAAATTATTTTTAAAAAAAAGATTTTTTTTTAAATTCCCTGCGACTACAAAGATATTACACATTTTTTAGTATTACAAGAGGCAGAAGTGATGGCAACCTATATAAATACATAAATAATTTTTGTTCAGCTAACAAATTAATTAGTAGATAAATCACATCCATTTTATTCTCATAAGGACTAATTCAAAAAAGATGAAAATGCTTTACCAACTTGTAGAAGTTTTAAGTTTACAATTAAAAAAAAAAATCAGTTCTTAATTATAATAAAAATCAAGTAAGAGTATATCTGTATATAAGTAATATGTATATATAGATATATAAATCCATTCTTAACAATCGTGTAAGCAGTTATAATTAATCTACATTAATTTTTACATATTCTTATTTTTTTTAAAAAAAATAGTAATTTGTATTGACTCTGGGTTGTAGAACTACAGTCTGAGTTGGTATAGGATTTATAACGTTGATTCCTGCTAAATTGTTTGAAAACGGAATTTATCTGTTCCCTTAATCCTTTTTTCGTGCACATTTTTTGGCTGGGTTCTTGGAAGTTTTCCGTGTCTTCTACCTTGAGGCATTTGAGTAAACTAATCTGAATTTATGAAAATATTCACTGAAAGAATTGTAAGTTGTGAATTTTATCTGCCTGTCTGATGTGTACAAGGAATCAAAGTTTCAGCAAGCTCTCTTTAATATTTTTTTTCTTTGTAAATTTCCTAATTGAGTATAAAATTCATAACATTATAATCAATATGTAAGTAATTAATTCTTATTTCGTTTATTGTTACATTTCGAATTTTTTCAAAATTTTTGTGCCATTATATTTAAAGAAGATACTACTAAAATTGTATTAACATCTTAAATATATTTTATAAGTATTCAATAAAACATGATTTGCTTCCAGAAATACAAAAGCAAAAATATAATATAATTTGTATTGAAATTTTTTAAATTTGTAATAATCATTTATTGGCCAAATTGCTTGGGAACTTTGGCTTTCAGTTCAACAGTTCACGAGCTAGATTCCAGCTTGGACTCAAACATTTGTGATTCAAAGTCAACTTTTTAGTTGGGGATACATGCTGAAATATTCCTTTTGTTCAAAAACAAACCATGTACAACGATTAAGATATAAATCAATCAGTATTGATTGATTGTCAATCATGTAAACATAATATCAGTGGGGTATTTTAGTGTTTAGCTAAAAATAAAATAATAAAAATATCCTTTCAAATTTTATTGCAGGATTTTGAACATGCATTTGACTGTGAATCTCAATTGTTCTAAATCTTTTATAAGCGTGTCAGTTTCGAAAGATCTCTATATTTCTCAGGATTATTATATATTTAAAATTAAAATAATGATAATAACAAACAATTGTACGAATTAGGATTTTTTTTTTTTTTTTTTTGTGCGCAATCCACTTTTAAATTTTTATTTAAAAAGTCGCCAACTTGGGATTCTTTCGCCAACGCGGAAGGATACATGAATTCCTGTGCGGTGCCTCATTCCCTCTCTTCCATTTAGAATCAAGAGGTAATAAACTTGAACCACTGAAGCATGCGAAACGTCACTATTCATTTTAGAAGCTCCTGGTTTCACTGTCCAGATTTTGGCGACTGCAATGCATCTCTAAGATGTTGGGGACAATTTTCCTTTAGAAATTTTGATACTGAAAAACCCTTTTTTCCTGAAAACTTGAACATTTAAACATTATTGTTAAGATTAATCTTTAAGGCATAAAGTAAAAGTCGTAAAACATTAAGAAATGGTATTTATTTATTACATTTTTTTCTTGTCCAACTTCGTTCCTTTTGGCAAAGTCAAGTGTTCCTTTATTTATTATATATACTGGTATACAATTTTTTTATAAACAGGAAAGCTATATTATATATTTATATTTAAAATTATATATATTTAAAATTATAATAAATTTTAATACATAGTTGCATTGAGTGTTAGCATTTTTTTTAAAACATCTGTCAAAATGTTTTAATTATATGTGCTATATAATTGTTGAGAGCATGTTTTAGTATATAAAAAATATTTTATAAATGTGAAGCGTCTTATATATTGCTTAAATTTAGTAATTCAGTCCTGTTGAACTATAAACATCCCAAATTTATTTAGTTACGACTAAAATATTTTTAAATTGTATTCCTTATTTTCTTAATTCATGTGAAGTAACATTGATTGGTAATGAGTAAATCTAAAAAGATTTTTATTTCGTTTATTTTTTTTTAACTAAAAGAATAAATTGCAATTAATATTTCTTTGATTTTTTTGTTTATTTTCAAAGCCGGCCAACTTGTCTAGTGGTCAGCGTGCTTTACTACGGATAGGGAGGTCCTGGGTTTGAATCCCGGTTCAGGCATGGATGTACTTTCTCTCTCTCTATCTTGTCTTTGACCTTTCCTTGTGTGTGTGAATGAAGTATGAATGATGCCTACCCTATAAACGGGTCCCTATGGCATGTGTGAGGGTGCGATGGTGGCCCAACACCTGTGGTGCACCCGGGGCAACGCCTCGGCAGCTAAGAGGTCGCTGTGTCCTGCCGGTTCCTTGAGTATCAGGGAACAATAGATTAATAGGCTCTGTTGCAGTTGTAACTGTCTACAATCTGCCATGGGAAAAATGTTTATGTTCTAGAAAAAATTCTAAATTGATGATTATGAAATGTGTTTTTCTTTTCATCTATTTATTTTTAAAATATACAAAGAAAGCTTTTTGTCATGTTTGTTTATACGAGGGTCATTCTGAAATTTTTGAGATACAACTATTGGTTTTTAAAGTTATACTTATAAAATTTTAGTTGTGTTCAAAATAGTCTCCTCCAGCATCAATGCACTTTTGTAGACGAATTTTCCACAGATTAAATGCCTCAAACCATTCATTTCCTCGAATAGATGAAAAAAATGCATTTATAGTCACATCAATCTCTTCTTCTGAATGGAAAAGACGTCCACGTAAGTTCTTTTTTAGATTAAAGAATAACCAAAAGTCGCACATAGCCAGATCAGGCGAATACGGCGGATGTTCGATCACTTTAATTTGTTTTTGTTTAAGAAACTCAACTGTTAATCCGGCTGCATGTGAAGATGCATTGCCATTGTGAAGCATTAGTCCGCTAACATTCAGTTCTTGTAGAATTTCTGGAAGACATTTAGTGATATACCAGTTTGCTGTTACTGTCTTCTGTCCTTCCAACTTGATGGCTTTGACCAATCCCGCACTTCTGAAGAAAACGGCATACATAACTTTTTTCAGTGCGCGTTGTTTTTTCATCATTGTCGACGTGGGATCATCTTCAAAGACCCATATTTTGTTTTCTTGACGTGTTGGAACGTAAAAAAACGGTATGTACGTTTCATCACATGTTACAATTTTAGAAATATGCGGTGACCACCATCATTTAGCAATTTAAGAGTTTCTGTACTGATTCTGACACGCTCCTCTTTTTGGTGCTCAGTTAGATTATGGGGAAACCAACGGCAAACTACTTTTTTTTCATATATACTACTTTTTTTTCAATTCTTCATGAATGATTTTGTGTACGTCTGTGGATCCAATGTTAAGTTCCTTCTGTATCATTTGATAAGTGCAGCGATTATCATCCTTTAACATTTTCCGTATTGCAGATACATTATCCGGGATTACTGCTGACGGCGGCCTTCCTGTGTGTTCTTCACCCTGAAGAAAATTGTGACCTCTTCTAAATTCTCTAAACCATCTGAATATGAACCATCTAAACCATCATCATGGGCTGGAGATTCATCTCCAAATGCTAATTGCAACCGTTGAACGCATTCTTCTTGATTTAATCCTGCTTTAAAATTGTAGAAAATTTAGCGCGAAAATGTTCTCGCGTCAACTCCATAGTCTCTTATGTTTAAAATTTATTCTACGCTAAACAAATTGAAGTAAGTCAGTAAAAAATCGTCTTCTGTGTTAAAATACTTTGTATTTTAAAATTAAACCGTTATTTTTAGTTTGTTAATTCTCGTCTGAGCGTATGCCAAAAATTTCAGAGTAACCCTCGTATTACAATAATAATATTGTGTAATACATATATTAAATATTTATAAATAAAATTATTAAATTAAATTAAATATTTCCTGAAAGAAAGTATTTTTTAAATTGTGTATGTTTTTTTTTTCCGAAAAAAGTGTAAATAAATTAATTTTTCTATTTGGACGAAAATATTTGTGTTTCCTAAACTACAATATGCGTTTTGCATGAATGTTAAACGGAAAAAGTTTTTTCATCTAAAATTTCTTTTTATTTCAATTAATTCTTGTGTTTTTACAGATAATAATTTTATTATGCTTGAAATTTTTTTTACTGACACTCAAATCAGTTACTTTTTTGTTCAGAGAGATTCTTCTGCTTATGTACACAGTAAATAAAATTGCGGTGTCAATTGAAAAATTAAGTGCTTCATATCTCTACCACGCTAAAGCATGTAAACTACGTTATATTTTTATGATAACATTGTAAGTATTCTTCAGTAATTTTAAGAGTAAATAGAAATTTCATTGCTAATAATTGTACACTTCTGACATCTTATGTATTCAGAACAAGATTTTCCACCAAATCTTAATATGACTGGCTTTATAAAAAATGCATAAATAAATTTTTTTTTATAACTTCCTCTAATAGCATTTATTACAAGAGGAATTTGGGTGATCTGTGAAAATTTTATAAGTGAGAACTAAGATTGTACTCATTTTAATATGAAAAACAAGCCCGTGAAAAAATATTTTTGCATGATTTTCTGGTAACCCTGCAGCATCTGAGATAAGTGGGGATTTGTATGATGTATTGGCTCAATTCGCGTCATCTTAGCTATCCCCTTAAAATTATGGATTCCACAAGCGGGGAGATACATTTTTACGCAGCTGCTGCTTTATTTTACTCTCAGGAAAATGTCACGAATACCTTTCAATATTTCTTTCTCAATAACAAGCTGAACTTACCGAATTAATCCTCTCAACAGTTCGTGGGTTCGAACCCCACATTAACGTGGGTGTTTTTTAGTGGTTTAAAATCCGCTTTAAGTTGAAGGTTCCGATCTATTGAAGCCACATATTATGTAATGTATGTATAAATGTGTAGGAAAAAACCGTTCAGTGACACTAACAATCCAAAAAATAATAATAAAAAAATAAAAACATAAAAATAATGAAGTTTACTAAATTATCAAATTCGTTCACACTAATACTTAGTGTGTTTGACTGTCTAATAACCCGTTTTGTTTGTTCTTCATATATAGATAGAATATAAATATTAAACACATACTTTTTTTTATGAGGAAATATAATTAAATTCGTGAATGTGAAATTCTGTTTTCCAGATATCGTACTAATAAGAAAAAAAACGGGTGTATAAAAATTTAGTTGTTATTTTGATAAAAACCATTGTTGTTTCTAGAAAATAAAGACTTTTTTTGCTTATGTTGTTAAAATGGGTTGGGTGATTTTACTATGACTTTATCTGTGCGTACTGAAAATTTCTTGAAGGGTTATTCTGCAAGATCTTCAAGCTCATGTTAATTTCTCATTAATGTCATCTTAAACGCATTTCCTCCTGCAGTAAATGGAAATTAAGTTAATCTTCCCCATTATTTAAGTTGACGTCACGCACAGCTTGTCTGTTTCTAGAGCCGCATTGTGACACAGACGTTTCGAATTTACTTGTTTTTAAAAGACAGATTTTGTAGCTTAATTTCTTTATTCAAATTATACAAGTTTCGCTTCCGAATTTACTGTGCAGTTTTTGAAGAGAGACTATTGATTCAAAACGATGCACTATTAAAACAATAAAGATTTCTTTATCTTATTTCCTTTCCTTTTTACGAGTTATTTTATACGAATAGAAAGTCTAACATTACAATTATGATATTCCATCTGTTTCCTAATGAGTTTAATTTAAATAAAAATTTTAATTGTTTTGTGGATAATGTATTTTAGTATATGTATAAAATCTCCTTCGGGCAGAAAAATTATCGCCAATCCCGACAAATTGGCATCAAAATCATATCACATTGTTCCTCAAAATGTTATTTTTTTAAACGAAATTTTTGTTTCAGTGCGTGTGATTAAAAATGATTTATTACTTTGGCATAGTTTATTTACAAAATAATTAAATTTATATAATTTAAATTCATTATTTTAATATCATGGGAGAAAGCTATTGTTGATATAATGATATAAATCTAAAAATAATTCTTATTTAAGGGGACTAATTTAATTTATTGAAGTGCTCTTGTATATGGCGTATATTCTATTAGTGGCGACAAATCGTGTATTGTTTCTATTCCTTTTCTTGGTCTATATGAATGAATACATCAGAAAAATATGAAGGATTGTTAATATTTTTTTTAGTTTTAATCACCATCCATCAAGCAGATTTTATTAAAACCCACACAAAAGACACTTTATTTGTTTCTTCGCGTAATTATTTTTTCAAATGTAAAGCTAATGCCTCTAAAATATAATGCTCTCGAAATAAAATTCTAAGAAGTTCTTTTAAAACGATTAATAACGAAGTATGGGGAAACTGAATTTCAGTCTTAAAAAATAATGCTATCTGCCGCAAATTACCTTTAACCAATGACCATCTGCATACATATTATGTGATGTCTTTTATATATATAAACTTAATTCTCCTTTTATCACTGTCTTAATTTATCAAGAGTATGCTGTAGATATCTGGTTCTTTCAGTTTTATTTAGGCATTCTAATTCTTATTAATATGCTAATAAATTATAGTGAATACTGAAAAACTACTTCATTTGAATCAGAAAATAGGAAATATATTATAAATAAACTTTTACACACATTATATATTTCAGAATTATATATTCTTTGGAAATTTCATCTTAGATTTAAATTTTGTTTTTGTATATCGAAGACAAAAAAAGTAAATACATCAAAGTAATTTTTAAAAGAATTGGATAATATTGAATAATACTGTTTGTATATATTATATTATCATTTAAAAATAAAGCTAATTTTTTATTTTTGAATATGATATATTATTAGGAAAATTGTATGTAGTGTAAATATTTATATGAATGTCTTACATTATGTTCAATTACTTGTTTTAATGAGTTATTATATTTTAATTTGAAAAAATATTGTCTGAACAATACTTATTATGAGCAAATATCTGTTTTCATGGCTGACTATTAAGTATAAACTCTGAGAGAGCTTGAAGACATTTAAGTGGATTTTTGACTATATTTGGTAAGGTTTTTCTGGCGACCCAACTAAAGTCAACTTTTTTGAAGTTCCGAGTTGATTAGGACCAATGATAGTCGAGTTGTTATTGACTTACTATAGGAATGTTCTAGAAACCATAAAGGCGTATACCGAAGAAGTATAAATAATGGCCTCAGCCGAGCGTGAATTAATTGAAAATGAGGCAAGGTGTCAGACGCATGTGTTATCGGCTCTATAAGTTGCTGTGTATACCTTCTGTTTTATAGAAACCTTATAGATTTATTTAGCCTGTGTAAAAGCTTTGAGTTGAAGTAATCGTAATCAGTGTGGTTGAGAGACATGTGAATATAGAGTTTGTTTAGAATAAAACTGATCTTTATAGTAGAAAATTCAAGCCCCTGTCTCCACAATCGTAATAATACTTTTTGAAAATACAAATCCTCATTTTTCGTTTCTTGCATTTGTGTAGTATTCGCGGCTTCGATTAAAATCATAATTTTACTTCAATGATTCTTTTAATTTCCTCAACAAAGTATAATTTGTTAATGTGCCATCATCAAAGTTACAGTATCATCAAAAATTAAAAAAAAATATTCTTTAGATGGTTAAGTAATGAAACAAGAACAAAAACCTAAATTTTCCAGCCCAAATAATTAGATCTAGCATTCGATCCAACTTCCAGAGATAGATGATGTTGTGCTTGTTTCCTGCATGCACATTGCCGGGTAGGTGCTTGAAAATTTTCCGGGTTTCCAACCTGTCGACTCGTGAATACAGCTTCCGAAAAAAAGATTCTTAATAAGTAGAATCTATAAAAAGTGCTTCCGGAAGTCAGTTTACGCGGAGGATGAAGAAATGCCTTACATTTGCCTTCGCCTGTTTGGCTGTCCATTACGCGATCTCAAAATGTTTACATGTATAAGCTTATTATAGCTTGATGGGAAGACAGCGCGCTTCCGATCATAAAGTCTTGGATTCGATCCTAGTCACTGTTGTCCTATGGGAGATGGATTACTGTGCATGCACATCTGTCCGAATTATTATTATTGCATCAACACACTTCCCTGTACTGGGCCAAAATTTAGGTTGTACCATATATCTTCGTCATTTAGATACAGCGACCCAGCAGAAGATCCTGAAGAACCGCCACCCCCCAGAGGTATTATTTTACTTGGAGGACATTGCACAGACTTAGTTAGTGGATATTCGGACAATTCGTGATACGAACCCGCAAACTTCCGATAATAAGAACAACACCCTAAGTATAACTACGCCACTGTGTCCTCCTCCAACTATTGTTGAATAACGGAAGATAAGTGTTTCTACTGGCATAATATTTGTCATAGTATGTACTTAGGAGTTTCCCAGAGTTCTGCTTTGCAACTCGTGAACATGGTTCACTATCTATGAAAAGACCTCCCAAAAAGTGAAAAGACGCTCTGAATGTTAAACCTTTTCAACAGTATTCGATAGCTAGGTTCTAGTAAGCAATGTGGAAGACTCACAAAATTTATTTTTAATATAAAAAAACTCACAAAATTTATTTTTGAATTTCAAATTAGCGAAATACGATGAGAGGGATCTAACAATAGTTTCAATTTAATATGAATGATTCCCCTTGCCACAGTATCCTTTGTCTATAAATGTTTATCAAAATTTTTTTGTTTTTATGGACTCTATTTCTAACAATAAAAAATGTATAAAATACCGAAAAACTGTTAAGCAGACAGGAATTAAAGTTTTTAGCCTTATTATTATTATTATTTTCATTTGGGCTTTTCTTCTTTATGGCGACAAAGTTATATATACCACAGTACTGCTTATATTTTATGACAGTGCAGACGATTTTTAGTGTATTTCATTTTTAATCGGTTTAAATTTCTTAAAAATCATACCACAGATGTTACATCATTTTCTTAAAATTTGATGCGATTGCGATTAAGATAATGATTGCGATTAAAGTTAATTCATTTCACAATAGATTTCCTATGCAGAATTAAAACCACGTTTGATCGTGATCAAAACAATGGCATCTCTCCACAAGAATTTTTTTTTTTTTTTTTTTTTTTTTTTTAGTAATGAATTTACTATAACCACGATCACATTCTAATTCTTATCGCAAATCGGATGCAAGCATCTTTGATTACTATTAGGCTAGCATTTAAAGTGAGTTGGACTAAAAATATTATGTGTTTATCGTATTAACATATTCACTTTAAAATCATGGAAGCCTGACGGAAAAAAAAGTCTCTTCATATCCAGAAAATATTGGATTATATACCTTACCCAACCGATGATTAAAATTTCCGTGAGACCCAATGTTCTTCTGCCAGTGTGCATGAAGAAAATATATTTAGCTCAGCTGTCAACTTACTTGATTGACCGCGGGTCATCATTATACAATTATTTGCAGTAAACGGCTAATAATCGAAACTAAACCTCCGAGAACGTAATATAATAACACACAACTCTTTGTTACTCATTATATACTTAATTTCATGTATCAAAGATACTTAGTAAAATAATTTTTTTTTCATTAACTGGCTGGCTCAGTTGCCTTATAATCGTTTTGGCTAAGTTTTCAGTGAATTTTTTTGGCAGAATTGACTGATCTGATAACTTTCTTTTTCAAGCCTAGATTAAACGCAACAAGTGCGTCAGCTTGGTGACATTTTTAAATCAAAAGGATTTTAAAATATATCAAAAAGATTATACAATTTAGATCCCCATTAGCTTTTAGCATATATATAATTACTATCGTATCTGCTTATATTTTAATAATAATGATGACTCGTCAAATAAAAATGACGTGTCCTACTAAATATATGGTAAACAAGAAACATGAAGGCCGTGGTAGACTAGTGGTTAGGGTATCGGCCTTCCATTCGGAATGGTGGAATTCGATTCCCAATGCCGCCAAAGACCCTCCGAGTAGATGCGATATACGTGCTCGTTAATCCTGTGGAATCGAAAGTCCTGTGGTAGGTCATTGAGCAATTACCATGGGTGCAATGGTCTGGAGAAAATTTCCTCCCCCTTCAGATCAATGTCAAAATTGAGGGAGTGGATCCTCTGGTGGTGCCAACTATCGGAGGATTAAAAAAAAGAAACAAGACGCACCCTATTGACTTAAATTTGCATTGCCAAGGCATAGTAAGCTTGGCTTGTCCAAGTGTCATAAGTAGCAACAACAACAGAAGCATCTTGCCGTTTTCATCTTACATTTGAATGAAGTGAGAATAAATATGCAAATTAGTGTATGAGGTGGTTGAGACACTAGTCAGTCGAAAATAAGAATATCAATCGTTATAAAAGCAGGTTCACCGCGCACATTCATCTATCGTAACTCATAGAATAGCGAAGAGAAATGGGCGTGTCGTAGGAGTTCTTTCGGTATTCTTTGCTTTTTTACTTCAAAGTGCAAGATCAAATCGCAGAATATGTCAAGCTTCTAGGGATAGTGCTGTGAATGAGCGTACGTCACGGTAATGGTTTTATAAATTTAGGTCGGGAGATTTTCCTCTCTGTTAAGAAGTATCCTGTGGACTAGTCTTTAAATGGTTCACTATGAGCTGCTACCATCGGACCAAATGGTTACTGCACACCTGTACTAGCAGCAATTTGAAGCAACAGAAAGAGCCAGCACTGATTAATGGCAAGAGTGTACTGTTCTTGGCCAATAGCGCGAGGTCGCATGCGGGTGGCCAGGAATACATACAGCGATTTTGTTGGGAGACCTGTGCCATCTTCCTTATTCACCTAACCTTTCACCATCAGATTATCACTTTTTCATTTTCCTGGACAATGATCTTCGTGGAAAATTCTTCATCAATGAAGCAGATTTGCGCCAACCAGTCACGAACTTCTTTGCGGCCCTAACCCTTGAGTTTTACCGCAAGGGGATTGCATAACTGGAGACAGGTTGGTAGAAGGTGCTGGATACCGATAATGATTATTTCGAGGACTAACAATAGGCTACAATTTCTTTAGGTCATGTTCTTTTTGGGTGATTGAAAACGGCAATAATTTTCTTGTTTACCTTGTAAATATATTTCTTTATAAATGTGTGAATACGGTATAGTAACTTACTTATTGTTCATTTGTTTATTTTCAATACGCTTCTGGTTGCTTAAGTCTGTCGATTAAAAAATGCTAAATACACCCACACACACACACACAAATTTACATATTATTATGAACAACGGTCAAGAACTTGTTTTAGTAATGTTAAATTATGCTGTTTATTGACGAATTATATGAAAACAAATTTGTCCACCCATTCTTGGAAAAATTATATAACAGTGTTGTTATTGTATTAATTAGAAGAAAGAAGTTCATGATAAAGTCAAGTATTCATGATGAGAATGTCCTAAATATATATGATGAGATAAAGAGATTTATTACTCTCCTTTTTCACAATTTCTTGAAGTATCAAATTTGTGGTTTAGTGCCTACAACAAATATGAATGTATATCCAACCACAAGAAGTAAAAAACTTTCTATATTTTCCTCCGTGACCAATGTTTAAGATGAATCGTTGTATTGCTTTCATAGTAGCATGATGTTTTTGCAATGGGATTATATTTTCCAAAGCTGTTTTTTTAATATTTTTATTTTGAACGTTCACTATTATGAAAAGCGATTTCACGTTTTTATTATCGGAAAATTTAAAAATCCAAGAATCTTTAAAACAATGAAAATATCACAATGAACTAAGAAAATTATATTCGAAACTGATCAAATAATCAAAAATTTGTGATGAGAGGGAAAAATTATTCTAACTTATGTTTATTATGTGAAACAGAAATCTCGAAAATACTTGTATCGAAATTTCGTTGTTGTGTTAAAACTTAAGACACTTGGAAGCTCTCTATCCCGATTGCTATCCAAGCTCGCTATCCCGTTGACAATGCAAATTTAAGTCAGTAATAAAAATTTTCGTTTAACCGGAGCACCACGAAGGGGGAAGTACGACTAAACTTCTCCGATAGATGACACCACCAGAGTATCCACTTCTTTAATTTTGACATCGATCTGGAGGGGAAGGAAATTTTCTCCAGACCTTAATACCCATGGTAACTGCTGAACAACCTATCACAGGATTTAATTATAATATTAAAAATTTTCTGATTGTATATGGAGTGCGTGTGTAGAAGAAAACTTACTTTTACCTAGTTAAGAATTTAGCTCTATCAGTTAGGTGGAAATAACCAGGTAAGTTTCTACGTAATTTAAAATCAAGCTCCTAGCTGGAGACAGCCCCCAATACTTAGCCTACCACCTATAGAAGTTTCACTTCACTTGGAAGACATTGCGATCACGAATTTGTTTAATGTGCCCAGTTGCCTTCAGTGAATGTGGCAGATTTTCGGTGAAGCCGGGATTGGAACTCACTACCTTCCAATAACAACGCCGTAACTAACCAGGCCATTGTGGCGGCAAAGGGGAGAACAATAAAAAATTTTTTTAAAAAATGTTCTTACATAAAACTTTTAATACTTGTCCTACTAATATATAATTGAATCAAATTTCAAAAAAGTTTCACTTCAAACTTAGTTTTTTTTTTTCCTTATATAGAGTTTTTAGATTTTTCATTTGCATATTTGGTGTGTCTTATGGGCAAAAAAATTTCGTGTGTAATTCTCATTGAGAATAAAATGTTCGGAAAAAAGAGACATTTGAAAATAAATTTAGTGTAAATCAAATCCTTTTTCTATATTTCAAAGCACATATTTTTTGATTAAGTACTGTGCAGTAATATCAGAGTCCATCAATCAAATCTATGTTGCCTGTTTGCTGAAATGAATGAAATAAAAAAAGAGCGCGGTGTAATAAGACGATTTTTTTACATTTAGAAGCGCACACAATTCCTTCCATAATGCAGTTTTCTAATCTAGATCATAGAAAAAATTCTAATACGTCCCACTTTTGTGAACTTAATTAATCATTTTATTATGTTTTAGGATGAAACTTAATCACAAGAAAATATCTGTGGGAACAAAATTTGTCCTAATCATATGATTTTTTATTTATTTATTTATTTATTTTTTTTTTTTTTTTGTCGCTCAAGCTCACATTTTTTATTGGCGAAGACTATAATTCAGGACCTACAGATAAATAAGATTTCAAATCACTGCACATGGCCGTGATGCATATTGAACCTCTGAACGATTGCCAAAGCAATAATCATTCATCAGCCAGCTCGTCGTGCTACAGTTATAAATTTCTTAGATATTTAGTATGTGTGCATGCGTATTTTAGAATCTAAGACGAGCTATTTTCGAAATGTAGGATTCGCTTGAGTTATTATTATCTTGCGAGAGTTTATTTATTTATGGGACGTATAACTCTTATAATGAGGAGTTTGTTTCTTCCTGTGTCACAGATTCTTCTCTTTCTTTTCAATACTTTCGATTTGTGTTGATGGCATTTTTAATGCGTATCTCTCATTTCAGGTCTCGCAGAAGATGAAGCCATCGGATGTTGGAAATGAAAGTCCTGATTGGCTGTCTCACTGCGATCACCCTCTGCTGGGCCGTCACGCAAAAATGTTCCCTCAGGGAGGGAGGGGCTGCCGACTACTTTTGCGTGTGCGACGCCATGGACGGTACCAACGGCTGGACCTACACCTGCGTCGACAACTTAAACCTGGAAGCAGCCTTCACAGTCAAGTACATCGTCGGACATTCGGTCACGTTCCAGTGCGGGGTGGAAGAGCCACATTACCACTCTGTCCTCCGGCAATTGGACCTGGAGAACGTCCAGACCTTTGCCTTCAAGTCATGCCC
The DNA here is from genome assembly GCA_030067965.1 of Latrodectus elegans. Lineage (NCBI taxonomy): Eukaryota > Metazoa > Arthropoda > Arachnida > Araneae > Theridiidae > Latrodectus > Latrodectus elegans. The sequence continues at coordinate 91,047,265 of CM057816.1, read as the reverse complement.
GTTGCCAAGTGAATCTTATAATCAAATTCTGCCTTTCGATGGCCAGCATCCCGTGAAACAAATCAAAATCGAGAGATTAAAAGGCAATGCCTCTTTTACCGATGACATGTTTGGCAACATCACAGAAACTCTGAAGTCACTCATACTCACTGGGAATGGCATGGAAGATATTCCTGAATATCTCTTCAACAATTTCACCAACCTTAAATATCTATCGCTGTCAGACAACAAACTGAAGACTCTGCCTCGTGACGTATTTAAAGACCTGAGCAACCTGACAACACTCGAAATTACCAACAATCTCTTGGAAAGTTTGGAAGAAGATGTCTTTCAGAGCCAGGCTCTGCTCGAAAAACTGTATTTATATAAGAATAAATTAAGGAAGCTACCAGATGGCATATTCAAGTCTTTGATCAATTTGAAAACTTTAGATTTGGCGGATAATCAGTTGATTTTACTGCCAAATAACATTTTCAGCTCACTCGCAAATGTCATTTCCATCAGACTGAGGGCAAACTGGTTGGGCACTATTCCTGAAGACATATTCAGGAACTGTTCGAATCTGAAAGTGGTTGACCTTAGCATAAATCGATTCATGGAACCTTTACCGGAGAGGCTTTTCTTTGGTCTAAGCTTACTTGAGAATGTTACTATTCACGATTGCAATTTAACTTTGATTCATACCGATTTTTTTTCTCACAATCCAATGTTATCTTACTTGAATATGGAAGAAAACAGTCTAACCGATCTTCCTAAACAGCTATTTCGAAACGCTACAAAACTGAAAGAAATAAATATCAACTTCAATTTTCTTCAACAATTACCGCCGGACTTATTTCCAAACCAAATGAAGCTTGAAAAACTGTCGCTTTTCAAAAACAACTTGTCAGTTATTCCAGATAAATTATTTCGTCGAGCGAGGAATGTTAAAAACTTAATACTTGGTCGTAATAGCCTGCAGAATGCCACTGATCATATATTTCGCGATCTTCCTGAACTTGAGGTGTTAGATTTAAGTGTAAATAATTTGACCTATTTCAAATTAGATTTAAATGAAAAAATTAAGAAACTCGATTTGTCTTACAACAAATTATCAGAAATGCCCAAAATAAATTGGATCCAGCACTTGAATTTAGAAAAAGTGAACTTGGAACACAATAACATTGAATTTTTCGAAATTCCATGGCTCTATAGTTCCAATAATCCAACCATAAGCGTTGCCAATAACAAGATTAAAACTGTCAGCATTAATAATGTAATGGTAAATGATATCGGTATAAAAAGTGAAGTGAATTCAAACAATTATAACAATTTTGTTGAGACTCGTATAATACTCAAATCTAATCCATTTCTTTGTAATTGTCGTTTGTTCGATTTTTATAAATATATCAAACGAGCATCTGGGCAACCGAAATCTGTTCGTTTCGATAATATACAAAACTTATTGTGTCAGGAACCAGCAATGTATGCTGGCAAACAAATTACAACATTGAATCCGAATCAATTTACATGTGAATTAACTAATAATTGTTCATTACCATGTCATTGTTACTTCAGAGCTTTCGATAAAGCGAATGTCGTAAATTGTTCCAATCACGGATTGAAATATCTTCCTGAGCAAATTCCGCAAAATACCAGTGTACTACTTTTCCAAAATAATATGTTACCTAAAATGCAAAGTTTGAATGACGATCGCTGGCAAAATCTGACGGAGTTATTTTTAGATCATAATCAGATAACCACCATCGATAATTGGACTATCCCCTTAATGCTTAGAAACTTATCCCTGGTTGGAAATCACATCAGACATTTGCCCAGTTTCTTAATGAATTTTGTTTCGAGATCCGATCAGTTTTATCTTTTGCTGAGCGAGAACCCCTGGACTTGCAATTGTTCTGCTATGAGGCTAAAGGAATGGCTGACAGAGCACTATAAAATTATAGGCGACGTGCAAAGAGTCATGTGCGGAAATAGACTGAAGTGGAATCATACTTTGATCCGGAATTCTGTCCTGACGACACCGGATGATGTGTTATGTCCTTTAGATAACTGGCCAAATAAAGTCCACCTCATAACAGTTTCTGCCATATGTGCTGTACTATCTGTTCTCCTTTTCATAGTTATTGTTCTTTATTATCGCAACAAGCAGACTGTTATTGCCTACGTATACATACACATGCATCACGTGTTTACTTGCTTCTTTAGCGAAGAAGATATGGACGAAGACAAAATCTTTGACGCTTTTGTCTCCTACAGCAGCTCAGATCGAGATGTTGCCATGGCCCTTGTGGAAGAACTCGAAAATAAAGAACCCAGATTTAACTTGTGCATCCACGAGCGCAACTGGATCGCTGGCAACCAGATCAGCTGGAACATCTTCAACTCTGTCCACAATAGCAAGCGGACAATCCTCGTCATTTCGAAGGCGTTCTTGGAAAGCATGTGGTTCCAGGTAGAATTCCACACCGCCTACTACCAGATGCTCGAAGACAAGATTGACAGGTTAATCATCATCGTGAAGGGCGATCTGCCCCCTAAAGAGCATCTGGACAAAGACTTGCAGTACCTTCTGTCCACCAAGACGTATTTGGTCTGGGAGGAGAAGTGGTTCTGGGAGAAGCTCAAGTACGCGATGCCGCATAAGAAACAGCTGTTACCAAGCGACGTCCTTGCTCTCAAGGACAGACCTGACACGGAGAAGATAAAGCCTGTGGATAATCAAATAGCTATCTTGTCTTTGAACGAACACAAAGCAAAGGGCAATATTCATACCAGCTCTTCCTTGCATCTAGTAAACAGAAAGTGATCTGACACGTTTCCACGTTCCAATAAAAAACTGTAGTGATTGGTTCAAAATAAGATCTGTATGTACATATTATATCAAAAACATTACGATTTTATCAACATTAATGTGCGTTAAAACTTCCCTCGATTATTTTTGATGCCAAAGTTTTTCATTTATATTTTCATCTATAGCTATTACATTATCACATAACTTGTCTATTTTTAAAAAATGTTTGCTTTTAGAAAATATGTTCTTGCTTGTGTGAATATTACAATAATTGAAAATGTGATTCCTTAGTCATAGATGTCTATCATCTTTTCTGAGAGTAAATTTTGTTGTTTACCTAAACTTGATTCCTTCCCCAATTTACTGTTATTCCTTTAAAGTAAAAATCTAGGATGGCAACTTTAAAATACTATATTTTATAAAACAATCAAGCAATTAATTTCATATTTTCATTTTATTGGTTTACATCCATCAAAATTTCCCATTTTATTTAACATATCAGTTTGTACATATAGCAAAGTAATCTCATTTTTGTTGTCTCAAATCTTTCTTTATTTTCATTTTTGTAATATACAAATTATATGACTTCCACATCAATCTGCTTCATACTGAGCGCACAATTATTTTTAATCAAATAAAGAATATTTTTAATTGTTATGAGTGTGTCAATTATTCTAACTCTCATAAAGATTGAACGTTATATTGGGTTTTTCAGAAAGTCATTTCGTTTTTCATGAAAATGAAAAACGTACAACAAATAAATATTGTATTGCATTGCACATTGTTTGTTGTAGTCTAATAGCTTTTACCATCTTTCTGGTAGTAGCAAGATTCCACAGTCATAAAGTTATTGGTTTTTACTAGCAAAAAGCTGATCCATGTAGAAAAAACAAAATTACTTTCTGAACAACTCAATATAATTTTAAAACTCTTGAAGAGTAAATGGCTGGCAACGAAATTAATGCTGAAAGTGTCTTGAGAAACAAATTGGTATATCTATTTCTGTAAAATAGTTTCTTCCAAGTTGATAATTTATCTTAAAAAATAAAAAATTTGCCAATTACCATTTTGCGGAATGAAATAGAAATAACTATAAGAACATTACTTTACCGTTTGCTGGATTTTTAACTGTTCACCAAAGGCATATTGGGGTAATTCTATTAGCAAGAAACAAGTTTACACACACACACACACAAAATAGTAAAAGTTGTAAAAACTTTTTATTCCATTTCGCCAGCGCAGATGATAGTGTCAGCAAGTATGAAACAAAGTACCACTAGCTGCTCCTTTTGCTATTTATTTATTTTCTTTTTACAAATATTTTTTTTAATGATGAAAAAGTAATTATGACTTCAAAATGAATTTTTTTCTTAGCTTACAATTACTATTTTTTTTTTTATCTATTAGCCTTGAATAATCAACAAAAATATCAATATGGCGAGATTAGCGGTTCTAGTTTTGTTACTGCGTTTCTTTATAAAATTTCTAGTAAAATTCTAAATTAAAGTCACTGGAAAAGAGGAATGGCATTGTACACAAAACAGTACATTAAAACATAAGTTTAAAATGTTTTTAATTGTTCTGAAAAAAAAACTTATATTTTGGGATTCTAAATAATACAAAACTTTTTTTTCTATATATTACAGATCACAGTAGTAATAATTTAAAATTGCTTTTTTTAAACGATTAAATTTCTTAACATTTGGATGTATTTTTTATTTTGTTCATTAATTTTTTTTAAAAAAGTCTATAGTTCATAATTTTAAAAAGAGCAAAATCTGTTAAATTATTGATATTTGTTATTATATAAAATCTACGACATTATATAAATTATATATATGGACTTATATATTTCATTCTACAAAATTTTTTTTTTGGGGGGGGGGGAATTATGAATAAAAATTGTATTCACCTATGGAATTTTTTATGATAAAATGCACTTTTATAAACAGTGTTTTGAGTTTGTATTGAAAAGATAAACAAAATACTGCAATGGAATTTGAATTCTGGAGTTATTTATCAGATTTCAACAAATAAAATACTATTGCTTAGCTGTGGAATAGTTACTAATATTGGTAACATTCAACTGATGAATAGATTATCTTTCATAGGAATTCATGAATTTAATATGATTGATTTATAAATTTACAGTGTTTTTATTAAATATTCTCTTATTATTTTAAATTAATTCTATTATTTTAAATTGAGAACTCATAATTCGTTTTGATTCAAAGAGTACATGCAAAAAGAAATAAATTATTTTTAGTAAACTTCGAATCACATTCAAGAAACATGCCATTGATTGGAATTATTGACCTATGTAATGTCATCTTGTAAAAGATCTGAAAGTGCTGTATGTTGTGATTTGTTAAAAAAAATCTTATCATCAATATCAGATAAAAGAATAAGGACGAGATGAATGCACCGGCTCGTTTGGCTTCTTTAAATAATTTTACATCTGGTTTCATGAGTTTATAGTAGACATCTGATGAACTGCGTAGTTTAGATTAAATAAGGAAAAACATGCGCCTAATTTTTAGGAATCCTGCTTAGTTAAACTGAAAAGATAAACAATAAACTATTGCAACAGACGTATAAGCAGAATGTAACTAGGTATTTTTTATATTAGTATCATAACAACCAATTTTACGCCAAGCCCAATGAGTTTCATGGGAATTGTGCCAAAATATAACAAAGCAATTATACACTTTAAATTTTACTTAAAAAACCAATCAACTATATTTATAAATAAAAAAATTATTTGTGGTAATGAGGTTATATGTAAGTAACCATATGTTTTGTGTGTATACTGTATATCAAAATAAATCACAAGTTTAAGAATTTGACAGGAAAAAATCATATCGGATGGAAATTTCTGTTTAATTATGAAGTTCTACAAATACCGCATTGAAATGTATATATTGTAAGACATTTTAGTTGTAATGCAGTAACATACTAAAAAGACAAACAAAAACTGCAATGGAAGCAGAAGTAAAATTTACATTAGATATTTATATAAGGCATACTGAAGTCCAAATCAAAAACTCACTTATGCCAGAAATTTCAATTTAAATGCGAATATGTAAGTTTATCAGTATGAATTAGTTAAATGAAATAGAATACATCTTAAAATAATATATTGCATTACAAAATAGTCTCATGTATGGATTAATTAAAAATAAATCAAATGAAGTCTTTTATAATAATAATAAATAAAGAAAATAAATCACAAAAGAAAAAATTCTCCACACCCAGCAATAACATAAATAACAGTATTTCTGAATCGCTATTTTTTGCAAACTTGCTGTCCTCAACAAAGAATTTAAACAATGGAAAGTAATTTCTCTTTTATGAAAGCAGAAAGTATTCTGGAACGGAATGTTACATCTCTTAAATAAATTACATAGAGATAAATTTTATAATGTTCAATTCAGTATTAAAATGCTCTCAATTTAAAAACATTGTAATCAAAATACAATTTTCCGCTCCAGTCAGAGACCAACATTCCAATATATGTTTCATCACATTCCATGCAACCATTTTCATTTTAATCCCTAACAAAAATTCAGTGAACAAACAAAACAAAGATTCATTCATGCAGAACAAAAGAAATTTAAATTTCATTTTGTAAAATGCTTATCAATTTATATATTTTAGTATACTAAATTTTCATATTTTACATACATATTAGAAAAACCAATCACATATACTTGCTAAGTTGTATAAATATAAGTTGATCCATAATACATTTTATTTCAAGGTATAAATCCTTTCTGTAATCATTAAAGGCCTTTTAAAATCCCCATAAACTTTTAGGATCCGATGTAATAACGCACATGAACGATAAATCAGGAAAATTGTTAAATTAATCGAACATTTTCTTGTAAAGGCATAAGTAATGATAATATAATATGTACCAGCAATAATAGTTAGTAAAAATGAATCTTTCATACGTGATTTACTATAGAGCTTACATTCTTATATCAAGAAAATTATTAGAATTCTTTCATAAAATATATTTATTTTAGAAAACTTAATATTTTCTTTTATTCTTGGTCTTCGGCCAACTCATTCAATAATATTCATGACTCTAATCTAAAAAATGATCTTGAAGATGTTTCCTTGATTCACAAAAGATTTATTCTGTATATAAAGAATGTCAGAACGTTCAATCGTCATTAAAAAGTTATAACTCAACATAGAGAATTTCATATCATCATTTAAATTTCTTTTACATTTTCTACTTGGAATTAATGATTTAACCATCATAATAATCAAACAAAAATATATTCACATAAAGATATTTGAAAACAATAACCACGAATACTAAGTCATCGTTAAATTATTCGAAATATGTAATAATTTATTTCACTTCAAACGTAAATTATTATACAAACTTCGAATAAATTTATGAGAAAAAAAATAAATGTTGCACGTAATTATAAATCAAACGTAAAGAATTTTTGCGTAAACCAAACCTAAAAGACTATCTTATTTACTGAATTTAGATACATATCCAGATTACATCCACAATAAATGTCTTTTTTCATCTACATGTACTTATCCATCAGAGCTCCAAAGACTAACATGCAATAGGCGTCTGTTTTTGATCCACACAGGTCCATGAATGAATATCGATCTATTGACGTCAAATGGACGTCCATACACCAGTGAAAATCTACTGAACATCCATTCATGAACTTCCAGTAAATGTCTATTTAACATCTATTACGTCCGCTGGATATGATTCTGGACGTCTATTAGAAGTTCCTGGTTGTATGGGTTGTAGTCAAAATTTATATATCTGACGGCACAACTGCCACGTAATCTAGTAAGTCAATTTCTGAAATTTTTGGAGAGCATATTTCCAAGATAACGTAATTTTGATGTAATAAACTCCTGAAGAAAAACTTACACATCTAAATAATTGGTAGAGTCCATTTGGACTCTACCAATAAACAAGGTACAATAAGCATGCTGGGTACAAGAAGCATGCTAGGTAGAAGAAGCATGCTAGGTAGAAGAAGCATGCTGGTGCAATAACAATAACATCTAAATAATAAATTTAAATCTGATGTATAAATAAAAAGTGTAAATATATTTGAAATATTAAAATTTGAAAAAAAGAAAATATAAAAATAATTAAAATCCGAAAATAGAACATAATGTTCTAGATTTTCTCGCGATGACGTAAATACTAGGGTTGTCACTATAGAATCCTCCACATTATTCTTTTTATTCAACATTTCTATGACGTAATAAAAATTCATGTTGCCAGATAAAAAAAAATCCACAAAAAAAAAAAAAAAAAAAAAACCCACCAAACTCAGAAATTGGCACAATGGATTATAATGCAGCTGTTCCTTTTTTACTTGATTCGAAACAGAAAATTGATTAAAAAATCACTTAAAGTCGAAAATTCCCAGAACGATTAACCAAAGATGACAAATTAAGATAGCTGTGTGTAAAAAGACAAATGAAAATGTCGAAATTATTTCTACCATAAATCGATATTATATTGCAAAACAGTACTCAAATGAAAGAAATATATTTCATATTAAATACACCCAATAATTTTAATTGATAGCATATTCACAAAGTTATAAGCAGTTCTTTGAATTTCAGTGTCACGTATTTTTCTAAATCTAATATCGCTTAAGGGAAACCAAATAGAAGTCGATTTTCTCCAGAAATTTATTCTTTATTCTAAAATAAATTCTAGAAGTTGCTTTATATTAAATGAAAATCAATAATTTTAATATAAAAAAGATATTTTTGAGTTACACTTAAAAGTTTGAATTTCATAATGACATGAATTTCCGAATCCGTTGTTTGGGTTGTATAAAAGGGAAAAGAAAAATATGCATTTTGTATATATTCTGTTTATGAGAAATAGGTTTTATGAAAATTAGTGTCTTCGCTTATAGTTCATTATTTGAAGAACACTTAGAAGAGTTTTTGCTAATTGCTTACAGAATGGATTAGTAACGAACTAATATGGGTTTATTATTTAAATATTTGGTATCCTTTATATTTTCAATCAAAGAATAATTGATTCATTTTTTATTTCATTAAATTGCATCATCTATAAAAATTTTCTTACACACTTAATTTGAATAACATAACTTTTTTAATTGATTCTAAATTTTAAAGACTTACGTTTATAGCAATTAAATGAAACACTTTTTAGTTTCACATAAATTGTGTTTTTCATGTCATGAAACAAAGCATATTAAAACTTCAACGTGTCCCTTTTTAAGGACACATCATGGCATAGGGATAAGAAAGCGAGCATTGGTTGGTAGGTCATGGGTTTAAACTTAGCCACCGTTGTACAAAGAAAGACATTTGATTTCTGCATGCATATCTGTCTGTGTGTGTGAGCACCTGCATGCTACCATGTACCTAACCTTGAGTTGGGCCTCACCAGTTTAATGGAAGCTGCCAGCTGGGAGTCATCATAATTTTGATGCATTGACCAAGCAGAAGCCTCCTTACTACTTGATCGGACAGTCTAAGAAGTATCATTTCACAAGTAAAATACTGAGTCTACGATATATTTAACGTTCTTCTACCACCTTTAGTGAACATTTCCGGTTAAAACTGGATTTGAAGTTACTACTTTCCGATGATGAGAATGAAGTTCACTGATACCAAACAGGCCATCACCACTATATATATCTACCAGTGTTGGTGCACTAGCATGCTTCCCCGTACCTAGCCCTGAATTGGGCTCTATCAGTTAAATAGAAGCAGCTGGGTAGTCTTCATGATTTTGAAGCAGGGACTAAGCAGAAAAACCCATTATTTGGCCGGCCTCCCCTATAGGTAGGGCATTGTGACCTAGCATAGTTTTAACGTTCACAGCCACCATTAGCGAACACAACGGATTTTCGGTTAAACCAGGATTCGAACTCACTACCTTACGATAATGAGGGCGATGCCCTAACCAACCAACTGGAAACCAGATGCGATTGTCTTGCTAGATATCTGTACCACAATGGCGTTTGTGACAGCCTTTTATGCGCATTATGCAATCAGAATTCTGAAATGGGCAGGAATCATTTCCTAAAATGTTATTCGTCGAAGGAATAAAACCTATACAATCAATATTAGGCTGCTGTTAGCATCCAGTCTTTTATGCTCAATACAATCATGTTATTACATTTTCTAGTTTTGATGTAGGTTAATCACAGTCCATTATAACTATTATGTTAATCATAGTGTCCTTTTTAAATTCAATTTTCAGCCATATTTGTTCGTACGAAGCATTGGATAACTGAATAATTAAGAACATAATGAGTAGCCGTTGTTGCATCAGCATGCTTCCTAGTACTTAGCCCTAAATTGGGCTCTACTACTTATATAGAAACAGCAAGGTGATTTTGAAGCAGGAACCAAGCAGAAGACCCTAAACTCTTGGCCTGCCATCTCCAGAGGTATCATTTCATTTCGAGGGCATTGCAACCACGCCCAGTTTTAACGTGCCCCAGCTGCCTTTAGCGAACACGAATGATCTTCGGTAAGGCCGACATCTGCCAGTGTGGATGCTTGGCAATTTCTTAGTTTTCCATTTTTCAAAATGTGAGTACGGCTCACTGTCTATAAAAAATTGTCCCAGAAAACAATTTGCAACTGCTGCACAAATGTCTTATAACAGTTTTTTCTTCCCAATTAAGTACGAAAAGATTCATTTTATATCTTTATGAAGTACAAAATATCCGTCGCTTATCGAGGGGTGAAAAAAAACCACTCGATATTTTTAATAGTGATAGTTCCCAAGCCTGCTTGGTACTCAGTTTATTAAGAAAAGATAAAAAGCTGAGTCGGCCTTATACTCAACCTGAGAATCGAGTCTAGGACTTGTGTCTTGGGAGCGCATAGCGATACCACTAAACCTCTGGGGTTGAACTAATTACTCTGTTTATATATATATATTTCATATTAAAAATAATAATTTTTTGCAAGTCAAGAATTACATGTGTATTTTCGGGCAAAATTACAAAAGGATTGCTCTTTAAATTTTATGATTGTCATACTTTTTGGGAAATCAATATAATAAAGTTGAAATTTATATATATATATATATATATATATATATAGATAACCGCCCTTTCAACTTTTTCTTCATAAGTTAAGAAAATGAAATATCAGACAAATGGTGAAATTACCGGGCTTTATTATAGTTCTATAGCTTATAGACTGAAAATAAGGTCTCTTGCGCATATTGTCACATACTGGCTACTTCAACCGAAGATTTCGCTGAAGTTTCCCCCAAGAGACAAATCTGTCGATATCTAAGCACACCTACCTGTAGCAGTTTTTCCCTCAAGCGCATTAAACTTACTTTTATTTTAATAAAGATCGATAACATTATTCGTTGTTTAAAATGCAATTACTTTTAAAACCTCAATACGATTTATGCTAAAATAATCTGGAATAAATTTTTAATGAAAATGCTACAACATGATAATTTAAATTTTGCAGAATTTTCTATTAAGAGTTCAATATGATAACTGATTCATATATTAAATTAAGTACAAAATTAATTTTTACAAAAATTACCAGGACAACAAATTGTACAAAATTTAAACAATGTATAAATATAATTTGAGTTCTTTTGAGAAAAATTATTTTTATATCGTATAGCTAAATATTTATTTTTGAAGTTACAGGAAAGAGTAAAGACAAATATTTACAGATTATTCTATTGAGCAAAACTGACTTATATTTTCGGGAATAAATCTTGTTTTGTGATATATTTTCTAAGTTTATAGTTTAAACTGAAGATAACTTCAATGAAACTAAGAATGAAATTAGAAATAATATGCAAGATTATACAAAAAAACATTTAATAAATTTTTAATACAGAAAAAATTAAATAAAAATATGTATAAATTCTTATGTTTATGATGTCAAATTAATATTGGAGCTTAATTTATTTGAATTGACAATTTAATAACGCAAAATAAGAATACAATAAAAATAAGAATTAAAAGATAATATGCATTTTATTGGATGTATTTTGCAAAATTTAGATCTTGATCACATATAGTAAGAATATATTGTTTTAATTAAAGTCCCAACTAGATCATTTTTTAATTTATAAATCATATAGTTCATGAAAGCATAAAATACAGTAAGTTTATCATCGTACTTAACATTAGACACATGATGACATTTATGTAAAATATAGAACGCTTTTTAACCTTGCATATCCGACGCCAGTAAGTTCATTGTCCACAGATAAAATATTTCATATTCAGGTCTTGTTTTTGACCACAGCAAAGCACAAGTGTAGTTGGCTACTTTTGAGTGTTGAGCTTCTTCTAAAGATCTCTTCATCTAATTCGGAAAAAAAAAAAAAAAAAAAAAAAAAAAAAAACATAGCTAAAATTTCTATAGTATTTGCATTCTCATTAGTGTCTATATGAACTTTAATACTAAAATTTCATAAGAATAAGACTTCAAAAAAAATAAAGCCTTATTTTGTTACAAAGAAGTAATTAATAAATTTGCTAAATACATATCATTTAGAATTTTACACACAGGTAGTTTAAAAAGGAAATAGCTCATTCATCGTATTTTTTTAATTAGTATTATTATAACAAAGTACTCTAATAAATTTCACAATGATTTCTGATATTTGATACGGATTCTCTATCGATTGGTCAACCCTGTGCTAAAAAGTATTTGAAAATTTAAAGCATTTTAGGTAGAATTTAAGAAAACAAAACACTAATTAAAAAAATACGATGAATGAGCTAAAAACCAAAATGTAAACATGAAATCTAAATATATTTAAGTAAACAAATATTAAAAATCACACTTTGAACATTTAATATTTATGTGTACATAGCTGTTTGAAACAGAAATATTCATTATACAGTAAGAAAAAAGAAGCAAAATTTATATATGAGCATTCTAAATTTTACAAGAGACGATAATAAATCAATTAACATCAATAAGTCTTTGAAATTGTCTGCACAAGGAAATTAATCTTAATTAATTTGACTTCCTACATTAAAAAGGTCAAGGGATCAGATATCTATGTAATTATATTCTGTATTAAAACTCTATTCAACCTAAAACATACTACCATTCTGAATTATCACATATTTATTCCACATTATAGGACAAGTTTTTGAGCCTATGATAATATTCTAGGAGCATAGTATGCAGGATATTTACTAAGAAAACAGTCAACCTTTGGATATTAAATATCAAATCTATTTGTAATGAAGAGATGAATTATTTGTAATAAATTAATAGAACCTTTTATTGTACTTCAAAGCAAGAGTAATAAATGGGATTTTCATTAATTAATTAATTAAAAATAATTGAAGTTAGTAAATTAATGATTATTAGTAGTTTTTGAAAATTTTTATAAGAATACAGCAAAAATGATAAATTATTGATATACAATGAAACAAATACAAAATAATTGTGGATCTTTTTTTGTTATGAAATAGATATAGCCCTTACCATAATTTACAAAATGGATTTTTAAACATTAAATAAAAATATATACAAGTATAAATAAATTTATTTCTAATGTTAAAACATTTTAAAATCAATCTACTGTACCTGAAAAACAGATGAAATTTAATAAATAATTTTTTTTTACAAATTACAACAAAAAACTTTTTTTAACCATGATTTTGTATCACATAAACTAATATTCAAATACATTGCAAGTAAAATGATTTTTAAAAATACAAGATAGAAAACTACAATAGAATAAAAGTAAGCGACACTGCATATTTTGTAAAAATATAGATTTTAATTATCAAGCAATGCAGTTGATGCCTCTTGTAGAACCCGGATGAGCTCATGTATCCCTAAAGATCTACCTAGATTTATAGGGGTCTCCTACTTCAGGTTACTTACTGGGCATGATTTTCTCCAGAAATATCTGTATCACATAGGGTTTGTGGATTCAACCAACTGCATTTTATGTAGGGAACATGTTGACATGGATGGCGAGCATCTTTGGAAATGTTCTGCCCTCAAGGAAGCCCGCTCTTCTTCACATTTCAAGACGCTCTCCACTCCTGGAGATACTTCTTTTCTTTATTGGACTGCAAGACTTATTATGCTCGAAAGAGACAACATAAGGACGTGATTTAAAAAAAAATAATTATTATCATGCAATCATTAAACAATTATCAAAATAACAATGAGGTCTTACTTCATTTTTATAATAAAAACCTTTCCCTATAAAACTTCAGCTACATTTTTTTGGCATTAAAATAATTTAAAACATCTTATTCACAATCAAGAAAAAACATGGAAATGCATGCACAACGTGTTTTTCATGTTCTACCATTAAAAATCCAGATACACAAATTATGTCAGGAATTGTAAATTTTGGTAAGTCATTGTGGCATTGTTAGAAAATAATATTGACATAAAAGTTTAGTACTTTCAAGAATATTTTAAAATTTATCCTCGAATATACAAAAAATATAAATCTTATACTACCAATGCCTCACTGAAAGCAGCCTATTTTGGATACTTAGAGACATAAATTCTGTAACATAGAACAATAGATGGTCTATTTTTCATCACAAAATGTTATTTGTTTTAAACATTTTCTTCATTAGTTCAAATAGTTTTCTTGATGAATTTCATTAATCAATCCAAATTGTAATCATTTTATCTGAAAGGAAAAATGCATACATATACACATATGTGTTTACTCAATAATATCATACATGTAAAAACTATAGTTATGGTCAAGTGAATTATAAATACTGGATATTTATTTTTTTTAAACTATTAAATTGAAGTAAAAATTTAGAAAATATTAAATAAGTTATGAATTTATTTTAAAGTTAATTTTAGTTTTAGCAGTAAAAACAAACAAAACTATATTTCAAAATACATTTAAAAACATTATTAAAATTTCTTAAGCTAATTACCAAGTAATATTAATTTAATGTATAGTTTAATAAATAATTACCTTTCATTATTTTAAAATCAACTTTAAAAACTAAAAGCCTTTAATAAGAGATTTTAACTGAAAATATATTGATTGGAATTTTCATATCATTTAATCAAGTTACCACATTCTTGCATAAACATAGAATATTACTTCAAACTTTTAAGCAAATTTTACAAGCAAAATGAAATTAATGCTGGTAGTAATAACAATAAAGTTAACATTTTTTCAGTCTCCATAAGACTTATTTTGATTACACTTAATATTAATATTGAATATTCTTGATCAGACATTTTTTCTTTATATGGTATTTCATCATCTTTAAAATAACTCCATGTTTCAGATTTGCTTTTGACAATTTTGTTTTTGATTTTTTTTCTTCGATGATAACAATGACAACCATAAAATACGAATATAAATTATATTTCCATCAACAAAATGGTCAGTTGCAAATTTTAAAATATTATATAAATTAATAGCAGATTTTGATTCTCATCATTCCTTTTCCTTTTACCTACGAATGCTTTTACTAAATAACAATCTAATAAAAAATGATCAGTGAAATTTTAATAAATAAAATAA
Organism: Latrodectus elegans; assembly: GCA_030067965.1. Lineage (NCBI taxonomy): Eukaryota > Metazoa > Arthropoda > Arachnida > Araneae > Theridiidae > Latrodectus > Latrodectus elegans. Next base: position 91,031,948 of record CM057816.1, on the reverse strand, counting down.
ATATTATCAAGTAATATTCTGTAGATTAATATTTGCTTTATATTGTACTAACATTTAAATTAAAAAAAGCATCGAATTTTATTTATGAAAAAATTTTATTCTTATTCATTGGTAAAATGTTGTATTTGATATTAATAGCACTTTCAGTTCAGTACAATAAACTATATTAAATAATATTTCTATAATATATGCATTGGATATTTAATTCAACAAGAAAATTAATAGTCATATTCACGCTGTTTCGAAAGTAAAACAATTGAAAAATGCATTCATTATAATTTACTATTAATTTATAATAAATTAAATTTTGGCAGAAAATAGAGTTTGAAATAAAAAAAATAAAATTTCCAAACATATTTTTATATTGTTAAACATAATCAATTAATCAGAAATTTCAAATATTATAAATATTAAATAAATATGAATTCAATAGAATTCATTCATCCACACTTTCGAAAACGAAAGCTTAAATCATGGTGAAAAATCACAAATATGAAGAACTGAATTAGTCATTCAATTAATTATAAGAAATAAAGACTTACCGTAATGTTTCTGTGCTTTTTCTAGCCCAATTATTCTTTTTAAATATTCAAAAGTTCACTTATAGAAAATGAAGTTTTAATTTCTGCTATTTTTTGTAAAACTAAACCGAAAGCAGAGAGTCACATGATAATTTAAGCCAATCAGTGCACATTATGTTTACGTTGCGCCGTAATCACATTAAAAAAAAAGTAAAAATTGCTTAGAGTTTAACATGGAGTGTAGGTAGAATACATTCTCTTTCAAATTAAGTACAAAATGATTTATTTTATATCTTTATGGAATACAAAATATCCGTCGCTCATCGAGTGGTGAGAAACCACTTGATTTTTTTAAGAAAGTATGCACCAGAAGTTCTTTAGGACCCCATGTTCATCCGCTGAATTAATGTGACGTGAAGAAGGTGATAGCTTGAAGATTGACCTCGTCATTTGACAATGATAAAAAATTCCGAGGGATTGATTCTGATTTGTATCTTTGTTCGGCTAAAATTGACAATCAAATATTATTGCAATGACCTCTAACCAAGGAAAACATGATTTATTGCCAAGATGGCCGGAAATGTGGAGCAAAAATTTTTTCTTTTTTAATTGGTAAATAGTTTGGAAGATAGTGGGTTTGATACCCGACTTACTCGAAGTGTCTGCGCGTTGTAAGTTTTGTATGATCCAATGTCTCTTTAATAGATTGACATGGTAAGGAGATATCAATTCAAAAATTGCCCTTGTTATAAATTTGGGATTAAAATTGTAAGATTTAAAATGTCTGTCGGTACTCAGATATAAAAAGCCGGAACCGTGCCACAGTAGGTTGCATGTTTTAGTTTATTTACGGGTTTCTTAAAAAATTTTATTTTGCCTTAATGTAGTAATAAGTTTTGGTGATTCGATTTCCATACCAAAAGTTTTCTACTAATTCTTTCTTAGAAACGTATAAAAATTTCAGCTCGTAAGATTTGAATAATTTTTCTGAAAAATTAAAACGCGCTTCACTTTCTTACTATTTGGAATTTAATCTTGTTTTCATTTTACCTTAATGATAATTTATTTTGCACAAATAGTTTCCTCATAAAAATTTTATTATCATTACTATTTTCTCAATGACATTTTTAAAGATACACATTTATATATCCTTCTCGAAAAAATGCACACCTATCTATCAATTTAAAACAATTTTTAAGGCTCTTAAATCTTGACACGCTGTCAAAGTTGTTGAAAAAAAATATGATTTATTAATACTGAGAGTATTTTAGGTTGTTATCAAAATAATGATAGCATTTTAGATTTATATAAAAAAAATCCTTTAGTAATACGATGTGATACATTTGGCATGTAATACAGCTTGGATACACTTAGAATCGATTTCTACAAGTACTTAGAAGAATACAGAATCATTCTTCATGGAGAATTTGTAAAAGCTCAGCCAGAACTGGTGGAAGATATCGATTCTGTATTTAACGCTTCAAAACAGATCATAATAGTAATTTATACTGAGATTGAATGATTGCTCGAGGCAAGATGATGGATGCTTAATATCATCCTCATATTTATCGAACCATGACTGAAGAAGACCGTTGCCTGGATAGGCACTTCATCATCCTGTGTAAAGTTTTAACTCTGGCAGGAAGCAAAGTTTCCATCATAGGATAGATCTGGTAAGCTAAAATTTCTCCATGCTTCTTCCTAATTTTCAATCCTTTCTGGGTTACGATTGGTTTAATAGAAAGCCACGACACGGCTGCCCATATCATGATAGATCCACCTCCTTATTCAACAGTTCTCAGGAGTCAATCCAAATCAAATTTTCATGCTGGTGTTTTCCAAGTAGGCGCCCATCCTGTTGCAGAAAATAGTATAAAAGAGGATTCATCAGACCTTGTTACCTTCTTCCACTTATCTATTGGCCAGATTTTAAGAGTGTACCACTGTAGACCAAGTTTGGCATTGACATCTGCGACAAATATATATGGGGAGTTGCCATTCTGCAGTGAATGTTCTGCTTATCAAAGTACATTACAGCCTTAACAATAATGGTATTTGAGAAACCAGATGCTAATAGCTATGATGCCACTTTTGCAGCACTTACTCCCTTTTTAGACATTACAGTCCGTTTTAATAGCGCCTGTCTCTTTCACTTTTCCTTCTGTTCAGTATTTAACTTTGTTCAACTTGTCTTTCTTCGCTTTGAGTATCCTGTCAAATTTCTTGGATGTTCAAGATATATATATATATATATATATATATATATATAATTTTTGGCTAATAGGATATTTTGCCTTTTTAACATAAGCGGTGGAAGTGAAGGCACCGAGTAAAATGGATCACAAAGTGGGTGTGCTCTCGTGGCCCTTAAATTTGGTAGATCTTCTCAATTTAGAAGCAGAGACCAAGCAGAAAACTCTCAGTTTTGGCCAGTCACCGAAAGAGGCATGATTTTGTATCGAGAACATTGCGACCAGTACATAGTTAACGTGCTCAACCCACCATTAGCAAATAGGACACATCTTCAATTTTGTCAGGATTCGAAACCACTGCTTTCCGATAACGAAGACGAACCTCTTAACTTACGAGGCCACGATTTCAAGAAAATGAAAGGAACATTTAATTTACAATCATATCGTATTCGTTGATAAATTTATTTATCAATAAAAAGTCAGCTCTTTTTTGTAAACACTTATTAAAATTTATAGTCACTTTTTCCTAAAAATTTCATTTTAATCATTAAATTAGACATTTCTTTATTCATCAAAGAAATTTTTTTCTTTAATGGTTTCAGGTCTGTACAACTTAAATCGAATTAAATTTCTTAAATTAAAAACATTTTTATGAAGCCAATAACTGAATACACCAGTATGCCTCTGCCTTAGAGAGGTTTTGGCTGTTGCTATGGTAACAAGAGTTGCCATTTTCAAATGGAAATCGAGGTGACTCACATGCTATTTTCAAAGTGCTTGAGGAACCCAAGTTGTTGTTTTTCTACTGGTCCTTCCTATTGAAAATGGAAAATGTCTTGTTTCCATAGTAACTGATGGGCACAGATAAATTGGCGGTAGCAGTTCTCATGGTAAAAGAAAGAATTTTCCTCAGCGAAGTGTGAAATAGATCTTTCTACTTAACGTCAATCATCTGATCTTCTCATTATAATGATAGATATTCTTGGTTTAATTCCACAACGCAGCATGAAGACAAGCTAGATGTCAATAGTACAGTTCACATAACAATCACAAAATTATAAATGTGGTCTGATTTTCCAGAGACTGCTTTTCAGCATCTGACGCATTTCAAAATCTTTCAACTTTGTTTCAAGGAACATAAAATCATTTACTAGTTTTGATTCATAAAAAACCAATTCTTGTCACCAGTCATAACAACGAAATCAATAATTGATTAATATGATCAATATTACCATAAAAAAAGCTGAAATTTAAAATTTAATCAAAATTGGTAACCACATCAAAAATGAATCTATCCAATTAAGACTTGTATTTTTTTACGCCACTATATGATTCTCTCTTAAAATAATGAAATGTTTAATTATTTTTAAAAGTTTTATGTTGCTATTTCTCCTTTTTTATACAACCCTTAATTAATATTTGTATTACTCATCAGAAAAATCAAAATGCAAGAAATATTTTCAGAATAAACAAAATATGAAATATTTTACTATACATTTCTTTCATTTTAATTTTTGGTTGACAATGTACGCTGAAATTGTAAAGTTTTTATTTTTATGTTAAAAAATTAGTTAATCTTATTATTTCATATTTATCAAGAGCTCTTATCTGGGTTTAATAATTTATTTGTTCAAAAATTCTATTTATATTTTGGTTACTATTTCTTTATTTCTATTATTTATAAAGTTTTAATTATAAATTATTTATATTTTCTATACATAATATATTTTATTATAATAAATATAATTTTTAGTCGTAACTCGTAAACTGCTTAAAATAATATTCATTTTTATTAATTTAAAAACTTGTACAGAAGTATACGCAATAAATTGTACAATTATCATTAAAAATTAAAGATATCTAATATTTTTTTGTGGTAACACTTTTTCTGTGCGTTGATTTCTCTAGAAATTTACTTATTTTTTATTATTATTAAATATGATCTCTTATTCATCACCAAACATTTTAATATTTTGTTAACATCTTAGAGAGAGAGAGAGAGAAATTAAAAGAATAATAAATTTTTACACGCTATTCAAAAATTGAATGCAATAAAATCTATTTTTAATAAATTCCATTTAAAAAGGAATAGTAAAAAATTAATGAAGTTATAAAAGTACTTTGTGAATTTCTTAAAAATAACATTGTTCTAATTAGAAACTTTATCTTTTAACTTTAATTTTCTGTTGATGGCAGAGCTACACAAAGACTAAAATACAAATATTAGCTTTATTTGAAATACTTTTAATTTATTTTTCTTAGAAAGTATAGTAAAGAAATAGGTACTTATGAGTAAAATCTCGTCAACTAGGAAAAAAAAAGATACGAAACAACACGATTCTTCACCAAGAATGGAAAACTATACATCAAATACATGTTGTTGTTACAAATCCCATCCAAAATAGCGGAGCTACACCAGATCCATGAGCCCATGTACTCTCAAAAAATCAAGAAAAAGGAAGGGGTCTCCAAGGAGCTCCTCCATCGAGAATTGAAAGCACTCAAGTAAGTGTTGAGGACTAGCCTCGTTGGAGTTGCACTTTTTACAGTTAGGAAAATGTTTAATACGGTGGTCAAAAGATAGACAATTGATGTGTCCACTAATAAATCTTCTAATCGCAATCTGGTCAGCTCTGGAACCCACAAAGGTTAATGGCTGCCAACGGCAGAATCAAGCATGAGCCAGGGGATGCTGCCAAGTATTTGAACTAGCATTTTTACAAGCAGAGTATAGTTCTGAGTAAGCTCCAGATCTGGAGAAGCAGTAGAGGAAGAGCCCTCCTTCGCCAGTGCGTCAGCTCGCTCATTTCCGAACAAACCCACATGAGAGGGGACCCACTGGAAGGGAATATCATGGGAGGCTGAGAGATCAAATGACACACGAAGAATATGGGTCCCAGCATGGTCTGTTACACTACCCAACTGCGCAAGCACTGTATGGAGCTACGACTGTCAGTGATAATCCATATATTATTAAAAGAGGCTTTATCCGTGATCAGTCTGGATAGCCAAAAGTTTGCTGAGAAATACCGAACAGTAACCCGGGTTTCTACAAAACTTTGAATCACTAGATCCATCCGGGTATTTAAGATAAACCCCACTGCCTGCGTGGTGGCTCTCTCAAATACATGGTTGTTACTATAATTATTTTTGAGTTTCTTGAAACAAGACCTAATTGCTATCGTTGTTTAGTAGCTTTTACACAACAAAATGATAAATATTTAAGACCTTCTTAATACCCTAATGTTTCTATTTTTTCTATGAGTAAAATGTTTTCTCTTAGGTTGTCCATTAAATAGCTTTATTTTTTATTGTCCAATGTAATGGTTGTATTTATTTAATTCTGCATATAAAAATATGCTGATTATTATTTTTTTAATTGTGCAATTTAACATCCGTATTCGACGTTTTTTGTACATTAAATTTTGTTTTAATTTTCATTAAAAATACATAAAGAATATTAGAAAAAAATTCCTTTTGACGTATCTGTGAATTCTCGTCGACCTGAGAAAAAAGGCACTCTACAACACAATTTTTAGTTTACGTCAGAAGACCGCTTGGCAAATAATAATTTTTTATATTCTTGTCAAAAATAACGTACTTTTATGTATTTTTTACCTCTAAACTTTTTCACAAATTTTTGAATCACTTATTCAAAAAATTAATTTGAACTTTTTTTTTTTTTTTACAAAAATTTATTTTTGATTTAGTTTTTATTTTTCAGTGAGGAGCAAAATGAAATGATTTCGTGTCAATTTGGCTGGATTTGCGCCAAATTTCCTGGTTGGCGGGCTGGAACACCAAGTGCCAAAAAATGGTAAGAATTGTGGGATATTCATCCACGGAGCGCAATCCTCTGTGAATGAATCGTTCCGAGTCCGGGAGAGATGCGCTCATTTCGAACGAGGGATCGCAGAGGGATGCGCAGCAATCGAACTCCCCCTCATTCCGGAGCGGCAATGCGTGGGCGTCGGTTGCCATGTCGGAGCGGGTGGGCGGGTATGCCATTGTTGTCGCGGAGACGGCCGACAGGAGGCTCAAGCTTTACGGTAAGTGAAGGGGAAAGCATCTTTCTTCCTCCCATCCTTTTACGTTATTTTCTTTTACTTTTCCGCCAAGAAAAGATGGCAATTCAGCAACTCCTTTCTCTAGAGAGATGAAGCTATCGACCACCGAGTTACTAGAGTTGTGTACGCATGTCAATGTCAGTTTACGGCCACATCTGAGTATCTCCGGCGTAATGACCGGCACTTGACTGAATCTCATCACAGTTGATGAACGATCACTAAACTGTTTCTGGCAGATCTACTGTCAAACAGTTAACTTTCTGAGTAATCTATGGTGTCGCTAATTTCTTTAACTGCTGCAATCTAAGCTTTTTCTTCCTAAGTTTATTTTTCATTTACTCCCATACTTTATCTCTAATTCCTCGGCAAATTTAATGATTTTTATTGTCTGTTAGAGATAATTAAGAAATTTAAAAAAAAATTTTTTTTTTCAACACATGATTCGTAAATTGTGATTGAAATTGAATATTTTTAAATAATTTATAGAGTAATACTGAGCATAGATAATAAATTGTAATAACGATCAGGAAAAATAAATAATCCAATTATTCTTTTGTTTTAATATTCTTTTTTTATTGTAGAGTCCAGAGTTTGGTATGAAATGAGGGAAAATATTTGTATTAAATTTTTTTCTCTCATCTTCCATTGAATCGAAACTTTCTAATACTTCGCTTACATTTTGGAAATGGAAAGAATAATTACTACACATAATTCCTACATTGATTGAAACAAAATCAATTTTTAATTATTAATATAGTATTGCAATATAGATAATAAACTGTAAAATAGAGAATATACAAAATGTAATATAATCTGATAATTACTTTTTTGTGTTGACTTTTTTCTATACGTTGAAAACCCTAAAAGTTTATTCATTATTTATTATTATTCCTAAAATATTCTTATTTTACACCAAATTCTAATTCTGAGTATTATAATAATTAAATCAAATTATTTTAATTAATTTTTTTGTTAATATTCTTTTTCCTTACAATGATATCCTTAAAAGTGAATTCATTATCTATTTTTATTCCTAAATATTATTTTATTTCTCACCAAAATCAAAATCTGAATATTTTAATAATCGAATGAAATTACTTTTTAATTAATTGAATAATTTTTAATTTTCTTTTTTCTTACCTTGGTAGCCCTAAAAATGCATTCATTACCTGTTATTATTCCTAAATATTATTCCTATTTCACCCCAAATTCAAATTTTATGTATAACTCTGATGATTTCAACAATTAAGTAAAATGATTTTTTAATTACTTTTTTGTATTAATATTCTTTTCTTTATGTTGGTAGCCCTAAGAATGTAATTATTAACTATTTTATTATTTATAAATATTATTCATCGATCTTTACCAAATTCAAATTTCTTAATATTTTTTTAATGTTTTCTAACGGGAATGAAAAGAAGAACAATAAATACTACACATGATTTGAAAACTGGCTTAAATAAAATGCTTTAAGTAATTTATAACATAATGCAGAATAGATAAAATAAATTGTTATAATAATCATGAAAGATAAAATAATTTAATTACTTTTTTGTGTTAATATTCTTTTTCCTTACGTTTGTAGCTCTGAAAATGTATTTATCATGTATTATTGTTCTCAAACATTATTCTTCACTCCCCACCGAATTCAAACTTCTTAATCATTTCTACACGTGATATGAAAACTGGTATAAGCAAAATTCATTTGCAATAATTTACCTGGATACCATTTCAGATTTGGTAAAGAAAATAACGTTATTTAAAGAATTACTTAAAAATAAAAAATAAAAAATTTGTTTTTAACAATCTCAAAACAACATTATTGAAAGAATTCAATCGAGGGGGCTGGAAAATGTATGTTTTAATTTTTGATTAATATGATTAAAAAGAGCAATACTTTTTTTGCATTCTTTGCTCCTGTTATGCTGTGACTATATTTATATAAATGAAATATTGCCGGATCTTGTTAGTCACGTGACCGCATTTTAAAAATACAACCACGTGATGATCAACCATCAACATTTTCTCTCTTTCTCCTGTCTCTTCTCTCTTTCTCTTATTATATATACATATATAAAGAAAATAGATTTAAGACAAAATATAAAAGATATGAAAAATAATAAGTAGCGTAGGGACCATATCTTCTTCAGGGGGGATATGGTCATGGTCAACTATGCAAAATATCCCTGCTGAAGAAGACATGGTCCCTATACCTCTTATTATTATTTCCTATTTTTCTTAAATCTATTTTCTTTATATTTCAATTTATATTTTTGTATTTCTAATTATTTTCCTGACTTACCTTTCTTTAGCTGATGATTTTGCGCTGGATACGCGGTTAGATTTATTTGTGTATTTCCATATTCTTTATTGTTTTTCAATTGACTTCTATTATAGTATTTGTTGCTTATATATATATATATATATATATATATATATATATATATATATGCTTTTTACTTTTATTAGGAAACCATTCACTTAAAAATATCAAAGAAATTCTGAACTGTTATCAAAATCATACTTATATTACCAACTTTACTGTGTGTAAAATATAATTACAAATTTCTGTGTACAGTATTATTTCTCATTTCAGTTTTAAAAACAAAGTAAAATATGATTATTATGTAAATATGTTTGAACTATTGTATAATATTTTAATTTAACTCATTGTTTGTTATTTTACTTTGCTTAATTCATTTTCGATGAAATGCTGAACCACATATTTCTAATCATCGAAAATAACTATTTAAAAAAAATAAAATAGTTTTCACTAGACGAATGGTGTAATTATACAAAATTCCATTCACTTTCTTCTAAACAAAGAAATTAAACTACTGGAGAAGACAATTTAGTTAATATTGTTTAAAACTACTGCATTGTGGTTAATAATTCTAGAAACATTTGTTTTTAAAATAACAAATAATATAATATTTAAGCATTTTGTTTTGATTATTACTTAAATAATCACTTGTTATAATATATTTGTGGGCAGAAAATATTCCTTATACCTCACACAATTCTAAGTAGTTTGAATTATTTAATAAAATATAGTTGTTATATTATATATTACCTATAAATATAAAAACCTTATTACTTTTCTTTCAAAAATCCAATTATTATTTAATTTTCAGTAGACTTAAATTTTTTTCTAAAAATATCATTTTAATTTATTTTGATGTAAAAAAAATCTTTTTGTCTCTCATTCATTTAAAAACTGTTATATATAAATATAAATTAAGTTAAACTGAAATGAGAAAAAATATAATACATGTATAGTTAAAGTTTAATAATTTGAAATATTTCTACAAACATAAAATACCTAAAGGTGCTTTTGAAAATACACTAAAAATTAATGTATAAAAACAAATTAGGAACAAAATCCTAGATAAATTTACACGACAAAAAAGTATCGTAGGTCTCAGTACTTTGAAAAAATTCTTTGCAAATTGCTGGTGAATATCAAAAACTTCCTTTAAATTTAACTGCTTTAAAAGTTTTGAATAACTGTGACTTCACCAAATTTATAAAAAATCAATAGGAAAGCTTTCGTAACGAATCTTCATAAGTTCTTACGCAAAGAGATTACTTTTTAAATGGATTCAAGAAAATGTTAAGGTAAAACATAAGAAAATAGTGTCATATTTTTTGATGGAAAAACTTAGTTTATCAGATTTGATTGCTTCAACAATTACTTACATAACTTAAAAAAAGAAAAAAGAGAATTGTTGACTCTTTAATATTTTAGGTTGGAATTTCTGCAAGAGGAAAAAAATTGATTTAGTGTTGATTCGTGAAAATATGAACTTTAAAATGTATGCGAAAATAGTATAACCGTGCCTTATAGTAAATGATGATCTTTTAAAGATGTTTGAATTTCATACTTCAGCAGGTCTTCTAAGGTTTCAAAACAATATTTTGAACAATACAAAGCGTTTCAAATAAGCTATTAAATTTTTCATCGTGTGGATGGAGTTGAAAATATTTTTAAACTAATCTCAATAAAAATTATAAATCTCCTTTAAAATTAAATAATCTCTGCGTCTGTATAATTGTTGATTGGCTTACTTCACGTTGGTTTCATTTATTTGTACATATTTTTATTTTTAATTTTAAATGAAATAAAAATACTGAATGAAATTAATTTTATTTATGTAATGTGAAATGTGATTCAGAGAAATTATTTATATTGTTTATATTTTTATTCACATATTTGAAAGGAATGCATGTCTTTATAATTATGAATTGTAATTTAACAGAAATAAATATTGTTTACTGCATTATTTTAGCCGGTGTTAAAAAAATAAATTCTAATTCTTTATTTGAAATTTTCATCGTATGAAAACATATACTTTTAAATTCCAATTTTTTTTTTAAAATCAAGCATTCACTGTTGAAAATGATTTACTTCAGTTGCTTAAGTAAAGCAAAAAATGCATTTGTGATGTTTACAAAGTTTGTTACGGATTAGTTTATGTTCGTTATTGATTACAAAGTTAATGCTTACTTTGGTTTAAAGAAGAAGACAAAACGATGTGATCATAAATAAGTTAATGTGTTTATTTGGAGATGATCAGCTAAAATGAGAAGTTAGGATAGATTTATGAAAATTACATTTTTATAAAAGTATTTGGAATAAATTTTGATAATCATTATCATTTTAATATGTACTGGAAAAAATATTTGATTAAACTTTTTAATTTAAAATTTTTCATTTCAATTGTTCCATATAAATGTTATGCCGGCCAACTTGTCTAGTTGTCAGCGTGTCTGACTACGGATAGGGAGGTCCTGGGTTCGAATCCCGGTTCAGGCATGGATGTACTCTCTATCCTGTCTTTATCCTTTCCTTGTGTGTGAATGGCTGCCTACCCTATAAACGGGTCCCTATGGCATATGTGTGTACTGAAGAAGTCGGACTCCACACAAAATACGGTTCAGTTAGAAATGTGGAACAGCGCACCCCAATTTGCCAGCCTAGCTGGCACACGAGAACAATAACAACATATGAATGTTATAAAAAATATTATTGTGCTTATCTTCATTTTTTTTACTCGAGCTCTTCAAAATTTTATTTTGACCCATCCATTCTTTTCAAAATTTTGAGAAAATGCATCATAACCTATCAGTGATTCTTTGATTGCATTTTAAAAGATTCATAATGGCCTTTATTTAAGATTTAAGACTGTGAGACTCGAGGGAATGGGTCTCGTATTCGATTCCAACTAATATAGAGTAACCTAAGCTTAGTGTTACTTCTCTGATTTTTGCATAAATTATGCCGTCGAGGTGGGTGCTTGAGAGCTTTCCCTTCCGACTCGTCAATACAACCTATGGAAAGTCCTTTCAAAAATTAACAATGTAAAATGAAGATATTCTGTATTTGTCTGTTAGATTGATGACTAAACTGTGTTAAATTTTTTATGCATATTCTTTCTGAGGTAATTCGCTTGACGCAAATCCAATTAAAAAAGCTAGATCTGTACGTGCATCGAGACCAACACATTATGAAAGGCAGCATAACACATATTTCGATAAAAAGTCTGAAATTTGAAGCTTTTAAGTCATATAAACTAAATTAAACTCAATGGCTCCACAATAGCCCATATGGGAGCCAATGTCAACAATGACCATATCTGTTTTCATGACTGAGGTGCGAAGCAAATATCGCGGTTAAGTATTCAGCCTACTCGAAACTCCCAGTGTTTAATTCCCAAGCATGCTTGGTACTCAGTTTCATCCACCCACAGAAGGGATAAAAGGCTGAGTAGACTTTCCCCAGCCTTAAGATAGAACCGCGGATCTGTGACATGGAAGTGCTAACCACTATCATTATGCCACAAGGCCCCTCCATGTTAATATTAAACAAATAATTACCTGTGAACATTGATTGTTCAGCAATGGCCCTATGATGGGATAACATGAAGAAGAAAAGAGGGTGCCAGCTCAGTTGTCAAATTCGTCACTTAACTGTGATTCAGAACTAAGAATATTATTCATAGTTTCAGTCAGCAGAAATAGAGAGATGTAAAAGTATGATGATAAGCAATTTTAACCCGTAATAACAGTGACAGATGAATCAAATCAATCAACCTCAAGAAATCTTAAAATTTGAAAACAGCGAAAAAAAAAAAAAAAAAAAAAAACACCTGGTTTTAATCTTGGAAAAATTTATAATAAGGATAAAAAATGAGAAATTTTAATGCCGAGTTATATATTCACATTAGATAAATGTCAAATGAACAAATCGGTAGTAATCAACAAAATTTTTAGTTTGATTTGAACAAAATTTTTGGTTTGATTTGAACAAAATTTTTGATTCTCTTTAATATAGATTTTAAGACCTTGAGAAAACTTTAAATGCATATTCAAGCTAGTATTAGCCGGCTAATGATCTTTTGGAAATTCAATAAAAAAAATTAATCCTTAACCAACTTTTATTGATAAGCTTGCAGCCCACCTTGTCTAGTTGTCAGCGTACCTGACTGCGGATGGGGAGGTCTTGAGTTCGAATAGTGATTCGAGTATGGATGTAATTTCTCTCACCCCTATCTTTGCCTTTTCCTTGTATGAATGGGTTGTAAATGGTTGCCTACCCTGTAAGTGGGTGCCTATGTGCCATATGTGTATTGAAGAAGTCGGACTATAGCCAGTCTAGCTGGCACACGACAACTACAACCGATCAGAGTTAACTTCAAAATGCTTTCCAATTAAAAGACAGCTTTAAAATTTATATTTCTAGAACAAAGAAAATTTAATAAGCTGTTCAAAAATGGTGAATTAAATTTTTTAACTTTTTTTTTATTTATATATTTTAACTTGTGAAATTTAACTTAGAGATTCAAATATATTATATCATATTAGCAAATTCGATGACGTAATTTATTTGATAATTTATGCAAAAGCTCTTAGTTTTAACATTTAAAAAAAATGTTTTTAAGCGTCATTTATGAAATTTGAAGGGAAATGTCAAAATCGGGCCGAATAAATACATGATGTTTCTACCACATTCGTTACATTGTTACATCATCTAAAAAAATTACAGACACTATTGTATTCACTTTTAAACAGTCTTTTTTAAACCAAAAGAAACGCATATAGACTAATTAAAAATATTTCCTATCTGAATAATAAAAAATAGAAAGTAATGAACAAATATAAAAATTAAAGAATGAAAAAAATTACGTAATCGTTTTCCGATTCTCCAACTGGACTTCAAATTTTTTGCATTGATTAAACATCGTTAACAGGCATGTTTCGGGAAAATTCTAGCATTCATTTTTTTCTTGAATGAAAATTCATGTATTTTTAATTTCATGAGTTAATGGGAATCAGCTAAGGTTTTCATGGAAAATCAATTAAAAATAGCTCTTAACCAATTTTTAATGATTAGTGTGAGCAACGAAATGCTTTAAAATCAAAAGAAGAATCCTTGAAGACTACTTTTATGAGCTCACAAAATAAATTGAGGTGATGTTTAAAAGTAGTAAAGTTTACTTAAGTTTATCCATTTTTGTTTATATCTTGACATGTAGCTTCTAAAACTAAAATTTAAATTGAAATATTATTGCTCATCACAATATTAATAATTGAAAATATATATTAGAGGAACAAATTGGATGATGTATTTTATTTATTAAATAAAATACATCATCCAATTTGATAGCTTAGTCAAAAGAACTCTGGAATTTTATAATTTTATAACATATGTCGAAGCACATCCTGAATAATATTTGAGAGGAAGTATCAAATATCGATTTGGTGCATGATTTGTGTTTCACATTTGCTATACTTCCTGACACCTGAGCTGTGGGTCCCGGGTTCGAAACCCGGTTTGGACATGAATGATTCTTTCTGTCTTGTTTTTCTGTCCTATTTTTGTGATGATGCATGAATGTGACCCACCCTATAAACGGGTTTGTGGGATAGGACGTGAACAATGCTGCTCGCCTCCGTGACTTAGTTCACAGGTGCCCACTGGGCAACGACAAATAAGTAGCAGTTTTCGGCCTTGTGACGAAGGATTAATCACCCAAAATGCCCGCCGTCATTTTAAGAAAACCTTTGTTATACTGTTTAATTACGAGTAAATAAAAGAATGAGATGTTTATTTAGAGAGGCGTCTTTTTTTTTAAATTGAAAATAACATATGTACGTAAACACATAGCAGAACAGGCGAGCCCCGAACTGCACCTTTAGGTTTACGGGTTTAGAATAATTGCCCATGAACAAGCGCTTCGTCATTTTGAAACAGGGTCTGGTGACGAGGTCACAACTAAGCTGGCATCCTCCTCTTTACATAACCTTGGATGTCACAGATGAAAGTGGACACCTCCCCCATCCTACGGAGCTCCATCTACCCAGTGAGGGTGAATGTGGTCACCCTCCCAATCACAGCCAGCTACAAATGATGGTTCACTTTGCTGATCTTAAGGCCTCTTTCACACTAGACGACTTTTATCGTACGATGAAAGTCGTCTAGTGTGAAAGAGCCCTAACAGGAAATGGCGTGTTACTACTGAGTCACAAGAGTTCGAGAACAACATGTATATATGTAATGAAATTATAAAATATATCAAAATAAAAGAATAGAAAATGTTTAATAACATGCAAATATCGAGACTACAGTGGTTTGATTGGTTACGATGTCTTTCACGTTTTGGAAGATAGTGAGTACGATTCCCTATTTGACTGATGATCTGCGGTGTTCATTCGAGGTGACATGTTCTATTAATCGTGGTCACTAAGTCCTCGAAGTGAAATACCTCTGGGGATGGTAAGTCAAATATTGAAGGGCCTTCTACTTGATCTTTACTTATAAATTACTAAGACTATTAGCTATTTCCACTAATCTGGTAAGGCGCTACTGTGGGCTAGGTACAGAATAGTAGGTCGGTACACACTCATAACAGGAAAATAAAAAAAATTATTGTGAGCAATATTATAAGGCCCTTTTCCGATAAGCTTCCATTTCAAATGTTTGGCATTATTTAAACATTGTTAATTGGCTTTTATTGGCACTATTTTAGTTTGCTTTATAAATTTAATGAGCAAAGTTCTTCTACGATAAGCAATGAAAATTGGATATCGTAGGAGGAAATTACTTACCTATAAGACCAATAACACAGTGATTTTCAAACTTTTTTTTGTCGCGGTACCCTTTTAACGGTTTTAAAATTTGAAGGTACGCAAGGAAGTAAAAAAATTTAAATATTATTTATGTACTTATAATATAGTGTGTGTAATATAGTTCATGATAATAATTTTGAATGTATAAAATAAAAAAGTTTAATATGTACTACAGAGAGAAACAATAAAACGGTTATTACTCTTTACTCGTAATTTAATAAAGCCAAATAATTTTTACTATATACATTTCTAAAATTTGGTGGCATACAAAAGTACCGCGCCATAGTGGTTAAGAATAGTAATAAACCGCCAATAAAAATTTCAGTCGATATAATAACTTTTACTTTCAAAAATTTTTGAAATCTTGATTAAATATTTACAAAAGAAAAAAAAAAGAAAAGAAAACGCATCCAGAAGATGTGGATGTTGAATTTATGTTCTAATTTAACTCCAACAAAAAAATTTCCTCTCAGTCCAAAAGCAAAATGCTTTCATATCGACTCGTTTCTAGAGAATAATTTTTCAAAGTTTCCGATGAGTTTGGAAGTGAAAAATGTTCAAATGTCTAAGGAGAAACGCACTTCTGTTTTTCAAATTTAACATGAATCATCAGATGTTTGTTTCCCGGCAACAGCATATTTGCACCATGAATACGGGAATGGTATTCCATTATTTTTCTAAGATAAGAGGAAATTGAACATCGATCGATATTTTTCGGGAATATTGATGCGGTTTATGACTGCCCATCAAGTTTAAATGAGTCGTTAAATAGCGGAGGCGGGTTCTTAATGGTTTGGGAGGACTTTCCGCACTAATTTTGCTTTTATCACTACCATATTGACGGAAAATGTATAGTTTTTTACTGAATAATCAACATATGGTCGACAGTGACATAACCAGTCGGTGTAGTGATCTTTTCCTCTTCAACAAGTTAATGGCCCATTTTATGTATCTAACTACATAAAAAATAAAATAGCTTTCAACAGCAAAGCATTTGAGTTCCATTTTGTTTTTCTCTGTCCACCCATTCCCTGACCTAAATCGGATAGTAAAATTTTGAAATATACTAATTAAAGTTTTCCCTTTTTTGTTATAAATTTGTCAGTTTTCTATTACTGTGGATGGGGCTGCACTGACTGAGCAGCTTCATGCCTCTTCCCGTAAAGATCAGCATAGTGAAACATCAGTTACCGGGGGCAGTGATTGGGAAGGTGATCACATTATCCCTCACTGAATTACTGGAGCCGCATGGGTTGGAGACGTGTCCACCATAATCAGTGATGTCCAGTGTTCTTCCGATAATGTGACGTGGAAGTGAAGCATGCTCAAGTGTGAACTCTTCTCTTGTTCATGGCTCAAAATCACGAGGCGCTTTGTGATTTCACGCTTCTCAAACTCTTTGACCTCAGGCTCGCTTGGACCGCTATGTAGGAATTACTAAGGATGTAAAGCATAATATAATGGTAATTTGAAAATTTCCTTTGCGAACACTTTTAAATTCACGTGATTTGATGGAAAACTCATTAATTTCTGTTCCACACAATTGAGATGCTTCAAAACAATTTATGTGGTAAAATTTTTCTTTAAAAACTATAAATTGAAAACAGTTCATAATGTGATCTTGGAACTTTTTTTAGTAACACTAATGATCCATGACTTTCAATGGAGAACTTGTACGAAACATTTATAGAAAAATTGCTATTTAGAGAAACAACGATATTAATTTTTTAACAATATTTATTATTTATTAAGCTTTATTGAAAAAGCTGTTTTGGATGACAAAATGAGATCACGCGGATAATTCAGCTGCAAATAAATAGCATATGTCATAGAACAGTTGAATATTCCCTTCAGTTACAAAGTACTATTTGAATATTGAACTCTTGACTTCTTGAAACTCCATTCCAATATATTTCCGATTAGTTACGTATTGGGAAAGCCGAAAACAAGTTCGTTCATATGTTTAAAAATACAATAAGTCTTCAAAACTCGGAAAAAATAATAAATATTTCTTTCATAAAAATTATTGAGGAATGTTTAAGGCAGGAAAGGCCCCGATACTTTAACTTCTTCTTCTTTATTTCCAGAAAATAAACATAGAATACATTATTAATCTGTGCGGGGGTGGATTACATGCGTTTATTCCTAAAGCGAGCGAAATTCCTTCATGATGTTATATCATTAAATTATTTTCCTCATAGTTTTTATAATTACTACTCATTTATCTTTACCCGGTGGACACCTGTTAAACCACGTCACGAAGACAAGTAGCATTGCCCACATCACTCCACCTCAAACCCGTTTATAGGGTGGGCTGCATTCATTCAGTTCATTCATTATCTCAAAATAACGGATATGGAAACACAAACATGCAGAGCGTAAGAACATCCATGCTCTAACCGGGATTCGAACCCGGGAAAAACAGCTCAATTCTAATCAATCTGCTCTATCGGCTGGCAATTTACATCATAATAATAACATCTCTATAGTGAGTTCAAATCAGCTTAAATTAATTTCAAAAGTTATAAGCAAAACTTGAGTTGCTTGTCGCTGAACAATCATCTTTGCACATGAGAGTTTATGAAATATTTAAGTACAATTAAAGCGGATTCCATACTTTTAAACCCGTCCAACTCAACGTTGGGCCTTCGCACTCGCAATGCACAAGCCCAACGTTTGATCCTCAAGATTTCCGAATGTTTAATTTAGAGTTTTCAAAATTTTTAAGTAAATATTCTGGCTTTATGAGAATATGGGACAATTAGCTCCAGTTATATGTATCATTTGGAGATATGTTATTTTTACTCTAAGTTTCAAGAACTTGTTAATGTATTTCAGTACTTGGTAAATTTTGCTCCGTGATTCCTTTTCTATTTGATGTCGAATATATTTTTATACGCGTATAATATTTCTGCTATAATATACATTATTTTGAGTATAATATAGCAGAAATTATTATGACCGCACAAATAATATTCTCCTTTACGTATAGATTTCCTTGGGCAAGACAAGGTTGAGTAAACTTTTACCCCTTTAATGGGACGATAGACTGAGTAGCAAGCCTGTTTGGGAATTAATCAGTGGGAATTTCCCGTTAAGCTGACAACCTAGACAAAACAATGTTTCGCACTTCAGGGCCCGCGGTCAGGAAAATAGATATGAGTACTGTAGGTCTTGGCCCACATCTGGGCTCTCTTGCCACTGAAAGAGAAAACCTTTCATCCAATTCTGTGCAGCCGCTCTTCGCTTAACCAACTACAATCGGTGGACAAACAGAATTTTATTTACATAAATGTTGCACAACGTAGAATATATTGAAAGATAATAAATAATGTTTATCAACATACTAGGATTTTGCACTGACTATCTCATTTTTCCCAGGGTGCCCTGCAGGGAAGTGGGAATCACTGGAAGAAGCAGACGAGATCTCAGAGGTCAACGGGAGGATGCTGGACAACTGGCTCCTGACAGACATCTGCGACTTTTTACAAAGGGTAAGAAAGGTTAATCTCCTCATTCTGAAGATAGTTCCTATTAATACAAACTGCATGCTTCCGATAGATTTTGTGTTCAAAAAGAAAACATAGTTAAGATGAGCAGAGGATGAATCGAAAGACATTGTTTCAAGACAAATTCGAGATCAGAAGCGACACCTGTCGGTATTAGAAACTTCTCATTGGTAAATTCAATAACAATGTTTTTTGTTAAATTTATCATTAATATGTATCTAAAAGTGTTCAAACACTTGTGAGAATTTCTGAAAACCGAAATTTTATGAGCTGTATTTTGTTGTAGACTGAACCTCTTTTTCAAAATCTTATTGTTAGTCTTACAATATTGTAGTTAGTAGTCAACAATAATGGTCGTGTAGTCACTGCTCAGTTATTCGCTCTATATATTTATTTATAATTAATAATGGCTGCTCTATTTCAGAATCCACGCATTCCCTCCAAACTATATTTTAGATAATTAAATTTCTATTTGTGCATTTCAACTTCAGTGCATGCATCTTAAAAATGCCAAATAATTAGCTTCCTTCCAATCTCGGTTAGAAAAACAGAGGAAAATATTACTTTTTAATGTAATTAATTTGTCTCAAGAAATAATTACATACACTCAACAATTTCAGTTACATTTGTTTATTATATATTATTCCAATAAGATAATAAATAAAATATTATTGAAGCATTTGGAATGAGATAAAAAAAGAAAGTCCACGATTAAATGATAATATTTATCATGAACATTTCCCCTTTTAGTTAAAAAAATCGCTTGTGATATGTGATCGTCTGCATGGAAAAAATGCCTTCTTTTTTATTACATGGTTCATTTCATTTCATTTTTAAAGAATATCTTAAATCAACTTTTTTTTAAAAAATATGATATTATTTAATTTTCATTTTACATAAACATAAGATTACATATATTCATTTTACATAAGAAAAATACATAAATCAGTTTTCAAAATAAAT
Organism: Latrodectus elegans; assembly: GCA_030067965.1. Classification (NCBI taxonomy): domain Eukaryota; kingdom Metazoa; phylum Arthropoda; class Arachnida; order Araneae; family Theridiidae; genus Latrodectus; species Latrodectus elegans. The sequence continues at coordinate 91,011,567 of CM057816.1, read as the reverse complement.
CATTCAGTGTAAAAATTAATATAATTTGTATGCATAGAAAAGTTTATGTATTATAGATCTATTTTATTTTATCTCTATTTTTTTTTATATTTGAGAGATAAGATTAAATAAATTTTTGGTTTAAAGAGCTTTATTAAAAGAGCAAGATATGTTTGGTATAACGATCCTCAGACATCTATTACAATTTAAATAGTGTACTTTATAAATTACTATTCAATATATACCAAGAGAATTATGTCATAAAATTAATAAGCAAATAAGAAAATGTAATTTTAAATGCCTTTTTTCTCATTTTCATTCAGCACATCATAAATATGTGCTAAAGAAATATTAATAAAAATAAGTGTCTTCTTCCTCCAAAAATAGTCTCAAACATAAAAACAATTCATCTTTAAAAATTAAAAAAAAAAAAAAAAAAGGTTGGATGAAATATACACTCAGCTTTTCATTCCTTCACAGTGGGTCGATAAACAGAGTACAAAACATGCGTTGAAACTTGAGTTTCACTTGAGCCTTCGCGTTAGGCTGATCACTCAACTGGGACACATGTTTCGCAGCCTTGAGACATCTGTAAGAAAAATATATAAGCACTGTAGGCTTTAGGCCACATATGGGTTGTTGCGCCAGTTTAGTTTTTAGGTTTCTGAGTAAAATATAGTTGTATATTTCTTACAAACTTTGAGTTAATTATTTCCAAAGTTCTTTTAAATTAAATTTCTGATTCCAAATAAGCAAGTTTTTGGCGATACGAATTCAGGTTCCCTATTAGAAATATTACTGTTTTTTAGAGTGCAGTTATTATATTTAATATTGTCAGCTTAAGTACCCATATGTTTTTCAATGTATAAAGTTCCATCCATTGAATAACAGAAGATGCGTTTCAACTTTTTTGCAAGCACATTTGACAGGCAGGCGTCTAAGAACTTTTAGAATTTTCTGAACTTTGACTAATGAATACAACCGGTTATCTATGAGAAGTCATCACGATAAGCTTGTACACGGCGTACTTTGAAATGTTGTTGGAGAGCTTTCCGGTTGTTGGCCTGACCGATATGCAATGTTAGATACATTGAATTGCCTTATATTTTGTTCACTGGAGCAATTAAAGCAAAGGAGCATCGATTTTTGATATTCTAAATGCATGTGTGCTTGATGCTTGAAAGCTTTACTTTATTTCCTCTCTGGCGATACAGGTAATGCACGATTTGTAGGTGTCTGTTAATCCAGCACTCGAAGGCTGTCGTAAGCCGTTTTAATACTCATGGCATAATATATTATTTTCTGGGAAGATCTCATTGCTTATTATATTTAAATATGTTGCTGTATCAATACTATGTTACTTAAATTTTAAATTAAATTTCATCGTTTAGGATGTGGTGTTTTTAGGAATTAATAAGTATGTGTTGTTTTTATTCTCCCATTTCCAAAAATATAAATTATCCTGTAAAATAATTGCACAGGATTGTGCTCTATTTCATCAATAGTACGATGAACAGTTCACATTTTGTTTTCCATCGCGTGGGTCTACCAGCCAACTGATGATTCGATTTTTCCCGAAAATATTCTGCAGAATTTATATTGGGATAGTGTTATTGCACCAGCATGCTTCTCTGTACCAAGCCCTGACTGGGCTCTACCAGTTAGATAGAAACAGCCGTGTTCAATCTTTGTATTTTTGAAGAAGGCACTAAGCAGAAGACCCCCAGTATATCGCCTGCCACCCCCAGAAATGTGATTTAACTTGGAGCACATTGCGGCCACACCTAGTTTTAATGTGCCTCAGCCGCCTTTAGCGAACACGTGGATCTTCAGTTACACTGGGATTCGAACTCACTACCTTCTGATAAAGATAATAACGACCTTATCAACCAGGCCACAATGGCCTCGTTGGGTTATAAGGCTAGACAGACAAACACTTCCACCTGTTTATTGTCAAACTTAGATGAAATGGTGCATTCTCTAACAGAAGTAGTGCTATTTTGATACAGAAGAGTTCTTCCGAAAAATTGTTAGAATCGTGTGGAAAGTACGATATTATCTAAAATGTTTTTGTACATACAGAAGTTATTGATACGACAAATAAAATACGCCGGGAAGACTGGAACCAAGTAAAATAGCCTCAAACCATAACTAACATTTAGAGAAAAGTGAATGGATATCCATTGACTTTTAACACTATAATGTATGAATGATATTATGTATTAATTATTTTGATATGAATAAAAATATTTTGAAAGAGAGAAATGGACCCATAATAGTTTTGTACAAAAGAAAACTGCGCTTCAATGAAGCTTTAAACAAAATATTTATTTACATGAGTCATTTGGTTATTGGAAATGCTAATAATTGCTATTTGCTTTTTTATAAATACGAATAATTTTAGAAAACCTTAGTGTTTATACCAAATCTCTAAAGATTCTTCATTACTTTGGTTGACTTGATATTTAAATTTCATGTAATTAAGTCACTGAACTGAAAGATATTGAGACATTTATGAAATCAATTCTAAACAAGCTATTAATTGTAATTATTAATAATACTATTTACATGGCATATAAAATTAAGAAAGTATATTCAAATGTGTACCAAAATGAAAATTAAAAACACCATTTGCTTCCCTAAGCTTTTAAGATTTTATTCCTACTGAAAAGTTCTTAGAAGACAAGAATTTAACACTTTCCATTTCAAACTAAAAAAAAAAAAAAAAAAAAAAAAAAAAAAAAAAACTATTCACATAAGATACATAAGTGGGGTGGCGAACCAATGGCACACCTGCCGCAAGTGGCACGTTTGAAAATTTTGATGCACTCACCAGAACAAAATTACATTTTTTATAAGTTACATTTTTTGACAAAAATGAATTAAAAATTATTAATTTACACTTAATTTATAACATAAATTTGTAGTACTGATAATCAATCTTAGTATGTTAACTAGAACCATCAAATTATACATTTTATTATTAAAAAATATTATGAATTCTCTCGAAGTATGTAAAGATGCGCATTAGATAAAAATTTTTTGCACATCCAGTTTCATCTTCTAATGTTATTGCATCTGTTGCCGTCGCAGCGCTCGAATCAGATGACACACTGCATTGGTAGTAAATCGTCTTTGAAACTTCAGTGACTCGTTAAAAATATAACCGTTTATTGTAAATAGATATATTATTTTTAGGTAAATATTTTTATACATATTATTTCATATTTTATATTCTGCATGCGTTTGCAAGAACATATTGCGTCACGACTGAAATTTTAACCTGTAACAACATTAAGGTGTTAAAAGTTACCAAACTTATAATTTATTTTGCTTATTTTTGAACAATAAAATATTTTAATATTATGAGAAATTATTTTATCATTAAAAATCAGTGTAAAATATTGAAATAATTACTAAAATTACCTTGAATTAATGTATTATTTTCTTGTGTTGGTAATATTTTTAGTATTTTAATATGTGACGAAATATGCTCTTGCAAACGAATGCAGAATAAATTATTTATTTTATAACAATATTATTAAAATATAAATTTTTAAAAATTTCTTATTATGACTAGTTCAATGAAGAAATCGAAATTATCCAAAAAATGTAGTAGCACAGAATTTCTAGCTTGGTGAACCGACAGGTTACTGTATGATTGAAAAATACGGTAAAGCAATTTGTGTTTCATGTTTTAAAACTAAAGTCGGTAGAACATATTCAGTAAAGCGACATTATGAAACCAACGATAAATTTCTTCTCGATCGAAGTGTAGAAGAGCAAAAGCAGTATATATCACGTGCTTTAAAAAATAAACATGCTCAAAATACTTCTTTAATGAAATATATTGGCACTCAATCAAACACCACTGCTGCTAGTTATCAAGTTTCAAAAACTATTGCTCAATATGCGAAACATTTTAATGAAGGCGAATTTTTAAAGGATGCTTGGCTGCAATATCCACCATATTTATTCGATTGTTTCAAAAACAAAGAAAAAATTATCCAAAGAATTAAAGACATGGCGATAGCTAGGAATACAGTGAAAAAGAGAATTTTGGGCATGGCGGAAAAGGAAATTTTTCAACAAAAAATTCATATAAAGTCTTGCGATTTTGTATCCATTTGCCTTGATGAGTCTACTGACGTACCAGGCTCTATTCACTTATCAATTTTTGTACGTTATTTTGTTCAAAACAATATTAAAGAAGAGTTATGATAAGTTTATCATTAATGACAACAACAAAAGGTTTTGACATTTGTAATGCAGTTATAGAGGTATTGGAAAAAGAGAAATTTGACCTTCTAAAATTGTGTCAGTTACAAGTGACGATGCCCACAGCTTAATTGGACGGAAAAATGGATTTATAAATTTATTTACAAAACGTATTGGACACACAATTCTTGATTTTCATTGCATTATTCACCAACAAAATTTATGTGCCAAAACAGGTTTAAATTGTTTGATGATATTTTGAGTTCTGTAACAAAATTATTAAAGAATTGTTAAACGAAGTAAACTCGTCGTACAATAGCTGACTTTTATACAATAGCATATGGTGGTTAAGCAGCGGAAATGTTTTCCAAAGAATTGTAGATTATTTGGAGGTAATAAGATTAGTTCTAAATAAGGAGAACATTATTGACCAATACAATCAATTATTGCATGGCTAGAGCAAAGTTTTATTTTTTCACTGATTTATGTGCTCTCATTTAAATTAATTAAATATAAAATTACAAGGTGTTAATAAAACAGTCATTATAATGTCTGACGCCTTCGAAGTCAAATTACAGATTTTTAATCGTGATATTCTTTCAAATTCATATAAATATTTTCCAAATACAAGAAAAAAAAAGTCCATCTGAAAATGTTTGTCAGTTTCTGAAAATGAATGTCACGAAAAGCCTAATAAAGAGCCATTGACAAAAAATTTTTAATGGTAATTCAATCCCTGATTCAGGAATTTTTTGCAAAATTTAAGCAATTTAAAGAAAAAATTTGAAGAAATTTTAAAGTTTATTTTATATCCTGATACAATTCCATTTGAAAAATTATATTTGAAAATCCTTGAGTGGTAAAATTTTACTGAATTAGAAATGGAATAAGTTGAATTTCAGTCAAGTACCATATGGAACCGAAAATTTGTTGCTTTAAGAAATGATTTAGAAATTATCGAAAATAATCGATTATTGGATAAAATAAATAAAATTGCAGAAGAGGAAATTCTTACTGCATGGAATTCAATACCTGACACGTTTAATAGCTTAACAATATTAGCAAAGGTAATTTTATCAAAATTTTCATCGACGTGGACATGTAAATCTCTATTTTCGGCGTGGACATGTAAATCTCTATTATTTAGAATTAAATTTTATAAAAAATAAATATAGGAATAGAATGACGGATGAGTCGAGCTCTGCATGCGTAATGTTGAAATTAACTAAATGTAAACCAGGTATTAAATCTTTATCATCTTGTGTACAGCTACAAAAATCACATTAAAAACAATTGTTTTTAATGTGAATTTTGTTTCTAGCACACTGCTTTTTGTAAAGCATTGATTAATAAAAAATTATTTAAAGAAAAATTGATTTTATTTGCTTATTTAATTATACTTATGTATAGTTTCACCACGCTAACATTTCGAATGAAATTTTATTGTGGCCCGTTACCAGTTAAAAAAAAAATTTTTATGTCTTTGTGGCACGGACATTAAAAAAGGTCCACCATCCCTGATATATAACAATTGGATTTTATTTCATGTATTGTATAAGAGTCACCATAAATCGACGATAAACTAAAAATAACTAACAAAAACATTAGAAATTTAACGAATTTTATGATCTCATGTTTTACAAATCTGATTTTTATTATTTCAATTATATTAATTAAAAGAAAATTTTTAATACTGGCATAAGTAAGGCTATAATCTTAAGATCCGACAGAAATTGCTTACAAATATTAAAATTTTAAATTTAGAATTTTATTAATTAATTAAATTTAAAAGAAAAATTTAAATCGTCCTTGCTTATTTAAGCTGACTATAAAGTGAATGTTTAGTCATGTCTTTTTGTTTTGCTTTTTCTGCTGTTCTATTGTCCATGTATTAATGGCTTGAATCAATGAAAAACAATTTCCCAATCCTTAAAATGTTTTGCTCCTTAAATTAGAAATTGTTTTATTAACAAAATGAATTTCGAAAACATTCTCAGACATACGATATTGAACTTCGCCTTGTTTGATGCCGCTGTAAGAATGTGATTTGAAGGCAAGCAACAAAATTCGGCACAGGTGCCGTATAATCCATGCGCCAAATTCTGAGATTGGCGATTTTTTGGTGGATATTCATTTGTATCTGGCAACCTGAATATTATTACGTCATACAGATGAAGACCAATAAAAATTAAGGGGAAAATTAAATTTTGACAACCCTAGTGTTTTCGTCATTGCGACGAAATTTAGAACATTTTGTTCCATTTCAGTATTTTACTAGATATTTTTACGAGTTAACTTCGTAAGATTTTTTGTAGCGTATTTTACAATTTGCTTGACATTTTGGATACTTAAATTCCATGTTGTATTGTTCTTTTGCATTACTTTAAAAATTTTAATTGAATTTAAAGTTACTGTTTAAAATTGTGTCGACACATTCTTTCTTTAGTTTATCTATGGCATTTTTATAATTAAGTACTACTATAAAATACTATGTAATTTGTATATGCATTTTTAAAATTATTGCTTCTGTATTTAATTTTTTAAAGATATTCTATTTAACAGTTTAATTTGTACTTAATGATTTATATTTATTCTTTTCCGAATGCTGCTTTATTTTTATTATCATTCGTGTTCGGATTCTTCTAGAATTTTCTCTAGAATTTGTATTCCGATTTTCTTAAAACTGATATTTACTTTTTCGAAGTTCCCATATTTTCCTTATTCGCATTCGTTTCCGAAGTAATTTCGGAAACGAATACGAATAAGGAAAATATATGTTCCACTTTCTGTTCTAATGTTTCATTGTTTTTTAAATCTTATTATTTCAATAATAGTATTCCTCTTTATTTGTCAGGTTTAAATTTAATATTTAGATATGTAAAGTTTTTCAAAAACGATTATATTACGTCACAATTACAAAATATTTGCGCGGCAATGCGTCACATTGGCAACATTTCGTCATCGCCAAAAAAACTCAGAATTTGTTACCATGGATTATACGGCCCCTGTGCCATGTCATACATATGGAGACCTATAAGAATTATGCAGAATATTCTATTTTGATAACCCTAGTATTTACGTCATACGACACATCTTGGTAGCATTTCTTCATCGCCAAAAAAATTCAGAATTTGGAATCATGGATTATACAGCACCTGTAACCAAAATTCTCGACAAGTTGAATTTACAACAGCGTCTCAATACGATGTCGTAATTAATTATGTACGACTTATATGAAACGTTATTTGACGTAATGAAGATTTAAACTAATGAGAATCGTAACAATACTCAACTGCATACTCATGATCTCAACTGTAACGAAAGAAACAACCATTTTATGGTTAAAATGATTTATTTCAGGTACATAAAAATATTTTTCTTCACATACACATAATATACTAATGTATTAAAAATTACATTTTCTAGTTTTGATGAATGTACAATTATAAGATTAATCATAATGCCCTTTTTAAATTTCCAGCCATATTTTTAATATCCAATCTTTTGCATAGTTGATGTTTGAATGCCGATATTGTAAAATGAAATGCTTTTACAATAATAGAAAAAAATATTTAAACTTATTCGGTTAATATTTCCTTCCTCATACTGGTATCTTTTTTTACAGTGTATCCATTCCCGCACCGTCTGTCTCCGTATCAGACCCAAGAGTGCCCAAGACAAGAAAGGTGAGTTACACATTTGCAGCCATTCTACTGTAATTCTTTTTAGAATCGTAATGTGCATAAATATGCATTACCACATTCAAGATAAAACTGATATTGAATTCCATGAATTCCATTGAGTTGGCGAGCTGAATTACTTATTGACTTTTTGTTCAACAATCTGTAATTTCGATTCCAACATTGAGAGTGGATATTTTTTTACCGAATTCGTAATCTCTTTCATGTTATAGTTGCCTATCGTATTAGCTCTCGTGAGCATAAAGAGATAACACAAAACCAAACAAATCTATGAAAAGCAATCGAATTGCATGACTACAGAATCTTAATGATTTTTAACTTTTTCTATTTATTTATTTATGGAGTTGTGAGTCTACTCTTAAAGAATATTGTTTGTAAGGTCATTTAATCGAAGTAAACTGAAAACCTGTGCCCTTACCAAAAATGGCACCAAATGAAATAGGAATCACAGCATAAAATTACAAAGTACCAAAATGCATCAAAATGCTCTGAAAATTTAGAGTAAAAATAGATTTCCAAATTATCTAGATACAAGGGTTAATTGCCTAATAGAGCCGTGGGATCAGGATCTATATTTAAAAACTCGGAAAACTCCCACTATATCAAAATGGTCTTTATTATTTGTCTAACACAATCTGCTGTTCTAAGCGAAAATTTACCTTATATTGCCCAGAAATGGAGAATAAAAAGAATTATATGTGAAATTTTAAGTGGTAAAACTATGATATGAATGTGATTGTATAAAAACTGTAACGTTAAAATTTGTATGTACATTATTTTTTTATTATGAATTTAAAAAGTTAAAAATGTGAGAAATTAAGTTCAAAATACATTCCGGGTACCGTGCCTACAATAAATGCAAACCATAATAGGGCGTTAAGTATATGTTAATTTAATTTTATCTTATTGAAAAGAGTTATTGTTTATCGATTCGGGAATCCCTTTATTTCATTTTCGATACAAACTGCCGAATACTTGAACAACGGAAAGTATGTTTTTAAAAATCGAATCATATTTTCGAGAAACATTTTTTTTATTCTCTTTCCTTTTCTTTTCTAGAACCTACGTAATCTTTATTTATATCATTTGGATTGTATTTCAAATCTCCTTTTATGTCAAAATAAACTTTCTACGCTATAGCTAGAAATCTGTGGGACAGTATTGTGTACAAACGAGTTTTATTGCAGAGACATCTATTAAATATATTGTACATAAATGATACTTGTTATAAACGACTCTAGTTAACGCAACATGCATTAAATGGATGTCCTACAGTAACAAGAACATAATGCACTGTAAGAAGAGCAAGAACTTAATACATAGAACATTTACTGAGTTCTAATACTTTTTAGTACCAATTCTGAAAATCTGTCTGGACGTAAAAATGGATGCCATTTATAACAAAGGAACAACTTTTCTTGGATAAAAAAAATATTCTGTAGTTTCTAATAGTTGTTCTCAATAAGTTTAATTTTATAATTTATAAGAGTGACATATATAAAAGAACAAAGTTATGGACCAATGTAATTTACTTTAGATCCTTTTGTAAGAAAAATCATAAAATTATTTTACTTTTAGAATTAAAAATTTTTATTAGAAGAGATCGAGCGGGATTTATATGCAAAATTCACTTTTTGTGTTGGTAGTAATTTCCTTTTTAGAATGAAATAATTATTCGATTCTTCGTTTATTAAAATAAAAAATGGTAATGTATATATATATAAAAAAAAGTATTCAAGATAGAAATAACTTTTTTAATGAGAAAAATGGAAATATATAAAAAAAAGTGTCATAATAAGGATTTCACTTAATCGCCTTAATGGGATATCGTTTTTAATGAAATTTTTGGAACTCATTTCGTTTTCCCTGTGAACCAGACATTTAACTGTCATAGAATAAATGATTCTGAATAATGGAAAATTTCTATTCTTTATTTTGGCAACCCTAATGTTTTTGCCATAGCCGCTTTCTATCAAACATAATCCTTAATATTACTTTTTTTTACTTGAAAAATAATATATGAAGAATATAATTTTTTTAAGAATAATTTTAAGATTTTTCTGCATCCACCAAGAAGTATATTCTTTATTCTGATTATAATTTTCTTCGTCATTATTTTCATTTATTAAATTTCGAATGTCTTCTTGTGATTTCTGTATATTTATCGTTAATGTACTTATATTTTTCAAATAGTTCATTGTCATGTGCTTTTTTTTTTTTTAATTAAAACTCCATATGATAGTTTAAATTCTTTTGGATATTATGATTACATAGTTTTTTTATTTAATTAATTAATTATCCTTAACTTTAATGTACTATTTGAAGTTTTGCTTACACTAGCTTGTTAACGTTTTTTCACAATTATATTCTATGATTTAATTTTCGCTTCCTTTCCTTTCATTTATCAATCCTTATATTTTATTAGCATTTGTTTCATCTGTCAGCAACAAATTATTTATTTATGCATTCATATAATCATATTTTGTAAATAATGCATATTTGCTACATCGGTTACATAAACTTGGCGATATTTTATGAGCCGCAGTGTAATTCTGATAAAAGAATTATTTACTTTTTTCAGTACTATACTAAGCATTTTAGTATTTTTTCGCCATTTTTTGGAGTGGTTCCACCAATTCTTCCGCCCATCGTCTTGCCATTTCCCCCTTTTTTTCATTTTTTAGCAAGCTTGACGGTTTACTTCCGGACGTAACAAAGTTCCCACTCTTTATAATCAATACAAAAGAGCAGCAAAAATTTCCTGAAGATTGATCGAATGGACATGAAAGAACCCATTTGGCGTCAGTAAATTCCAACTTTCCATCTGTGACAAAAGGATGTCATTCAATTGAAAAAAAAATTACGTATCTTTGATCTGAAATTTTTTCTGTTATGCTACAATGGCTTGACCATTGGGATATAGAAAAATGTTTGCGCCATCGAATACCGCTTCTTTCTATATTCCCACAGTATGATTTTTAAAATAATAAAAACAATATTTTTTCAATTTTTGTTAATTATAGCGAATATATTTACGCTTTTTCCGTTGTGCCACTGATCGGAAATACAATGGAATGTAGATATAAAAAGAGTCCTGACTTAATTATTTAATAATTTCTTAAGGGAAGAAAATTTTGCTTGGAAGAAAATTTTGCTTAATTGGAAGAAAAAAAGCTTTTCCCACCTTTTTTAAGAGATTTTTTTGTTTATCTACATGTGAGATTTCGTTTTGTGGTGCAAAACAACGATAAAAACAAAGTTGTCAAATAGTAAATACTGTTAAAAATACTAAAAAATATCATTATTTTTCCTCCAAATCGCAATTCCCCTACCCCCAAATTACGTTTTCCACTAGAAGGACTCTTCAGTCAGTCATAAATATGAAGGCAACCCAGAAAACATGGTACCAGAATACTTTGGATGATCTTTTATGTTTGATTTCAATGGTCTATTGATTATAAATTAATGGCTGTTTTCAGAAAATCCTTGGTATGTCATCCTTCTTGATTGGCAACAGGTATTTTCAATAAACTTGAATTAATTTCCTAGCCATTCAAGTCTCTCAATCTTAATTACATATATGAGATATCTTTCAAAGATCCACTCGAGAGATTTGACATCTTATCTAATCTTAGTGAATTATGGGAAATGAGCTAGGAATATTAAATGCATGTACAATATCTCAATTCTTCTAATGTTTTATCAAATTCATGTCATTTGGCTCTGTATGATCAGCATGAAATGCCCCCTAATATGACAAAAGAAAATGTTACAAGAAGTCATACGAGATATAAAATATCATAACAGACTTGTCCCATTTTTGAGCATTTCTGAGCTACAGTGAAAAAGTAATTATCTCAGAAATTTCTGGTATAGTTATAAGAAAAATCACAGACTTCACGGAATATTTTAAATCCGGTTCGTGAGCAAGAAGATTTTGACGGCTACATTTGATGTACAGTTCACCGTATTTATTTTTGCAATCATCAGTAAAATTTCCTCTTTTTCTTATTCAGTTTATTATTTTGTTATACCAACACTCGCTTTAATATAGCATAAATATTATGAATTAGAATTTCTTTTAGTGAGTGATTTAGGATCCTTCTTTTTATACTGATTTGTGAATGTCAATATTTCTCAACATTCCTTACCTATAATTTATTTTCATATTTATATGCATCAATCTTTTTTATATGTCTCTATATTATGAGATATAGGTCAAGATTTAGAGACAATGATCTTAGCGATAACGTTCGCATCAAACTTTATGAGGCATTCGCATTAATGAGGCATTTCGAGTCAATTTGAAACTTTTGATGCTATTTTCTTTTAAACTGGTGTGGCCTTTTTCTTGAAATTATAGTAAAAAGTCATATTGATTCTTATTTTTATATAGATTTTCTCTATAATTTTTGTATGTTTAAATTAAAATGCTTACTCTTTTCTCCTTCTTTTTTTCATTTCCAGTCACAGAAAAAAAACCCAAAAATCAACTTCCGATAGGATGATATTTTGTAATGAAAAAATTTTTGAAAGTCATGAAGAATATCTATATTACAAATATCTTTAAGAGCTGTACTTGTTGTAATTACTCTAGAAGAATTAGGAAGGCAGTTTTTGTCAATAAAGTATACAAAAAGAGTAGAGCCATAGTTGAGGAACACTTATTTACCAAGTGGTAGAAATCTTAAGCATAAACTCAAACATATATTCATGAAAAAAGTTGAAATTTTACAAAATTATATATTGAAAATTTCACTTAAAAAGATAACTATCATGCATACTATTCATCACATACATTGCACTTGATTTACTCGATTTACAAAATTACTATTGTCTGTTAGAATTCGTTTCTGCAGTAATCGGTTTCATAAGAACAATACAATGATGAGTTACTTTTCATTTAAAGCTGTATATTACATTTAAATTCTTATAATCATAGCGTTTAATAAAATCTGTTCGTGATATAAATTAAGCTTTCTTGAGACGTTTGTTATTAAATATTTGAGTTTGAACAGTTTCTTTGCTTTTTAAATTTTTAAATATATTCCGAAATATTCTGCAACAGATAATCACAGATATTTGGAATTTTTAGAACATCATCTATCAAGTTTGCGTTATATCCCAATAAAATAAAAAAATAATAAAAAAAATTCCTCTCATCATTCGTGTTAAAGATAACTAGTTAGTTGCTCTTAGATTATTTATTGAAATATTTAGCAAAATTGAAGAAACATAATAATATTTAAATGATTGCACGTTACAAAATGTACACGTTAAACGTTAGAATTAAGTGACGGAGTGACCAAATAGTGAAAAGTCTGCGAGGAGGTTCGGAAGAGAAATATCAGGTGTGCATGGTTGCCAGCAATTTTTAGTTCTCCAAACAGTCAGAATATGATTTAAGTAAGCGAGAGTGGCGCTCACCGCACCCTCATGCCAATGTTTCACTCACAATATGTTTTTGGGAATCTTACTATCCTTCTAGTTCTCGTTTTTATCTCTTTAATCCCTAGAATGTCAGGAGATTCAGTTAGCACACTTACAATCTCTGAATATCAAGAATGTCAAGATATTCGGTTAGCACACTTACAATCTTTGGATATCAAGAATGTCAAGAGATTCAGTTAGGACACTCGCAATCTCTGGATATCAAGAATGTCAAGAGATTCAGTTAGCATACTTACAATCCTTGGATATCAAGAATATCAAGAGATTCAGTTAGCATACTTACAATCCTTGGATATCAAGAATATCAAGAGATTCAGTTAGTACATTCACAATCTTTGAGAGCACAAAAGAATTTGGAGATTCATATTTAGGAACTGCTTATTTCTCACGATCAATAGAAATAACGGATTTCCTAGCATGGAAGTCAATAACAAAAAGTTCTTTTTGTTTGTTGAAGCTCCTTGAAAAAGTTATCATGGAAAACTAAAGATTTCCACATTGTAACATTTCTACAATCATTAAAAAGAGGATGATACAAACACACTTTTTTGTGAATGGTAGGAATCAGACTTGGTCTTGCTGAAGAAAAAAGAGTTTTCAGGTCTTTGACGAGCTGTATCAATGATGCTACCAATGGAGTAGGATTGAAAAATTCCTCAGGTAGACAGAGTGCTGTTCCATACACGTAGTGTTGTAAAGGAGCGAAAAATCCGGATTTGTCCTCTTGAAAATTTTAAAAATTCCCGAAAATTTTGAAGGACCTCGAGAATTTGAAATTTTTCAGCTGATTTAAAAATTTCTGAAGTTTTTTTTTATCAGATATTTCTTAAAATAAACAAAAGTTTACTTAAATTATGAGTTCTACTATTAATTACGGCGGTAATAAAGAGCTTTCCAAGAAAAAAATTAATTTTGCGTAAATAGACAATTTAGAATAACCTCAAAAATTAATGTTGAGAAAATATATTTTTCTTTCTTTTCTCTGTATGAATTTAGGAATTTATTCCGATAAAAACATGGAGATGTCAATATTTAGTCTGACAGTCCTGAAAAATGTATCTTGATATTTTTTATTATTTTACAAGTATTTTTGTTTTTTTCAGTACGAAACTAATTAACTTCTATACTAGAAGACAGAATAGAATTTTATTGTGCACATTTTCGAAGTTTATTTTATTTCTCTTAATTTATGTAAAACAAAGCAATATATTAAACGTAAAATGATTGATTGAGTTTATTCCCTCAAAATTACCAATATTTCTCAAAATCCCTGATTTATTCCCGAAATTCCCGATTAAGTTAAATTAAATGGTTCAAAATTCTCTGGAATTTTAAATCTCTACATAGACGAGCTCTGCCGAAGATGACTGGAGATAATTCATTTTATTAAATTAGTAATGAATAGCAGAACGTTCGACCGATATTCTGTGTTGTAAACCTTGAAGGTGACTTTTAAATGACAGTGCAATTTTTTACTATCATTCCGTTGTTTTGAGGATGGCAAATGAAGGACATCATTTTCTATATATTCAAGAAATTGTGATAGAGTTTTGAAACGTCAACTCTCAAATTTGTGGCATTGGTCTGTTGTTATTTTTGAAGGAGAGACAAAGCAGACAAAATTCAGTTGTTGAAGAATGTTCTTGTCAAGTTTCATCTGTGATATTTATGATGGGGACTGCTTCCACCCATACAGTAAATATATTTATTATTCATTATGAGACAGTAAGAAAATCTTCTTAAAGGTGACAATGGGTTAACAAAATCAATGTTATTATGGTCAAATCATTTAGCTTGGACTTGAAAAAGAGAAATACAGTTTTAGTATACCTTACAACTTTTTGACTTTTGATATGGTAATCATTGCTTGGTTCAAATAGTGTAATTTTTAATTTAATCAATCCAAAAAAATTCAAGAACGAATCAATTAATTAGTTGCTTTAAAATTACGAAAGTGTCAAATATTTGTCTTTGAAATTGTTGAAAACAAATTATCTGAGAACTTTCTTTGACATGTTGCAAAATTGAAGAATGTTTGAACTTAGCAAATAATTCTTTTTCTTTATTCTAAACTATGTGCATCATTTAATTCCAAACAACTTCAATCGATATCTTACAATTTCGCTACAATCAACTTTAACCTTCTACCTTATCTGGTAATGATTTAGTGACATCTTTAGATATTAATTGATCTAAAGACGAAATTTATGATGTATTGGTAATGTATTTTGGTACAGTAATTGTTAAATCATATTTACTTAATTTTGAAATGCATCACGAATGTGTGTTTTCTTCTCTTCTAATTTACAGGAGATATTGTGATATAAAAACAAAATGGAAAATATCCTAAAATTTCATTTACAAATTTTTGGAAGGATTGTGAGGCTCCATGTTGCCTAAAATTAAAGAATGGAAATTCAAATAATTCAAACTCGTAACAATCTTTTGATTGTGGTCTGGATATATTGGAATATGAAAATAAGCGGGGGCAATATCTATTGTTTTAAACAATACTTACAGTGTTCAAATCTGGAGAAAAGTCCTAAATTTGAGGGATCCGGTAGAGATTGGGCGTTGTTATTGCATTTAAGTTACGGCGATTAACAATTGAGCAAATTGTTCCTTGAACTTTTAGTGACAACATGAAATCTGGATAACCGTAGCAATTTTGAAGATCAGCAGTAAGCTTAATCAAGCATTAACTGAAATTCCACTTTTACTACAGCTTTGTATATTTTCAAACTTAAGTATATTAGTTGACTTTGCTTGATTTGGACCAATAGCATCATTATGATGGTTTATGAACTTGTTTTAGTTTCGAGGATAATCTCGTTAACTCATTAAAATTTGCCAATAATTGTTGAAAATATGTAATTTCTTTAATTATCTTAACCAAAATATCATTAGTTTTTTTGAAGTACCTTAGTAAAACTCAATTTATTTACGTTTCTTTAAATTAGTTAGCAGACCAAAGTGCTCTAAAAAAATCAGCTCCAATCAACATTGCGTAGTTTGTAATTATATTTATTAAACTCTGATATCTTGACTTAAACATTACTTTAAAAATTATTTTTTTCGTGTCTTATATCTTTGTCTATTTTTCGAAGAGGTATTTAAAAAATCTCATATGTTTTTATTTTTCAAAATTAGAAAATAATGCTGCACTTTTCTCTTATCCAATTAGCTATTTGAGGCCTGTGATTTGATGAGAATCAAAAAGGCTTTAAGGATACTAAAGCTTTTAAGATGAAAATATACTTTATGTCTAAATGCTCTTTAATGAACTTTCGCTTGCTTCGTTTTTTTTCCGAACGCTCATATTATTATGAAATATCAACTTTGAAAGTAGCTTAGACACCAATTTTCATACATGTGGAATTTTAAATTTAAGCACCATAGATTTCAACGATTGTTTGTAATGCGAAGTGATCATGATTTACTGATTGAAATGTTTTTCTTGTGGTAGAAGAATTTCGATTGGTGAAGAAATCCACGACATTTAATTTTTTTAGCTTATTTATGGATCAAATTGATCACCAGGTTTTGAGTATTTTAAATGTGCATTGTGCGTCAGTTAACAATATTTTCTTCCGTGTGATGTGAAATTTTGGAAATGGGAACAAAAGCTCACATGTTGATATCGTCATTTGATGGGATTAAAATTTCCTTGTATTTTGGTTAGGTTTATTATTTTAAGTTAACAGATCTCAAAGGATCAATATTTGAATAGATAATGAACAATTTGTATTTCAGATAATGATAATTTACAATTATTACTTTAGAGGGAAAATGTTTCATTAGCTGAAAAATTTTATGGCTTTTTATAAAATTGATTGGACATTAAATTTCCAGGAATATTTTTTCCAAAATTTTTTTGAAAAATGTAACTCATTATAAATAAAAAAGGTAACACATGAACCAGCTAGAATTGATATTTTGCATTATAAAATTTCAAACAACTTAATGCTGACATGACTTCACTGATTTTTATATTGTAATTCAGGAGAAGACGTTGATTGTTGGTAATAAAGTAAAGGTCATAAAAATACATCCATAAAGTAAAGGAGTATATATAAATATAATGAAGTGATAAACGTGATTTTCCAAATTTCCAATCGAAATTTTAATACTTATTACTTAATTTTAACAGTGTAAATTTTTATAAATAAATATATAAAAAAATTTCATTCAGATTTTTGGCTGTTGCAAAAATGCTGGATTGCGCAATAAAAGATATCGTGCTTACGATAAAGCATTCTTTTTGGTGTAAAAAAAAACAAAACAAAAACAAAACTTTATTGGTATTTCAATACATTCAATGGAACAAGTTCGATATGCCCATATAAGATTTCTCGCCAAATCTGGCGCCCTTTGTTTACTGCGTAGTGTTGCCGATTTCAGCTTTTGTTTTTATTTTAGTGTTGCCAATTTCAGCTTTCTTTTTATTTTAGTGTTGCCAAATTCCGTTTTAGTAACTTTTTTTTTTTTGTTGTTGCCACTAATCAATTTTCTTCTGTTTAACATAAATTTTAAAGCTATTTAAAAATTACTTCGACTTGCATTGTTCTAGAAAATTCTATGTCCCACGTTTTTTCGACATTTCTATTTGAATTGGAAGCCATTTGTCTGTAGTTTGTCACCAGCGTCTAATCATCGTAAATTTTTATTTTTTACAATTTCTTTTACATTAATTCATTATTATCTTATTAATTTAATTCATTATTATCCTAATAATTTAATTCATTATTATCTTATTAATTTACTTTTACATTAATTCTTTTTATTTCGTTTATTTAATATATATTTATTCTTAGCTTAATAATTTAATTTATTATTAGCTTAATAATTTAATTTATTATTATCTTATTGATTTAAATCATTATTATCTTATTAATTTCTTTTACATTAATTCTTTTTATATCGTTTATTTAATATATATTTATTATTAGCTTAATAATTTAATTTTAGGATATTATTTTGCCACGATGTCTCATGCTTGTAGTGTTGTCGAGAAATATCAACAAATTATTATATCTAAAATTAACGAAAATAACGATGGATACTTTAAATTTTCATGCTCTAGACCAACAGTTGGAAAACCCGGATGTGTTAATAGGATTTTTTTAATTCAATTGGCTCAAGATCCGCACTTATTATTTAATTTTCTAATGGAAATAGAATTATTAAAAAATGCAAATTGTAGGGAAGTGCGGATCAGAAATGAAAATAACCCCAAAGAAAGGATATTCCGATGGCTTTTCTTTAGTTTGCAAAAAAGTTTTGATGGAAAGCAGTGTAACACTGAAAAATCTATTAGGCATGCATCATGGTTTTCAAAATCTAAATTAAAATTGTTCGAAATTTTATATATAACCTATGAAATATTAAGGGGATCCAAAACGGAACATATTATTGAAGAATATTCATTTTCAAAATGTACTTTGGCCGATTGGAGGCAATTTATTAATGAAACTATTTTAGATTACATTGAACTTAATTCAGAAAAAATAGGGGGGAAGGGCAAAATTGTTGAAATAGATGAGTCCAAATTTGGCAAGCGAAAATATCACAGGACATAAGGTTGACGGTCAGTGGGTGTTTGGGGGTTGAGAGGGATTCCGGAAGACTTTTTTAGTTGCTGTCCATGACAGAACACAGGAAACATTAATACAAATTATTAAAGATTGGATTTTACCAGGCACTACCGTGTATTCCGACTGTTGGAAGAGCTATGACTGTTTAACTGAGGAGGGATTCGACCATCTAAAAGTCAACCATAAGTTGACATTTGTTGATCCAGAAACTGGATGTCACACGAATACAATTGAAAGTATGTGGAGGCATGTAAAAGTGTCTTTACCTACGTATAATCGTAAGACAGATTTCAAATTTTACCTTGCAATGTTTATGTTCCATAAAGCTTGCATAGCTGCAAATGAAAATTATTTTAATAAATTTGTTGAAATTGTCTCGGGAATTAATTGGGATGACAACCAAATTTCGCAGAAGGTGTAATTATTTTATTAAATAATTATTTTAATTGTATATATTTAGAAACATATTTTTTTAATCCTTTTTTTTTCAATTTTATAAGGTAATTTATATTTAAAATAATATTTTTTGCATGCCTTTTTTTTGTCTTTTTTTAAAATTTTATAAAGTGTAAATATTTAGAAGAATATCTGTGTAAATATTTTGAAAAAAAAAAAAAAAAACTTAAATGTGACACTGGTGACAGCGAAAAAAATGTCGAAATAAACATACCAATCGGCACGTCAGCTCAACTTCATATCAAGTAAGTCCATTTATATTTATTTCCATTTTTTAAATTTCTAAAATGCTTATTTTTCGATCGAACTTCCGGAAATTTCCCGTGTTAGCTTGGCGCACTTACATTGGCGACTTGGCGACAAAAAAAAATCGCCGCGTTCGCCAATATATGGGGAAACCGAACTAGTTCCCATTCAATTTCCGATATACTACGGAAATAAACATTGTTTATTGAGAAAAGTTCTATAACCCTTTTGGTTTCCGGGATGTTGGCGACCTGATAATATATTTCCTCTCATTCTTGGCGATTGACAACGATAATCTTAGCATGCTAGTAACGAAGTGTCAAGTTGTGTTGTTTTTTGAGAATTTGTTTTTATTTATAACTTTTGTAGTACTGCTTCTTATCACTTTTTTGACATGTAATATACATTTTTTGATAACCACAGTTATATATTTTTATTACTTAATGAGAAATCGACAAGTTTGCTGTACTCATACTTTTGGGAAGTACCTGCAGAAATTCCTGGGCGGATATTTTATTCTGTGCGGACCTTGAAATATTTCACTGTTTATATGAATAATCACTGTAGACTTAACGTCGTATTAAGGATATAAGCAGTGATTTTATACTTGATGCTGTCATTTGATTAATTTTTAGCGTTGTTTTTAATATAGGTAAGTCTACAGTATTTTGTATTTGCGATTAGTTTAATGTCTCATAAAGATCAGTTCGCTGTTTTTCTAAAGTTAAACTTAGGCAAAAACTGAAAATGTTTGACTTTCCATGGTAAGATTTTGTTAATCATGTCATTTAAGTTTTTACTTTTTTTATGATTTAAAGTGAACTATTGGAATTCAAATCTCATATTATAAATTGTTTAATGATTGATATTGTATATCTTTTTAATGTGTGTTTGTCATAAAAAAATATTTGTACTGTATTTTTAGCATTTCATCATAAATTCTTGTTAACCCAATAATTGGTTTAATGTGACATTATATGAAACATACATAGCATTTAATAATTCTGTCTCAGTAGCTTATATATTTAAATTGTTACATGAGGTTTTAATAATAAATAAAAAGTTAAATCTATATATCGCCGCGAGAAAAATTCTAATTATTGGCTAACATTTCATGAATTAAAGACATGAATTCGTTTAATTTCCGTCGGTATTATATCTAGTTTGTTAGCCAAAGTAAATTATATGAACTATGTTGATATATCAGAAAGTGGACTAAAATTAAGAAATTTTAATAAAAGAATTAAAATTTACATGTTACTGAATATTTGTATGTGATTATGAATAAGCAATCTTATTATATCTGATGAATTTAAGTTTGTAACATTTTGCTGTTTTGCCATACATTTTATTATAGTGTTATTGAATAAAAACTATTGGCTATTAAAATATAGAAATTAAATTTATTTGTATAAAACTTTCATTGGAATCTTTAATCCTTATTAAGTAATTGTTAGGTAAATTTATAACAATGATTTGTTTAATTGCCACTCTATAATCACTTTTCGTGAATGATAACTAAACCTGTGTCTATATTTTTGAGTAAATTCTTAACCTCTAGAAACATTCACAGACTTGGAGAACTGAACTCGTTAACTAAAAGTTAGAACAGTTATGATTTTTATTGATAAATTGTACTGAAAATAATTAAATGCTGAATATTTGTATAAAAATAATTATTTCAATTTTAATTTAAAAATTTGAAAAATTTATTATAAATGTTTACATATCAAAAACAGAACCTCTTAATGTAGTAAATCTTACAACTTTTTCAATAAAATGTTAATTTTAAATTGTAAATGTTAATTAATGTTGACACTTTTAAGTAATTGAGTATAGTCAATTTAAATATCTTCAGATACCATCAATATATAGAAGTGAATTAATTATTGCATGTCCTTTAATCATTTGTACATCTTATATATAATGATTGATATCAGAACCTTAATATTAACATCTTAATGTATATTAAAGGGGGAATTTTCACCATTGCTATTTCATTCAATCTGTGCTCTGTAATAATCTCAATTACCTTCATAAAAGATTTTTATTCATTTTAAGATTAGTAAAATAATTGATTCTTTATCTTTGCTGTTTTGACATGTGTATGATAATTTCTTTCATGGCATTCTCACTTTGTGTTGTAAATAAATTATGCAATCATATGGAATAAATTGAAATACATGGACAAGCCTGCAATTATACAAGTTAAAATTGTAATTTTTATCTGAGTGAGAGAAGTTTGTCTGTGAATCTATTTTCATTAACCATATTATACAAGCTGTTTATAACAGAAGTATTGATGTGTTCAATTAAACTTTATTTTCTAACTATTATCATCATGCATTTATTACTAATAAATGTAATTTGAGTGAAATCAATTGTTTCTCAGCATTTTTATTAAAATAATTTTTATTGAATCTACTTTAAACCATAGGTCTTGGTCTAATTAGCCCTTATATGAAAAAAAAAAAAAATTGGATATTGAGTGACAAATTTATATAATTAAAATTTTAAATATTTCAGAGCAAAAAGAAAAAAAATCTTTAACTTGCAACAAAAATAAGTTCCATTTAATCAACAATTTTATATATTTATAGGTGTTTTCATTTATTAAAATTGTGTTTGGCATGTAAAAATAATTTTCTTTAGATATCTAAACTGCTTACTTTAATTCTGTTGATATTTTATTACCTTAGCATCTCGTATAAACAAAATATGTATTATTGAATTATATGTATATTGTACTTTAAAATATACACTATAGAGCTCTGCAGAATCAAAAATATTTCCTTGTTCACTTTCATTATTAAAATCACTTATTCAAAATAATTTCAAATTCATATTAAAAGTTACATAAAATATCCATTTTCTTTGTTATAGATTTTTTTGATGTGTCAAAAGTCACAGAATATAAGAATGTGATAATTGATGTATAAAATTATTTAAATTTACACTTTCAATTTTGCATGAATTTAAATATTAAGAAATTGAATGAAATATTTTTTTAAAAGAAAATAATGAGTTAATAAAGAATGGCATGTTTTACTAGCTTAATTAAAAGTACTTTCTTGGTAAAAATTATTGAAATTTTATAAAAATGAAATTAATAATTTTAAAAATGATGATTATGAGATAAATATAAGATTCTTAAAGTTAATAAATCAGGAATCTGACTTCATTGAATGATAAGTATTCAGGAAAATGCTTGTTATTTAAAGATTGTGTTCCTTGAAAAAGTTTCATTGAGCTTAGATCTCTCCTGTCATTTTTCTGAGAGTGGGGACTTTTAGTTTTAGTAGTTTATTTAGAATATGTAATTGTGGTACAAATATTCCCTATACAATCTACCATAATTTGTAAAATACTGTGAGAAAATATTCAGGAATATTAGAGATAAAATTCAAGTGCTATTCTTATTTATGTATACATTTATTTATTTATTTATTTTTTTTAGTAGGTAATGTGACTGTTCGAGAAACTTTTCTGATTTCTGTCAACAGTGGTCAGTCTTCAGATGAGCGGCATTTGCATGAATTTTGCATGAATTTAAATATTAAGAAATTGAATGAAATATTTTTTTAAAAGAAAATAATGAGTTAATAAAGAATGGCATGTTTTACTAGCTTAATTAAAAGTACTTTCTTGGTAAAAATTATTTGAATTTTATAAAAATGAAATTAATAATTTTAAAAATGATGATTATGAGATAAATATAAGATTCTTAAAGTTAATAAATTAGGAATCTGACTTCATTGAATGATAAGTATTCAGGAAAATGCTTGTTATTTAAAGATTGTGTTCCTTGAAAAAGTTTCATTGAGCTTAGATCTCTCCTGTCATTTTTCTGAGAGTGGGGACTTTTAGTTTTAGTAGTTTATTTAGAATATGTAATTGTGGTACAAATATTCCCTATACAATCTACCATAATTTGTAAAATACTGTGAGAAAATATTCAGGAATATTAGAGATAAAATTCAAGTGCTATTCTTATTTATGTATACATTTATTTATTATTTTTTTTTTTTTTAGTAGGTAATGTGACTGTTCGAGAAACTTTTCTGATTTCTGTCAACAGTGGTCAGTCTTCAGATGAGCGGCATACAGATATGACACAGTTGTCTGTTCAGGCACAACATAGACAAACTCAGAATCAAACTTCTATAGGCACAGCACCACCTTTGTTGGAAAATAGTGTACCTAAATCTAATAAATTGAACAATAACAATATAGAAGTTGTTCCAGTTAATAAAGGTATTGTTTTAGTTTCAAACACATAAATAATCTATAAGTGTACAGTTTCATTTAACCAAAAAATACTATGAACTACTTTATTCCATATGATTTTTGAAGAAAGTGTATTAGAATTTTTCTGATATAATCTAAACTATGTCTAAAATATTGAAGTACAAGTAGGGCAAGAGCTGTTAGAAATATTTCCAAGTAAATTACTTTGTAAAGAAGGAATTTCTTGTAATTAGTTAATAATCAGATATATTCAGCCAAAAATTTTGTAATCATAATTAGTAAACATGAAAAGACTGTTTAATTAAATAAGTGCCATGAATGTATACTTGTGAAAAAGGTTTATTGGATTAAAGTCGTAATTCACTCATTTATCATTTCTCAATTTTATCAGTAGAATTTGAAGTATATTTTTATACTAGAAGCAAATATTTTGTTAGCATTTGTTTTTCATTGACATCTTAGGTGGTAGTAATTAAAATAATGTTGTAAAAAAAAAATTGGTTTTAACACCAAATTTACATTTTTACTTTTATTAATGGAGTTTTATTAAATCTGAAAAATCTCCGTATTCTAAAATTTTAACGTGACTGTTTCATTTTGACCACCAAAACTTTAACCCTTCTAAATGAGATAATTAATTTGTTTTTATTAAAAAATATTTTCTAAAAGTTTTAATATTTTTTAATTATTCTCCAAGGATCTTTAATGATACTTATTGTTGATTAATCATTTTTTAAAATTTCAGCTCATGAAATAAAAGAAATTACAACATTACCATTAATTAAATCAGAAGTTCCTTCAACATCTATTATAACATCAGAAAGTGCTGAGAAAGATGCCATGAAAGACCCAAAGGCACAATCCGGTGTTAATGTCATCAGCAGCAATAATAACTCCTTAGCTTTTGTGGAGCAACAATCTAGCCATCATAGAGAGATGGCTGTAGATGTTCCTGATAGTTTTGTGGCAGTGACCAAAACAGCCCCTCGCTATCCTCCCCCTCGAAAGAAGCCACCCAATGTTCCAGAGACATCTAGCCTTAAAAAGAATGGATTATACCACTTTAGCAGTGAGCCCAGTCCTAAAATAGCTGCTAATCATGTTCGCTCAATGTCTTCCCAAGATGGCAATACAAACATTGCTGAAGAAAAACGTACACCTCCCACTCCGAGGATATCTGAGTTGATGAGGACTGAAGACAGTTTGAAAAGTGATGAAGAAAAATTGATGGATTTTGGGCAGATAGAAAGAATCCGAAAATATCAAGTGAGTGAAAAATTAGATATTTTTTCTTTTGGAATCTTATTTTGATCCATTAAATCTTTATATAAAGTTCAGTAAGTTTTAATAGGAAAATGTTCCACACACATTCGATTACATTTTTCAACAAAATGATAGACTGATGATCACTAATTTAATTAACTAAAAATATATTCATTCTTTTCAAAATGTCCATATTTTACAACTGTTTGTTTTGCACATGTTTTTGTCAAAAATAAAGTGCTCTTGTGTTGCGTGCCAAGTGTTTTTTGCAAAAATAATTTTAATTAAAAAGGAGTTGAGGCTACAAAATTAAAACTTTTGACTATAGATAAATGGTACTTTAACCAGATGCAACATGTTGGTCAGGGTTTGAACTATAAGTTTCATGAAAATAATTTGCTTTTGGTTAAAACTTCAAAAAATGATGATATAGGCAGTAAAGATGTATTAAAGTTTGTCTGTGTGCACATGTACTCACAAATAAATATAGGGTTGTCAGATTTTGAATATGTCTGTTTAAACTGTCATTTAAACAATCCTTAAAAGCTCAAGATAATGGACTTAAGTATAAAAATTCTTTTTGGAGGTGACATAGTATCTTCCAAATAATTTTTTTCATTGTTTAAAATCATGTATACTGAAAAGGTAGTTAAAGCAAACATTTTTTTTTGATACCAAGTCTCTTTTATTTTGTGACAGTAATATATGAAAATTAATTCAAATAATTATTACAAAGTAAAAATTTTTGTAGAAATTAATGTTATGCCTTTATTTTACGTATATTACAATTTCATTCTAAATTCAAATCTAAAAAATTTGTTTTTCTACAACTAAACTAACTATACTAAACTTTGTAAAAAATAATTGTGATAAATTAACTATTAAAAAATTAAACTACAATTTACACAGTATTAAGTTCATTGTATTTATTAATATCTATTAAATAAGACATTAAATGTGTTTGTTTAAAACAGTATTTAAGTTTAAGTCATTTCAATTCCTTTTGACAAATCTTCAAAAACTGTCCTGAATATCTAACACTGGTTTTTTGATATCAAGAGAAATATCAGTTATATCCACATGTATCAAAATGTTTCTAATAGAATTAAATGGCATAATACAAATAATCAAAGTGATAAAAAAATCTTTCAACACAGTTCTTTAGTCAACAGATCTTCACTTTTTTATAAAAAATTAATCATTGTGTTAAACAAAATTTATTTAGCTTTAATTATACAGTTCAGTTTTTTTTTTCCTGTTTTTTTCGGACACAAATGATTTGTTGGTGATCCTTAGTTAACAAAGCATATATAAAAAATATTTAATTGTAATAATTTCATATTTATTGGATAATTAAGTTTTGAGTTAGCAAAAATTTATTTAATTATTTTTTGAAAGAATGAGAAGTTATTTTCTTACGATGATATATATAACTAGTACATGACTTACACATTTTTACGTAGTATTCTTTTGGTATTGTATTTCAGTTTTTAAATTTAGTATCAATTAATTTCATCTTGAATATGTAATTATTTTCACAAAAATGACGGTAAAATTTTAATACCATTTTTATCATTACATGTTTTTTTAAATTTCTTTTAATATTTTAATTTATATTCATCATTGATAGTAATTTATAATTTTCTAGCTTGTTATGTAACTTCTCATGAAATACTTTATTTTATGAAAGTAAACATATTGTAGTTTGTAAATTCTCATGAATGATTTGCATTGAAATATTTTAGCGAGTATTTTTTGTAAATTATATTGCAGATTAGTTTTTTTTTAATTATTCCATAATTAATTTTTATTTTATAACTATTACTGTAATTTTATGAATTTAACTGTATTTAACTGTATTTTACTGTAATTTTACTGTATTTTATGAATTACTGTATTTTTATGCATTTAAGTTATATGTACTAAACATGAGTTTCAATATTACATAATGAAATCTCAATTTTGGAAGAGTATAAAAATTTGGTAAAAGATGACAGAGATGTACAAGTTTGGCGTAATTTCAGATTTTCACGGCAAGCGCTCTACAGTTATGTCGCAAACCTAAATAATGTCACTACACGCAATATGCGGCTACCAATACTGATCATGTTCGAACTTCAACTTTGAAATCACGCATTTTTACAAATTCCAAATATCAAAATTTCGAATATTTCATTATAATTAAGTACTGTAGAAGATATATATATGAAAAATTCTAATGACTAGAAACAAAAATTTTAAAACTCTAATTTTAATATACTGTGCAATTGTGCTCATTTAAGAAAACTTCAGAGCATTGCTACTTACTACAGTGACAACTGGACAATAATGCTAAATTTCTACTGTTGGCAAATTGGATTTGTTATGCTAACTCGAATTTTCATCAACCGGGCGTGCAGTACCCATCTTAAAAAAATTTCATCACTGCACAAATTAACACTAACATGAAACATCAATAATGCTCACTTAAAGATGTATTTATTTATGTAAACAATCATTTTTATAAAAACTAGAGTTTCTATTAATCGCTTTGAATGAAATTTTAATGAAAAATAAAATCTCACTCTGCTGAGAAAAAGTTTAAAAGCGTCAAAGAAATCTTCTACTGTATTTTCTTCATCTTTTTTTTCTTCTCCACCTTACATACTGTGTAATGTATAAATCAAACTGACCAGGCACATGATTAACACCCCGTATAGATCTTTTATTGGCCAACCAAATATAAATTTGAACTAATATAACTTAAAAAAAATTCAAGTAATATAGTTTTCAAAACTTTGAAACAATATTTTAAAAATTAAAAACAATATATCTTCTGAAAATTCGAAATAATATGACTTTTAAAAAAATTTGAGGTCCAATATCGGGAACATTAACGTTACTTATTTTTAAATTGTTAACCAATACAATTACTCATTAAATGTAAGGGTTGCACACAAAATGAATTTGGTGCATGTCATACGATCACCTTAAGTCATAAAACAAAAATCTCATGAAAACGCATTCCGAACCAATTTGGTACACTTTATCGCTTACTTGACTCATTTTACCCTCTGTACAGTTCTCTACTCTTTAATGAAAATTTTGATATATTTAATAACAGATGAAATAACAAGGAATTTTTATACATCTTATTGGAAGTTAAGAAAAGGAATTCTATTACTTATTTTACAAAACGTATCTTGTAACAAATCCTAACAGTAAAGCAATTCTATAATTATTTTATTTACACTTTTGTTGAATTTTTTATTGAACATAATTAATGATTTTGGTTACATTTAAAATTTTCTTTGCAGAATGAGTTACGAAAGCGAAAAGAAGATGAAGAAAGGCAGACAAAAGAAGAGGATTTTCTTCGCTCTTCTCTTAGAGGGTCTCGGAAACTTCTGGCACTTGAAAAATTGAAATCTGGTCAGGATAATTCTGGCTTTCACTATGAAGAGAATGACTCCTCTTTACTTCAAGGAGTAATCAAAGAAAACCCTACATCTTCTGCAGGAGAGCTAAAGAAGCTGTATGGTGAGTTTAATTTCTATTTCTAAGGTTTTTAGATAAGCTGTTACTGGCACTTTCATTTGTCAAATAATCCTTCGTAAAATCATTTAAAATTTGTTAATCATTTGATCTTAGTTAAATATATCTAATATAAATAACATGTGTTACTACACATTTCTGGTAGCAAATTATTTCTGTATATTTGCTTATATATTTATTTTATATAGCACAGGAATCATTATCCATCTTTCTAACATTACCTTACATTAAGTACACATAGATTTTATTTAAAACATTATTTAAAATTTAGAACTTTTTTCTATGTTAACTAATTTTTGGTCCTTAATATATTATTTAAAATATTTTATTTATGTATTTAAATATATTAATAAAGTAAGTGGTTCAAATTTGTCTGAATAATTTCTCCACAATAATAGTCTCAAATCATAATTACTAAAGATTTTCAAAAAACTATATAATGTGATTTTATAAATGTAAAGAATAGTTATATTTTGATTAAATTTTCAATAAATTATTGAAAAAGTATTAGGATAAATTTGGTTTGTATGGAATAATTTTAAATTAATAAAACTAATATTAATTGCATAAAATTTTTAGAACTAAACAAATTTCAGAGTTCCTGATATTTGCTATATCTTTATATCAAATAAAATCTTATGCATTTATATTTTTGTATTTTATATTTAAAAAATATTGAATGTGTATCTTCTGACTTTAACTGTTTTATGTAAGCATATTTTAATTTTAAATACGTTCAGGTTCCATTTTTTTTGGTACACTTTTTTCAAAGGATTTTCATTTTACTTATGTTTTGTAAAATTTGTATTGTTTTACATTGTTTTTATTAATTAAATTTTGAATTTTTATATTAAAAAAAATAAAAATGCTATATTTTAATTTTGCATGCAAACATAATTACATTAATTTTTAATATTACTGCTATAAAATACAGGGTTTTGATGGTATTGAACAGAAACAAAAATTTTGACACACAAATGACCTGTAGATTGTATGAGATATGTTGCTTTCAATTGTGAGACATTTCTTCAAAAATTGAATATAATTTTTATTTTCAGATTCTTCTGCTCTGCTGGGAATGCTATCTAATATCAAATCTGCCCTAGTAAAGTCTGGTTTTGCAGAGAATGTTGTTAGCCTAGAAAAATTATTAAAGAATTCTGAATTTCAAAGACTTTTAAATGTTCATAACAAAGTTCAAGAAGTTGCTTGCTTCAATTGTCTTTCAACTCCAGTTTGCTCTGATGCTGAAGCAATTTTATTAGAAGTATGATTGATCTATAAAAAACTTATTATTTTATAGTTACCATTAATAAATTGACAGATATATTAGTTGAATGTTTTAATTTTAGCCATATAATTTTTTTTAAGATTGTATTTTGTTATTTTACTTTATAATGCAGTCTGGTCTAATGGAATATTTGGCAGTTTTTCTTTTCATTATTTTTTTAAATTTATAATAAATAAAACATTTTAGAAACATAAGTTAAAAGTATATCTGTATTTTAGTAGTTATCTCAACTTTTATATTGTGACATAACATTTTATTCTAAAAGTTTTCTCTTCATATCTGCATTTTGTTTTGTACTTGTGATGCATTTTCTCTTGGTATTTGTGTTAATATGAGCAAACATCTAGTTCATATTTTACATTATCTTATATTTGCAGTTGCTTTTTGTTAGTATTGTTTTGCATTTCCTATTTTACAATAGCTGTAACAATGAGGATGATGAAACAGTGATTCCTTGAAATGTGCTTTGTATGTGTAAAAGATTACTCGTCACAAGTCATTCCATATCTCTTAATATTGTAATTTGTATTTTTTTTGCCAATAGTGCTTATTGAATTCATTAAAAAGCTATTAATGCTTAATATTAAATAATCCTTTTAAGAAAATTAATTCACAAAATGCTATAGTACTTATATTAAATTCTGGGATTCTAATGCATCAATTATTGTAATACAAACAAAGTTTTCATATCACTTAAAGCTATCATTTTAATCTAATCTAATCTATTCATTGTTTTTGATATAAAATTTAGTAAGCATTTTATTCTAGTATTGTTTTGTATTTTCAAATCTAGAGTCATAAATATTTTAATGTCTCTTTTCAATTTGATTTGAAGAAAGCATTGAATTTTTTATAAATGCAGAAAAGATAGGAAGGTTTGAAATTTTGATTGTTAATTTAAAGGTTTATGTAGAAAATTATGGATTGATCTCAGAAATATTAAAGTTTTTTGCATTTAATAACATTCATTACTGTAAAGTGTAATAAATTGTAAATTGAAATAAAAAATTTAATTTGCCATTGAAAGTATTATCTATATTAATTTCTAACAATTTATAAATTTTTTATGTACAATAATATTCATTAATCATATCATTATATATAAAAATTTATATTCTTAAAGCAGTATAGTATTTCTCTTTTAGTTCTACTTTTTTTTTTACATGTTTTATTAAATTTTGTTATTTGAACAAAACAAAATTCTAACATTATTATTATTATATGGTTTTTTTGTTTATCAATAAATTTATCTAATTATCTTATAAATTTAGTGCTATCATAAAAATTTAAATGTCATATTGAAATTAGGATTGTGAATAAATGTTTGTATAAAAATTAAAAGAATTCACAAAGTTTTTAGTATTATTGATGATATTTTTATGAAATTGTATTATTATCATTCATTGTAAAATTTTATTAACTCAAATGTATTTAGTTTTTAATTTTTTATAATGTTTTAAAATGCATTTTTAAATAGTTTTTTTTTATAATTTATTCTCAGAGCATTTTAAAGTAAATTTTTTCTGAAATCACTCTTTAAAAAATTGCAAATAAAAGTTGATTATATTTTTTATTTAATTCATGAGAAAAAGATAAGATTTAATTTGTTTAAGAATTCATAATATTAAGTGTGGAAAATATTCTTATTTGAATTGTGAATAAATTATAGGCAATTAAAACTTTGCAAAGTGTACATTCAAATGATGCCAAGGAATTACTCCACATTCTTGGAAAGCATCAGTTCGAGAATTTAATAATTTGTCATGATAAGATTGCATTGAGACAAACTGTAGCAGATGTATCTGAAGAGGAGGAATTGCTGTCTAAGTTGTCTCAATACACAGAAGAAAGCATTAAGATTGTTCGCATTGAAAAAACTGCTGAACCATTAGTAAGTTTTTAAAAGAAATAATATTTATATTCTAATTCCTAAGCATTTATGGATGTATTTGCATTTTGAATTCACTTATTATTTGTAATAGATACATATAATATTATTATTATATTGCTAATATATATATATATATATATATATATATATATATATATATTATATATATATTATTATTATTAAAAAATTGTAAAATATTTGTAAAATTCTTCTGGATTAAAATTTTTATAAACTTAGCCATTTCTATTTATGTTTTTAAAATTCTGTTTACTTTACTTTTTATTGATTGTTCATTACGTTTAATAGACATTTCAGATTTTAAATATAATGTTCTATCTTTCTTATTTTACTTTTTGAACACATCAATATTTAAAAAAAATAATTGTTTTTAATATTTATAACTCTGGTTTTTATATATATAGGTAATGCCTTGGTTTTACAGCTTGGGGCTGGACGTTTACAATGGTTCAGAATCCATTATTATCTGTAGGGTCCTGTTCCAATTAGCCCTTAAGTTAAAAAAATGACCATTGAGTGACAAACCAAACATGCATACATTTACTAAAAGAATTTTAAAAATAGTAAACTAAAAGTCCCTATATTGAATATGTACATATTCATATTTTTAATGGAATGTCTTGAAAAAACTTGGATTATTTAATATAATCCAGTTTTATTAATTTTCTTAAAGTAATTCAATTTTGTTAATTCAGTACCAGTTTCAATAATATTTCTTTAAAATGCATGTATTTTAATGGCAATTTGGATTTTTATACATTTTATTTAAATTTTTCAATTTTTTAAAATTTTTAAATGTATTAATTGTGTAATGTTGATCATATTTATTTATTGATTGATTGAAATTTTCCATATTTATTTTAATATTCTTTATTGATAAGATGCAACAGTTAATAAATGAGTGGAAGATAACATTTTTAGCTAAACTTAAGTTATATTGAATAAAAACTGTGAACCAATAACTTGCATTATTACAATTATATGCTGTCCAACATTAAATGCAATGAACAATTAGTGATCTATATTTTGAAATAATATTCATAATACAGAGCACGAGTGAGGTTGGGTCAATAGGTTGTAAGGCCACCATGGACTGTGATACACAAAGCAACACACCTTGGCACAAAGTCAATTTGAGTATGGATGGCATCTTGAGAAATGGGTCTCCATTTCCTGTCAAACATTTGCCAAAATGCATCTTACGAAGGAGGCAGTGGCAGGGTCTGCATATGGTGTCCAATGATATCCCAAAGTATTTTATTGGTGAGAGATCTGACAAGCATGGTAGCCAGGAAAGCAACTGTACGCCTTGCAGGATATGATGGCTGATGCAACCAGTGTGTGGTCGGATGTTATCCTGATGATAAAGGGCATTGGGCACCCTCTGAAGGTAGGTTAGTGTCACAGTGCCACACATCCATGTAATGTTGGACTGACATAGTGCTGTGTTTATGGACTAGAGGTCACCTGTAATCAAATGCAATGGTGCTCTAATCCATGATGTCATGGAGCGGGGCATTCCGCAATTACTGCAGGATTGGACCTGTCTCCATATCAATGCCACACTTGTATGCAGCAACTATCACTGAAGAAATAGAAGCATAACTCATCAGAAGACAATCCTATGCCACTCTAATGTCTACATGTCTCTTATCAAGCACCATTCCAAATATTGATATCTATGCTGTGGGGTCAAAGGTAGTCTTGTTAACAGATGCCAATGGCACAGGTCTCTAGCAACCAATCAACAGCAAATGATTCTATTCAATATGGGAGCATCCTCATTGCTTTGTACTTACTGCAGAATTTTGGTTGATGTGTTTTGCAGGGCCATCACCTCTTCCCTTTGGACAAGTCATTCCATGCCATGCTGACTTTACTCTGTCTGCACTGGCATCCTGTAAATGTTCCACAGTTCCTGGTTCCAAACATCTTTGCCGCAACTGGTGTACTATGGATGCATCCAGGTGTCTGTCAGCTGCCATTTGCTGTAAGGACCAACCTGCCCTTAGTCCGTTCACCATGTCTCTGATAAACTCTGTGTACTGGAAGTGACTCTGTCCACCATGGCTTAGTATTCTTTTATAGCTATTGATGTCCTTTACTACAAGAACAAACTTTTAATGATTATTTTCCAATCAGCGATAATGGTGTGAATATTGCACACTCTGTTGGTTTCTCACTTTATATTTTATCCTATATGCGCTGAAGAGTTGCTCATTTCAGATCATTAGCATAACTTGGTAAGGTGCATCTACCCTGAAGTTTGCATAATTTTCTTGCCACTCCTTCTTGTTGTTGCATTTTAAATGTTGAGCAGTGTACTTATTCTTATAAAGCTATGTGAAATTAGCATTTATCTTACAATCTTATTGAGTATCTTTCATACCTTTAATGTTAATTACAACTTTATTTAAATTTTTTAGAAGTTTACTATGTTTCAGAATGTGTTTTTTTTTATATTTTATAAGGTACTCAATATTTTATAAATAAATTTTCTTTAAATATAGGGTGCTACAGTGAAAAATGATGGTGAAGCGGTTATAGTTGGCCGTATAGTTAAAGGTGGAATAGCTGAAAAAAGTGGTAAGTAGCATCTTTTAGTTTAAGTATAATAATCTTTATATAATATCCAATAACCTTTTTTTAACATGGATACTATGAAAGGCTTGTTCCCAATTTAAGAATTTATTATTTTACTGAGCATCCAAAACTTTCAATGATATATGTATACACATTTATTTTTATTAGTTTTTCTTGATTTATTATTATTTGAAAACTTATCAACCTACTTGTAATTTTTTATGGGTTTAAACCTAGTGATTAATGATCATAGGTATGTCATTTCACAGATATGTGACAAGGTAGGCTCTATGATTTAAGTAAGAGATCTTATTATTATAAAATGAAAATATATATCCAGGAGTCAAAGTGCTTAAACTCTCTATATGTGAAGAAAGATTAGTCAAGGGATATAAGTTGAGCCTTGAAGGCTCAACCTGAACTAACACAGTCAAAAATTCCTCATATGTAAAATTAGAGTTACTCACAACCTGTTTAAAATAATATTTGAAAGACTTTACTCCTGTTTCCCACAATCCACCAAAATTAGAAGCTCTAGGAAAAATAAATTTCCATTCATTGCTCTCTGCTGCAAAAAATTTAGCCAGGGTTTCTTGTTTAAGCTTTCTGTTATGAAATATTTGTAGTTTTTTATGCTGATGTAGTTTGTTGCATTATCTGAAAAGATTGTGAAAATATTCCTTATCTTGCTATAAAGTGCTTAAGGGTTGCAATCATTGACCCTGAAGTAAGATCTGATACAATTTCCAAATGGATTGCCCCTTTCTTCTTCTAATCTTTTACTTATCTGTTCCATTTTCAAATTTGTGATCTATATCCACTTTACCTTTAACTTCTAATAGCATAAATAAATCTTCTTCAATTGCCAATAAATCTAAGACTGATAAAAAAAATTAAAACACCATAATCTTGAGAAAAAGTATTGAAAGAACAATTGATTATCCTCTTCTGAAACAGATATGGAAATGGATTTCTTCTCTACATCTCAGACTGTTTCAAAATGTAGAAAAGACAAGCAGAAAAAAAAAACAGTCATGTAAAGTCTTTATTTTTTTTAATAACGATTAACACTTAGTATCTAACCCTTCACCTTAAGTCCAGAAACTGCTACTCATCTGTCGTTACTCAATGGGCACCTGTGAACCAAGTCACGGAGGTGAATAGCCATACCACCAGAAACCTATTTATAGGGTGAGCCATATTCATACATCATCTGAGAAAAAAAGATGGAGAGAAAGTAACATCCATGTCTGAAATGGGATTTGAACCGGGGACACACAGCTTAGGAGTCAGGAGTGATAACCATTCTGCTATCGCTTGGTATCAAAACCTGATCTGAATGACATTAATTTCATGAAACTGTTATGGTTCTCAGAAAACATTGGAGTTATGTGTACACAACCATACATATGTAACATTTATCTGCCTTATCTTTCTGGCTTTTATGAATTTATACTAGTGTCTTTATTCTTCTGAGTCATTCATTTCAACATTCTCAATTAGTTTTTATTCAATGATTTATTCCATTCACTGCTCTTATCAATTTTATCAAATATTACTTTGTATTGGGTGTAGCTTATCCTATCTACGGATCTTGTGATAGTAAAATTAAATCAAATCAAATATTAAATGGACTGCTTTAGTTACTTGACAAATACAGACATAAATTTTAGCTAAGGAACCTCTCTGTGGCTTTAATTTTTAATGAAAAAGGTGCCGCATAGATCTATCCCTTTTGTATGTGAAATCTGGGTTAATTCTATTCTATGGAAGGTCACCCATTTTTTAATTAGATTTTTGAGGACTTGCTTTAAAACATGTAGAACAATCATGTGTTAATTTCCTATGCAATTTAAAGGCCAATATTTTTGCCTGAATTGAAACAGTAAAGTTTAAAGCCCAGAATGCAGATAATTTTCATGATAGTATTGAACAATAAAATTTTTTACTTTTAAGTTAGAGGGCAACAAGATTAGATGTTTACCACAATAACTTAAGGTTGAATTAGTCAGTTTACTTCCAATATGAAATACCTTCTTGATTTTAGAAAGGTGATAAACTTTAAATCTTACTTGATGTGGAAACAGTGCATTTTTAATGAGACATTTAAAGTTATCTTTAAATTCACCTCTTTGAGCTTCTTTGATTGAGAACATTTCTGCATGTCTAAATTCATATGAGATTAGAAGTATTACTTAATTCTCAGGGTAATTGCCTTTGTTAAAAAAAACTTGAAAACTTAAAGCATGTACAATTTTTATATATTTATTACTAATTTGAATAATGTTTCCAATAAGCTGGAACAGTTAGAAAGGATTAGCTATTTTTGAGTCACTACTTAGTTATGTTTGTTGCACATAGCTTTCTCTAATTCATAAATATATTCTTCTTTTGAACTACAGAATATAACCTTTTCAGATCTTTTCTTAAAATGCTATATTGGGGCAGCTGACAGGAAGATGGTCCATTCCTCCAGAACAATTAGTCAACAAGAGCATCAGCTCTGTCTCTTTTTGATAAAGCATGTGCGAAAAAATTTTCTTTTCCTGGGCAGTGGAAAAGGAATTGATTTCAGTCAAAGATTTTATCTTCATTACTCAAACTTTTTCCAGCGTTTAGACGAAAAATCAATATCTTTAATCCAATGCAATATTATTTTTGAGTCAGTCCAGTAATAAATGTTGGATTAAACTTAATGATTGATTAATTTTTCAATGCCTTTTATTAATCAAGGTGCTAAGAAAGCTCCAAGAAGTTCAAGTTGAGGCAGAAAAATTTTCTTTAGACGAGTAATTTGACTCTTGGATGCCACTAAATTCATTTGAATTTTGTTTCCATTTATTACTCCCAGATAGATGGCAATATCATATACCGTTTTGCTGGCATCACAGAAAGTGTGTATTTTAATCTCAGTTTAATCTGTAATATAGGGTACTATTATTTTTAACTGTGCCAATTTTGGCAGCTCATTGCACCATTCAAGCCATTCTTTTTGAACATCAGGAGGTAATGGTTCATTCTACTGGGTTTTCCAAAGCTACAGTTCTTATAACAGACACATTATTCAATTGTAAATAGAGTCAGCAATCCCAATGGGTGGAAGATTTTTCCAATGGCTTGTAAAAAGAAATGTTTAGTGTCCTCTCTGTCTGTTAAACTTTTTTTAAACCTTGAATGTTGAAGATTAAGCCATTCTTGGTTGTGTCCATAGCCAAGCCAAGTACATTCGTTGATTTTGATGCCAGACTAATGGATTTCTAAGGACATGTATACGTCAAATTTTTCTTGTTTCCATTGTTCTTTAATTTATAATCATTAGTAATCCAATTCCTCTAGTGCATATTGACTTCAGATATTATGACTTCGTGAGAAATTACAAGAATATGATCTAGATTGTCTCTACCAGATAAAACATCCTCAACATAGATACTTGTATCAAACAATCCTACAGTGACTGGATATTTATTTTTAAGCCATTTTAAATGTGTTTTGATGATAGCGCTGACAACAGAAATGGGCTTGCATTTACTCCATAAAGAATGTACTAGTATCTATAAATTTGGAGATTGCATTTTCCATTTGCTTTTTCAATCCAAAAGAAATGCACTGCATCTTGGTTCTTTTCCAACAAGGATACCTGAAGTAAAGCTTTCTTTACATCAGAAGGAATGGCAATATTATTCAGTTGAGATTGAAGGAGAAGGTCAAACAGATCAGGGTTCAAATAGGGTCAAGCCATAGACAATCATTCAGAGAAAGTTCATCATTATCATGTAACCGTGAATCAAACACAATTTTCATTGTTAGTCTATCTTCTTTATGGGCTGTTTGATATGGTAAATAATATAAAGGTTTGTCTACAACTTGAGCTTCATTTTCATCTACCTGTTTGATTATGCTTTGCTTTTAAATAATGTTTCAAAGTATCATTATATTTAAAGCTTAGCTCTGGATTTGTACATAGTCTTTTTTGCAATTTTTTTAAAGTTGTTATTCAATTTTAACTCTTTCCGATCTCATTTCAAATTTAATTCAACTTGGTAATGACCACCCTGAAAAGTAGTTGTTTTGTCAAATATTTTCATAGCTTGATCTTCTTCCAAAAGTTCACTTTTAGGGGTCGTCGGGTTTTACTCCAATTGATTCAAGCTCCCTAAATTAATTGAAAGTATCATCTGTTATTTCAAAGATTTTGACACGATAGCACAATAACTTATTTGTAGATTGGGTATTATTTAAAGCACCAGTGGCTATCCAAACAGGCATAGAATTATATCTGGAGCTTATCATTAACACTAGATGTATTGTGCTTTAAAACTTTTAAAAATAATTCAGTGCAATCAATTCATGTATTTTTCCTGTTTGTAAAAGGTTGGGTCAGCAAGCACAATAAAGTTGGTCAAAGCGATTGAAGAAATGTCCAAATGAGAGGTTGATGTTAAATATGTAATTTTCAGTACATTAAAAAAGTCTGCATTTTCTACAAAGCTTTCTTCTGAATTTGAAATAACTTTATTTATTTTTGAATTTATGCTCTAAACTTCTCTGTAACACAACAGTCTATGTGGGCCAAGGCCTTCATGCCTATCTCTATTTTCTGGACCGAGAAACCCTAAAGTGCAAAGTATATGTTCCGATTAGGTGCTCAGCCTAACCCCAGTGTTTAATTCACAAGAATGCCTGGTATTCAGTTTATCGACCCACCTTCAATACTTTATTGTAAGATAACCCATTTAAACTAAAAAACAGCATTAATTATTTTCATTTTAATTCTCAGCATATCAGCACATTCCTTTGTTAAACAATAAATGTTTGAGGCTGAGTCCAATATACATCATATTTTAATTTTCTTTCTGAATTTATCTTAAAGTAAAATGTAGACAGTGTTTAAAAAACAGAATTGTCTTTTTTTATGCATTATTTAAAAATTGAATATAAGAAACAGTCTCATTTTTATTTATTAGTTCATTCTTAGGCGCCAATGACTTTGTTTCCATCTGACTGAAAAAAAAGTACCACCTGCCTTTTCTTCAAATGTCAAACTGTCAGTCCCACTGACTTTGACCACACTATTTTATACTATGAAGCATTGAATGATGAGGTTTAGAACACATTATACAAGGCATTTGAGAATAGCAAGAACTAAGAATATTTTTTTTTACTAAGACAGTTAGTGCAAAATTTTTTCCTTTTTGCTATTTCATACCTTTTTTTTTTTAAGCATCTAATTTTTGAAAAAAAAAAGGCCATTTATTCAAAGATTAATTATGATCACACAATGCATAACAATGTTTTGATTTGTGCTTATTGTTACCAATTATCAAATATTTTATTTTATTAGATAGGGATGATAACTTGGTTATATGTTTCTCAGAAGAGGATTGAGATTTACACTTTCAGGAATTGGGCTTTTTTCGAAAAATGAAATTAGTGTTTTGTACTCAGGAACTTGTGTGAATTTTAAAGTATACTCAAATAGTTTTCATTTCTTTATTAAGCTTTTGAAGCATGATGTTTACTAATAAAACATGTGATAAAAAATTTTGCACATTATTCAAAACTTTTAAAGACCTTACACTTTTTTCAAAGAGTCAACCGAATTTTGTGATTCTTTCGACCGTTCGAAATGCATTTTGTCAAAATTAATGGCAAGAATATGTGTGTCAACTAATAGTCAACGATTTTCAAAATGCTCTCTCAGAGCTGCTTATAAAGATTCAAGTGAATCATTTTATGTTTCTATTTGTTTTTGCATCCTCTTTCAATGATGTGAATAAAATAATTTTTGAGTTTCATTTAAATGTTCATTATCTGAAATAAAATTTTCAAGTTTAGTTTATAAAGTAGACTTTGCATACTTTCTAGTAAAAATAGCGATTGTTATTTTGAGTAGTTTAACTTTCACTTTTAATTCAGTGTGATGAAGAAGCACTAAAGAAATTAGAATACTTTATATTTTTAAGTGAATCAGTAAATAGTTTGAGTTTTATCTCCAAATTTTCTTGTCTTGTGTCAGTATCTTTTAAGTCTTTTTTGGCATCTGGTATTTCATTGATGTTCAATAAATCGTAATATTGTTCATAAATGTGATCAAAGCAATTTTAAAGCGTTCCAGCTTTTTTAAATTTGATTTCAGTTCATTCATAAATAGATTTATTGTTAATAAATTTATTGGGTACAACATAAATCAATATTGGGTAAATCATAAATAGATTTATTGGGTACAACAATAAATCTATTTCATTCTGAAATATAGATTTATTGTTCTATTATTCAATAAATCTATTTCAGAAAATTCTTGCACAAAATTTTCAAATTTCATTATTGAGCTTTTTGATAGTTACTTTTATAACTGACTTAGTTCATTCATAGAATTCCTTGGTACAATGTGGACTCTTTGGTCTTCTGTGATTTTAGGGGTTTATAAGATGTTTATTAAATCATATAATAATCCTTAACACAAGTATGGGAGGGGTCTTTTTTTAAAATTGTTTTAAATTAATTAGTTGAGGAAACTGGTTTTCAGAACACTTAGTATGGTTTCTAAAAAAACTACATTTTTAATAATAATAAACATTTTTTAATAATCAATCATTACTTTTCTTTTTTCTTTCTTTTTTTTAATTGTTGACTTTTAAAACAAATTTATCCCATTTTTCCCCATGGAATGTTAAAAGTTTGTTTCTTCCAAGAACAAAATTTTTTAAAAATAATTCTGACAGTGTTTTGTAGGTAATGTTATAAATGTTTTTATTGCAATTATTTTATAAAAAAATATTGTTGTAAAATTTAAATAAATAAAATTTGATTTGCATATTCATTTTTTTACCTTGTGTCTACTATAACATACTGTCAAGATTCTTAATTCTTGCAAGTAAGGTCACTTATTTCTGTTTATATATTTTTCTTGTATTCAGGTTTACTTCATGAGGGTGATGAAATTTTAGAAGTAAATGGTATTGAGTTGAGGGGAAAATCAGTGAATGATGTTTGTGATATCATGGTAAATATCTCTAATCATATTTCCATGAAATGTTTTATAAATAAAAGTTTTATGTTATAAAATTTCAAGATAAACAAAAAGCATTATTTTAAAATTTTTTATCCAACCGAATACAATTCTTCAAATAAGAAAACTGACTTAATAATCTTTATATAAAATCATATGAGGAGTAGAAATAAAAGTTTAATTTATTCATACTATGAAAGCTTTTGTATGTAACAGTCTTTAATCTCATAAGAGCAAAATTTTTACATTAAAGACAAATTTAAATTTGCAAATTTAAATATATATATATATTGCAAAATTCTAAAGTGTAAGTTAAAATATATATTGCAAAATGTAAGATCAGAAAATGAAAAAAGAAAAATGCTGTTAATTAAAATATTAAATTATTAATCTAATATTTTAATTAAAAGCATTTTTCTTTTTTCATTTTCCAAATTTTTCTTTTTTTAATATTAATTAACTTTTAATTTTCATTATTAATTAATTATTAAATAATTATTAATTATTAATTTAAAATGCATCAATTATTTTTTTTTTTTAACTTGGAACAAGGTTTTATGAAAAAGTGAAAACATTGTTTTATTAATCTTTTTAATTTTCTGTTATATTTCAAAAGTTCTGTATATCCTTGTGCCTCTATGTATTAATTTATTGCTAGCCAATCTTACAAAAAATTTCATTATTTAATTTTAAATATGATTAAAAAAGTATTATTGCATTTTATTTTCAATTTTTAGATAATGCAAATACTTTATGAAAATCTACAGCTGTTGTAACATAAAGTAAAATGCTTCTGAAGTCTCAAAAATTTCTTAATTTTTTTTACAAAAAATATTATTTCAGAGATGTTTTTTTTTTATCTGTCTTGAAATTTTTTTTTAAATGTTGACTTGGATTAGCTCTTTTTGTTACTTATTATAATTTAAAAATTTTTATTTAAATAATGCAGCACTAAATATTGTTTTATTTTATATTATAGGCTAATATGTCTGGTACTCTTACATTCCTTATTATACCTAATCAGTATGATTCTCCTAAGCCTCAGACAAGAGAAAACATTGTAAGTTTGTTTTTTTGTTTGTTTCCTGGAAAAAATGCGTGCATAAAAGTAATTTTCTTGAGTTAATTGATGGACATTAGTATGTGATTGACATTTGTATTTTTCTGGGAGCTTTTGACTCTAAATAAAACTTTACCCATCTGAGGTAGATGAAGGAATCTGATTAATTTTTGCTTCCTTTCAGCAATGTTAGTTTGTGCTTTCACTAAAAAGCAAGTTTTGTACCTCTCTGCACCTGTCATGTATACAAAGCCTCTAATTTTGCAATATAAGTGTATCTCTTTTTTCTTTAACCATCACAGAATAATCTCATTTTGATTATTTATTTGAAGAGGGATGTCCACATATTGTATCCACTGAAGAAATCAACATTTGTTCATTTGCTTTTTGAGTTCACTACTTGAAAATATTTTCTGAATTGTTATATTTTTATTTTCATTTCTTGAATACAAAATTAAATTTAAATATTTTGAGAAAAATCATCAATAAAAAAATCTAAAGAAGCTTTAAATATATATTTGAAAATTTAAAAGAATCAAAATGTGCAGCTGTAAATATTTTTAATATTCAATTCTAACTTGTACAGTCTTTGATAATACTTGTAAAATAAATGAGAAAAAGTCTATATAGCTAAGATATATCATATCTTCCTATTTTATGATTACAATTTTTAAATATATACCCTATAATTAAACATGAAAAAATAATTGCATTCATATATTTTAATTTTGAGTTTGATAGAGAGGAAACGGGGATTTTATGATGAAATTAAAATGTATAAAGTATTGTTTTTAAAAAAATTAAAAAGTAGAATGCAAAGTAAATAAATAAAAAATTAAATGAAATTTAAAGAAAAGGGAAATCTTTCCTACAAAATTTAACTAGAATTGATAAATAATGAATAAATAAATGATAATGTTATTAAAATTTTAAAAAACTAAACAAATGCATATTTTCAACTAAAATTAATTATCAAAAAGTGAATTTTTCTGTATAATATTTTTCATTTTTTAGAACATTAAGTCATTGATTTATGTATGATATATTTTTTAAACGAATATTTATCTGAAATATCTCACATACTAACTTCATATCAACCTTAATTTTAATAAAATTACATTCTGCAGTAGAATAGTCACTTAAAATATTTTATTGCATTTATAAAAGATTATCAGCTAATAAATCTTTTAAGAAAGTTTCATTAATGAGTATCTTTATGAATCGATGAAATTTTTACAATATGCTTATTTTTAAATTAAAATGTTAAAAAAAATAAATTATAAGTTATATAATAGGTTATTACATTTCAGATTTATGCCATAATGACTTTTTAATATAGACGTCATTTACTGTTAAATTTCATGCAGTGTATATTGATTTATAAAAAAGAAAAATGCTAATGTGTTGGAATAACTACTTAAATTCACAAAATAAACAGAAATTCATATTATCAAATTACAAATTTTTTTTTAATCATCATTTAAACTA
Organism: Latrodectus elegans; assembly: GCA_030067965.1. NCBI lineage: Eukaryota > Metazoa > Arthropoda > Arachnida > Araneae > Theridiidae > Latrodectus > Latrodectus elegans. The sequence continues at coordinate 90,967,537 of CM057816.1, read as the reverse complement.
ATACTATTGAGAAAATGTAAAAATGAGATGTTCTTGAAAAATGAATTCATTTATCAAAATAACATATGAAAATCAAATTAATTTCCGTATTAAATTTTTGCCTCCTTAATATTTTTTTATTTTAAATTAAGATTGTAATTGTTTAGTATTGTTAGTGTTCCAGAGTAATTCTTACCATTTAGTACAACAAATTATTTATCAGAAAATGCTTCGCTTCAGTAGTAAATAATAAAATTGCTTAGACATAATATTTTAAAATTTATATATAAATTTTTTGAAATCTGGAGCCCTAATCAAGACAAGAAATACCAGTACTTGGTAAATTCTTCAGATTTCTAAGTCGCTCAGTAAATTCAATCTAGTTCATTATTTTTAGTATATTTTTCATATATTATCATATATTTCATGCATTTACCATACTGATTCTAAGAATTTAATCATCAAGGAAGTAACTAATAACTCTAGAGATTTTTTAAATCAACCGAACATTTCTTCAAGGGTGATTTGTGAATGGAAAAGTATTTGAACTCTCATTGGTGGATTATCTGCTGAGTTCCAATTGCGTATGAAATTCTAATCTTTATTGTAGTTTACAAAAGATTAATTTTTAATACAAAAAGTAATTTTTTATTGGTTTAAATCAAAAGTGATAGTGGAAAAATTAAAGTTTTATCATATTAGATTAGAAAGAATTTAATTTTTAAGAGGGATAATAAATGAACCAGCATTCAGTATATATGCAGAAGACAACTGGATGGGAATGATACACTCCTTTCTTTTTCAAAATGTAATTTTGAATTAATGAAATATTATTTTTCATGGATTCAAAAATTGTTAAATTACAAAAGATATTGTAACTACTGTTTGACATTATTTTGTAAATTATTCATAATTAAATTGTATTTCAATATTGTGTCATTAACAACTTGGAGTGCAATTTTTATAATAAAATTTGTCTTATATATATTCATATATTTTTAAAAACTTTTGAGGGAAAAATTGATAAGCTTGAAACTACATATTAAACTGTAGTACTTGCATTTTTATATTAAAAAGTTAAAATTTTAATTAGATAATTGTGTATTGCTGGATATCCACCAGTAAAATTATGCAACCATTAGTACTATTAATACAACAGGATCCTCTCTCTCTTAAAATATTTTGTTGATGAGAGAGGTATTGAGAATGTGCTGGCAGGACAGTTAGCCAACATTTTGAGCATTAATGAAGGTCTGATATTGTCAATGCAAATTTGCATTTTATCCTGCTGAAATGTATCATTTTGTGTACTCAAATAAAGATGAACTATTGATGTTAATGAAACCAAAATGTAATGATCACCATTTAAAGTGCTATTAATGCAAAGAAGAGATTGTTAAAAGGTATATCATGTAGTGCCATATGCATAGCTGCCAACTCCACTGATTTTATTTGGAAACTCTTGATTTTTCTCATTTCTCTCAATTTTCCACTAATGTATGAAAATCTACCGATTTCTGGCAATTTCAGTGAAAATCTTAAAGACCACCTAAATTTTGATGAAAAAAAGTATTGAGTTGTTTTAGTAGCTTATAAACAGTCAACGGATGTCTCATTAATATAGTTATTATGATGTTATGACATTATAATATGATAATATATTCATTTAAATGTGTTATTCTGAATTTTGAACGCCATCTGTCTGACATAGTAGGAGGATGCTTTGGATGCCAAAAACTCCTACAAGTTGGCAATCATATAATTTACATTCAGAGCAGACATCAGGTGGCCTGTTTACATAAGAAGTTCAATTAGGATGATTATTTACTAGTCATTAATAATTTAATTAAGAAAATATTTGTGTCACTGAATTAAATTTATTTTGTAATGTAATTTATGTTTTTATATAATTTTATAAGTTTAATATTTATAAATTGCACTAGATTACTAAAAGTTGCCCTATAAAATAAATATTGGGGCATAAACACACATTGCTGTTTATTTTTTACATATACTTTATTCTTTTATTTTTCATAGTTCCATTATGAGGTTGTTGAATATTTTATTTAAATGTTAATATTAACACAAAATGTGCTTAGCATAAATCATTCTCAGAATGTATAATATAAAGAGTAAAGTATAATATAAAAGTATATTGGGACACAAATTACTGATCTACTGATTTTTTTCTCTCCAAGGTTGGCAGGTATTCGTATACCGTCATTAAAGTTGATTGGACTATATGTTGGTATGAAATGCCCATTGACAATGTGCATTCATGAAAGTGCCGCCAAACAGTAGTGACCCTGATTTTCTAAGCAGAATTGTGATTTGTCTGAAAACAGTATATTTCTTGTCATTCCTGCATGCAGTGGCATTATTCATTATATTGAAAGTCTCCAGTCTGAAGTCCCAAGGATAACAAAAATTATGATTGTCTAGTTATCATTCCATGTTACTGCAACCAGTATAGACTTAACATGTTTATCCTGACATTTGTCTTGCAAATGACTGCATTTTGTGTTTCTGCTTATGATATGGCTGTATAATCAATAAAAACCATGGGCATACTATAACTGTCAACTGTGGTATATAGTGGTTTTGTGAATGCCATTTTATTTGATTAAGCTGAATTTATTAATTCTGTACTCTGCAAGCAGAAGGAGCTTTTGAATTATATGAATAGCAATACTATAATAGTATAAACTGCAAGCATGTGGTAAACTACAATTTGACCTCTACCAAAGTCAGAAGTGTTGTTTACTATTTCTCCTAGTTGCATGTAGTATCACAATGATGTTTCACAACTGTAACACTACCCGAGTGCACTTTTAGTGCTAGTATTGCCACCTCTATTACATGAATATGATAGAAAGAAAAACTTATCATTTATATGTTACATGTCTCTATCCTGTAAATTTCATATGCATAATCGGTCATTTTGACAGAGCAGTTTTAATGACCCTCAAGGCATATAAGAAATATTTTACTGCGCTTATGCTAACATTTACATGTTTAATTACAAATGTTATTGCTAACTTTATATATACTTCTTTAATTATATTGATTCATGATTTTAATTTATCTAAAGTTTTATTCTCCTACTTTAGATTCACTTAAAAGCTCATTTTGATTATGAGCCTGATGATGATTTATACATTCCATGCAGAGAATTGGGCATGTCATTCCAGAAAGGTGATGTCTTGCATGTTATAAGTCAGGACGATCCAAATTGGTGGCAAGCATACAGGGAAGGGGAAGAAGACCAGTTACTGGCTGGTTTAATACCTAGTAAAAGTTTTCAACAACAGTAAGTTTCTTTATATTGTTACTTTACTTTGTTAGTTATAAAATCTGTGTGGTTTCAAAATTCTTAAGAATGAAAATAACATTTATTTTATATGAAAGTTTTGTTTTACATCACCATCATTTTTTCGCCTGTACTAAAGAGATTTAACTTGAAATTTTTATTCATTATGAAACAAAATGTCAAAGTTATATTAAATTTTTACTAATTTTAGGTGTCAAATGTTCATTTTTAGATAGTTTCTGATAAAAGCGTACAGTATTGTCTCTCAATACTCAAAATTATTCTGAGTCAGTTATATAGGGCTTACACTAGCCTAGTTGCAATCTAATTCAGTTGTTAGACATTTTACAAAATTCATTGATTGTTTTAAAAATTTTCAAATATATTAACATTCATAACAAATGGCTATGTATAGCATTTTAATTTTTTGTTTTGCATTCATTTCAAGATTTAAATTACAACACTCAGTCATCCAAAACTATAACTTTAAATTTCTATCTGAAGTTATGATAAACTCATTTTAGATTTAGTGTGGAGTACTTTCAACTTCTTTAAATACTTGTTCTTGTTAAGTAATTTGTTATTTAAATCCTATATTTATTTCATATTTTTTTTAAATAAGAGCAATATGTATCTTGATATAAAATGATAGTTTTTTGATAATATAGGGATAAATTGGTTGCATGTTCATGACATTGCAATTGACATTATAAATTATATTTATGGAAAAACCTTTTTTTTTTTTTTTTTGTCAAAGCACTTTGCTTATATTTATTTCTAGAAACTTAGCAATGAATATAAAATAGAGCTTACTTATGTTTAAAGTTAACTATAACAAGACAATCTTTTAGCAGTTTTTCTGTATAAAAATGCCTTAAAGTTGAGAATGATTTCCAGTTTCTTAAAATGAGTTTACAATATAATATTACATAATAGTCAAATCACATAAATCTCTTCACAAATTGATAACCCAGATTTCAAGCTTTTTATTACTTTTTGCTTATTTTCAAAGCATTCTCATAAATGTAAAGTTTCCTTTACTTGATATTACATCAATCTTTGTACCTGTAAATAAAAATTGTTTAAAGAATTCATCAACCTGTAACATAAGTTAACTTATGAGAAGTTCTCAATTGAAATTTTGCTTTAACTATTAACATATTCAGAAAGTAATTTTGCTTTTCCCATCAGAAAATTTAATTGTATTGTTTGATAGCCAACTTTACACTTAAGCTGCATAATCATTATGTTTTGACAGTTGATCTAACAAGACTTGCATATGAAAGAGATTGATTTATTCAACCCAATAATTTTTGGTTGGTTTCTTTTGAACATGGGAAGTAAAAGACAGCATTTTTTTTCATATTTTATTTTGAAAAGGTAAAAATGCTGTTCAAGTAAGAAAAAAAGATTCAGTGTGTATGGAAAAGATGTATTAACAGAATGCTAGTTCCAAAATTAGTTTGCAAAATTTTGATCCTGCAATTTTAATTTTGAAGATGTTCTATATTCTGAAAAGCCACTTGTGTTGGATATAATAAAGTCCTCTATGGATGCAGACCAGAGAATAGCAACTCATAAAAATGTTGAAAGATTAAATGAATCAAATTTGACTATTAATAATCATTTTTAAATGACAAGGTTTAACCTCAAAACTTGACATAGGTTCTTCATGTTCTTACAAAGAGAAATTTCTGACATCAGATTAATACCTGTGATTTTCTTTCCAATTGGCAAGAAAATGAACCATTTTTAAGGGCATCTTAAAGGGATTAAAAATAGATTACCTACAATCTTGTTAAATGTCAGTTCTCAAGGAGTAAAAATAAATGAGTTGACTTAAAGCACTTTAGAAGCTGATGTGCATAAAAAAAAGGTGAGCAAGTTTATTAACTTTGAACAAGTTTATTAACTTGCCAAAAGTTTCTGCTCTTTGGAAGGGATGTGTGGCATCACTTTATTATTTATTCTCCAGTTCTGGTGCTTTTGTTATTTATTACAGTAACTGCAAAATATTTTAGAAGGAGAAATCTTTACTTCAGATGAAGAGTTAAAAAGTCATCTAGATGAGTTATTTGCCAGCAAACACTAATCATTTTATGAGCATGGAATCATGCTACTGCCAAAAAATAACTAAAGGTAATTGATGAGAGTAGACAATATGCAATTCAATGAAATGTTTATCTGCTATAAGAAAATTTATTTCATTTAAAAAAAGAGAATTTTACTTTTTAAACAACTCAGTACTGAGGCTTATGCATATTTTATTTCTTTCCCATAAAATGTTTTTCAAATAAATTTTCCAAATTTATTAAAAAAAAAAAAAAAATCTCGGGCTTAATCTTATTAAAAAATCTCAGACTTAAAAGCTTTATTTTAAATAATTTTTGTTTTTCATAATTTTGTAATAAGCAAATTAAAATAATTTGGACCACTTTTGATTAATAATTATGTTAAATTTATTCATTTTATTTCCATGACTTTTAAAAATCCAATCATGATCACTCTTACATGTCTTACAAATTCTCTTTGAAAAATAAATTTCACATATATTTTGTTAATGAAACTATTTATATTAATTTCACAGTAACCAACTTCAAAAGTTATTGACAGAAGTGCAAGTAATCAAAATCAAAATGATATGTCATATTTTGATATAAATTTGTGAATCAAAATGTTTAAAGGAATAATACATTTTTGTAGATTTAACTACTGATGAATCATTTAATATCAATTTTGCCCTTTATTATTATGTGTCTGATTTGGATAAAATGCCTATAAAACATTTATAACTTATTTAAGTCTGGGTTACATAACATTTTTCTCCTGAGTGTCTAGATCTGATTCTTTAGCATCATTTTAATATAAATTTGTTAAACCTATTATTGCATTAATTGGTAGTACATTTTTGCAGATTTAATTAGTGATGAAAAATTTTACATGGATATTTCACTTTATGATCTCTCTAATTTAAACAAAATACCTGTAAGCAATTTGTACCTGATTTAAATCCATGCTGCAGAATTGAAAATTGCATGAAAAACAGGAAATTTATTACAACCCTTTTTTCTGGTTTCAACATACTTCATGTATTTCAGCATTCAAAATATCATGCATCAACAGAAAAAATTTTTAGTGACAAGTTTTTATTTTTATTATTATTTTTTATTTTTATAAAGATATGAGAAGATTAAATGGCTATTACAAACAACATATTTTATATTTCCAGAAGTTGAAACATTTTTTTAAAGATTTTGATTTTGTTCTTAGGTTTAATTTTATACTTCATATTGTATATTGATAAATTATTTTTTAGAAGAGAAATAATGAAACAAGCTGTTATTGGCGATATTAAAGAAAGAAAATCTAAAAAAGGTATATTTCTAACTTATTAAAATAATTTAAATATTTTTATAATTGAGTGTAATTATAACATGCTTATTTGCTTGCAGGAAAATTTCTTTGTGCTAGAAGACCTCATCGAAGAAAGAAGAAGAAATTGTATAACTTAAATTACAATGATGGTAAGTAAATTTAATTTGTAATTTTTTAAGCGATTTTAATATATATTTTTATGTTCCACTGGTTAAATATTTTTCATCCTCAATAGTTAAATATAACAATTGAGGAGGATTTCTAACTGGAATTGAAATGTAACAATATAGTTATATTTTAACTGAATAATTGTTAAATTGTCAGTTATTTCAATTGGAAAATATTGTAATTTTTTTGATTTTCATTTCAGTTTTGAAATATTCTATGACTATAAACCATACTAATAGAATGTTAATGAAAAATGGTTTTGTTGAATTTATTCTGCAATTTCAGGTAGAATTATAAATAGTTTGTTGTTAATTAATTTGATAATTAACACTTGTAAGTGAAAGTAGCTTTAAATGTCAAACTTCAATATCAAAGTCAACAAATTATTATTTAAAATATGAATTATTAGTAAAATTCAAAATCACTATAAATATTACCATTTAGATTTGGCAATGTAATGAATCTTTATTTTATTTTTATATAAGAACTTTAATTATAACTGTAACAAATCTGTAAGTCTTTAAAATAGTCTTACTGCTTTCCTTGTCCTTATTTTTCACATATTTTTGACCTATCAGTAATTGTTCAGCATTGAAAATTTATATTATACTAAATTGGTAATACAGAGCAATGAACATTATTTCACATCGTGATAATCATTTAATCACTCAATTATTTTGTTTCTACTAAAATATTTTATATTATATTCATGTGAACTCATCTGTATTAAACATATTAAACACATTTGTATTTTTAGCATAGCAAATTTCTGCTGAAATTATTTTTTATTAATAAATTTATCTTGTTTTATTAAAAGACACAATTATTTTATGAACCTTTTAAAATTAAATTTTGCATAAAAAATATGTGAAAAATGTTTATTTTTTTATTACCATATTTAAGTGTAATTTAAAAATGTTGGTATATATATATATATATATATATATATATATATATATATATATATATATATATATATATATATATATATATATATATATATATATATATTATTTTTATTCAGATTTAATTCTTTTTAAGTCAAATTATTTTCTCTATTGTTATTCATTAAGAATGTTTTATTTGAATTTTAATAAATTTTGCTTTATTTTAGCTTTTTATCTTGACCATTTTTATTAAATTAATTTACTTACCATTAATGCTGCTTTTTACTTGAGTTTTAAATTATATTTCAGACACAGATGCTGATCAGATATTGACTTATGAAGAGGTGAAATTATACTATCCTAGAGCTAATCAGAAAAGGCCTCTCGTTTTGATTGGACCTCAAAAAGTCGGGAGGCATGAACTTAGACAAAAACTTATGGAAGACACTAGCAGATTTGCTGCAGCTGTGCCTCGTAAGTAACTAATTTAAATTTATCATTCTTTTTTGTTTTCAAAAATATAATTCTTAATAAGTTTTAACTGAATTCTCTCCTCAGATTTACTAATTTATTCTAGATTTTGATTACACAATTCCAGCAGTTTTCATGTACATAAGGTTTCACACTACTGAGTATGGCAATAAATATGTTTGATTAAAATTTCTCTATAAATGTTTCTGAGCTAAATATTATTTCTTCTGTTATGTTTTATGTATATATACTATAATGCTTTCATATAAATAATACCGTCACTACATGCTTTCTGTATATTCATCTTTGAATTACTACATTACAAATTGCATTTTGTTGCACTCATATTCATATAAATAATATTGTCACTTGTAAATCTCATCACTTGATTTGACTGTAACATCATTCAGATGTTTATCCTATTTGTTTTGAACTTGATTGAATTTACACTTAAAAGTGACCAATCAAAACAGTCGATATTATTATTTAAAAATAGGTCTGACTTTGAAATCACTGATAACCCAAACTTTCTAATTCTCTGCTTAATACGGCATAGGGTTTCACCTTTTTGTCCTGACGCATGAAATTCAAGCAATTTAGTAACTTAAAAATGTAAATTTAATACAATATAATATATGCATGATTATGCAATTGCTTAAAAAATATTGCCTTTTTTTTAATTTGTCTCATCTCCAAAATTCTTTTATGGATGAATGAAATGAATGGAAAAAAAATATTTGTTATTCAGTGACTTATGGTTATGTGATATTTTAAGAAATAAATTAATTAATATGATATAAATTATATTGTAAATAGCAAACAAAATCTTAGATTGCATAACTTTTGAATTTTTAAGTTCATTTTATATGAACACACAAGTTTTATATGATAATATAGGAGCAGTATTTTTAGATATGGTGAAAACTTTCGATAAAGTTTGGATAAGAGGATATAATGAACTTCAAAATACTAGAATCATCTGTTTATAATGAAATTTTTGAAGTTGCTATGTAATTGTTATATAATAATAGCTACCAGTTTTTATAAGTAAAAATGTACATATTCTGGTAGTATGTAGAAACTTCATCAAAGTTCTGATGACTTTGGATTTTTTTGAAAAATCTTAAGTGTCAGACCTTTTACATTTTTAAAGAGACCAAATTGTATGACATTCCGCTTTTAAGTGTTTCTAGACATATATTGTCAAAAATCAAGACAGCTTATACACAATGCGGCAAGACAAACTCAGCAGGGGATGGAAAGAGAAGCCCAATGAAGGAGACCAATTGGTATTGAAGTGCATCATAATGTCTAACAATAAAACGATTGCAGCACAAGTTATTGCATAAATTCTGGCAACATCTGGATTTTCCAGTGTCAATAATTACATTTAAAAGGCATCATCATAAGCAGATTGTTCAAGACCTAAAAGTTTCTGAGAGATTTTACTGAAATAAATGTCTACAATGTTTTCACACTCAAAAAAATTGGTATCTCAATAAGTGGAAGAAAGTAATAAAGTCTGATGAATCGTCTTTTACACTGTTTCCTGCAACAGGGTGGGTGCACATGGACGTCTGCACAAAAATTTATTGTGAGTGACTCCTATTTTACATAGAGGTGCATCTATCATATGGACAGTCATAACATGGTTTTCTGCTTGACCAATTGTAACCCAAAAAAGAGATGGTTACTAGGGAAAAACATAAAGAAGTTTTAGCAGACCAGGTCCATCCTATGATGCAAACTTTGATTCTTTCAACATATAGAATTTTCCAGAATGATAATGCTCCTATCCATATAGTGGGACTTTTCCAAGCATGGATGTGTATCCTGCTCTATATATGCTAGAGGCATTTGGAGTTCCTTTATAGGCCATAAGGCAGCTCAGAGATCAGTTATCAATATTTTGTATTGGCAAGTTCACATTCTTTCGTTGCGACTTAATCACTGGTGTTTGCTTGTTGATTTTCACCAATGGTTAAGAATGGCAACATTAATTTTTTGACTATATTACAAGAAATTAGTAATCAGATAAATTCAAAACATTATTATTACAGTTATTATCCATTTTCTCTCCCAGATGAAGTTTGTATAGATTATTTTAGGTTAAATAAATATTTAGTTGTTAATATTTACCAAATTATCTTCATATCTGCAATGTCGAAGTATAGTAGCGACCACATTGTCAGTTCATGTTAAAATAATAGAATAATTTTTTTAATTTATCAGGAAAAATTAAAATAAATGTAATATATCTCAAGAAAAGTAGCCTCTTTCTAAAAGTGATGATAATTACAGTCAAATGTTTCAATTAATATTTCTTTGTTAATGCTATAGATTAATTGATTGTTTATGAATTAATTATATTTAATTACATTTCATAACTCTTAATAATCTTAATTAACATAATAAAATAATATCAGAAGCAAAACGAATTATTCTGATATGTCAGAATAAACAAATTCATTCCTTAACAAAACATAGCTAATTGTACGATTTTCAATTTTTGGTTAATAATCAAGAAAAATTTTAACTTAAATAACTTAGAATAATTTATGTTTTGACATTTCTGCATTTAGTGATCTCACACAATCAAACTTATTGAGGCAACTAGTGAAAAATGTTCTACCAAGTAATTATTTATTTAAAAACTGAATTTTCAATCTGTATAATATTTAATTCAAAATGCATAAATAAAATTTTTATAATTTTATTTAAGCATACGCAAAATATCATATTTTACTTTGGAAAATTCGTAAGAATTAAATAGAAAGATTAAAATACTTAAGCTTTTTAATTTATGTTATGATATGAATCCAATGTCTCAAAGAAAGTTTATCCGCAAATAATTATATGCATATTGTCGTGATTTTACTTTTACATGCATGAGAAGTTTCTAGATAAAAAAAATTCATTCTCAAATTAATGATTCCACAGTACATGTTTATATAATTAAATACTAACTGGGTTTTTTTTTCTAGTTGTAATATTATGAAATGATGAAATGAAAATTTGTAACTAAAAACATCACACACATACATACATAAATATATGACTGAATTGAACTTTAGAATGCCTCATTATATTTTTAATGCAAATAAACAATAAAAAAGAAAAACAGCTAATTCCTAATTCATTTTGAAACGCTATAAAGCCAAATCAGCAAAATATAAATAAAAACTTGGGATAATTTAATTGCATTTTGAACATGCTAAATTAACCTTATAGATTTCTAGATTCAGTCATAAGCAACATATTCACACGTTTACAACTGAAAAATATTTACGTGTGCATTTACATTCATACATTAAGTATAAGATTAGACTTAACTTCAACTTTTAAACTTAATCTAAAGTTTGGGATTTCTAACTAAATCTGTGAATTCATTTTATATTTATTGGAATAAATTTTGCAGAATTTGAGACAAGAAAATAGTTAAAGAGAAAATTATCTACACAATACATACATATATACATTCAATAATGTACTCTAATTCATTTCTTTATACTTATTGACATGAACCTTCAGCATTTATTCTTATGGTTAGTTTGCTCCATAATCCTTCTCTATTTGAATTAGTAAGCCTTTCTGTTTATTTGTTCTGAACCATCTGAGATTTTTCTGAAAAAAACTAATGAAAATGTCAATTTGATTTTTAGATGTGACATTCCATTGTGCAATTTTATATCAAGATATGAAGATCTAAAACAAACTTTGCAAATAATTTAAATTTCGGGTTTCCAGTGAGTCAGTTAATTTGTAGGTAGCAAGCAATATTCTCTAAAATGCAGCTCTCCAATTGGTTGAATTCTTCATCTTACTCTAAATATCTTATACGAGGGTTGCTTATTTATATTTCTGGCCTTGGCAACAGTAAGTGTTGCTTGGCGACCGAAGACGATTTTAATCGAAAGTTGATATTTTTAAACATAAATTCGGCAGACGATTTACCATTATAGCTTTATTTGTGTTGTTGACAGTAAATTGAAAAGTTCTTCTCTGTCAAAAAATGGAATTGAATCGTGAACATTTTCGTGCCATTATTTTTCATAACTTTCGACGTGGATTGTCAAGACAAGAGTGCTTCGATGAACTTAATTCTTTATACAGCAATAAAGCGCCATCCTACAGCACTGTAAAAAATTGGTATAACGAATTTAATCGTGGTCGATGTTCGATCCAGGACGAATCCCGTGCAGGTCGTCCAAAATCCGTTGTTGTGCCAGAAAAGATCAATGCTGTGCGTGAACTGATAAAGCAAGATCGTCATGTGACATACCGTGAGATAGAGGCGTCTTTGGACATTAGTATGACTAGCATCAATAAAATATTGCATGAACATTTGAGCGTAAAAAAAATTTGTTCGCGTTGGATCCCGCATAATCTGACAAACGCTCCAAAAAAGGCTCGAGTCGATTGGTGCAAGGAAATGTTGGAAAAATACATTCAAGGTACATCAAAGGCTGTGTATAACATCTACACAGGTGACGAATCATGGATCTATGCATATGAGCCGGAAACAAAACAGCAATCAACTGTATGGGTCTTCCAAGACGAGGCAAAACCAACAAAAGTTGTTCGAGGAAGAAGCACATCGAAACAAATGATTGCCTGTTTCTTCGGCATTAACAGTCATGTGGCAACAGTGGCGTTAGAGCAACGCAGGACGGTCAATTCTGAATGGTACATGACCATTTGTTTGCCAGAAGTCATCGGAGAAATTCGAAAAGAGCAGAAGAACAGGCGAATCATTCTTCATCATGACAATGCGAGCTCTCACACATCGACTCAAACAAAGGCATTTCTGACGGAGCGAAAGATCGAACTGATGGGTCATCCGCCGTACAGCCCTGATTTGGCACCCAATGACTTCTTCTTAGTCCCACACATCAAAAATAAATTACGTGGACAACGATTTTCGACCCCCGAAGAAGCGGTTGATGCATTCAAAACGCATGTTTTGGAGTTACCTCAATCGGACTGGAAAAAGTGCTTTGAAAATTGGTTCAAACGCATGCAAAAGTGTATTGATCATCATGGAGAATATTTTGAAAAACAATAAAACCAATTTCGATCCTACATATTTGTTTTTTCATTATTAGGCCAGAAATATAAATAGCAACCCTCGTACGTCTTTTAATTTATGGAAAAGGTATAACCTCTCTTCTGATGGCTAGAAAACAAGTGAAGAGACTACCATTATAGTTGACTAATTCATTCATAGTTAGATTCACCTGTTATCATTTCTCTAGCAATTTTGATAGCAGAATACGCACCCTGATTTGACAAACACAAGGATGAAATTAAACATCTGCCTTAGTCCTGTCACCTGACCCCAGAATTGTTAGCTGAACTGTTATGGCTTTTTAAAGAGCTGTTAATATGGCTTCAACTGGCATCTCTTCTCGAATTTTCACAATATTTCCATGAATAGTATAATATTCCCATAAACAGCATTCAACATTTGTATTAATCAATTCCTAAAAGAATCTAGTTTGTATTACATGCCAAAGGTGGCTTTATGCAATATTAATAAAGGATTCTTTCATTGTTGTGATAAGAACCTGTATGTATATTTATATAAACACAAACTAGTGTCAAAAATTTGAAATAAATAGAAGTATTCTTTTTTAAAATTGAAATTATATACTCTACTTTAATTTATGCAATTATTGCTTAGTTATAAAAAAGCTTGTTTTAAAAGATTTAAAAAGAAAGTGAAAATTCTTGATTAATTTTTCACCCATAGCTTTTACTTAGTCATGTAAGGGTAGTTATGTTTTTAATTTATCTTCCTTGTTAAAAAATGTGTTCCTTTAAACTAAGTTTTCTCTTTTAGACACTAGTCGCCCAAAAAAAGACTCTGAAGTGAATGGTGTTGATTATTTTTTTATAAGCCGTACTCAGTTTGAAGCAGATATTTTGGCTGGTCGTTTTGTCGAGCATGGGGAATACCAGAAAAGCTATTATGGTACTAGCATTGATGCTATCCAGAAAGTTATTGAAACTGGCAAAACGTGTGTTTTGAATTTACATCCACAAGTAAGTAATTTAAACTTTTTTTTTGTGAAATCTTGATTTATAAAAGTATTTCTGCATTATTTTCAATTGAAGAATGTTTTCTATTGTTTTAGAAGAATACATTAATTATAATGTTTATTAGTCTTTATGATCCAACACCATGATATATTTCTAAAAACAATGTAACTTTCTTCAATCTTTTGCATCAATGTGGTCTATTAATACAGTAAAAGTCCCTACCGCTGAATTTTTTGGGGGTTTAATTCTTGACAGGGATGTTCACAGTAGTCTGAAGTTCACCTTGAATTTTCAGTCCTAGTTAAATGAATCCTTTTTTGCAAAATGAGAGCATTAAGAGACTGTCAAACCAAATCATTAAAAGTTTCTTTTTATATCAGATGTACAAAGAATGCTGAAAATCTTATAATAGCTGTGAGTTATGAAACTATCTGCTTTTCAATATTATTCAAAATACTTATGATATTAATGTTTAACATTCTCTACTAACAAAATAGTTAAAGTTTCAAATGGTTTTTTTATTATTTTCTGTTTTAAATTAAAACGTTAATAAAATAATATGAGTACATTATGAAATAATATAATTAAATTTTTGCATTATTTTGAATTTTTTTAATTTAAAAACAATCATTATTTTATTAGCAATACATAATACTTTTGAGTATTATAGCTTATGTAAATAAGCAAATTAAAATTATTTTTAGAATGCATTATTACACAATATGTGCTTTCTGTTTTTAAAGATCCTTTTAGCAAATTATAAATATCTTTGATTTTTAAATTATAGTTGTATGCTTATGTTGACCCCTGATAGTTTCTTTTTAATTATAAATAATAGTAGAATTATTTGATATATCTTATTGTGTGTGACACTGAAATAGAATGCTATTGAATTAATGTGGTATTAAATGTTAGTGTTAAATTGTTCAGAGCAATAAAAGTAAGTTCTGAACACTGACATGAAATGCTATTTAAAAGCAGTGTTTTCTTTTCTTTCAATAATTATTTGTCATTTTCAAGTTAAAGTGAAGGTTGTAATTCAATTTAGGAATACTTAGGCTTTTAACATTAAAAAGAATATTTCTATAGATTAATATTCTTTGTGAAAAAGCCTGTTAAATGTTTTTTGTGATCTAAAAAATTGGAGACTGATTTTGAATAAACCTCATTATTTTCATCTGTTAATTAATTTACTTGAATGCATTCAAAATTTTAATAAACATTAATAGATTGAGTAAAAAATATTTTTCATTATTAATAACTTAATTTAAAGTGAAGGTTAAAATTATTAGCTTTCTTTAGCCACACTTCGAATTTGAGTTTTTGTAACAATTTAAAAAAATTCATTTTTGATTGGATGTGTTTTAATTTTTTTAAATAAAAAAATGTTGAATTAAACTAAAGATCATTGTAACTCAAAAAAATTCAGAATGCTTAGGTGTAGAAAAAACATTTTCTTGACATAGCTTCAGAATACAGTATTTAAAACAACATTTTGCATTGAAAAATTGATGGTAGAGACATCTTGAAATGTAGGAGCTAAGTCTTGTTTAAAATATTTTTTGCAGTGATTCCCCCTGTGTAAGCAACAAAATTTATTTCCTTCATTAATAATTTTTTGATTGATGCAATTTAACCCATAAAAATATGATCCAGATCTTAAATTGTGGGTATGCTTATTTATCATTTACATGAACTAATTGTCAGATTTTCTTAAGAAGTAACTAATCTGTTTATTATTTTTCTAAGCTGTCAGTCAAAATGTTAGTTTTCTGGTCTTTGGTTCAACAGTTTATGAATTTAAATCTGACTGTTTGGGGTGTATTGTATGTTTTTGAATCCAATTTTTAACTGTAGGCTTTGGGTGTAATTAACCTTAAGTGCGGAAAAAAAAATTGAATGACAAACAAACCAAACTGAACTATTTCAGTATTTTCCCTCTGTACCTAAGAATTTCTGTACCCTTTGAACTTCCACTGTTTATGTAATTTTAATTAGAATTACATGGAATTTGTGTTTAATTCAATTTTCTGATTCTTTTTTATTTTGATCTAGTCTTTGAAAATTTTGAAGAAGTCTGATCTTATGCCATACATAGTATTCATTGCTCCTCCGTCATTGGAGAAGCTTCGTCAAAATTGCTTGAAGATGGACACTTCGGTAAAGGATGAAGAGCTGAAGGACATTATTGAGAAGGCACGTGAGATGGAAGAGTTTTATGGCCACTACTTTGACCTGGTACTTATCAATGTAGACTTGGAAAAGACTTATAGCGAGCTACTACACGAAATAAGTGTCATTGAAAGAGAACCTCAGTGGGTGCCTATGAGTTGGATCAAGGAAGATCCCAAGTAGTACAACATAATAGAATCTGTATCAATGCCTTATTTGAGCTACGATGGACAAAATATGCTCTTACCAGCAAACAAAATGTTCACAGATAAAAGTCACTGTGATTGCAATAATTTTTTACTGTTCACAAATGAATAATTTTTTCTATTGTTATAATTGTATATATATACATATATATATATATATTTAGAATTGAATTTTAAATAACTTATATATTTAATGTTTTATAATATATAGTCTTTAAAATAATTATTTCAGTGTTGTAGCTTGCATCTTTGACACTATTTCTAACAATAGACAATCAAACACATTTTTATAGAAAATAGCAATTTTAGGAAAAGAATTTCTTGAAATAATCTTTTCTATCCCTCAACTATTATCATATTTTTAGGTTTAAGAACTGTTCTCTTATGACTTAAATATTCTGACTTAGCACTCTGTACATATGGTTAAAAATAAACTTGCATACAACTGCTTAGGTCTTGCAATAATCTTTATATAGCATTAAGCTTATAGTTAGATTTTGATGCATAAATATAGCACTTTATAAACTTTTCTATCACAAAATTTATGATATAAAATGCAACTAAAGAAATGTTTAAATTTAATATAATGCTCCTTGTTATTCAGCACTTCTGAATTTTTTTGGAGTTAATCAACATAATAAAAATAAAATTGACGATTTTTTTATATTGTATTTTTCTAGTTTGGAAATATGTCATGGGATGAGTTGAATTGCTTTAGCTGGATAGATTTGGTAGTCTTAAAAATACAAATTTTATAGCCATTTACTTTGCTTAGTCAATATGCACGAACTTTTAACAGCTTAATGTTCATTAAATGATTAAAATATCTTGTTGCTATTTCTCATGGTGTCTGGGGGAAAATAACTTCCAAATTGCCTAAAGATAACGAATGTTTTGTTTACAACTGATATTATTTGTTTTTTACATGTTTCTAGATTTGTTAATGATTCAGAGCTTCTGTGAAATATTTCATTGGATATCAGCAGTAAAATGTTCCAAGTCGTATATATACATATATTATGATATCAAATGATTTATTTATATATTTATTTGTTGTATTTGTATAAATAAATATATCAGTATTATGAATTCTTATTTAAGTTCTCAACTAGTACATTTTAGAGAAATTTCTGTTGATTTAAAACAAATAATCAGCATGTTAACAATTTAAGAAAATAAAGATTTCTTTCATGTTTAAAAATTAGTTGCTTCAATTCTTCAAGCAAATTTTAATAGTAGCATTAATAAATAAGTAGCTTTTATTGAACATAAGCTGAAATTTTGAATTGAACAATATTTGGGAATTTAACATTAAGGTAATTAGGAGTTTTCCTAACAATAAATATAAACGTTATTTTCCACTAAAAGTTTCTGTAGTATTTATGAATTTTTATTTGCTGCGTTAAAAGAATTTCACTATTATATTAATATTAAAGTCGCTCTCCATTACAATGAAATTAAGAAACCTTATTTAAAAATGTATTCTGATTAAGAGTCTTGCCAATTCATTTTTAAATTTGAATAATTTCACTTTTTTCTATTGAATATAATAAAACTAATGAGGTAAAATTATTAAAATAAATTTTCTTATAAATCAAATGTTTGGAATACAAGCATTATCAGATAAGTATTCTAGGACATTGTATTATAGAATTAATTTGGACCGAATGGAAATTACCTAGCAAAGTTCTCAATTCAAAGAGAATCAGATTGGTGTTACATAGGTTTTCATCATTAAAATTTTAATTAAAAAAATTTTTTCAGGCTGTATGTTTACTTAAAAAAGATTTAAGTTTCATCCTAATTTGAATAATGCCTCAAAAAATGAAAATATTAAATAATTGAAATATTAATATCAATAATTGTATAACCATAATTGATTCTTAATTGTTTTTAATTAAATGTCTTCAAAACATTGTTTAAATTTTTTTTAAAAAAAATGCCTTTCTTTTGTAAAACTTTAACAATGTCTTACAGTAGGAAAATTTGTTTGCATTTATGTAATATTGCAATAAGAATATTTTTGAATTTTGCATATCTAAGCAAAACAAATTTTTCCTTTCATTCCATTGAATAATATATATTAATATTATACATTAGAATATTAGTGTCAGAGCTTTATTTAAAAAAAATTTTCACATGTTTTTTATTCGTTGTTATAGTTTTAAAACTTTGATCCAGTCTCTTTCAATAGATATTTTAAATTAATATTGTGTAATAAAGTAAGAATGGTATGTCACAGAAAAATTAAATTATCTCTATTGTAAATGACTCTTTTGCTTTATACAAGTGTTTCAACTATATAAATTCTTGAATATTTAAATATTTGCTAAAAAATGTAACAAATTTATTTGAATTCTGTTTTTAAACTAATTAATATAGTAAAGTTTATCTATTCTAATGATCAAGCTTAATTTTTCCATACTTGTTCAAATTGATAAGTTTTCTGATTAACCAGAAATCCAGTACTAAATAAGATATTGTAGTGCAACTATAATAATAGCTATGCAATTAATGTGTGTGAATATCAATTCAAGTGCTCATCCAAATAAATTTCAGCTTAAGTTTCAATTTTAAGGAATTATATTTAAAAATGTGGAAATTGTTTCTATGATACAAAAAGACTATAGGAATGCACACACACATACATTTGCCCTGCACTAAACTCTTGGTTTGAAGGATATTGAAAAGCATAATCTGTCTGTGCATGAACAGTTGAGTTACCAGTTTAATGGCTTTCCTGCAGCTCAACAGTCCATGGGTTCGATTCCTATCTAGGCATGGGTATCTGAAGTAGTTCAGAATGCACTTTAATATGTGTTACAGTTCAATTAGCCCTTGTGTTCATACATTAACTGGAGCAACAACTAAACCAAATCAAGTTATGAATGCCATATGATGCTTGATTATGTGTGATTGCTGTAATCTAAAAGATTGTTATGAAGGAAAACCTGATTCTGTAGTGAAAACGAAAATCCTCATTCCATACAGTGTGCATTTTTTAAGGAGGACATTGTAATTTAATATTTTAAGATAGTATTTGAAAAATATTTTTCATATTCCTTGCTTCAATTTTTCAGGTTATTCAGTACATATTGTGTATGTTTATTTATCTTAGATTTTTCCAGTAGAAGCTGGAAATCCCAATTCATAAAGCACTAAAAAATAATAAATTAAATAGCCTGGGAGCAAAATTTTAATTTATGAGTATTAATATCCTCAAATGAAATTATTATAAAATCTTATTTTATAACAATTTATATATAGTTATTAAAAGGAATTTGATTTCCAGTTTATTTTTCTTTTTCCTTAGATTTTAACTGTAATATTAAATCAATACTATAGATTTTAAGATTAGAAAATGTAAACTATAATCTTCAGTACATCAACAGCAATTCTGAGTGATTTAACACAAAGCGTACAATGATGTTTTGAGTATTCTGAAATGTAGATTTAAATTTTTTGGGGCCAAAAAGGTTTATAAAAGAAACCAAAAAATTTTTATTAGGGGCCAATTTATAAATGAAATGTAATGTTTAAAAAAGTAGTACAAAATTATGTGTATGTAATTTTTAATAACATACATCAACTCATTTCTTTATTAGCTTTTATGATAAATCATGATATTTAATAAGTGTATTTGATAAATTATACATTTTACTTATAAAATATCTACATTTGGTTTCCTCATTTAGGGAAATCTGCTTTAAGTTGACGTGTTTTAGATAATTTATTTCTGGATTAACAAATCCAATTTTATTTCTTCAATGGCATGTTTTATTTAAATGATATCCTTGCTTTGTAGCACAGGGTAATTGGTGTTGTGCTAGCTTGAATGCAATATGATTTTGTTTTATTACAGGAACATTTGGCTTTAACAACTATGAGCTACATTTGTAATCTTTTAAATAGAAAATTTTATTGAATAAACACCGTCTGTATTCTATATTGCTATTTATAGAAGGTGTGACGGTTGAAAAGGCCTAGTGATGCTTTTTGTACTACATCTAATTTTAAGAGAACTTCTGTTGCATCTTTCAAGAGAATGAGATGCACAAAAGGAATCTCTTGACATGACTTGCAGCTTGTAGTTTTTAACTTGTTCATATGCCGACTGTCAGGCTATATTTTTAATTTAAATCGATGTTTTTTGCATATACTATTTTGCTCTTTCTAAGGATCACTTACATGTGTTCATAAGTTTTGTCTGAAATTCTTAAAATTTATGAATACATATAATTAAAAGCTTTCAATGGTATTAATAAACTTTGAAAACTTTATTTGAGACTGAGTCATTTGTACAGTTCTATTTTATTTTTCAATGGAATTTTTGTTTTTTTTCATTGATATCTGTTAGTTGGAACTTGACTGAGGAAAGTCTAATGTGCCTGTGCATTTCTTATGCAATCATTAATCAGTTGTTTGAAACTGATCTTGAAACACTTTTAGAGATCATCACAATTTGAATCTTTAATGTTTACATATAAAATAATTTCAAGTTATCACTAAATATAAATATTGAAAATACGTGGTTTTTAAAATTAAATTATAGAAGTCAATTTAAGCTTAATAAATTAATAATAAAATAGGATTTGCTTTTTAAGATTTATATACTATCTTTTAAATCTGATGTACTTGAAGGTAATGTGAGTTAAATTTGCTTAAAATGTGTTGACGTTATGTGGATATTTATTTAAAAAAAAAAAAATACCTGAAATCTTAAAATTCTGAAACAAATCTTATAAAATATTTTTATAAGATTTGATATTTTTTATATTAAAATTAATAAAAGTTGTTAAAAAAATGAATCTAATTTTAATGTTCTAATCAGTATTTTTACATGCTAATTTGAAGTGCAATTTCCATATGTGTATGTTAAATTTGATTACATTTTTTATCTTCATAATTTAATTAATGTTAAATCTTTGCTATTCTATGTAGTGTTCTGTATGTATCCAATAAAGATAAATTTTTAAGTAGGTGCTTAGAATCTTTTATAAATTTATTTGTAAATAAACGATAATTTTTGAAATATCACTTTATCCTTGATAATTTTGCTCTAATTTAAAAAACATCGCTTAGGAAACATTTTGTCAATGCACTTCAAAAGTGTTTTGTCATAGTGCAATACTAGTTTTTTTTATTTTTCTAAGAAACACCACACGTATATTAATTCTTGCATAAATTCTCAAAATATGAATTAAACTTGAATACCTCAAGCTGTGTTTCTTTAGTTTGTTGTTTACCAATTCTGATTTGTTATTGTTATGATTATAGAATTTAATTTTCTTAATATTATATTAATTAAGATTATTAAGTCTTGTGTTTAGTTTCAGTTTAATTATTGCTTTATCATTATTTTGTTTTCCTCTATGAAAAAGGTTTGCCCATGGAAATGTTTCGTAAGAGTGGATATCTTTTTTTATTTGCTTTTAATATGAAAATGTATTTAAATAAAAACATTTGAAATATTGCTTATTTAAATACTGCTTTTAAATAAATTTATTTTTCGTTTTTGCACGTGCCATTTATAAAATGTCTGTCTCTGTTTTACCGTCATTTGATTTTGAATCTGGTCACCACATTATTGTCTACCGATTGAAATAATTGTATTGTTTATCAATGAAAATCAAACTCAAATCTATTTTATTTATATGCATGTGCTAATTCCTGAAATGTGTACTATAAATGTATCCGCATTTATACTTAGCATATATAATACTCTAGTACTTACAATGATTTTTATAATTTTACAAAGATGTATTTTATAAAATGTTATTTAACTCAAATTTGTGAAGTGAAAATGTTTTTGCTATTTTCATCAATGAATGACTTTAACATCTTTTAAGTTTAATTTGTAAGATTAAAATTCTTCTCTTATTAATATCTGCAAGTCATGATACTATATTAGAATATTTATGTTGCCATGTGACTCTTTTAGTTCATTTATTTCTGTTTGAAACATTTATAGTTGAGTGAAAAAAAAGAAAGTGATAAAACACTTATTAACTATTATACTTATTGGTGCCTAAATTGTGTGATTACTTAGGCAACATATATGAATAATAATTATTATTATGCAGTTGATAAATACTTCAATAATGCTCTGGGAATAATATAGTTGTGTTGTTCTTAGCAATTCTATTTTTTCTCCTGTAGAACTATTAGAAGCACATCTATTCCTAAGAGATAATTTGGTTCCTTCATTCATTTTGGTTTTTAAGCACTGAGTGTTAGATAAAGTCTTATATGAATAAGTAGCTGATAAGGATCTGCAGATGCTCAACGAATAATTCTAAAATAGTCATTGACTCATTCACTAGGTGCATTAAAGAAACATACGAGCAACGAGCATGTGCAACCACTCCTGTCCTAAAATGGGTTAAGTACTTTGCACTGTACATAAATTCTTATCACTATTTGGAATCTTGGTGTATCATACACGATGCCAATCTTCTATTTACGGCTTCATTTCGGTAAGCGATTACTCTTCAGTAATGAATGTCTTGTTGCCAGTCATGGAAAATCAAAATAACTTGCTTGTTATGATATAATTGCTAATGCTCTTTGCCTGATATTTTTATTAAAATATCTGTTTTAAATGATGTAAGATATTTTAGTGATTTTTATTATGAAACAATGTAAATAAGTTACATTTTGTCTCACACATTGGTTTCTAGTTAATTTCACAGCTATTATCTTGTGTTAAATACAATAGTTCACACACGGATCATTGATTCCTATTGTTTTCTGTTACTGCATTACAAATGTGTAAAATTAATTTTATTTTGTTGCATTTTTATTCATAAGGAAAAGAAACGTTGAGTTGTCAAGAAATTTTATTTTATTCAGTCTACATTATTAAATATTTTACTTTATATTAATAAATTAATATAGAAAATTTAAAAATCAAATATAAGAATTCCTATTGCAAAAAAACATAATGAAATGTGCATTGAAAATGGTGCAATAGATTAAGTGTCTTGATTTATGGGTGCATTAAATGATGAGTTTTAAAATTTGATTTCATTTTATGTACTTTTTGCACTATATTGTATGTTTTTTTATAATGTATTTACAGGGCTTCCACCATTGTAGTGTATAATAAAGTGATTCTTTTTTTTAATTTAAGTTGTTTGGATCTCTTTTTAAATATTCAACTTAATGTTAATTTTTTGGTACAGTTAAAGTAAGCATTTCACAATTATATTTTATAAGAGTAATATTTGGAGCATAATTTTATTTTCTGTTTAAAATTATTGAATTCCGCCAATCAGATTAATTTAACAAACTTTGCAGTGAACTGACGTGTTATCCATTTGTATATTGGCATGGTTGGGTTGGTTAAGAGTCTTATGTTCAGAAGTTAGTGAGCTCGAATCCCGACTTAACCGAAGATCGGCTGGGGCACGTATAATATTGGTCGTGATCGCAAAGTCTTCCAAGTGTAGTACCTCTGGGGTTCTTTTGCATGCTCCTTGCTTTTGAATTATTAAGGCTCCTACCAGTATATTTCATCTAATTGGTAGAGCCCAACTTGACTAGGTACAGGGAAGTATGCTGGTGTTTATTCATATATTAATTAAAACTGTACGAGAGAGAGAAATATGCTGTTTTCATTCTTTGCTCTTTTAATTTATTTTAAATCAAAACATATGTTAAAGAAAGTATAAACTTATAAAATACAATATTTTATTTTAAAGAAAATTATATATAATTTCTGACCTAATACATTTGAAGCACACAGTCTCCAGTCACATTAATGTGATCACTTATCAAAAGCCAGAATAACCACCTTTCCAGAGCGGACTACAGTTTGAAGTACAGGAAGGGAATCAGTCACTTTCCTGGAGGTTTTCACTGGAATGTTGAGCCATACCGACTCCAGTACCGTGGTAAGCTGCCTTGATTTAGCGGGTGAGGATCCAACCTTGCCACGAACAACTCCGTCGAAATGGTCCCACCGATTCTCGATTAGTTTTAAGTCAGATGAGTTTGTTTACTGTTCAGAAGAGAATGTGGTAAACTCATCCTGGTGCTTTTTGAACCACGCACGTACACTGCTAGTTGTATGACAATTCGCATTGTGCTTCTAGTAGATGCCATCATCCCGAGGAAAAACAATGAGCAATTACGAGTGAACATGGTCCCCAAGGACAGATTGGCAGTAGTATTGAACCATCATTCTTTCCACAATGATGAGTGAAACCAGAGGATACCAGGAGAAAAAAACATTCGTTAAATCATATTACTCTTGCCTGTACCTTAAACCGTTCAGCAATGGTTGCAGGATGTTTCCATTTAGATTTTTCACATCATATACGCCAACATCCATCCGTCAGATGGAGTGTAAAACGTGTTTCATCGGAAAGCGCTACCTGTCACCACTCAGTGGAAATCTAGTTGCGGTGCTCGTGTGCAAATTCCAGCCTTCAACGCCAATGAACAGCAGTCATTATAGGTGCATGAACCAGGCATCTGTTCGCATGCTCTAACGCAATAATGTTCGCTGAACAGTAGTTGGGAAGACACTGTTGGTAGCCCTTTGCTTCATCTGGGCGGTCAGTTTCTCAACTGCAGCATGTATATTCGTCCGAAACATTTCCGCAGCCTTCGTTCACCCCTGTCATGTGTGGCCCATAGTGCATCACATTTACCACGTCGCTGACTTAGGGCAGTCCTATTTACAATGCACAGCATACTTACCATGGCAGCACGCGATCAATTCACGAACTTAGTCATTTCGGAATTGTTGGCTAAAAAGTCAATTATCATGCCTGTTTGTACGTCACTCCGTTTCTGTACTTCGTCAACGATTGCAATATTTTTCGAAGCCCTCACACACCCTTTATATACACTCAATTGCATTGTGCTGCCACCCTTCTGCCATTGATTATTTAACGTTAACATAAAAGGTACGTGGTGACAACATTAATGTGACTGGATTGTGTGTAAGCTTCGGTCTATTTTGTGTCTCTTTTCATCTATGTCATTTTTGCTGTAGTACAATTTATGTATGATAGATAAAAAGGAGAATTTATCGATCATTTATTTTGGCCATAGTATTTATTTCAATATTTGAATTGGAAAAGATTTTGTAGGAAAATAAAATTAGCAGGTCATCAGTAGACTTATGTTCATTGCTAAATGCAACTCATTAGAATGTTTGGTAAGAAATTAGTTTTAAACTTATTTGTAACAAGTTGAAAACTGGATTGTTTCATCGAGAGTAAAATTATCGGGTCCAGTGTAGAATCGGGTACCATTTAGTTTGGCGGTAAATATTTGCGATAAAATTTGATTTCTGGCAATCACACTATCTTTCAGCGCGTCTACTGACATGTTGGAGTTGCCACATTTTTTACCTTTAGTGCTTTGAGTGAAGTAATCATCATAACGTAATGTGGCATAATTATTATCACTTTATTAGTAAATTTAAATATAATTAATTGTGTCGTATAATTAAATTTAAATCTTATTGATTCGCTTATTATTACGTGAGAACACGATAAGGTATATATTTAAATGTTAACCGTTGTGTTGTTCTAAAGATTTTAATTAGTCATTTGTTTTATTGTTCTTCCTAATTGTGTTTGTTAATAACGTTGAATTTATCTAACACTGATTTATTAATTTCGTTACTTATTTCTTCTGTTGCTTTTCCTTCCAGGTAGAATGCCTGAAAAAATTAATATGCTTGTTTTTTTAATTGTAGCAAAAAGATAAGAAAGAAATTGATTTCTGTGTTAATGAAGGTTTAATTAGTTCTCAGTATGTTTGTTCTGTGTGTAAAAAAGATGTGTTTGGTTGAGCGAATGGATTGATCAGATAGCTATAATTTTTGTCGGGGGAGACATGTGAATGTTCATTATTCTAAGAGGTTTGTAAGAAAGGTTGCATGGTTTGAAGAAAGTAGTATTAGTTTAATTGAGATTTTAAAATTTATACGTATTTATGAATGTGTGTGTGAAGCTGGAATGAATCTGATTATGAACGAGGTGAATAAGAAATCACGAATAAAACTAGTTGTTTGGCGTAATTTTTGTAGCGAAGTGAAGTGTGTGTGGATGTATGTTTGTGTGAAAAATAGTGAGATGACTGGACGTATTGGTAAAGTTGTGGAAATTGGTGACAGTATGTTTGACAAGGTAAAATTTGACAAAAGTAGACGAGTGTATAGGTGATTATGTGTGGTAATTTTAAGATTTAAGTCAAGTTTTTTTTTTTTTTTTGTGATAATGGTAGAACGGAAACGACTTTGTCAGAGACTATTAAAGTAGGATTATACCTGGCACAAAATT
This sequence comes from Latrodectus elegans, assembly GCA_030067965.1. Taxonomy (NCBI): domain Eukaryota; kingdom Metazoa; phylum Arthropoda; class Arachnida; order Araneae; family Theridiidae; genus Latrodectus; species Latrodectus elegans. Next base: position 90,940,626 of record CM057816.1, on the reverse strand, counting down.
TATTTCAGATTGCTGGAATTCTTAGGATTGCTTAGAACATGAATGTTTCCAATACTAATTTGCTAACCATTCCCTCATTTTTGTCTATCCTGAAACTGGCACCCACACAAATAAAATGGAAGGAATATGGGTCCAAATCAAATGAGATTTCAGGCACCATTGTGTCAGTCAGTCGTCAGAAAACTCATTTCGCAGAATTTATGCGGAGAAGCGATACCGAAACATCATTGAAGAGGACCAGTTTCGGGAATTCTTTTATTACATTACAAATCTCTATCCACCACAATTTTCCGACAATAAAATCTTATTTTTTTTTTTTAAAAAAAAAAAAAAAAAAAAAAAAAAAACACTTGAATATTTGAATTTTGACTTATTTAGTGCGACGGTGATGAAAATGGTGAATAATAATTTTATTTTCATTTTGCTTGAATTCTGATCTGCTTACCATGTCTTGTGTTGATTATGAAGATGTTGAATAATATCTTTGGTATTTTTAAGATTATTGTTAATAGATAAATGATTTTACGTTAAAATTATTCTTAAAACGAATTAAGAAAATTATGTGGTAGGGAATATTTCGGGACCTAATTGCTATCTAGTTGCTTAATTCCCCCGTTCGAATGGAGAACATCTTGGCATTGAAAAAATCAAGTGGTACCCAATTGTAAATTTTAATCAAATTAATTATCTTGGACTCCAGTTGCGTGTTTAAAAAAGATATTTTATGCTTGTATGGAAACTTGTAAAAGAAGTTCTGATATTTTAAAATATTAGTTTGAGACATGTTAACATCGAGGGAAATAAACAAGTGGACTCCCTCACCAAGGAGGCTTGGAATATTAACCCCCCTCCCATGATTACCACTAGTGCTTCTATGCAAATGCCGTCGGAAGGCATCAGCTCTGCGGGGGACTACGGAAAAAATGGTGCCTACCGGAACTTAATCCTGACCGTGGTATCACCTCTACCATCAGTAGAATGCGAACTGGGCACATGAGTTCGCATTCTGCTGGTGGTATTTGTGCCTGGCATTGATGGATGAAATTCGTGCCTGGCATTTAGAACCTACGCAGAATGCAGGCACTGCACAGGAGTTCCACTGGATCCGAGGCATCTCTTCAACTGCATCTCTGTTGCCTCTACCCTCTTCAGCATCGACCCCAACTGCTGCCATGATTTCCTTTATACGGAAAAAGTTGAAGAGTAGCCAGACCAGTGCTCCATGCCTTTTTTTTTTTTTTTTTTTAATTTTGCACTTGTCACACGACAACAACATTAGCTTAAGAAAAAACCCATTAATTTTAGATGAATTTCAAGACTAATATGCTTCGGGTTCTCTTTGTTTATATCGCTTAAAATTATTAAATGATCGATCTTTAGCTCTCAGGTGATGCTGCGACTGATAACATGTTGGTCGACATTGATCCTTTCAGCGATTTCGTCGCCATTTTCGACTATGGACTTACCTATGTAAGATAGATCTTTAATTTGAAATATACTTGATCGGAATCGATTAAACAAAAATTTCTTGTAATTGGCTATTACAGTATTGAGACCGTAAACACCATTCACAGTTTCAGCTTGCATTTTCACCTTTATCAAGGAAAAATTTAAATATACCAAATTTTCTCTTCGGTGACTTCCATTTTTACCGTGTAATTTAACCAGTGACTAGTAAAATGCAGTTTTATCCACTAGACGTAGGAATTACGTGACTAATATGCCACTCATCCACTAGACGTCAGTATTTGTATTGAATCCATTGCATTGCTCCCTTTCTCAGACTCAAATAGAAGAAGTTTATCAAATTCATACCGTATTAGTATACCTAGGTAGTTATAATAATTCAGCTCTCCAAAGAAAATAAATTTGCACGTCTTTTTTGACAAAAAGTCACAATATTAGAATTTAAATATCAGTATAATATATCATCATCAATATATATATATTGATCTGATATATATCAAACAATAAAGTATCAATATCAGAAATAAAAGACAGAAATCTCATAATTTGCTTAAAACTGAATTCAATATTAGTATACCTAGATATTGGCGATGTGTAAAAGAAGAGGAAAAATTTTTCCTTCAACTCCTTAAAGTAAATAAATTTATGGGCCTTTTCTTAAAGATCCGAAGCAGATTCAAGAAAGGAAATTCTTATAACTCGCTTAAAATTTGTATTGTTATGACGCTGAATTACATTTTACGCCAGGAATTTATCACACAACATATTAGCAATCAATTTTTTTATCATCTTCTATGATTGCACATAACACAACATTAAATTTACAGGAACATTTAATAAACGAAACACCACCATAACATTCTCAACAAGATCCTTTCTAAAACTCCTTTTTCGATTCCAGCGGAACAACCCGCTATCTTCTCTCTTTTTCTTTTTTTGAAAACTCGTTTTGCTGCATCCACAGCGCCATCTCGCGACGTCAAATTCATTACAGTATAAAAGTAGGTACTGGAGATGAAAATTTTTAATTCCAATGAAATTCGTTCTTTTCACACCCGTTAAAATAAGAAAAAGTGTACAAAACTTTTTTGAATTCAATTTTATTTGGAAACAGCGTTAAATATTCCCGAATATTTGTGATATTTCCCATCAAATAAACAGCATTGAATTCGCTCGTCTTTGAACAAAGACTTAAATCGAGATAAAATGGTTGAAATTTATTTATTTTCTTTTAAATTCAAATGATGCTTTCAAGCATCAGAGGTTGATTGAATGATTTAAACTCTTCTTTAAAATCAATAAAATTAAATGTGTTTTCGAATTTTCTTAAACATTGAAAACAAAATGAAAAAAAATAGAAGTTCTTTTTTTTATTTCGATTTAATTATACAGAAACTACTATTAGATATAAAGGGGAAAATTTGTATGAAACTGTTTTATCAAATAAATGTAGGTTAATTTCTTCCATTTTTTTTTATCACATATATTGTAAGTGAAATCAGACATTTTTTCTTCTCTTTTTAGATTTTTATGATGTTTGTAGACACACAGCCACAGGTGATAGAACCATAACAAATCACTTCTGAGTCGATAAAAACATAACTTTTTTTAATTTTCTCGAAACGTTTATTATTGAATTGGCAGTAGGAAACATTTTTGATTTGACTTAAGCTTCCTTTCGAATGTTAATAATTGGTGATGAATTGTAACGGCACTTTCTCATTTCAGCAAGGCCATGATCTTAAGATTCAAAAGAGATTGTTTACAAATATTGCACTTATTTATCTAAAAGGTTTTGCTGGAGGATGGCGGATTGTTCTTAATTGTGAAACACTTAAATTTTGAACTCTAATAGTTTTTTCATTACATAAAGTTTTCTTTAATATTTTTTTTCCTTTTTCGTATCGAAATTATCGTATGAATTTGGCTTAGTGTTTGACTGACTAAGAATGAATTTTTGTTCTTTTATTTATATTATTTAAATTTTTTGCTTTTTCTTTTTTCTTTTTTTTAAAATTTTTTTATGTTGTTTATTTTTTTAAATTTTTATTATGGAATAAAACTGACTGAAGCAGAGACTGAAATGATTTATATCAGATTGCGATTTGCGCATTCCAAAAATATACACTCCAAGATTATTGACTTTCGAATATTCTATTTCACAACTAATCCAGTTAGCTTGGGAAAATGATATTACTAAATTTTTATTTTCCTATTTTCCACTGAACACGAACAGTTCGACGACGTTTGTAGCAGCATGGACTCTCAGCTCGGAGACCATGACTGTGGCTTCCCTTGAAGCTGCGTCATAGACAAGAGCGCCTTCAATGGTGTGATCAACGACGAACCTGGGCGCACGAATGGCGAGACGTCATCTTTTCAGATGAATCCAGGTTCCGTGTACAGCATCATGATAGTCGCATCCATGTTTGGCGGCATCGTGCATTCGACATCGTCATACTGGCCCATCACCTTTCGTGATTGTATGGGGTGCCATTGGATACACGTCTCGGTCACCTCTTGTTCGCATTGACAGTGCTTTGAACAGTGCACGTTACATTTCTGGTGTGTTACGACCCGTGTCTCTACCCTTTATTCGAGCCCTGCGAAACCCTACGTTTCAGCAGGATAATGCCCGACCGCATGTTGCCGGTAATATACGGACCTTCTTGGATACGGAACATGTTCGGCTGTTGCCCTACCACCTCGTTCTCCAGATCTTTCACCAATAAAAAACGTCTGGTTAATGGTTGCCGAGCGACTGGCTCGTCACCAAACGCCAGTCACTACGGTTGATGAACCGTGACATCGTGTTGAAGCTGCATGGGCATCTGTACCTGTACATGCAATCCAATCTCTGTTTGACTCAATACCCAGGCGTATAACTGCTGTTATTACTGCCAGAGGTGGTTGTTCTGGGTACTGATTTCTCAGGATCTACCCAGCCAAATATTTTTTGAAAATTTAATCACTTGTTATTTCTAGCATAATATATATGTCCAATAAATATCATTTTGTTATCTGCATTTCTTCCTGGTGTAGCAATTTTAATGGCCAATAGTGTAATTTGTGTCATATGGTTGAAATTGGATAAATTGTAAAATAGTAAAATTTATGAGATAAAATTTCAATATTTTATTACAGTTTTTCTCATAAGGAAAATTATAATGATAAAAGAAGTTGCAAGAGATTACTTTACTACTGATTATTTAATAACTTCATGATAATCTTCTAGGTTTTACTACTTTTGCATTTGAAAAATTGAGTGCAATCTGAATTTCTAAGAAGTATCTTTATCAATCCGTTTCTTTATTTCAATAATATTTGCTACTTTATGAATTTTGAATGACAAGTTCCATTACATTTTTAGTCAAGTTTAAATTTATAAGTCACTTGTCAAATTGAAATTTACATACTTTTTCCTTCTACGAGAAAAAACAAAATGATAAAAATTTAATATTGGCGTAAGCAAGGCATTAGTCTTGATATTTAAAAGAGTTCTATTAAAATTTAAAATTCTCTTAACTAAAAATTCTATTAAGTAATGAAATTAAAAAAAATTAAATTATCCTTGAGCCGATTTAAACTAAACATAAAGTGGGTGTTTTATCTTGTCTTTTTTCATTTTGCTTTTTTTCTGTTCCATTTTGTGTGTGTTAATGGATTCTATCAATGGAAAACGGCTTCTCAAATAAATGCTTTGGACCTTATATAAGAAATCATTTTATGAACTAAATGAACTTCAACAATATTCTCAGATACTTGATGGTGAACTTCGCCTTATTTGCTGCCGCTCGAAGAAAGTGATTTGATGGCAGGTAGCAAATTCGTCTACAAGCCGGATTTAAGACGCTCTCTCAATAGGATGTTGTTATTACTTATGTGTGACGTTGTTGAAAAGTTATTTGACGTCATGGATATTTTAAACTAGTGAGAATTAAAATAAAGTGATGTAGCCATAGTCTCAACTGGAAGGAAAGAAACAACCATTTTATGGTTAAAAAACAAATGGTAAACAAAACAATAGAAAATAAAACATCTCATAAGAAACAAATAGAAAATAAAATATATTATTCACTTAAGAATGTCTTTCCTTTTTCTGTTTCGCTTCAAAATAATAAATCAAAGCAAAGTTTATCTAAGGATTTAAAAGTATCTTTCTTTATCACGAATAATAATTAATGAATAATGTTCATAAAAATGCAGTTTTGTAAAGAATATTTTTTGTATTACATCAATATATGCTAGACAGCTATTTGGAATTATGTGGCAACTGTATGAGTAACCTGCTGCATCTTATAGGCGATGAGTATATTCGATGACACTTCTAAGACAATGATTCAGAATTGTAAAAATGAGTCAATTAAGCAGTCGTTTGTTGATTTGAAAAGGTAAGTTATAGAACATTAATTTTATTTGCAAATAAATGTACAATGTAATGAAATGAAATGCTGTCAAACAATGTTTTCTTTGAAATAATTTACTATTTTATACATGAAAGGACATTTAAATTTCTCTCAAAATAAACATGGAACATCATTATGAATAAGAGCTTCCCAACAACCTATATTGAAAGCAAAAACTCTTATGTATTGAATTTTACCATTGTTTACATTATTTTGCTCTATTATGCACACATACTAAGTTTCTAGAAGCATTTTCGTTTTGTTTTTTTTTCCGCATGGCAAATCTGTTATCAAGCAGATGTGAGATTTCCTTTACAGCTGCATATTTTTAAAGTAATTTTCCCGTATCATAAAGAAGAAAATTGGGAAATATCTTAAATATTACTTCCGTATATAAAATCTTAATAATATCTCTGATTTTTTAAGAATTAGTGGTGGCCTCATGGATCTGGTCTAGCTTTGCGGACCAATTGGAGGTTTGAAACAACAATATCCCTTGTTGCTTCCTTAACTTGGGTCAAGTAAAAGTAAAGAAAATTCCTTGTCGGAAGCAAAACAGAAGAGGCGACAGCATAGTGTGGATGATATAAAATACGGATTTATCAAAAACCCCACATATATATTATCGCCAATGTGCTTCATTTTTCAGAAAACATTTTCAAATGAAGCAATGAAACCTTCTAAACTTCAAGATTATCTTAATAAAATGCATCCGGAGAAGAAAGACAAAGATATGACCCATTTTCTAGACATAAAAAAGGAGTTTAAACATAAGCCAACTGTATCAGAATTATTATCATCAATTTCTAAGCAAGACGATGACCCACTTCGAGCTTCACACAGTACCTCATTGTTGATTGCTCCAACAGACAAGCCACATACTATTGAGGAAGATTTATTTTTATTAGGAATTAACGAAGTAATAACCACTATGCTCCACAAACCAAGAACAGATATTATTCATAAAATTGCTTTGAGCTATAATTCTGTGCAAAGAAAATTTATGAGATGGCTGAAAACATTGAATAATCGTTGTGCGGATTGCAGCATTATTTCTGTTGACTTGTGAATTCTTTGTTGAGCTGGATGAGTCCATTCTATATCAACCAATGAAGCATTATTGTCACACGTGAAGTTTATCAAAGATGCAAAATGTGTCAAGAAATGTTGTTTGCTACCAATTTGGAAACAGATACAAAAGGAGAAACTATATTTGATACAGAGGAAAAGCTTTGTGACGAAAAGGATATTCATCTTAAATATATGTCTGCTGCTACGGATAACGCAACGCCTGCTACAGAGCGTCATAAAGGCTTCATAGCATGCATACGAAGTCAGTTATGCGTTGCAAATGATGAAACTTTCAATTGATTTCTGCTACACATAGAGGCGCACTGGCTTTCAAAAGGTACTTGTTTGACCAAAATTTACATCTATTTGAATCTGTGATAGAGTTCCTGGGAAACAAAGACAATGTATTGCGTACTTTGCAGACCTGTATAAATTATTTAATGATGTCAATATTCAATTTTAAGGCGACGAATTAAACTTGATTAAGACTAAAAATAGCTTTGTTGCTTTCGAGACCAAAGTGCTATTATATAAAAGAAATGTAACCAGACGTGAATTCATTAACTTCTCATATTTATCAGCGGTATCATTCAAACACGAGGACTTGCTTGTTTAATATCAACATTTGGAAAATCTCTACAATGACCTCAAAAAGCGATTCCAGGACATTTTAAACATGGACATACCAAACTGGGTTTTGGATCCTTTTTCCAATGTCAATACAGAGGATCATCTCAGTCAGAAGAACTAATAGAACTGATGACGAATGAGTAATTAAATGTTAAATTCAAGAATGGTTATTAATAATTTTGTCCCCAGAAGTTGATTTCGCAACTGTATTTAAGATTATGATCGATTGTTTAAAGATTTCTGATAGCATTCTCATTTTTATATATAGCAAAACGGGGATTTTCTGCCGTAGCAACATTGGTAACTGAAAAGAGAAATTGGTTCCAGGCGACTTACGATTGTTTTTAAGTAAAATCAAACATGAAATTTTAATTATCAAGCTCCTTAAAATGCATCAAAATCAGACTTATTACTAGTTATGTTAAAAATTTATGCCCTTAACTTTTTAATAAAAATATTTTTTAATATAATGGAGTGGTTGTCGGCTGGCTGGTTTAAGAGGTCCCTGGATCGTCGATGCTCTACCCTCTTTTCTATCAGGAGTATACTGGAACTGTAGCTTGATTCTGATTGATTTAAAGTATTACAGTGCATTTAAGAGGAGGGGCTTATTAGTTGTAAGAAAATTTTTCAAGTAATTTTTCTGAGATATATTTAAATATAAGTTATTATTAATTAAATTTATTTATTGTTGAAATAAAATTTAGATCATAAGTCATTGAACAGTAACCATAAATAAGTTTAGAAATGAAAGAATTAAAAATATTAAGATTCTAGTTCATGTATGAGCCGATACGAATTTGTTACAGATACATTTGTTGTTGTTGGCTTATCCTCTTTATAGATTTGACATTTGTCAGATCAACTCCATTAAATTCTTAACAGTTAAAAAGTCAATGACTAGCAAAGGATTTGAGATAAATACTCCCTGGTAAGTCCGAAACAATCCAGAATATGTTTCGGTGTGGCTGCATATTCACAGCATTTTTTACAAGTTGGATAAATTTTTATACTACGTTAAAACGATAAACATTTTAGATGTCCACTTGAGAATCCGGCCAAGGCAGTCTGAGATTTTTGGTCACATTTTGTTTCCAGCAGAGTTCCAGGAGATGTTCCAGAGTACCATTGGTGTGTTGGTGGAATTTGCCAACAATGTCATATGGAGGAGGTAATGTGCAGCTTCTATTGGACCAAGGTCTGAAGCAGCCATGGACAATCCAAAAATAGAAGTCTATCTATCCTCCATTGCCTGCACGTCTTAGCTAAGCGTAATGGAACGGCCTTCACGTCATGGGCAATCCTGCCAGGAGAATTCTCTCCCGATGTACTTCGTTCGTTCAGCCCAGGTACACCATCTCGCCGACTATGAGACGACGTGCAGGGCTTGAGGGGGACAGATACATTTAAATAATACAAGTGCTAGCATGTTATTCACAATAATATTCATATGTTATAAATGTTAGTACAATTAACAATTATTTTTATATTTAACTGTAGAACACACACACATTTATATATATATATATATATATATATATATATATATATATATATATATATATATATATTAAGAAGAGACATATATGCTACAAGGTTAATTTCCTACTCCTTTTTTTCAATTTTATTATTTTTATTTTAATTTATTATTATTTTTTGTTAGTAAATATGGGTTGGTTCTATATACAGTTTGTTTAGTATACATTAATAATTTATACTCATGCATGTTTGGTGAGGAGACTTTTGATAGTGACCTAGCAATTGATATTTTCCCCACCGCTGTGTGGCACTCATTACATTTTATTTTAAGGCCATGGTAGCCCAGTGGTTAGGATATCGGCCTCCCATTCGGAAGGGTGGAGTTCGATTCCGAATGCCGCCAAAGACCCACCGAGTACATGCGATATACGTGCTCGTTAATTCTGTGGAATTAAAAGTCCTGTGGTTAGTCGTTGAACAGTTACCATGGGTGCAATTATCTTTATAAAATTTATTCTCCCTTCAAATCAATACCAAAATTAAAAGAGTGAATCCTTTGGTGCTGCCATCTATTGGAGGATATGAACACCAAAGTCATACTTTCATCTTCTTGGTGCTCTGATTAAACGAAAGACGCTCCCAATTGATTTAAATTCACATAGCCAAGGCATAGCAAGCTTGGCTTGTCCAAGTGTCATTAGTAAAAACAATATTTTATTTTTGGTTTCCTTGAGAGATGAGGAACGTCTTGTCTTTCCTGCCCAGGAAAGACAAGACGCAAGTCCATTGCAGTTTTTAATGCGCCTTTTGGCTTCTGATATATTAATACCAGAGAAGACTTTTCTGAATTTTTTTTAACAAGGCGAAGAGTTCCCCTATTTCGGTTTTAGTTGCTCCATTATTTGGAGTGATTTGCTTTTTAGGGGGGTGTTTAACTGTATCGGGTAGCACACTAGGGGGGGGGTTCTGAACGACCAGCTGTTATTTGAGCATAAGAGATTTCCTCCCTGACAAAATTTGATTTTACTTTTTGTGGTTGTTTAACTTTTGGGAATTTTGGACGTCCCCTATAGCAGCTGTCAGGGTGATTACCCTGGCAATTACAGCACACAGCCTGCTGTAGCCTTTTATCACTAGGGCATTGTCTGGTATTGTACTTTTCTGCAAATTTCACACCACGAGGTGCCATATGGCAAACTTAATATAATTATATACGCGTTTTGATTGTTCTCTGAAAATTTCAATTTATTTATTTAGAAAGCAGTAGTTCATAATGAATTATTTTGCATAATCAAAACCCCTGCCTATCCTTATAACAGATAAGCTAAAACTTTTATTTCTCTTTTTTTAAATAAAGAAGAAATTCAGTAATGTTTCAGTTCCAAAAATATTCTATCTATTAGTAATTTTTTTTATTTAATTCTTTTTTCACCCTGTATTATGTACGATGTTATTTCTCTGAAGTGGGTAAGGGGTGGTATTGAAACATTCACTAGAAAAGGTGGTACCACAGTTCAAAAAAAGTTGGGAATCAATGATCTAGGTATAGGGAGGTCTGCTGACGGGAAAAGTAAAACACATTCTATATTTTTATAAAACGATAAACATTTCTACATTTCCTACCACTGTGTAGTAAGAAATAAATTCATTGAAAAAATTACGATCATTTTCATCTTTAGTTTCTAAAAAATACTAAGTACTTATGATTTCATATTCTTTATTTCCTACCAATAATTAATTTTTTTCAACGATAAATTAAAAAAAGCAGGTGATTCCAAACAACTTATGGGTTCTGCTATTATAGTTACTCGATAACATTAACCCTTCGAGTTCTTTTCATCTAACCTGATAGCTTAAAATTCTATTTCATCAGCTACACTCTTTGGAACAACTGCAAAATCCATAGTATACGCTAATGAAGTAGAATAATAAACGCGGATGAAGTGGAATAGTGGAAGGTGATAACGATTCTTTATAAGTATTCTACACGCTGATGTCCCTTAATAGATATATCTCACGACCTAGCAGGTTATAACTCACATTAAATATTTCATACCATAAGCCTTAAGGAAACCGATTGTTTAAACAGTCTTGTATTTTGAATGAAGACATGTGACATTTATCCGAAGTTACACTTACCTTGAGAAATCATAGTCATGTGGCCCTTTGTCTAATGGCTCTAGTATTGGACGTGTTGACGATAAAGATGGCTCAATCAATCACTGAACTAAAATTAGCTTCAGGTCGCCACGATGTTTATGATACCCTATCACTGTCTATATTTCTGAATTTGTGCATTTTCTATCAAATCAGAATATATCAAACTAAAATATTATTAGAAAGTATAGTATTATCGGTTTGGATTAAACTAAATAGGTTTTCGATTTACAAAACTCCTGTAATATATAATGTATTTTAGATGACAGAATATATTTAGATGAAGATACATAATGAATAGGTAGTATAAACTTAACAGTTTGATAATTTTGTTATTCTAATGAAGGGAAATGAAAATTATATATATATCTAAATACATGCAAGTATATACAGGATTTTAAATTTCTTTTACAAACTAAAGTGATCTTATAGTAATCATCCAGACGACCAGTAATTATAGAGGAACATAGGAACAACTCGCATTCCGCTTTGAGAATTCCAACCTGAAATTACAATAATGTTGATAAAGGGAATAAATATCAAAAGTTGCACAGATTTTTTTTTGAGTGAAAACTTATTGGAAGTGCTTAAAATGCCGTCCACTTGCGAATTTACCTAGTTAACAACGGTGAAGAAATGGCAGGAAATATCTCTCGAAAATTCTTAGCGTCGAATTTATTTTGCCAAAGCAGCAATCACCACAAAATCTTCAGACGAGTTCTCGCGAGTCTTCTGCACTAAAGATTACGTGTGCCTCTTGAAGAAAAATGCGTTGAGGTCTAGTGGACGAAGATGTGAAGCCACAGGTCCTACCACGTCCGATCTATTATGCGGAATATATGGCATTCAAGAAGTTACAGTCCATGATTGAAAAATGTGATGAGACTTCATCGTGTATGAACCACTTTTTTCTCTAGATGGGATGTGGTACAACCTGTAATAAACTGATTAACTTGTTCCAAGAAAATGCAATATATTGGACCGTTCAAACGATCTGATATGGTATAAGAGTACTAAGTAGGACAAACAAAATTATTATTGAACATCGAGGTTTTTAGATAAGAATCAAATCAATTACCTCATGGACCGCATGCAGGCGGCAGCAGAGAGTGCGCGTAATCCGCCTCAATCATTAAGACCCTATGTTCTTGGTTGATGGTCTCTATTTTCCGCTTTTCTACCTCTCAGAGTAGAATATATCTATCTATCTATCCATGTATATATATATTGAGAAAGCGCAAGTAGCTAAATTATTACCTCAAAGAGGATTTTCTTGTATTAATTCAGAATCATAAATCTCAAAATACCATACATGCCTAGCCTTTCCAAAGTCGTAGGAATCTATAAAATTGGTTGGTATAATAGAAAAATAATGGTTATATTTTGGTGATGATGATGTCGTGTCCATGGAGTACGTGAAAAATCCTAGATATGCCCGAAGCTGTTCAATGCAGCCTTGACGATCTCTATAGCTTTAACTGTAAAAAGAAGATCCACTTGGTCTTCCATGCTGATGTTAAAAAGCTGGGCCAACATTGCTGGGCAGATGAAAATGTGTTGTGGTGACAGTTGGGTGTTATTTGGGCAGTCAAGAGAAAACCTGGTGTAACTCCTTTGCCCACTGATAGAAATTCTCATCTCTTTCAAGTGCTTTGTTCTGAGTCTGGCTGTTACACTTGAAATGGTTCTGCCGCTGTTTAATTCTGGGAAGTACAACTTCTTAACTTGCTGGCAAATTGATTTTCGACTGGCGATTGCATTGACGTCATTAAGGGTCAAGCATTTGGAGGAGAATTACAGGTCTCTTTAGCGATCTCATCAAATGGTTATGTATAAAAAAAAGTTTAAAAATATTCATATTTAAAACTTTTTTGTTGCAAAATATTTCTCTTTTTTACTTGCTTAGTATGAATTATTTAAGAAACACTCACAAAAGAAAAAATAATATTTTAAAACAATTTTTAATTTTATTTTATTAATAAAAAGTCAGGCATAATAATCTTCCTTCTTTGCAGTTTTAAAACTACAATTTAAAGCCACATTTTTCTGCATTTTCGATGTAAGAAAGCATAGGACCTTAGGAGTTTTTCTTATAAAAGTATCTCAGTTTTCTAAGCCATTCATCTGCTTGTTTCTCAGACTGTCTCGGCATAAGGTCATTTTCTTGTTCGATGTCTAAGAGTTTTTTTTATTCTTATTCATCATAATCACCATCATTTATTCAACGGATCTTACAAAGCAATTATATCTGAGCCCACATCTAAAAAAATCCTCAAATGAAATTTCGGACGGCACTCTTCCTTGTCGATGTTTTTCTACAGACGTAAAATTCCCAAGAATTTTGAGCTACTGGAATTTACTCAGGAATATTGTAAATAATCTGGAAATTTTAGGGAATATTGAAAATTTTGAGGGAATAAACTCAATCAATAATCTTTCGTTTACTGGATTGTCTTGTCTTTAATATGAAGAAAAGTGAAATAACATCAGTAAATTTTTCAAAAAAATATCTGTTCCGTCTTCTAATACGAAAACTAATTAGTTTTGTATTAAGAAAAACAAAAGTACTTGTTAAAATAATAAAAATAAGGAATGAATATTGGATATATTTATACGAGATATAGTTCTCAAAACTGTCAGAATAAGTATTGACATTTCCATGTTCTTGTCGTTATAAATTCATAAATTCGTACTGAGAAAGAATATATATATACATACTCAACATTAATTTGTGAAGTTATTCTAAATTGGCCATCAAAGAAAATTGTTTTCCTTTCCTGGAGAATTTTCCACTTCCGTAATTAGTAGTATAGAAATAATAAAAATAAGTGGATTTTTATCTTAAAAAATATATGTGATAAAAAAATTTCAAAATTTCAAAATTCTCAAAGACTTTTAAAATTTCCGGGAATTTTTAAAATTTTCAAAGGAATTAACCGGGTTTATACTCGAAAATAAATCTCTCCTTTAGAACACTATTCTCGTGAGGGAATAACATATCTCACATGTCAAAGTAGTTAATATGACATATAAGCTTTGTTCTTTTAGGATAATCTCCACCGATTATAATTTTTGTCGTAACTTAGATCTTTCACGAAGAATTATGCATCAATGCATTTTAATATATCTCACTTTTATTGGGATATAATTGCATGAAACAATACTGAGAAACATAAATATTCTAACACTCGAGAGAAAAAGTTTACTCTATCAAAACACAAAGCAAAACTGAAGAGGGGGGAGGGAAGAGGAACATTCACGGTTTCTTTGTTTCGCCTAGGGATTTCCTTAGTGATACATATGAAAAATTATCGCTTAGAGAAAAGTGTGAAAAAGTAAAGAACAATAAAACCAATACACAATAACATGAATACCAAAATTTATCTTCATTATATAAAAAGTAAACTTTTATCTCTTTGAATACGGAATCAGAATAAATTTGATGCATTTTTATTGTTAAAGACAGGAATTTTATTGATTCTTCATTGGTTGAAAAAGGTTTTTTAGTTACGTTCAATTTGCAATACACGTGCGATAAATCTTCATTTAATAAAAATACTTGACTTTTGTTCGATGGTACACCTGAATATATCAGATTTATGAGACAGTTTAAAGAATAAATAAGGTATATTTTTTGGTTTAGGTCAAAGTTGCGCAAAAAAAAAAAAAAAATAAATAAATAAATAAATAAATAAATAAACATTTTTATATATAAATATCATTCTGTGATTTATATCAACAATATTTGTTTCCTGAAATACTATTTTGATATAATTATTTGATAACTATATATATATATGTTGTTCTCGTGTGCGAGCTAGGCTTGCAAATTGGTGTGCGCTGCTCCAACTGGACCGTATTTGATGTGGAGTTCGACTTCTTCAGTACACACACATGCCATAGACCCGTTTATAGGGTAGGCAACCATTCACACCTCATTCACACAAGGAAAGGACAAGGACAGGATAGAGAGAGTACATCCATGCCTGAACCGGGATTCGAACCCAGGACCGTCCTATCCGTAGTCAGGCACGCTGACCACTAGACAAGTTGGCCGGCACATATATGTATATATATATTTACACACACACACACACACACACACACACACACACACACACACACACACACACACACACACACACACACACACACACACACACACACACACACACACACACACACACACACACACACACACACACACACACACACACACACACACACACACACACACACATTATATGAACTTTCCAAAGTCAAAATAAATTAAGTAATTAAACTCTATCAATACAATAAAAGCGCACTTTAGTTCAAAATGTATTTTTTCTCCATATCCTAAAAGCAATAAAAAATTTATTTCACTATCTTTCTATATCCTCTAATAATAAAGAAAATTTACTTCGTTAGGACTCTTTAAATCATCAAATTTAATACATACTAGAAAATTCGATGTATCGATTTTTAGCCTTGATAATAAGCTCTCTAGGGGGAAACATTTTCACATCATTTTGTATAAATGCGCCATTTTTTTTTTAAACTTTTGCAAAGAAAATGTTCTTTTTCTATGAAGATAATACCTAAAAGTTGGCTTCATAATTTTCTTTTCGCCAAGGAATTTACTAGTTTATTAATCCATTTCAATTTTTATTTTTGATGTTTGATGCTTAACCTTTTAAATTTTTATTTAATAAAAATTTATGATAACTTTTATAAATAATATAATAATAAATTTTATAAAAATTTTTTTTATTAAAATAGTAAATTTTATTTATAAAAATGATAAAATTTATGTACTTACAGTCTATTTCCTTAGTGTAAACAGGATAATACACTTTAAATAAAATATGTAAAAGATTGAAATTGAAGGAGTTTTTAAAATTTTAGCATAAAGAAATCTCTCGTTATGAGTAAAAAGTATTTAAATAATCTGAAATAATTAATGAATGGTTTTCCTATCGTTTTTAAGGGTTGTTTAAAATAAAATAAAGTGATTAGTTCTAAAGAAATTTGCGCAAGAAATGTATGTTTCTTACAAATTTGCAGGTAATGTTTTACTTTATTTTACAAATGCCGAAAATTAACGCTTAAGCCATTAGTTCACGAGTTTTCCAATACATCTTGGCAATGTCGTCATACTGAGAAATTACGGTACAATTATTGAAAGGTTCAAACATCATTGGTTGATTAGAGTCACACAAAACAGTTTGAAGAATCCACCATTCTCCTTCTTTGCAAATTTGCTCCTGTAAGCAATCATGTTCAGTCAGTCATCTGCATAGAGCCCCCCTCAGTTTTTCTTGGAAAAGAAGGAACAGTTCTTTCCTTTCCCGGAATCTTCCATCTCTTATCCCTTGCACGTTGAATCATACCCTGTTTAAGAGTTTTCGAACAGCAAGGTTAATAAAAATTTAGTCGCATGAAAAGAAAACGGGGTTGATTAATAATTTATTCATCAAAGCTCCCTTCTTAGTCAGTTAACCTGCTTTTTTATCACCAATAATTCCACAATGGATGTGAACCTATTGGAATGAAATTTTGCAAAATGCTTTGTGTTATTGTTTTATTACTTTGTATTACTTTATATTGTTACAAATTCATAAATAATTATTGTATTTGTCTTAAAATACCTCAGACAGATCGGAAATACCCATATTTTGCGGCAAAAATTGCGATATTTAGACGTGTTATACGTTAAAAGCGGGTTTTCTAATGATTTGGTGACTTGACGATGTTTGGCAAGAAAACTTGGCGAGAGTTGGCGAGATTCTTGGTGACATGGCGATAAATAGATACTTCTGGAAACATCCATCAACTAAGCTCTAGGAATAATATTTCGCGAGATAGCCTAGAGGCTTCCAGAATCTTGGCGTAAGTGGTAGATTTCTCCGCCAAGTCAGGTATAAATATCGCAGCCCGACATAGAAGTCAAGCAGTTTTGCGATGACAGTCAGTGAATGAAAACGATTAGTCGTGACTGCTAGTCTAAAGAAGCTGTTCTCTGTCTGAGGTATTTGAGACTTGTGATTGGAAGCTGTTACTTATTGCATCTGACGAATTGTAGCTGTATAATTGTGATTGTTACAGTTGGTATACCTAACGGAACTTTTACGAATAAAAGTCTTGCGTTCATTGAGTAGCTGTTTTATTCAACTCTCAATCGGCACGAACCCCGAACCTCGGTACAACTGGTGTCAGAATCAGGATTGAAGAGTTGATGCAGCGTGTCACAAGAAAAATGGATATGGATTTAATGAAAAATCTTCTTGAAATATTAGCGGAGCAGATGGCTGAGATGAAAGCTAGACAGAAGGAGATGAAAGCGGGACAAGAAGAGATGAAAGCGGGACAAGAAGAGATGAAAGCTGGACAAAAGAAGAGATGAAAGCTGGACAAGAAGTGATGAAAGCTGGACAAGAAGAGATGAAAGCTGGACAAGAAGAGATGAAAGCTGGACAAGAAGAGATGAAAGCTGGACAAGAAGAGATGAAAACTGGACAAGAAGAGATGAAAGCTAGACAAGGACAGATTAAAACCGAGATGATGAAAGAGATGAAATCTGGACAGGAGGAACTTAAAAAGGAACTTAAGAAGGACATTGTAAATGTTAACAAGAATTCTCCAACATTATTCTAGAGAAGATGAATGCAAAGGAAGACAAGGTAACTTCAGTTGAAACTAAAGTTTTGGTGATAGAAGAAAACGTTAAAGAGCATTAGACAAAATGAATAAAGAGATTGTATGCTTGAAGAAGCAAATGTCAATCAGGCATGAGGAGCCCAGCGTGGCATTTATGCCTTCCCTAACCACGATTAAACTCTCAACATTCGATGGAAAATCATCCTGGCAAGTATACAAGACCCAGTTTATGATGGTAGCGGAAGCTAATGGATGGAATCCCCGAGCCCAAGCTTTTCTTCTAACGACTTCTTTAAGAGGAGACGCGGCCGACATCCTCGAGACGCTTCCGGAAGAGCAGAGGCACGATTTCCAAGCCCTATCGAGTGCGCTTGAGCTGCGGTTTCGAGAAAAGTGCACTAAAGAATATAAGAATATAGCAGACTACAGTTAAAGTCCCGCTATCAAAAAACGGGTGAAAGTCTGCAAGAATTGGCTGCTGATATTCAGCGACTTTCCTGTCTAGCATTTTCGGACTGCCCAGCTGAGACACGTCAAGATCTAGCTCTCCATTACTTCATCGATAGTGTGCGGGATCCGGAGATACAGAAAACACTTAGACTCGCCGATGTCAAAGATATCGGATCTGCCTTAGTCTACGCACATAAGATAGAGGCTGCCCAGCAGGCCGAGCTTAAAGACTGGCACTCAATTAGAGCCATCTGTGTTACTGATACGGACTATGATCTAAGAAAGCAAATTGAAGATCTGCAGCGAAAACTCCGTAGCTTAGAATTGAGTAAAGGCGGCAGAAACACGAAAATTCAATTTTGGACTTGCGGTGCAGTCGGACACGTTCGAAGTGACTGCCCAAAACCAAAAGATTATGGAAATGATCTTCCACCACAGCAGGGAAGGATTCAACGAATCCAGGAGTTTGACTCTGAAATACGTCATCGCAAAGGAATTCTTCATGGAAATGTTGATGTTTTATCAAGGAAACCGTGTAATGGAAGCTGCCGATATTGTTCTTGAGTAGAGAAGAACTATCAATTAGTAAATCTTTCGGTACGCCAAGTTATTGTTTCACCACCATCGAAACCAGACCCATGAAGTAATGAAGGACTTACAGAAGCCCAAAAAGAAGACCCGATATAAATCCAATTTCTGAATTAAAAGAATCTTCCAGTATGAGACCAAGTTGGTAGGACATCTCCACCTACAGTCCTGCTACTAAACAATATTGGGCTCTTTGGGACTCACTTCATATTAGAAATGGCGTGTTATACAGGAAATGGGAGTCCGATGATGGACGTAATTTCAAATGGCAGCTTGTTCTTCCAAAATCAAGAATTTCAGATGTTTTGAAAGAATTGCATAGTAGCTCAACTGGAGGCCACTTCGGAGTAATGAAGACTCTACAGAAAGTTCGAGAACGCTTCTATTGAAGCAAAACTAGACAAGATGTTGAGAAATGGTGCCAATCTTGTGATGACTGTGTGGCATGTAAGGGACCAAAGAAACGTAGCCGAGGAAGGTTGCAACGGTACAACGTAGGAGTACCTTTTGAGCGGATAGCATTGGGCATTTTGGGTCCTTTACCACGATCTTCAAATGGCAACAAATACATCCTAGTTGTCATGGACTACTTAACTAAGTGGCCTGAAGCGTTTTCAATCCCTCATCAAGAAGCGACTACAGTAGCCGAGGTTCTAGTGCAGCAATGGTTTTCCAGATTTGGGGCACCCTTACAAATTCATTAAGATCAAGGTACAAATTTCACCTCTGCTGTGTTTAAAGAAATGTGTCAAATTCTCGGAATAGACAAGACGCAGACCACGCCATTACACCCGCAATCGGAAGGTATGGTAGAGAGATTTAACCGAACCATCTTGAATAATCTCTCACTTATGGTTTCCAGAAATCAACAAGATTGGATTCGAAGCTACCGCTGTTCCTGCTTGCATATCGTGTTGTTGTCTATGAGCCTACCGGATATACTCCATCACAAATGCTCTTTGGTCGCGAATTTCGTCTCCCTTGTGATCTTCAGTTTGGTCGTCCACCGGATACATCTTCATCGCCAAAGAAATACCTTCGAGACCTTCAAGCTCGCCTTGAAGATGTCCATAACTTTGCTCGAGACCGAATCAACCAGACGACCGAAAGAATGAAGACAAGGTATGACACAAGAGCGACAGGACATGAATTTCATGAAGGTGATAAAGTTTGGTTGTGGAACCCGATTCGACGTAAAGGACTTTCTCCAAAGTTGCAAGCCAACTGGGAAGGTCCCTACACAGTCTTAAAAAGACTGAACGACGTCGTGATTCGTATAAGGAAATCATCTTCTTCAAAACCAAAGGTAGTACATTATGATAGATTAGCTCCTTATCGTAATGTAAAGTAAAAATTAGTTTGCCATAGTCTCTTTGTAAATATTATAGATAATTTTAATATTTTCTGTTTTTTGCATTTGTATTTTTAGTTGTTTGTGTATGTAATGTGTTCTGTATCCTCTTAAAATGTAAATTCATTTATATTGAATTTGGCCTCCTATCAAGGGATTGTACTGCCCTGGACGTGTAGTGCTTGAGAGGGGGCAATGTTACAAATTTATAAATAATTATTGTATTTGTCTTAAAATATCTCAGACAGATCAGAAGTGTCCCCATTTTGCGTAAAAATTGCGGTATTTAGACGTGTTATACGTTAAAAGCGGGTTTTCTAATGATTTGGTGACTTAGTGATGTTTTGGCGAGAAAACTTGGTGACTTGGCGACAGTTGGCGAGATTCTTGGCGATAAATAGATATTTCTGGAAACATCCATCACCTAAGCTCTAGGACCAATATTTAGCCAGATAGCCTAGAAGCTTCCAGAACCTTGGCGAAATTAGTAGATTTCCCCGCCAAGACAGGTATAAATACCGCAGCCCGACATAGTTAGTTTTGTGAAGACAATCAGTGAGTGAAGACGAATAGTCGTGACTGCTAGTCTAGAGAAGCTGTTCTCTGCCTGAGGTATTTGAGACCTGTGGTTGGAAGCTGTTACTTATTGTATTCGACGAATTGTAGCTGTATAATTGTGATTGTTATAGCTGGTATATGTAGTGGAATTTTTACGAATAAAAGTCTTGTGTTCATTGAGTGGCTGTTTTATTCAACTCTCAAGCGATACGAACCCGGAAGCTCTGTACAATATTTAAAACATTTCAAATTCATTGTTATTATCTCAGTAATAATTTCATCATTCAGAAATGCATATGAAAAGGTGGAGATGCCTCTGGTGCGTTTTATGCGCTAGAAATTGAGCAATTACTGATAAGCAATATATTGTAGGCTTATTGTATTTAATGTAGCACAATAAGCTTACACTATAATTTTATGTCTTACAACTTATGAGCTATTATTTCGATTGTTTTTAAAAATTTGAGAAAAGTCGAGAGAGAAAAAAGAAAAAAAAAACTAATAAAATATATGTATTTCCCATTTTAGAGAGTTATTAAAAATGCATAAATAATCAATTCTGTTTTCAAAAATATTGATTTCACAGATATGAAATGATTTTCTTTCAAATTTTACTGGATATAATGGATGAAACGAAACCGGAAGATAATTTTACAGATGGAAAAGATGACTACACTGCAAATTATAAACATGACGAAACTGGACAATCACATTTTAAAGGAGATTTCTCTAAGTATGAGTTCAACAATATTTATAATACTGATAAAAATGTAGATGATGATACGATTACCGAATCTGCAGCCTAGCATCTTAAATATAGCCAAATGTATGCTTATGCAGAACAATTAGCGAGACAATGATGTTAAGCATAATTGTTTTTACATCTCTATAATTTTTTACAGTAAAGTAGATCTGATGGAATCAAATTTTTGTTACACAGCCCTATTTCAAAAGCAGCTGAAGAAATTATCACTCAATAAAATAGTAAATGTGATGGTACTGCACCCACATCTTAAACTTTTAAGTTTGGTATTTTTTTCAATCTTTTTATTAGTATAAAAACCTTCGTTAGCAAAATGTTATGAGTTTTCTTTATAGCGACGAGGAAATAATTATGCAGAACATACATTTTTTTCTAAGCGAACAGTCTTTCTGAATCACCAATAAACTGCACAAATTTCAGCTTTAAGCTTCTAAACAGGTTAAAAAATAATCATACAGTTTCTATAATAAATAAACTAAACAGAAACTTTCAGGCTCAAGCGTCTAACTAATTAATTTACTTTTACCTTAACTTAGAGCTTGCCTGAACCTAATATTCATCCATCTTCAATAACTCTTGGAGCATTCCTCTCAGGAGGTTTCTATGACATTCATGTAGTGAATTTATATTATCTCTCGACAATAGTTGTCGAGAAATAACTTCGAGAATGTTTACTTTTGGCACCAAAATTATCGCCAAATCACCAAAAGGTTTCACAGACTTATTTTCCAGCTCTGAAAATTCGGTGTTTTCTCGGAATCAGCGTCTTTTAGACAATAGTTTGACGAATAAAACAATAACAACTCACTAAAATAAGTAATTAAACAAAAACATAGAACATTCCCACAAATATTTACAGTAGTTACATTTTACGTAACAATAACAATCAGACTGTAGCTCAAAAATTTGAAAGCCACAGCTTTTTTGTGCATAAGCAATGTATCCAGATATTCTAGGGTGTTTTCTTACTTGTTTTCACAATTACATACATACTCTGGAGTCATTCAGCAATTAGTTGAGCATCATTTATCCACATACCTATGCAAGTTTTCCTCTCGGTGTTTTTTACATTTATAAAATTATTTAGTTTTTAAATGATAAGAGATTTATTGCTTTATATTTTATTACCTTGTTTTAAGTAAATTTTGTTTTATGTAATCTATCATCACAAAATCAGACACATGTTTTCTTATATACATATTTATAAATGTCAATAGTTTAATCAAACTGAATTGAAGACAATTTTCCTTACAGTTTTTCATTTAGTTTTTGTAGAATATGATATTTATGTTTGCTGCATCAATGACAAAAAAAATGTATGCTATTTCATTTAAGAAAATGTTATTTCAAAGCAATTATTCATGGATATAGGAAGATACGAGAAAGGAATGGTGAATTTTTCATGAGCCTTTCTACTTAATTTTTAGTATGGACACGTGTAGAAATGAATTCTTTAACAATTATGGTATCAAGTGAAAGTTTAAAAAATAATTTACACCACAAATATATAATAATAATAAACAATATAAAAATAGCATTTTGGCTCTATGACTAACATTGGTTTCTTTTAATATATTTTTAAATAACGATTGTTACAGAGAATTTAATATATTTTTCTTATATTTCATAGAAATAATAACACATGAAATTTACAAATCTGGCAGCCTGAGAAAATTTTGCTTTTTATATATAGACTTATCCGTTGATGAATTTATCGCCCAGTACATCCTTTTCTTCTTGGCCGGCTATGACACAATTTCAACTATGGTGATTGGAGTTACTTATCTTCTGGCTGTTCACCAGAGAGAACAAAAGAAAACTTTCCAAGAAATTAAACAAGCTTTTGAGAAAAGCGAGGGGAGATTTTATTACCATTTGATTAAAATGCAAAATATATCAAGTAATCAGAGATTACTATTGCCTTGAAGTAAAGTGAAATGTCACCATTATGTCACCAAAATTCTGAAAAGATAGTTGGAAAATATCTCTTCAGAATTTTTTGTTTCTAAGACTAGCCAGATCTGTCGTTTTCATTAATGACAAATTGTGCATATAAAAGAGGTTGTGGTCGCAGTACCTTTCAAGTGAACTGACACCCTTGGGAAATGCGAAGAAAGTCTGTATGACTTCTTGTTTCTTTTGTTTCAAATTATCAAGTCGCACATTCCGGAGTGAAACTAGCCATCAAATTTATGAAGATCTGTATCATTTAATGAACTAGAGCTATAGAAAAGTTTCGGCCATAAGGATTATCGTCTGGCAGATCTGCTGAGACCTGAACTGACTTAGTGTGATCGGTTACAACTACATAATATTGTTAGATGTATGAATAGAATTTATGCCTTAAAGGAAGTTTAAGACATTTCAGTTCATTTCTAATCCAAATTGAGTTTCATTAATGGTCAAATCTGGCGAATGTCTTAACAATATATTTGTTACATGAGTACAAACAGCTTAGTGAGTAAGCGCCACACTTATGTTTCGACATATATCAGAAAAACTTCTAATGTATGTCGGAAAATAAGCGTAGGAATGCAGAGAGTGCAGTTATTGGTTGTATTATGTGAAGAAGTTATTAAATTTCACGTCATATATGCAACAGATTTGAATAAGTTCTTTTGAATCACTCTGAGTATACTGTCCAAATATTTCATACCATCAATCAGATCTTTTCTAAGACTGATACTCTCCTTGAACTTTTAGATTAATTATCTCCGAAGAAAAATTATGAAACAATGAAAAAATGTTGATCACATAGAATTATACTTTTCAAAGATAATATTGTTCTTCGATAATACCTTATTAGAGTATTTCATGTTCTGCTTATGAAACACAAAACTCACTCATATAAGCTGTTACAGAACTTGAATATTCTAAGCATATTCTTAATATTTAAGACTATTCATCAATTTCATTCTATTGAATTGTTTTCTGATAGGCCTTCGATCTAAAATATATGAATGACGCAAAATGTTTCGCAGAAATTTTTTTAAAATTGTAAACTATCGAATTCTGCAATTAATACACTTTATTTTGGCATAATCTGAACAGAAGAATGATAATTTCCAATTTATTTCTAATCAATGCATTTAAGCCACAAGGATGTCTAATAAACTTAATGTGGTGTTCGTGTCTGGGAGGCTGAAAATTCCATAATTGAGCTGATCAAATATTTCTGGGTACACTCATGGTGAAAGGGGTACATAAAATTGATTGCAATAATTATGCACTCCAAGTCATTTATCTCTGGAAATGGATGACCAAGTCTGTTTGTCTGCTTGGCTTCAGCTTTTACATTTAGAGCGTTAAAAACGAATCTACTGGGTGCCTATTTTGCAAGTTCCCATTAAATTTGCCTCTTGCAGTGCTTAAAGTTTTAAAAACCAAAAGTGATCTTATGGTAGAAAAAATTTGGTTACATAAAAGTCTGGAAAGAGGAAGATCATCGAAGACTCATCAATAACGTTACGCGGAATAAAAAAAACAAAACAATGTTACTTCAAATTATTACCGATTAAAATTTTGGTACATCAACGATTTTCAAGTCAAGAACTACTCTGAAATCTTTTTCCGATACTCATAATTTCTGAGCTGTGCATTTGACGACTTTTCAATGATTTGGTCTCGACAGCTCATTTAGAAACTATCATGATAACATTAAAGACTAACAAAAATCTGGCACAGTCTTACACGTTTCTTTTTCAAACGAAATGAGGTACTGATATCAGATTACGAAATATTTTTTACTAAAAATAATACTAATAATATCAACTACACATGAAAATTTGGAATTTTTTAAAAAATTTATGCAGTTTGTTTAACACATTGAGAATAATTACCTCATTTAGGTTTAAGGATCCTCGTATATATAGAGACAACACTTATAAGTATATAAGCACCCTTTATTATTCATGTTAGTGTAACATCATATTTTAGAACAGTTGAACAATTCCACTAAGAAAAAATGCGCAGAATTATACATAATAACGGTTTTAACAAATGGCACAATAGACACATTTGTAAGATTGATGTTGTAAATTGGTTGGCGAAATTTAATGTGAAAATTTTACTAAGACTGTTTGAAATGTTCGACAGTTTGTTTCAAAAGACATATTTCAATTACCTTACGCAAAATCATAATTGTGAACAACATAGAGTTAAACATTTTTCAAAAGGATTTATTCATTCACTGATAAAGTGCAGGTGACGTAGTCTTAGTTTTTTTAGTATTTCAAATTTAAAAAATCCTTACAAACAAGGAAAAAAAAAAGAAAATTTAAGTGACTACTTTGTATTCTTAAGCATCAGAAAGTCAAATACATAGCATAAATCTGCAAAATGTAGAGATATGCAACTGATAAATAATGGGCATGAAGTAAAGAAGCAAATCTCTAGCAAAGTTTTTAGATTGATTATTGTTGCTATCATGGCAAGTTTTAATGATTTAAAGAACCTTATTGTGGTGTTGTCAGCGCAAGAGAGAAGGGACACGCATCAGTTATAGCGACAATATTTAAATTTTCTCGCATAAGCATTTTTTTCAAGTGTAATATGAATATCAACATTCTGTGAAAATTTTAAATATTAGACATCAGTGTTGCCGCAAAAATAATTTCAAAAAAATGATGGTTTGATGAGAATTCTAACAATTTTTAAAACTATTCTGAGTTTTAGTACTCACAATTCAACAAGCATCAGCTCTGACAAATTAACAGAATATCGTTGGTATTGGCCCCAAAGATCTTTATGTTTACCATTGTTAACCACACTGAAGAAAGCTTTACATATCGCCTTGATTTTTTTAACAGCGTCACTGGAGTTTAAGTTACTCTAAAAACGTTTCTAGGTTTCATGAATTTGGTCTTCAGTTATATAGGATGAATGAGTGTACAAATGTATGAAGAAAACCGCAGAAGTTTATGTACGCTGTATGTTAACAGGAATTGTTCATACTGGTGCACATCTTCTATGATAGTTTGAGGTGTATGTAACAGTTGGAATGCGGGACCCTAAACATGTCAAGAGGGGAATTTGACAAATGATAATTATTTAAGTATCCTCCCCATTCTTGACCACTGTGAATTCCTATGAACACCGACAATTCCAGCCAAAAAAGTGGGGCAGTCCACGCGTTAAGAATTGCTTACGAGAAACTCTAGAATCGCTCTTTTGATAGCCAATGTGTGACATTAGGTTAGAATACCTATTTTTATGCCACTTAAGTAATATATTCAGTAGAAATAAAAAAAATCAAAATTATTAAGTGTAAGTATTAAGTATATTTTTATAATTTTCACGCATTTAAATTATCATTTGTTGAATAATAATAATAAGTTAAAATTTTAGCGGTATAAAACCGGCTAGACTATTCAATATACTTTTTTTTTTTTTTTAATCTTAAGTAAACTTACAAGCTTATTTTCTTTAGCGATATACATATCTTCATATTTTTGTAAAATGATATGAAATGAAAAACCTCAGATATGTTTTTATTCTATTCTTAATCTTTCACTCCAGGGTGTCTTGACTTACGAATGAATACAAGAGATGAAATATCTGGATAATGTCATTTCCGAGTCCCTTTGCTTGTATTCTCCAACAATCAGGTGAGTTATTTACAAGAAAATAACCAATAATCTACATTTTATTTCTTAACGTTATTTGTAAAGTATAACATAATTAGTATTCTCTATTTCAATATAATATTTAATATACGATATTAAATAAAAAATTCTATACTTCATTTCTTTCTTACCCCATTCTTTGTAAATGATTCGTTTGATTGACACAATGCTTGGTGCTAAATTAAGTACTTGCATATCAGACTTTTTTATTTTGTTCCGTACTTTAGATTATATGCTTTACTTTAAAAATGCTGGAAGTGGATCCTCTGGTGATGCCATCTATCGGAGCAATCTTTGAGCAAAGTCGTACTTATAACTTCATGTTGCTGTGGTTAAATAAAAGATGTACCATTTTGACTTCATTTCGCATACCCTTCTTCTAGTGAGCTCGGCTTGTCCAAGAGTCATAAGTAACAACAACACATTTATTTAGCATTTTAAAATAGGAGTGATAATTTCATGGTCCAGGTGTGGAAGCTTAAAATATATTTATTCACTTTAAAAATATCTCTGCGATAACTCATTAAAAACTAATGTTGTTTTTAAGTGAAATAACTGATCGAATTGAAAGTGCTTGGAAAATTGTAGTTTTGAAAAATTTTATTTTACAATAATCAGTGATCTAGTTTTTCATCAGTGATCATCAATTACTGCAATCAGTGATCTTATTTAATGATTCAGGTATTTATTTCTGATCGGGGCACTTTTAGAAATTCAAAACTGATTTCAAACTACTGATCGAATTCTTTTCTCTTGGCAAAAACTGATGTAAGAAAGATAAATCAAATTTAATAAAAGAGTAATAAAATCATATTTATGTAAGGACATTTTGTCGAGTGCCACGAAACGTGCTTGAGAACATAACAAGATAAAATAATCTGCAGATTTTTTAGCTAAAGATCGAAGATCATTTTCTGCACATAGGCAATCCAAAAATAGCTTTGTCTGCACAATCTAACTTTGAGCAATCATGTGTTTATATCTTAGAATATTTTGCATATATATTTAAGGATATTTTATATATTTGTCGAAAATTGTACTATGAGACTCTAGTTCTTATAGAGGCACTGATGGTAAATAGGTTTTAAACCACTCTGTCCAGATGGTACTCTCAGAAGTGATGCATCACCTTTTGTCATTGCATCACTGCAAATCATTGTCAGAGCTCCAGTGGCTCATTAGCTTCACGTTAAAATCAGCAAAGTGAAGCTTCATTTGCCACGAGCAGTGATTGGGAGGGTGACCACATTCTCTGCCCCACTGGATTGCTGGAGTTCCGTGGGTTGGAGGCGAGTCCACGTCAATATGTGAATGAGTCATGCTGCTGGTGTAGATCTGGAGAGGAGGGTGCTGCTCTGTATGACCTTGACACCTCACTGTGATTCAAAATGACAAGGAGCTTGATGATAGGAGAATATTCCAAGCCAATTAAACATACTTAAACAGGCCAAGGCTCACCTGTGCCGTTATGTATGTAAAGCAATGGTTACGAATTACAAATGAAATTGTCTTGTTTTGAAGTTATCTTGTTTAAGAGAGGTTTAACATCAAATTAAATAATCAGATGTAAATTGATTTAACTGAGAAAGCAAGCGTTTTAAGTTTCAATAATTTTGTTCCAAGCAGTTTTTCCGTGACAAAGATACAGCATTACACTTCGGATAAGCAATCTTCCTACAATACTGACTAGTGTTGCCATCTGATGGTAGCAAATTAAGTTATAATGGAAATAGTTATATTTACAATAGTCTTTATAGTCCCCATTAGATAATTAATTGTTTTTACGCCACGTACTGGACAGCCTAATGAAACAAGGCGGTAGCAAGGGGTTTTAAAATCCAAAATAAATTGCCTTCTGTGAGGCTTATTCATTAATAGTAAGTCTCGTTTATTATGATAAGATGGGAAACATGAAAAACTCTGATGCACCTAAACATCCCACAGAAGTGCGGTATCCATCAGTCATTGTTTATCAGTAAATCAAGCCCGAAACTTTGTTCTCTTACCATTAGGCTATGTTGATCACCGTCTCTTCGCTGTTGAACGAAAACTCTGTCCAAATGCAATAAGAAATGTAACGGATAATAAAAACATTATCTTCTTATAATGATCCAGTCTACGTTATCAATTAATGAATCGTACCTTTTTGTCAAATGTAATGGCATATAGAAATACTGTAAAATAAATATATTTTGGAATCAAGAATGGATGTTTTGGTTTTAGGTTGGACTTTTAAACTTCTGTGTAGTTCGATAGGCCAAACTTATGACAATTGGAATTAACCAGCAATAAATTTCAAAAATTTGTAACTGGATTTGGTGAAATAATTGAAGAACCATAAGATTTTACTTCTGGGAAAGATACAAATGGGAAATATAGATAGGAAAATCATCTGAAACTATTACTGAATCATCTCTTCATGAATTCTATGAAGATAATGGTACGACGAAGCTCTTTTCTCCTCAAACTTTCACATTTAAAAAAATATCTCTAAATACATGAATTCCTTTCTTATATCGCAAAGTTTTTGTTACTTTGGATCATCATAACTCTGCAAGTCACGTATAAATCGAAGGTTTGATTTATAATTTTGAAAACTTGTACTTGGTTTTGTATTTTCTCTCACGATGAAACTATCTGTTAAGCACCGATAATTTACTCTCCGTGGCAATATTCAGACTAGAAAGACGAGCTGATAAAGATCATGCGTTGGGGGACTCAGACATCGTGATTTCTAAAGGAATGGTCGTTACGATTCCCATTCATGCAATGCATAGAGACCCGGAATTTTTCCCAGAGCCAGATAGATTTAAGCCTAACAGGAAAATCATATTTGATTTTATTGTATATTAATTTGAATCGAGACAACAATTAATAAACAAGTGTCTCTAACTGATCCACTATTTTGAGGAACAAAAAAAATATGTTCCCAATATTTTTTATGTTTTATCATCTACTAGCATGCATACCTGTATCGACAGAACAGAATAAATAATTCAATCTATAGTTAGTAGATGAGCTTGAAAATAAACTTTATAAATCAAATATAATATACATGAGGGTTTTTAGTTATTACCAAAGGTCAGATTACTAATTACTATAGCAGATTACTGATAGGATCTTAAGTTCAATCATAAAAGAATTCTGCTAATTTTAAGCAACAAAAGTATAACAAACTAGTTTGTTCATTTATTGTTGCTTATAAAAATTACAAAACTAAATTTGTGGCGTGACAATCTATTTGTGGACCAAGGCCTATAGTGTCCATATACGTTTTTCTGACCGAGTGCCCTGGGGTGCGTTTAGATGGTCAGCCTAACGCGTAGCCCCTAATACTTACTTCCAAGAATAGTTTGTACTCAGTTTATCGACCTACTGAAGGGATGAAAGGCTGAGTCGATATCCCCAAGCCCTAACCTCGGACCATTGCCTTGAGAGCACTACCACTATAACAACAAACTTTAGCTGTTGCCAAAACATTTTTAAAAATTATAATCTAGTTAATTTTGTTTATTAAGCGTCTTCCTTTTTCCTGAGGGAAGCGAGTAAAATAACACGAAAAACACAAATTTATATTTATGAATAGTTTTTAACAAAGACAATTCAGTAGTTTTTTTTCACAAAATAAGATTTTAGTAATTGTTATACTCTACTAAAACTTATCTCGGAAAAAAATCAAATACCAAGATAATATTTGGATAAAAAAAAAAAAAAAAAAAAAACCCAAGATAATATTTGGAAAAGAAATTATTTATCAAATCAAATCCAGAATTATATATTAATTACAAACAATTCTTTACTTTGTTGCTCAGAAAATACTTTATCCTAATTTGCAGTTATATTCTTCAAAATCATATTAATGCTCAGAGATTTCTAAACATGCTCTTAAACATATACTTTTAGAAATATTTCAAGAATAATTGCATTTATGTATCAACGTTCATCATAGTATAAAGTTGCACACCATTAGACCAAGCACTGATTCGAAAGCTTAAATATGTGTGGTAAATCAAATATTAAAACAAAAAAATCAAACATAAAGATATCGAAGCAGTAAAACAAAAAAAAAAAAAAGATTTACTCTCTTAAGCCAAGACTTGAATTTATTATTTTAAAACTAGTGAGATAAAGCTTTTGTTCAATCCATTGTAAACTTATAAAATATTATTTAAAATAATACTTTGGCGAATAGTCTTGTAAAATTTATTTTCTTCTTTATTGAAGTACATTGTTTTTTACTAAGAATTTAAGAGCGTAATCTACTTTAACTGGTATATTACCGTTAGAATTAGCTCAAAGTTAATGAGAGACACCTTTTTTAATAAAAAGGCTTGCTTAGTTAAAGGAAATTGATGTCCTTTAAACTTTGTCGTCATAACTTTTTCCTAACAATAGCTAATTTAGGTACAAAAATTACGAATATCCTAATCAATTTTTCATAAAAATAATATTATTTTCGGTATTACTATGTTATTTAATAAAATTATGGCACATTTAATTAGAATATGCAACAAGACTGTGTTCGCTATCCAAAATGTTCGTTAACCGACCATCGATTTATCATAGATTTTTCTCAAATTGATTAATTCGTTCTGGAGACTCAAAAACTTAAATTAAAAAAAAGTTGTATAATTTCTGTACGCTAGAATTCATCATTCAAGACTGCATATGAGATGTTGAATGAATGAAGGGGGTGGGAATGCTCAAACGGAAATCAGTTTCGTAAAAGTGTACTTTGGCTATAAATATTTTTTTGGAAATTTTTTCCAGTATAGAATCTTAAAAGTTAATAGCCAAGCAAAGTAATTCAATAGAGATCAAAAACAATTTTTAGTCGGTTGAGTTTGGCAACCCTGCACAATTCGCTCCGAGAAGCGAGAAGTGTTCATTAGAATTCATTATAGTTCGTTATCCGAGCACAAAAATCATTCTTGAAAGAGTTCGTTATCCGATTTGATCGCAATCGGAACTGTTCGTTAACCGATCACCCACTGCGTAATAAAGTAAGATAAAAATTGAACATCATCATAAGACACATTGTCAACAACAGTTGGTATCATTGTTGCTTATGTGTCGATATTGCCATCTGGTGGGTAAGCAAAACGAAACGAGTTATTCTAAATAGAATGACTTTTCTATCATGCGCTATAAAAAAGAGCTAATTTTTTTCGAAAATTTGCTAGCATATCAGACACATTTTTAAAAATATATTTCAATGATGAGACATTTTACTGATTGTTGTAATGAATTTACAGTATTTTAATGATAATTAATGCATTAAGTAATATTTTCTGCAGACACCTAATCTATGTGGGAAATAAAATCATTTAATCTTCTTTGTCAAAACCCAGATTCTCATCTCCAGAGCAAAAGGAAAAGTTTCTTAGAACCATATCTGAATTAGCGTGTGAATCCTCATGCAACCAATTGTTCTCTGTACCATCCAGTGATTTACTAGCTCCACACTTTTGGAGTGACCGGACCCCTGTTTGTTACATAAATATATATATATAATGCCGGGCTACACTTAGGATGTACCTATTGAGCGCTACAATGTGACGGCATCTTATACAATTGAGCACCCTGAGGGTGTGCGATCTTCACCCCGAAAGTGAAAGGATAAAGAAACACACCCACAGAGAAAGAAAGGAACATCCATGCCCAAACTAGGATTCTAATCCGGGACCTACTGCCTCGAAGTTAGGGACACTAAACACTCCGACATCGGTCAACTTTACAAAGAAATATAATGTGTCTTTTACACCAGTAAATATAGTAATAAAATGCAATAACGTTGAACGCACACAATTTGAACTAACAATTTAAATTTTCACCAATCATGCCTTTAAAATACAGTGGGTCGTATAATGTTAAAATACAGGTTAACGAACAGTTCAGACTGTGAACAAATCGGACAACGAACACATATTCGGTTAACGAACTAAAACGAACACTTCTCAGCTCTAGGAGCGTAAGATGCAAAGTTGCCACACCCAAAGGACCAAATATCGTTTTTTATCTCTCTTGAATTATGTTGCTTGCTTATTAAACTTTAAAATTCTATACTGGGTGAAAATTTTTTTACAATAGAATACTTAGAGTGGCGAGCATCTGTTTCGGTTTTGATTTCATTCAAAACCGAAACTGAATTCATTTTGAGCATCCCCATCTTTCATTTGTTGCAGAAGAGGGAGGATGTCACAACAACAGTCTTAGAATGGCACCCAAACGAAGCTGATATCAGTAAAGTTAGGGATCTCTACAACAAAAATGCTATTAATCACTTCCGGAGAGTCTTAAAAAAGAGAGAAAAGTAATAGATATTGGACATGTTCTTTAATGCCCCATAAACAAAAAATGAAAAGAATTAATTAATAGGCATGAATATACGTATGTATTATTTTTTAATGAACTTACTAAGAAATTATACATTCTTTTTTAATTTCATTATTAGGTTTTCCAGAACGAATGAATCGATTTCTCAAAAAAGTCTACGGTAAGTTGATAATCGGTTAACGAACAATTCGGATAGTGAACATAATCTAATGTAACGGATTATGTTCGTTAATCGATCACCCATTGTGTTTTAAAAGAATCTCTTAGAGAAAAACATGTTACACCATTTGAAGGTGAAGTTTGCTTAATTTTAACCACTGTTACAGGGTGCTAAGTAGTATTCTTTTGTTGAAAACATAAGTTGGAAAACACGTATTTGATTTTATTTAATCGAAACTTGTAATTCCGTTTACTAACATTCTAGGTTATGAATCTATAAAATCATTTTATTTCAATTTGTATGTAAACCTCTCACAATCATTCAATATGTGTACATTAAATAATAAACTTCTAAACATCTGCATTTTTTTAATCGATAGTTTAAATACATTTTATCGAAATCAATATTTTAGAACTTTTATTTTAATGATAGTAAAAGCCAATTTCATAAGAAATATTTAACAACGTCGTAATATTATTTTCTATTGTAAACGACTGCCACTTTATATGAATATTTCAAATAATGCATCAAAATTTAAATTTTGTGTTGAAAAAATGTGTGTGATTTAAAAAATATAATCCTAATGTACACGATTTTTCTTTAAAAAAATAAAAGTAGCTTACAATTTTTGTATTAATGTGTGTTAAAATAAAGTAAACAAATTTAATCCAATAATTTATTAAATTAAAATAGAAAATTCTTGTTTGAAAAATATTTATATTAGTAGGAAAATAAATTAAATTCAGTGAGCACACACACACAGTAGTTAGAGTGAACTATTTATTTAAAATTCAGAAACGCTTGAAGACCATTCAAAATATAGTTAAGAAATCATTTATCTTATTCAAATAAACTTTTGTTACCTACGGGATAGAAAAATCTATCAATCTAAGACAGTCGATTTTGAAAAATCAGTAACAATTATTTCATTATTTGCTATTTTAATTTCACTCGGAATAATTTATCAACAATTATTGAAGAGAGTAAAATGTTATCCTTTGCCTATTATTCTTTTTAGGTTTTACATTTAATTATCTCTTACTTAGTTTGAAATACCTTTGCGTTTAGTTATATTTGCAAATACATTGTACACGATTTTTTAAATCCTATGTTCTATTTTTTAACTCTCATTAAAAATGGAATTTAATAATATAAAACATATTTGGTATCATTTGGCGATATTGGAACATCAGAGGAATTGTTCCAAGACAATTGTAAAATCATGAACGAAAATTTAAAAAAAAAAAAAAAAAAAAAAAATATATATATATATATATATATATATATATATATATATATATATATATTTGCATAAAATTTTAAGCATATGCATAAAATTTAATATATATATATATATATATATATATATATATATATATTTTAAATTTTATGCAGATTTATGTCGAAAGATTTTCTGCTTCTACTTATTCGCTGTCACAAAGAAGTCAAGGTAATATCGTTAGCAGCGAAGATTGATGTCTATGATGAAAATTATTAATTTAATTAGTAAGTTACATATAGTCTGTATTTATTTGAACAATAAGTAACTATTTTTAATTTCAGAAACTTAGTAATTTAAGATTTGCAATGGAATTGGTCTTTGTTGTAGATTTTCTTTGTGTTTATGATGTGACAGATAAAGTCATAAAAAATTGCTATGTATCAAAAAGATAAACTTTGAATTTATTTATTAATATTCAATAGCTTAAATAATTCAAAATTAATTTTTTAGTTATTATCTTGCATTACTGGGCTTAAAGTTATCAATATTCCTCTGTTACATTTTTTCTACGTTAATGTTTTTTATTGATGGGTACTACGCATTTTAAAGATTCATCGATTTCAGCTATTTTTTTTGTAACAATAATACAGTTCCTACGCACTTTCTATTAATATATATATATATATATATATATATATATTTGTACTTTTCATTAATTCACTCAAAGTTCTAATACAATATTTTGTAATTTGTAGTGAATTACACTTATGTTAATAAGGCGTTTTCAAATATTAATCCATTAATTTTAGTATTATATTGGGGAAAAATATACTATTATGCAATAGTGGTATCTGTTATTAATAACAGTTACTACCTTTCTCTTTACAGATATTTTACGTTGTTAAATTTTATTTTTCTTATCTTATAAAGGAGTTTATTACTTCCGCTGAAAATTTAGCTTTCTGATTTTGGAATAAATTAGTGAAAGAAATGGAAAGTGCGTATGTGAGAGAGGAAGGAAAATCTTATGTAGAAAGGGCTTTTTACAATTTAGTGAAAAAGAAAGAAAGTCGCCTTGCAATGTCTAAGTTTGTAGGGCATCGGCATTAAATCTTCATATTTTTTAATCGAATCTCATCGAAACATAAAAATAATCTGAGCAATAAATTAAACAAACTGGATTAATGGTGTCGACCCTTGCTTCACAAACGGAGAATATGAAATTTAATAAAAAAAAAGTAACTGAATAATAAAAGCTTTTTTGTTGATCTACATAAGAATTGACTTAAGCACTTTTTTATTGTATAATTTTATATTATGATATCTTCAATTTTAAAGTAAAAATTATCATACATTTTTATATTAATATCGGAAGATAACATTTTAACTTCATAATATTTATATCGAAATAATATTTAACAGAATTATGTAATAAATATTTTAATTCCATTTTTATATATGACTAAATTCGACACCACCATAGTTTCATTCAAGTTTTTCCTTATTGTATTTTGGTAAAAGGTAGAATAATTTTGAAACACACACACTTGTATTATTAATTAATGTTGTAAAAAGTATACCAAAAAAGCTAAAATAATAATATGTGAGTAACATTTATTTGCTGTCTGAACAAATATGTTTTAGAATTATATTATTAATACACTTATCTAAATATTCTCACTGTAAATTATATTGTTGGGACTTTCATGTACTGTAGAATTTTTAATTTGAAAGCCTTAAATTAAAGTTTCAAACAGGAATACATCATAAACAACAAAATATTTTAACCAAACAGTTTTCTTTTTCTTTTATTGAACAGAATTTTGTAATACTTTCAAATCTTATTAAAATAATTTCTTTATATGAAAAAACGCTGATGAGATATTTTAAAAACTTTCAAATAAAATCATAATTAAATCAAACAGATAAAATTTATTAAATTGGGTCTAGTGTGTACAACAAAAATTTTGCAAGCGGCTTTATTGTTTTGTCAGATATATTTTAGTGAAAAAATTTATTTTAGCCACGCATGTATGTATGTACTACTACTTTTGTATTATCTCGTAAACCTTTTCCGCAAAAACAAAGTGTCGCCAAATATTGCACTTTAGCGCCAAATATTGCAGTTTAATGACTGTAATCAAATATAAAGTTTTTTATTTTTAGCACATGTAATTTATGATTAACATTTAGAATATGAATTGAAAATAGAGTTTTTATGAATTTTATTCAATAAAGATATTAGTTTACTGCTTTATTATTTCTCCTCGTACTTTGAAAAAAATGATTAAAATTTGGAAAAGTTGCGACATATTTTTTGGCGAAAATGATCCAGGGTAACACATGAGTACCCATAAATTTCATCCCAAAGCTTATATTATTTTGTTATCAATTACCATAAACAAAAAAGTTTTGTTACTTAAATGCATCTCGTTAACCATTTCCATTAAAAAAAAGTGTGTTGCCAAATGTCACCAAATGCTGCAACTTGGAGAACACATTCACTAAATTTTTACTGTGTTTAAAGTCACGCCATTAATTTATTATTTGTAGATCTTGCAAGTTTCAATTAATGATGAAGAAATGGAAATATGAATAATAAATTAAGTTTTTATCAA
The DNA here is from genome assembly GCA_030067965.1 of Latrodectus elegans. NCBI lineage: Eukaryota > Metazoa > Arthropoda > Arachnida > Araneae > Theridiidae > Latrodectus > Latrodectus elegans. The sequence goes on along the minus strand of CM057816.1, from coordinate 90,903,107 downwards.
TTCATTTCAATCAACATAAATTTATAACTAAAGTTTTCTTTGCATATTTACAAAAATAAAATTTGAAATATTTCCTTGTTGAAAATCGTGGACAAGATAGTACAGAAATTTCTGATAGCAACTTTATTAAAATTGTTAACCCAGAGAAAATTTTTATTATTTTCTTTTTTAAACGTGTTTCTCTAAACACACAACTATAAGAAAGGTAGTCAAATCTAATGCAAGCAACAGCTTTGCGTAGCGCCATATTATTGGCAGTAATTTTCTTCAATTGCGCATCCACTGCAACCCCAAAGGGAGCCGATTTTCCCGATTCTATTTTGAGACAGTAGCGCTTTTTTATTTCTTAATATCGCCACTTGCACCATGGCGTGCCCCGGGAGTACCGAGAATCCCGATAAACTGGGCTTTGCCCGAAAAAGGGTATTGAAGATGAAGATTGAAGGGGGAGGGGAGTAATATGCCTTTTTAGGTCACTGACTGCACTGGGTGAAGGGATGGGAAAGGACACAGCCGGGATGTGTGGTGGGGGTGGCTGCCTGGTCAGAAATTTCGGCGGCTTTCTCCAATAGAGGGGAGTCATCGCTTCGAGAATGCTCTGCACGTGCGGCGCAGCTGCTGCAAAAAGATTTCCGGGATGACGTCACCTGAGGTCGTCGTTATGCTAGATCCCCCCCCCTCTTAATACTCAGGCAGCCGCATGATTTTACCGCCGTCCAAATCTTGGCGACCGTAATGGCGTTACCTGTGGAAGCTACCTGTGGAATTACCTAGGAAAACTCAAGAATTAACATAGAAATTTCCTGGAATTTGTATTACTTAACGTGAGACATGGGCCATAGCATTATTTTTTGGAGCATTAAATAATGAAAATGGTTACACATAAAAAATTAATGTATGATATTATTTTATGAAACTAGTAGGGATTGCTAATTTTGTTTGGAAATCCCATTTTCGGCGAAACTTATGAAAACGTATTTTTATAAGGAAATTTGAATCCAAAAAAATTACATCCCTATTCTGATCATAAGTAATTCAATTTTATTATTCATAAAAAAGCGTTTTTGAATTTAGTTAAATTTAACATTAATATCTTATTTATATGCTATTTGGTTCAAAATATGGATCATTTTTAAAGATACCTGAATTACAGATTGTTTGTGTACTTTCTATTTTTACATGCATAATTTGTTTCGTATTTTTCCTCATTTAAATGTATATTATATATTTGATTAAAAATGAAACTCACAAAAATGCATAACATTAAAATTTATTTTAGATTATGTTAAATGTTCTTTATATTTGTAAAGAATACATTTGATGAAACTAAAATGTGTGTAGGTGTGTGTGTATATTGAATGTTTTATAAACAGAAATATGGGTATAGGTGAAATGTTTTTCCATTTTATAATAAATTTAATCATATTTTGCAATAAATAAATATAAATTCTTCAATTTTTTTTTTATAATATTTCATAAAATGTTTATATATTTTTAGAAATATAACAAATTTTTCATTGAAATTTTATAAAAATTCTCCTAAATTGAGGAAAATCATACATAAAAACAACATATGTCATACAAATTCGGAAGATATTAAAAAATTATAGCGCTATTCAATAACTATGAACAAGAATCGTAATCATGTTTAGAGATAAATTAAGATATTTTATGATAAAATAATAAAGTTCTCTTTTAAATATATTAGTCTTGTCTCATTGCTACATGGATTCTTTTTTAAAAATACGGTCAAAGAATGTTAGCAAATATAAAATATATGCTAAGGATTATTTTAATTATTTTCTCACAAAAAAATAATGAAAGTAAAAAATGTCGAATGTATTTTTGTTAAAATAAACTTGTACAAAAGTTATCAGTTTTGATTTTTAATTAGATTAAGCTTAATAATATAAGCTATTTATAAAAATTTACTTCGTTAATTCAAAATCTGTTTGAAAGAACAGAACAAGAAGCTCTCATTTTTATGAAAAGCGTAAGAAATTCTCAACCATTAAAGATAAAACACGTAACAATTTGCTATCTGCTGATTATTATGGCAACCATAGAGTTTTCTGAGAAAGCGGAAAGCCATGTCAAGTCTACTTTCTGGGAGCCATTATTTCCAGGGTGACGTCATTTGAGATTGTGAGGGATGATGAGCTTTGGTGTAGAATTCGAAGCAGCTCCGGTCGCCAAGATGTGTTGTGATGATGCCCCCCCTCCACCCGTTCCTTTAATTGATTATTTATTCGTTGGAAGAGATTATTATTATCCGGGGAAAAATAGCATTTTTAATGATGTTTACTGCTTCTTGTTGTAGGTGGACGATGAAATGATTGCATTTGGTTTTACCGTCTGAACAGCCGTTTAGTTTCGCCAGTTTGAAAATATTTGATAAGTGGCACAGTGTCCAGCATATTAAATACACGCAGAATCACAATTACATTAATTGATAGTTTTTTTTTTGTCATGCTGAAAGATTATGAAAACGTTGGGTTGTTAGTTTCTGTACAAAAATTAAGATTATTAGCCTCTTCATTATTTTTAGTGTGATGAATTTTGGCGTTCGTGTCATTTTATAATAGTTATAACGATAATCAATTGCCTATAAATAATACTTTATTTAAGATTAGTTAAAACTTAATATCAAGGTAATTTCTAATTAGGTGAAGGCAATAGTTGAAAGCTAATTAATTATGTGTGTGGGAAGAGCTTTTGTCCGATGGAGCTTTTCAGTATTAAGCTCTTGTTGTACATGAATGCTAACACTATAGAATAAATTTTCTTTATATAAATCGGAGTCTCCAGGTACAATCCTAATAAAATAAGCTATTTAAATTGTATAAGTTTTAGATTTGTTTTTATTTATATATACCATTCTCTTACATCATTCCAAGTTCAGTTGTAAATGTTGTTAAGGAGGGTTTGTCTCAAACTAAATTAACAAATCAAAATATCAAAAAATGAAAAATTTAATAGTAAAATTAGTTATTAAAAGTTATTTCAATTATTTATATCGGTATTTAGAAAGAAACGCAACGTCATACCATGTATTAAATATTAAAAATGTTTGAATGCGTACTTTGTGTGGAACTCAAGTGAGTGCTAAAACTAAACTCAGTCGGACGAAAACCCATACGAGGGGCCAAGGCCTCACTGACCATATATTTTTTCATTATCGAGTTCACTAAGGTGCAAAACATCTGTCCCAATTAGTTGGTCAGCCTGACGCGTGAAACCGTCACCACTTAGTTCCTAAGCACGCTTAGTAATCAGTTTTATCGACCCATTACCCAACCTGAGGGTCATATTCCAGACTTGTACCTTGGAAGCACGAAGTTACTACTACTACGCTACTGGGCTTCCAAATGAGTGCTGATTCACAAGCCATAATCACTATGTGGTCTTTCTATGGCTGTGATCACATTGCTCAGTATTTGATTTTGCCATCATTTGTTGTTGCTGTTATGGCTTATCCTCTAAATGTCTGACGAAGTCACACAGGGCTCTTCAGACCATTGACCTTTAGGAAATCAAGGACCAGAAGGAGGGATGAGTATATATCCTCTCTGAAAAATCCCAAACAACCCATGGTGTGATTAGGGGAAGCCTGCTCAATTTTACATTTAGAGCAGACCTCAAAGATTTTCCTGCCTTCGAAGTACGTGAGAACCCTAGTGTAGCCAATTGCTAGTTTGGAAATTACGGTTCTAGAGGCTCTGTCACAATTGAGGGCGAATGAAAAGCCAGGCTCTTTGCCCGTGTACCAGTAATGGTAGGGAGGAATCTTCCACCCTTTCGAAATTTCAGAATTAACTATAGAGTGATGTTTTAAGGAGATAAGTGTTGAAGAGGAAGAATTATCGTGGTAACAGCCCTCCTTGGCTAGTCTATCCATCTGCTCATTGCCGTATATGTCTACATGAGAAGGAATCCATTGAAAATAAACTTCATGGGACTACGAAATGAGCTTGAGAAGGATAGAACTGCTAGTTTGTTCTCCAGTTATGGAGGTGCTGAAGAAAGCTTCAATTGTCTTAAAGGATCCATAGGTCCCAAAAATCACTTTCATTAAGAATAGCTTCAAGACCTTGTACAATTGCAATTAATTCACTTTTGAAGACCGATGATGTATCAGTGTTGCAAAGGCTGATATATAGTTTTCCTCCCGGTTTCTTATGATTTCGTTGCTATCATTTAAATTGAATAGCTTTAAAGTATACAATGGTTAAAAATTATTTCAAAAAAATCATGAAATTCTTCAAAAAATTGCAATAAACTATCCTCTTACAATAGATTCCTTCGCATATTCGTACAACGGGCAACAGAAATACGGAATATCTAGCAAAAGTTAAAACCATTATGGTTCAACTAATAGCACCAGTAACACTACACACGCTTGAAAAATACAATGAAAAAAGTTACTATGATTTAACTAATTTATCAAAAGAAAAATCCCACATGGGAAAGCATACAAAGCTATTGTCTTTTGGGAGTCTTTTGGTAACAAACCAAGAAAAAGGACAGTAGCAGATTTTAGACTTCTAACAGGACAAGACTTTTTAGCAGAACGTCTATACAACATGAACATATTGTCTTCCACAACGTGTCCAATTTGTGATACAAGCATCTTGAATTCTGACCTTCTTTCTGATGTATTTCTGATGTGTAAAAGTTTAATTAAAGAGTTCCAGGAAAATGGGGACGTCACCAAACTTTATTGGGAAGCAAGAACTCTAATGAACCACCAACAATACTAGACTCTTAATTTGGATTCCTTTTTTAAACTGTTTTCTGTTTCGTTTCAACTGTTTTTTTCATTTTAAATTATTTTACTGCTTTTTTTTCATTTATTGTATCATTTTCTTCACCTTTGTGATGCGGTGACCTGTCTTATTTATATGAATTGATTTCCAAATAAGGGCATATGAAACATAACATATTTCGAGAAACAGTATTAAAATGAAATTTAAGCTCACATGTACTCCAGATATTGTTCCAAAAATGAAATTATAATTTCGGAACTTGGAAAAATATATTAGTCAATACTACAATAGGAAATATTAACTCTCACGAAGAACTGAAAATTATACCGAAATATTTGAAAAATAATTATGAAATATTATCCGAAATTGTCAGTAATTATAATTGTTTTTAATAGTTCGGGGTAAATTTATATATACTTAAAAAAGATTATATAAAAATTTTTTTTGTCTATGTAAACTATGATTATTTAATTACATTAGGGAGTTCATTGCCAAAGTTTATGCAAGTATAAATTTAGTTGTTTTTAATATGTTAATACGATATCGTGAAAGCATGATGTGCATTATTTTTGCTTATGCTCCAAAACGAACACAAGAGAAGCCGTGATTTCAAACTAACATTAGATCCCTCCGTTCCGACTTCATCAAGAATATTGAAGAAATGAAGAGAAAAATAATATTTACTCTCCTATACTCAATGAAGGCACAATGAAAGAGATGTCATTTTTTATTTTAGCTTCTTACAAGAACATTTATAGGATCACAATCTTGAAGATTTATAATGAGCATACATTTGCATTAACATTTACATTTCATTTAGACACATATTTCAAAGAGCTTTGTAAAAGAATGAAAGGAATAAAGCTTAGAAAAATATATGGTAAAAGAAATTAACTGAGGCGAAGTCATCACCAAAATCGGTTTTCCAAGAAAAGGCCTGGATGAGCGAAATTCCAACATCGCAATGGTGAATCCAACGCCACACTGTTGAAAAATTCAAACAAAACCTCTATAAAAAAAACTTTGCTTTGTCTGTTACGACTCCTGAAAAAAGACGTTCTATATTTTGAAATACTCGTACTTTATTCACTCGTTTTTAATAATTTATTCAAACGCTAAACTAGCAACTGCAATATATTATTTACACAAGAAGAGGGAGAACAAAGGTTTTAATATTTAATTTCGCGAACTTAAATGCTTAGAAGAATCTTTTAGTTACTTTTGATTTCAAACTAAGCGAAACTTTGTTTTGCCAATCAAGAAGTTAAAGTTCAGAAAAAAGGAAATATGAATTTCAACGTTGCCAAAACAATATTTCTGAAAAAAAATAGTTTGTGTGCAATAATTCCAAAAAATTTAAACATTATTACAAATTTTTATATATAGTCACATGGTTAACTTGAACACGATAACTAGATTAGACGTCATTCAATTAAAAGATAACATAATCAGTTTTGAAGATTGCATAAAAAGTAGTAAAAAGCAAAAGTATTTCAGGAACAAAAATGGCTAAACTTCGTCTTTTTATTTATTTACATTCGTTTTTTTTCGTTTTATATAAGTGTTGCCAAACAAGGGCAACTAAATGTTTAAATCTCTCGAAGCTCGTATGTGGTCTCCGTGCGTGCAACATCATTTAAATCTCTTGAGGTTGGTATATAGCTTCCGTGTACGCAACATCCTCCCCACCCTGGTCAATCTCGAGGGGGATGACCAGCTGCACTGGCCGGTAGATGGTTTGTCCGTTGGTTCTCAGTTTGCACGTACGGACCTTGTTGTCGCGGCCATGGATAACTGCCTCGATACGTGCTTTCTTCCAGGTATGTCGAGGTCTGATGTCCTCCTGTAGTAGTGCTATGTCTCCAACACGGATTTCGGGTCGTTTCGGTGGGTTTCTCACGTGATGGAATGATCTTAGGTCCATCAAATATTCCCTCTGCCATCGTCTCCAGAAGGAGTCCATAAGTTGTTGACGACTCCTCCAAATTCGTGTAAGGTCAGAGTGGGAATTTGGTGGTCCAGTTGGGATCGTTGTTAGTCGTTTTCCTATTAGGAAATGCGCTGGGGTAAGAGCTTCCTCAAGATCATCCGTCAAGCCATATTCGTGGACAATTGGTCTGCTGTTTACGGCGGCTTCTATATCGCACAGTATAGTCGTTAGTCCAGTGGTGTCTAAACAAGCTTTGCCGAGGGTCTTTCTCAGACACTGTTTGATAGTTCCAATCATTCTCTCCCACCATCCTCCCCACCAAGCCGCTCGAGGGGCGATGAATTTCCAGATTACGTTGTGATGAGCATAGAACTGATGTACTTTGCAAGAAGAAATGATGTTCCACAGGGACTTCAATTCTCTGTCAGCGGCACAGAAGGTTGTTGCATTGTCTGTGTAAACTGTGTGAGGAAGCGAGCGTCGGGACACAAATCGCTGAAGTGCAAGTAAGAAATCATCAGTGCTTAAGTTACAAACCACTTCTAAATGTATGGCTCGGGTTGTAGCACAAGTAAATATGACGATGTAAGCCTTTGTAACCAATTTGCTGTTCTTCACGTGCAGCGGTCCTGCAAAGTCAATTCCTGTGGTTTCGAATGGAATCGACTTCTGAATTCTCTCAGAGGGTAATGGAGCTTCTATCTGTTCACCACATTTTTGCTTCAGTATCTTGCAAGGAAGACAAGAGTGTATGACCTTTTTAATGGCCTGCCTTGCTCTCAATATCCAAAATTCAGAACGAAGCTGAGAAAGTACAATCCGGACCCCAAGGTGATGCAATTGTAAGTGTGTTTGGCGTATAAGTAGACTCGTGAAAGGATGAGATTCTTCTAGTAAGATCGGGTGTTTCTCAGATTCAGATAAATCAGAAAATTGTAGCCGGCCACCAAGACGTATCAAATTGTTGTCAAAAATTGGGTTGAATTTTTCCAATTTCGAGTTCTTGGGAAGAAACTTTGAATTCGACAAGGCTTCATATTCCAATGGAAATGACTCTTTCTGAACGGTTTCTATCCAATAGTTGCGAGCTTGATTGAGTTCTGTGGCATTCAACTCACTAAATATTTTGTCTTGTGTTTTGTAGTTATGACTGAAGCGAAAAATCCAAGATGTCACACGTAACAGTTTAAAGTATGAACTGTAGTTTTGAGCATTGATAATTGGCTGAGTTAAGGCAATGTTAAGAATCTGAACTTCCTTCTTCTTCGATTCTAAATTGTGAGTGTAATCTTCATAAGTGCTATTAGAATCAGGCCAGTTTTCTTCAGGTGTAGTTAACCACTTAGGGCCATGCCACCAAATGTCTAGATCTTTCAGTGTTGATGATGAGGCACCTCTAGATAGTATATCAGCCAGATTGTCTTTACCAGGACAATGTCTCCATTGGGAAGGATTAGTAAGAGAAACAATTTCTGTTACCCTATTGCAAACAAAGGTTTTCCATTTGTTAGGATCACTGCGTATCCAACCCAAGGCAACTCGAGAATCACTCCATAACGTTGCATTTGTCGTAGGAATATTAGTCTCACTACAGAAGTATAGCAGAAGTCGAGATCCCATCAGAGCTGCTAGGAGTTCTAAACGTGGCAGGGTGACTTTCTTGATAGGTGCAAGTCTGTTGCGGCTGCACACTAGCTGCACATCTACTTGATCATCATGAGAACTAACAATGTATAATACTGCTCCATAGGCTCGTTCTGATGCATCACAAAACACATGAATAGTAAATGTCAAGGAAGAGATACCTATGTGTCGGGGAATTTTCAGAGAGCAGATATCATCAAGTTCTTTAACAGCTGCGTGCCATGAAGTTGCCAAGCTCGATGGAAGGATTTCGTCCCACTTGATACCAAGAATCCATGTATCTTGGAACAGGATTTTTCCAAAAATTGTAAAAGGGGAAAACAGTCCTAGTGGGTCGTAGAGACTAGCTATACAATGGAGTAACCATCTCTTTGTTAGTGGTTTGTTTTCAACAGCACATAGAGAGGTAGTGAATGTATTTCCTAAAGTGTCAGTTTCTGTGTTCCATTCTATACCCAGTACTTTAACGGTTGTCTTGAATCCTTCATCTTGTAGATGGTTCTGGAGCACTGTGGAGTTAGTAGCCCATTTACCCATTGGAATTTCAATCAATTGCATCATCTCTTTGACTTCTCTGTGCAGTGTAATAATTTCAGATTCTGTTTTTACACTAGCAACAAAATCGTCCATGTATAGATGTTTGTCAATCATGGGAGCAGCAGTTGGAAAATCTTGCATGTGATTCGAAGCTAATTCACGTACCGTGCCACATAACAAGAAGGGACTGCATGCTAAGCCAAAGGGTAAGCGAGTAAATCTGTATGTAATTATTTCATCTGTAAAAGTAGAGTCCTCTGCTAACTTGAACCATAGGAATCTTGTGGAGTTTCTATCTTTCTTGTTCAAGCTCAGTTGCAGGAATGCTTGTTCTTCATAACCTGTTATAGCAAATTTGTGTAATCTCAGTCGAAGAAGGCATCCGACTGTTTCCGATAACAGGTTAGGGCCAATCTCTAAAGTGTCGTTTAGCGATGGGAGTCCTGGCTCATGAGACGAGGGGTCAAATACTATTCTCCATTTGATATCTGTTCGTGTTACCTTTTTCACAGCATGATGAGGTAAGTAGAATACGAGGTCCTCACTGGAGGGCTCGCAAACTTCAACTTGTCCCTGTGAAATATAGTCCATCATACATTTGTTGTATTCTTCCTTCATAACACTATCAGATGCTAGTCGTTTCTGGAGAGATACCAAGCGTTTTTCTGCAGTAGCTATGTTAGTCGACAAAAGTGATGTTGTAGGCTTTCTCGGCAGAGATACAACTCTACGATTTCCTTCAGTCTCGTATGTCTCTTGAAACTCTTGCATAATTTCATTTTATTGGATAGTCATGTTCCTAAGCTGAGTGTCTTTGATTCCAATGTGGTCCAATACCCATAAGCAACGCACTTGATCGTCCAAACAATCACCAGGAATCTGCGCAGAAACATGGTGAACTGATGAAACAGATGCGATAGTGGTGTGTGTTCTTGACCCATTGAGAATCCAACCAAAGATAGAAGGTACAATAGCAAGAGAGTCTGTGATCTTGATTGGAGGTTCGGAAGTGATTACATGCCAGTAGAAGTCACCACCAATAAGCAATTCAATAGGTAAGTTGTCGTCTCCTGGAGGATCAGCAAGAATCAGCTTTTGTCTACGAGCAAAGTGAAAGACCTCAACAGGAGCAGCTGGGTGTGTAGCGTATTTGTTTGTATTCTCGAAGGCTGTTATCAAAGCACAGTTTTTATTCCACAAACTTGTAACTGAAAGCTGTACATATCTCCTCATGTCTCGTGAAGTAGTAGGAGATTCAAATGCATGAACGTGTAGCTGTCCAGAGCTGACAATCTTGAGTTTCAGTTCATCAATGAGATTAGCATTTACAAAGCTAGTTTGGCTACCAGCGTCTAAGATACATCTAGTAAGCTTTGTCAGACCTGTGGGACCAGTAATATAAACCCGTGCAGTTTGTAAGTGTGTGATTGTAGTTTTGGGTATGTCAATGTGATATACAGCATTGTTTGTGGTCGTATCAGTAGAGGTTGATGGGCAGATAGATATATGGTGTTGTTTTTTGCACTTTGTGCAACGAGCTATGTTTTTACGAGGGCAGTTGGACAGTCTCTGTGTACTCTATTAGTGCATAAGAAGCAGCGGTTAGAACTTTTTAGCTTCTGTATGCGAGTATTAGTCGGTAATTGTGTCACAGTTTTGAGCCCAATGGCCAGAAGTTTCACAGAATGCACAAAAGGCGGTATGAGTCTTCTTCTTGGTTGTAGAAGCAAGTTTTGTCTGTACATTGAATGCAGTAGTGGGATGAAAAGGTACAGAAACATCACCTCTGATTTTTGATGTAATCAGCCCACCTTGTACTTCTTGTGATATAAAATCCATCATCTTCGTAATATCTCCTTCAGCTATTTTCTGTCGTTGGGCATGTATGAGCCATTGCTTACAAATATCGCCAGGAAACGCTCGTAGTAGTTTTGGAGCTAGCACACGGCCATAATTGTCGATATTTTCCCCCAGTGCACGTAGTGCTTGAACTCGTCGATTACACTCGATGTAGGTGTCCTTCAAGGTTGTAGCTGATGTATCGCTTGCGGGTGATATGTTATCCAAGAAGTCCAGGTGGGCTTGAATTATTCGGTTTTTGTCACCATATTTTTCTGTGAGTAGTTTTTTAGTCGTTTCGTATGTTGCTGCTACAATGTTGATACCGTCCACCAACCTCTTGGGTTCACCCTGAAGGTAGCCGCGTAGGATACGTGTTTGTCAATTTCTGACAGATTGGGATTAGTATCGATCGACGATTGAAATTGTTCCCAGAAGTTTTGCCACTGTTCTACGTTTCCAATCGAATCGTCGGTAATTTCACAGTGTAGTTTTGAGTAGGAACGACGTATGGAACAGCAACAGATTGCGTAAGTGTAGACGAACTAGAATTTTCGTTATTCACGTTCACAGAAGTAGTTGACAAGGTTTTGTGTTCAATCATCTTTTTACCTTTAAAAAGGGCTTTTTCTGCAGTATCGGTGTAGGTTTCACATTGCTTTATGTCGTCCTCATACTCTGCATCTTCCAAGTAAGAATGGTATTCATTGTCTAGTAAATGCATGTCCTTCAAAGTGTTTATTAACCGATAAAGTGCGTATTCAATATCTTCAGGCTTTGAAGCATCCGTAAAATTGTCAATGTCCGTGGAGAAGCGAGTAATATTGCCGCGAACATAAATGCTTTTTCTTTTTATACTTGCAGATGCTTTGTCGTCGCCAGTTGCTTCGGGTGGCGCCATATTTGTTCACGTAGAAGTTTCGAATTCGCGAGTGTTTTAAGTTCCTGTAAATGCGATAATTCGATCGTATAAGTCAGTCAGGTTCGTAATTGAGTATATTCGGCACCACTATTTTGAAGATTGCATAAAAAGTAGTAAAAAGTAAAAGTATTTCAGGAACAAAAATGGCTAAACTTCGTCTTTTTATTTATTTACATTCTTTTTTTTTTCGTTTTATATAAGCGTTGCCAAACAAGGGCAACTAAATGTTTAAATCTCTCGAAGCTCGTATGTGGTTTCAGTGCGTGCAACATCATTTAAATCTCTTGAGGTTGGTATATAGCTTCCATGTACGCAACAATCAGCATCCTGAAATTTTTCAAATGCTACATTTAAAATGCAAAGTTGATTTATTTTGTTATGATTGAACATCCACAGCGAGAGTCCGTACACAATTCGTAAGTAAAACGCTGTTTAAACAAATTACCTTGTATTTCATAAGCAAATTGATACAAATTTGATTAGGTACATTAAAATTAAAGTTGATACAAGGCCATCAAGAGTCAACAGAAAGTACTAAACTTGTACTAGTTCAAATTCTTCCTAGTACGAGATGTGGTCTAAGGCACCAAACTTCCAAAATAATAAACTCTCTCTGACACGGAATTTTGTATAAAATTATATAATATCTAACTATATAAATTAATTTGATATGTTAAACTAAATGGTTACTTGCAATAATTCAGCCTTCAAAGAAAATTATTAAGGGTAAAATGTAGCATTTAAATGTTAAGTTATGACCAAAATTCTCAATTGGGCCTTTGGGTATCGATATACTCCTCCTTTGATTGAAATTAATTCACTAAATACTTAAAATTAATTTAACTAAACTCTTATGTTAAATTAATAATTGAAAAATAAAAACTACTGAAAACTGAGTAAAAAATTTTTTTAAAAGGTTTAAAAAACAATATAGATCACTTTTTTGTGGTATATATATATATATATGTATATATATATATATATATATATATATATATATATATATATATATATATATATATATATAGATAGATAGATAGATAGATAGATATTTAATGAAACTTTAATAATTTCCTAAGTTAGGAATTTATGATTTTAAAAATATATAAATGATTTGAAAGTTTCTCAATAACAATATCAACTTCTTAGTTTTCGGATACAACATCACATATGGCCGTGGTAGCCTAGTGGTTAGGGTATCGGCCTTACATCCGGAAAGGGTGGGATTCGATTCCCAGTGCCTCCAAAGACCAACCGAGTACATGCGAATACGTGCTTGTTTAATCTGTGGAATCGAATGTCTTGTGGTCGGTTATTGAGCAGTTACCAAGGGTGCAACGGTCTGGAGAAAATTTTCTTCCCCTTCAAAACAATGTCAAAATTCGTCTAGTGGTGCCATCTGTCGGAGGATTTAGAAAAAAGAGCCAAGACGTACTTTCGGTGTGCTGAGATTAAAACGAAAGACGCTTTCTTTTGGCTTAAATTCGCCTTGCCAAGGCATAGCGAGCTTGGCTTGTCCGAATGTCATAAGTAACAACACATCATATATTCTATTTGATGCAAAATATGAAGATGTCTGTGAATATAAATGGCGGTTATAACTAAATATGTTAAAATGGTATAAAATAAGTAATTTTCTGAAGAATTTAGAAAGCTGATAGTTAAGAAATTTGATATTTAAACACATTTGGTTTTGAAAAAACATTAAAATTTATTAAATTGAAAAAAAAATTAATTATGTAGAGTGATTATCGAATTAAAAAATAGGATGCCATTATATTTTAACGAAGAATGCGGTAAAGTGATCTCAAAAACATAAGAACAATTTCAAAACTTTAAAATTACTTCACTTAGAGAAGTTTACAGACTTTTTTTATTACATGATGTGTCCTCTGCAAAGACGTTGATCTTGTAAAAATAAAACAATCTGTTCCCTATAAGGGGAAATATATTTCTCAATACATTAAAGAATTTACATATTCTCATCAAAAGAAAGATAAAAAGGTCTTCAAATAATAAACGTTTTGGCACTTTAAGAGTCATATTCAACAAAGCATACCTTGTTTTCGCTTATAATACTTTATAACTTCAACGTTTTCGTTTAGACGAAAACGTTGAAGTTGTGAATTTTTCTATATTAGGCATTCAAATACGAAATACTTTTATTTAATGGCCTAAAAAAATCAAATATAGTCAAATATAATAGAGTTGTCTGTAATTAATAAGTGTGGCATGTAAAATCGGATCGTAGAAATATTATAGATATTGGGTTCTTAACAAAAACTTAACAATTTCAAAACTTTAAAATCACTTCACTTTGAAACGATATCCTTAGAGAGGTTATATCAAAGGTATCAAAAACATGCCAGTAATGGTTTTAATATTCAGTCATGGGTTGTTGCTTCTATTCCTTCAGAGATCTAGGAGCAGCTAGATCAGTTCACCGTGAACCCTAGCGAAGTCGAGTACCAGTAGTGGACTTGGGCAAACATCTGCCAGAGGATAACATCCATCCAGGATGTTATCTCTCTGGTGCCCCCGATAGCATCATGGATGGATGTTATCGAGGGAAGTCCGTATATACTCGAGTATATTACGTTTTTGGCAACAAAATTCCTGTGTATGTTGTCTACACTACTTAAGAGGAAAATGAACAGTGAATTCGATTTGGGAAGCTTATAAGGGGTTTGATCAAATATTCCAAAAGCTTAAATTATGTTACTTTCAACAGGTGGTGTGATATGCCACAGATGAAATCATGATTGTTCCATGTGCATGAGGTGTTTACACTTGAAGACGATCAGCAAAGGCTTGTTGCTTGCCTTGTCCATTTTTACTTGTGGGGATTGTTAAAGGGAAGAGTAAAAGAAACAAATCCGCACACAATTGAAGAACTGAAGATCAGGATGTCATCTATAGCACCATAACATTAAAACTAACAAGAAGTATACATAAATCTCCTCAAGCTTGCTCTCATATGTGGTAAAGGAGGTGAAGGGTACTTTCAGCCTTTACAGTGCAATGAATCCTACACTGATTCTACGTTTTTCGTGGTTAATGAAGACCAGACCCTTCTGAAAAACTGCGAAGTAGGATTTGCCATCTAGGAATATTTGTGTACGTGGGTATAGGAATGTTTTAAATACGTAAGCAGTATTTATACTTTACACATTTAAGAGAGAAATTACAACAGTATATGTATTTATTTAAACGTGTCAGGGCTAATTCATAAGGTTAATTACAAATCTTCTATAATAAATATTAACCCACACTGCTTTCGGAGAGAGGTGAAGAAGAGTCTTTTGTGGGTGGTGAAGGAGAGACTCTCACTTGACTCGTAGAAGATTTATGAGCTCACTCGGAGAGACTCTTCTGCTGGAGGGGCTGACGGTGGAGCAGGGCTTCAAGAGAAATATGGTGATGGGCAGTTGCAATCTTTGTTTTTTTCATTCAAAATTCCTCTGGACAAGAACATAATCCCGTCAACGCGATTGCTGAACTTGACTGCTTGAACCATATTGTCATCAATGTCTTGTGCAAATTGTTGCATCACCCTTGCTATATTGCACAATTGGTGCAGATTCTCCATGGTAAGGTCTGGCTTTTCAGTTTCTCCTTCGTCTTCCTCTTCGTTTTCTTCCTCACTTATAGATTTAGTCATCTCAAGGAGGTCTTCGTCACTCTGTAGGTCCGATAAACGTGTTGATATCTTCGTGTGTCATGTTGACAAATCCTTCATTCTTTATGATGTGAGCCAGCCTCATCATACTTTCATGGGTCGATATCGCACAGGAAACCAATCGCGCGCCTTTATGAAAGCCCGTGGTACGTACTCTGATTTAACTACTCTCTTTGTATGAGATACAGATATCCTTCTCTCTTGTGCATCAACATGAAACAATGCTCCTTTTCCCAAGGTGGCTGCCGACATGGTTGTATTTTTTCGGTTTTACTTTTTAATGAATATTTTGGAAAAGTCCGCGAAGCACTGAAACCGCAAAACATGAAGCGCGAAGTGGCGAGGGCGCACTGTAATCATATTTCATACACTACTTTTTCTTTTATGTATTGAATTTATGGGCCGCTTTTACGCATCGCACAATTTTAAATATATATATAACTTTCATATTTATATATTACTTTTTTATTTTATTCTGAGTACTATCAAATTTCGAATAATTCACGTTTTATAAAGAATTTTGTTAAATTGATTAAAGTAAGTAAATATATATATATATATATATATATATATATATATATATATATATATATATTTCAATATTTTTATTTAGTAGTGTAGTTTAGGATTCTGATAGTAATCAATAATTTAAGTTTTATTCACAAATTTTTCATAAAATGTCGAGTTTAATTTGCTTTGAATGCTATACATTACTTTAAAACGCACTATATTTAGGTATTTTTCGACACTGCCAGCACAAGCAATAAAACCGCCATATAGAACTATTAATGCCAAGCAAGTTATCACCGATTTTTAATATTTTACTAACGCTTTTTCAAAAACATTTCGCGACCCTAATTTAATTTAACAAGTGTCATATTTCATTTTTACGTAAATTTGTTACATCTCATGAAAAACAATTTCTTCAGCTTAAATTCAGAGTTTTGCCACCAAAAATACCGATTCAGCGAGCTTGCGCTGGTAAAAGTGAAGAATTTAATTTTTTCTGGGAAAATCATTTTCATTAATATCATGCATGTTTTACAGAATACATTACAATTCAATTTTTTTTCAAATAAATTTTCCTTGTATGCTATCGTGAGTGGTTATTTAGTTTTAAATATTAATGAAGTAAGAAAATACTATGTAACAGAAAGTAAACTCTTAGTTAAAATGTTATACTAAATTAAAATTCCCAATTACTATGCGTACAGATGCACTTAGAAATAACATTAGAGGTAATAAAACTTTAATATTAACGAAGAATTGATTTTTTTTGTTTTTAATGTTTGAAGGATTTAATTCAAAGTCATTTAAGAAATTAAACAGGTACTCACACACACAATTTTGGTAAAACAGTTTATTTACATGGAAAAACATAAGTGTTTCCGTCTTCAAATAAATGTGCTTTTATTAAGCCAATATTAAATGGATGTTTCCTGAGTATAATAAATTCCATTCTTGTTTCAGTTTTATAATGGTGAACTGAATTATTACATTCACAAAATTTCAACCACAGATGCTTATTGTTAAGCAATGTCATCCATAACAAGCTTTTGTGTTTCATACAGTTACTCTCATCAAAAAGAAATGTCTGATTCTAGAAACATTTTCTTATAAAAATGTTTCTAAAGTATTCAGCATTACGGATAGATTTTTTCCTCAAATCATCCTTGACATCTTTGTTCTGTGATCAGGATGATTTTGTCCGGGTTACAAAACAGTTCTTTTTTTGATTTGTTTCCAGTCAGTTTATAAATACGGAAATTCTTGACCAGGGTTGCTAGAAACAGGAACACTTGGTTCATGGCAAATCCTTCGCCAATGCATGATCTCTTTCCTGGAATGAAAA
The DNA here is from genome assembly GCA_030067965.1 of Latrodectus elegans. Taxonomy (NCBI): domain Eukaryota; kingdom Metazoa; phylum Arthropoda; class Arachnida; order Araneae; family Theridiidae; genus Latrodectus; species Latrodectus elegans. Next base: position 90,885,938 of record CM057816.1, on the reverse strand, counting down.
ACCATTGATAAGAAAATAATTGCATTTAAATAGACTTTCGCAAATGGTCAAAAGTAAATTTTCATAGAATTCAAAAATTACTCCTACTGACCAATTCCAAAAAGAGGAAGCATTTCCGGTCGTTTTTCTTTTCCTCCAATGAATCTCAACGGATTGAATTTCTCTGGTTCCTCATAGTCATTCGGATTCATGTGGGCGGAGTAGAAGTTATAGACAGTGATGGCTCCTTTGGGGATTCTGTAGCCCCTTAAGGTTGTTTCTTCTGAAAAATAATGAGTTCCAAAAGAGTAATGTATATAAATATACATTATAATAAATGTGTGCAAATATACACTCAAATAAATAATTTAATTCTTAAAATACTTTTCATACAGGTTTATCAAGATTAGTTTTTATTAATTAAGTAAGAAACTGTAAAAAAAGAAACATTTAAATATTATGGTATGCTTCAAATTATTCTAAGTAGTTAATTAACTCATCTAATTAATTCTCATTCGTAAAAACAAAGACCAACGAACGACACAAAAAAATCAAAGCCCATTTGAAATATAATCAAACCATTTGAATAAAATGATGCAAAATCGTAAGGAAAACCGACTAGATTTGTCAAATAGAGCTCGATTCTACTCTTATATCAAAATAGTGTTGGCAAACACACACATATACCAGAAATAATAATGGCAAAACTACCGAGAGTCAGGTTGGTATTTCTTACTTTTCATATGAGAACTCATTTTTCATACTCACCACTTCCAATCGCTTCTATCACTTTTTCTGTAATATAAATTTTTTAAAAACTATTTAGTTCTGACGAATCTAGGAAATCATAGACAATGTGATGGGAAGGATAAAACTTAAAATCAATCTACTGATGATAATTTAGTCTGTACTTTGGTAAGGAAACTTAGATATAAAACTTGAAATAAATAGATGCTCAGTTAAATCAAGTTGTCTCACTTATCCAAAAACTAAAAAATTCAACATTTTTTTTACAGTATTGTTTCAACTACTTTAATCTAATGAAAATACTAAAATTAGATTTACCACTGAAGTTGAAAATAAAGTGCAAAATTTTACTGTGATAATTCTCCTCAAGCTTCCACAAAATTAACTTTTGAAGGTAAAGTAGTTGCTATAGCCAAATAAATGAAAATAAAATCCTTGCAGGTAACATTACTAAAAACATGATAAAAAAATAGCTATTAAAGATCACTAGAAAAATCATCAAAATTTATAAAAAATATCTCTGAATGTTTTCTTTTTCTTACATATATATGTGTGTGTGTGCGGAAACGGGGGAAAAGTAATGTGTGGAAGGAAAAAGGACACAATCTGATAATAATCTTGTTGTTGCTATGTTACTGATGATACTTCAACAAGCCAAGCTCGCTAGCCAACTTCTATGCAAAATTAAGTCAGAAGGATAAGTCTTTTATTTAATTGAGCATCATGAAGAAGAAAGTATGACTTTGTTCTAACACTCCTCCGATAGATGGCACCACCAAAGTATCTACTCCTTTAATTTTTGACTATGATCTGGAGAGGAAGAAATTTTTTTCCAGTCCATTACACCCATGTAACTGCTCAAAGACCGATCACAGGACTTTCGATTACACAGAATTAAAATGCACGTATATCGCATATACTCGGTAGGTTTTTAGGGGCATTAGGAAACGAACCTAACCTTTCCAAACGCAAAGTTGGTTGCCCTATCACAAGGCTACTACGGTCTAATAATGATTATATGGTCATAACACTTTTAGATGTCTTTAAGGTATTCGATAAAAGTATGACATAAAGGAGTTATTTATAAATTGAAGGAACCTCAATTTCAATGGCGATATAACATTTCTTATAAAGTCTTATGTAAAATAATTGACATTTTTAAATTAGATATTATAATAAAATTTCTCTAATATTAAAAATACACGCAGATGTTACATAAAGAAGCATATCAGATCCCATACTTTATTTTATACACATGATTTCCAATCGAAAATAACCAAAATACGTGTTCAGTTTTCTATGCTGATAATACAGCAACATTCTCAAGCTCAATGTATCCAAATACCGCCATATATAAAACTCAACTTATACTTTACAAATTAGTAAAATAGTGTATAGATTGGAGAATTATTGTAAATGCTAAAACATCTCAACTACATCTCTTCGTGAGAAGAAAAGAGAGGAATTTAAACATCAAGTGGCAAACAAACCATTTTTATTTGATAAAACTATTTTAGCAATCGAGAATACAAAATATCTTGAACTTGTATTGAGTAATAAACTAACATGGAATTCCACATTTATATTGTTATTCAAAAAGCAGTCAAAGCTTACAGAAGTATTGTATCCATTATAGGAGGAAAACTGAAACAACCGTTAATTTCAAGAGATTCTTGTATACATCAATAATTAGATATCTCTGTGTGTGTTTACTTAAGCCTTACCAGTTTAGAATACTATCATTAATAGAGATAAGCGAAAGTTAAGATTTTTAAAATTCTTGACTAATGATATATAATTTGTAAGAAATAAGAATATAGAAAGGAATCACACCCACCCACACGAAACTGACATCATTAAATATATCAAAATCTAAATACACATATTTTGAAAAATACTCAAAAAACTACAAATCAGCGAATTGTAATCAAATACATATATTTAATTATAAATATTTACAAGAAAATACTAACCAATGTCCAGTTGCAATTTTTTACTTAGGAGGAGATTTTAAATTTATAAATAGTCAATAGTCAGTTTTAAATTTAAAAATAGGCAATGACACACTAAATGACAAAATCTTTTAATTCTGCAGACTCTTTTATTGAAATTTATATTATATCCAAAGCTTATTAAAACAATTCATGTGTGCAAAGTTTCTTTTTAAACAATTCTTCATTTAAACTGACTAAAATTTTAGTTTTTGCTTTGGAAAAAAACTTGATATATTAATTTATAATCAAACCATGAGGGAGATAAAGTGTCAAAACAATTTATTTAATAAAATTAATTTTAACATATCATTTTATTCCCAAGTGTATGTTTATCCTTATTAAAACACAAAAATCAGAAGCAAATGTGATAATTGCTATCCACCCTTCTTTGCCACCTACGTATTATCCCATCGACAAATCACTACGAAAAAATAAATGTCGTTAATAATGCGATTTAGCATTATATAGAATACAAATAAAGTTTTTCTCTATTTGTATTTTATGTGGTGCTAAGATATAAAGAAACTATTCTGTTTTTCCATCATACTTTGAAAAATAATTAATAAAATTTGCAAACTTCTACGACTTACTCTTAAGGCGAAAAATGTCGACGGGATATAATACATAAATATCCATTCTTTTTTTCTTAATAACTTTTCGCTCGCACACAAGAAATTATAGGAATATAAATAAGCGGATCGAAGACTATAGGATTGTTAAAACTAGGTATAACAATATTCACATTTTATGCCGCCAAAGTGTTGCAACTACTTTCTTCAAGTACGCATGCGTTAGAATTCCCATCTGGAGCCGATGTTCAGTTTTAGTCTGTTATATAATTCCCAGGGGCAGAGTGTCTGGCTGTACCCCGTGGATACTTGGAAGCTCAGATACCTCCAGACTGCCCCACCCGGTACTCACTCAAAAATGTACAAACCCATCAGGGGCTTATTTCTTTACATTTATTTTTAGAATCCGCTTCTAATCAATATTCCCTTATTTTATAGTTTTTAATTTATAATTTTTTTTATTTTATAGTTGAAAAACGTGGATCATTGGCTTTATTGGAGCATTTCGAATTGTGTATATTATTGTATATAACACTGCACAGAATTTTAAAAATTGAAAATTGTGAAGCAATTTAGGGGTAATTTATCCTTTCATCAGAGTGAAATCAATATCTTCAGGAGCAAATATCACAAAGTATCCATGCAAACAGTGATCATGGCTTGGAACCACCTTATGAAACCAATGTTAAAAAAGTAATGCACTTATCAATCTAAAATCGGAATGATGGTGGAGAGAAAACGACATCTTAATCAATTTGATACGCAGGCCAGCGTAACTGAAGAAAACCAATACCTGACGACATGAGTGAAGAGACGAGTTATTCTTTCATGGAGTTTGATAAAGAATGTTACTGTTCACTTTATTTCAGGACAATTTAAATGTGAACTAATAGGTAAGAAAAACTGGATGACTAAATGATTGAAAACATAATGAATGAGTTTGAAAAAGAGCTTTTAGATAGCCAAAAAGAGGAAAATGGCGTAAAGCTATGATCGACTGCTACATAAGTAGATGAATGACATTAATATACCTTTCTGGGAAGAACAAGAGAGAAATGCTTTGTTAGAATATTTATGGAAAATGTGTTTTCAAGAAAACAATTTTGAAACAAAAATAAAAAGAATTACTTTGCCTGATTTTTAATCAATAAAATAAAAGCAATAATTGTTTTTGAACATGAATTTCAATTTGCATGTGTTTTATATATAAGCATGTGCTGAGGCATAGTAAATGTAACTTTTCGTAATAAGGCTTTATTTACAGTGTGTGAGAAAGTACTTAAGTAAAAATATATTAAGATTATAACACTTATTTTTAGATTTTACACATTATTTAGCCAGTCCCTAGGAGTTTGTAAAAACAAATGTCTACTTTATTATTGGCTTGGCATAATGGATAATCGGTATATATCAGGGATGGCGAACCAATGGCACGCGTGCCACAAGTGGCACGACTGAAAATTTTGATGGCACGCACAAAAACAAAACATTTTTTGTAAGTTATCTTTTTGATAGAAATGAATTAAAAATTATGAATCTACTCTTAATTTATGATATAAATTTGTAGTACTCAATATCTATCTTAATATGCTAACTAGAACCGTCAAATGATACATTTTATTATTAAAATATCGCATGAATTCTCTCGAATGCGCATTAGATTAAAATTTTTTTGCGTATCCAGTTTCGCCTTCTAATGTTACTGCATGCTGTTGCCGTCGCAAATCTCGAATCAGACGACAGACTGCATTAGTCATTTTTAGTGAACCGTCGTCTTTGAAACTTCAGCGTGACTAGTTAAAAAAATATAACCGTTTATTGTAAATATATATTACTATTTTTAGGTAAATAATTTTACATATTATTTCATATTTTATATTCTGCATTCATTTGCAAGAACATATTGCGTCACGACTGAAGTTTTAACCTGTAGGTAACTTAAGTGTTTTATTTTAACCTTAATGTATTAAAAGTCGCTAAACTTATAACTTATTTTGCTTATTTTTAAACCATAAAATATCTTAATATTATGAGAAATAATTTTGTCATTAAATCAATGTAAAATATAGAAATGATTATTAAAATTACATTGAATTAATATATTATTAATTATTTTCTTGTGTTGTCAATATTTTTAGTACTTTAATATGAGACGAAATATGTTCTTGAAAACGAATGCAGAATAAATTATTTATTTTATAACAATATTATCAAAATATATATTTTTTAGAATTCTTTATTATTGTTAGTTCAATGAAGAGATCGAAACTATCCGAAATATGTAGTAGCACAGAATTTCTAGCTTGGTGGACCGATAGATATATATATATATATAAGGGGTATGATTGAAAAAGGACAGTAAAGAAATTTATATTTTATATTCTAAAACTGTAGTCTGTAGAACATCTTCAGTAAAGAGGCATTATGAAGCCAACAATAAATTTCTTCTCGATCGAAGTGTAGAAGAGCAAAAGGAATGTATATCACGTGTTTTAAGAATAAAACTGCTCAAACTACTTTGTTAATGCAATATATTAAAACTCAATCAAACACTATTGCTGCTAGTCATCAAGTTTCAAAAACTATTGCTCAGTATGCGAAACCTTTTAAAGAAGGTGAATTTTTAAAGGATGCTTGGCTGCAATGTGTACCATAGTTATTCGATGATTTCGAAAACAACGAAAATATTATTCAAAGAATTAATAAACATGTTAGGAAAACAGTGAAAAAGAGAATTTTGGGTATGGCGAAATATGTAAAATTTCAACAAAAAATTCATATGAATCTTGCGATTTTATAACCATTTTCCTTGACAATCTTATCTACCGACATAAGAGGCTCTGCTCACTTAGCAATTTTTGTATGTTATTTTATTCAAAACAATATTAAAGATGAGTTAATAAGTTTATCACAACATTAACAATAGCAACAAAAGGATTAGACATTTGTAATGCAGTTATAGATGCATTGGAAAAAAGAGAAATATGTCTTTCTAAAATTGTGCCAGTTACAACTGATGGTGATCGCAGCTAAACTGGATGGGAAAATGGATTTACAAATTTATTTAAAAAACGTATTGGGCACACAATTCTTGATGTTCATTGCATTATTCACCAACAAGCGTTATGTGCAAAAACAGGTTTAAAAATGTTTAATGATATTTTGAGTTTTGTAACAAAATCAGTCAGTTTTATATCAGCACGAGTACTAAATAAAAGGAAATTTCAAGAATTGTTAAACAAAGTAAACTCATCGTACAATAGCTTACTTTTATACAATAATGCACGCTTGTTAAGCCGTGGAAATATTTTACAAACATTTGTAGATTGTTTGGAGGGAATAAGATTATTTTTAAATAATGAAAATATTGACCAATACAATCAATTGTTGGATGTTGAAGAAGGGCTAGTGTTATATTTTTTCACTGATTTATGCTCCCACTTAAATGAATTAAATGTAAAACTACAAAAGGTATTAATAAAACAGTTATTTTGTTTGACTTAATGAAAGCATTCGAAGTCAAATTACAGATTTTTAATCGAAATATTCTTTCAAATTCATATAAATATTTTCCGAATGCAAATTTTTTTTTCTGAAAGTGAATGTCACGAAAAGCTAAATAAAGAGTCATTAACGAAAGAATTTTCAATGGTAATTCAATCCCTAATTCAGGAATTTTCCGCAAGATTTACGTAATTTAAAGAATTTGAAGAAACTTTTAAATTTATTTCATATCCTGATACAATACCATTTGAAAAATTAAATTTAAAAGAGTGGTAAAATTTTAATTAATTATAAATGGAATTAGTTGAATTTCAGTAAAGCATCATATGGAACCAAAATTTTGTTGATTTAAGAAATAATTTAGAAATTTTTGAAAGTAATCGATTACTGGATAAAATTTATAAAATTGTAGATGATGAAATTCTAACTACACTACTGGCCATTAAAATTGCTACACCAAGAAGAAATGCAGAAAACAAAATGATATTTATTGGATAAATATATTATACTAGAAATAACAAGTGATTAAATTTTCAAAAAATATGGTTGGATATATATATATATATATATATATATATATATATATATATATATATATATATATATATATATCCTGAGAAATTAGTATCCAGAACAAGCACCTCTGGCAGTAATAACAGCAGTTATACGCCTGGGCATTGAGTCAAACAGAGATTGGATTGCATGTACAGGTACAGATGCCCATGCAGCTTCAACACGACGCCACAGTTCATCAACCGTAGTGACTGGCGTTTGGTGACGAACCAGTCGCTCGGCAACCATTGACCAGACGTTTTCTATTGGTGAAAGATCTGGAGAAGGTGCTGGCCAGGGCAACAGCCGAACATGTTTCGTATCGTTTTGTATGTTCGTAATTGTTTTAGTGTGAATTTTATTTCTAGCATATTGCTTTTTATAAAACATTGATTAAAAAAATTGTTTTTAGAAGAATTGCTTTTATTAGTTTACTTAATTATACTTACGTAGAGTTTCACTATACTAACATTTCGAAGGAAATTTTACTATGGCACTTTACCTAATTAAAAAAGAATTTTTATGACTTTGTGACACGCACATCAAAAAAGATTTGCCATCCCTGGTATACATCATTAGGGTGCATAGTATCATGAATAAATAATTTGTAAGCTATTGAACAATAATTTTTCCTTTTGTCGTAATATTGTTGTTTTATGACATTTTATATAACTTACGTGTACACTCCGCAGCCGGAGTGAAAGGAAATATATCGGTTGTCCTCATAACTTCCAGTATGAAGGCGTTCGTGTAGGTCAATTTGCTTTTGTCCTCTAATTCCGGATCTCTTTCTTGACCACACACTTCCATCAGCTCACAGTGTATCTTCTCTTGAGCCTCCGGATGGTCCAGCAGAGCTTTGATGAAGACGCTGACAAACATCCCCATGAAAACACTGCTGTCGCCAACAAGCTGCATCAGTGTCACCATCAAGCATTTATCTGTAAGGAGAAAATTATATATAAGAAAGTGGAGTTAAAATCTATGAGGAAGAATATCAAAAGCAGGGCTCTCAATTTAAAATGCTGCATTCTGGTAAACTTTTATTTGTTTCGGGTTTTTGAAACCTTCAATTAAGTACTCAATCAAAGCATGCAAATTGTAATTTTAATAAAATTGTCTTCAGGGGTATTCAATTAAATTAGTTTTTTAAAATAGAAAATAAGAAGTGTAATGAAAACATTTAAGGATTAAAAAAGTTCCGGAATTTCATTGCAACTCTTCATTACCACAACATGGGTAACATTTTACTTAATCGTCCGCAGAGTGAAAAAGTAGTTCAAAACAATCACACTTATACCAGCACTGTTGCCATCAGCAAAAAAAATTATTAAATTTCTGTTATGGTATCTTCGGAAATTTAGCCATTATATTCCTTTAGTTGTCTTCTGCTTTGCCAAAATGGTTGTAATTGAGCTAAAGGAGGAGCCAGAAATTCAATGGTGCTACATCTAGTAAATAAGAAAGTAAGCTCAGAAGTGGATTTTTTTTTCTGAGAGATACATGTGCACAAAAATCAAAATGTAGGAGAAAGTTTGCGTGATATATTGCCAGTCAGCTGAACTCATCAAATTGCTAGTAAAAAATCACCACGGTAAAGTGTTTTGACACCACGTAGTGGACAGCTTAACGGTTGAATTTCATGAAATATTAGTTAAAGAATTTAATAAGCACGACGTTAAATTATCTTATAGAAAAGCATCCCGTGAGTAGGGGACCACTCTTAAGCATCCACCTGGAAAGTTATAATTGAAAAAAAGAGAAGTACCGCATCCATTTTGTAGTAATTGGGATCGAATTCAGGACTGTTCGCACTCTAGACTGCTGGCCTGATGAGCCCTACCACGCGTAAACTGTTTATAAAGCTTATAAAGTCTCTGAAGTAAATTTCTCCAATCTGTGCATCAGCTTCATATTTGTACCATGCTTAAACCTCGACATCGTGCCATCAGATTACTACACATCCCAATCAGTAAATCAACTTCCAAGCTTTAATTTTAGTGCTAGATAAATATAGTGGTAGTAAATTATTTGTGTGATAATGAAATTTACCACTAAATTCCGAAACTTTTATGAATGCAATTAGTTTTTCACTTTTAAATTATGACCATTCATAATTAATTTCATCATATTTTGAAAATGTTATGAGTCACATTGTTTGAATGTGAATAATTGCAAGCTATTAGAAATTCCGGTTGTTTTGGTAATAGTAAACGAAATTGATATTTAGAAATAGTGCGACATATCATATTTTTGTATGATATGTCGCAATATTTTTTGTGTACACTAATATTTTTGTCACTTAAATAAATAATACATAGATTCTCATATTTAATTAAAAATATTTGGTATATATATTATAATACATTTTAACTCAAGATTTTTTAAGTAATATCATTTCGTAATGCCTGAAACTGCAAACTCGTTATAATATTTTACGAATTTTTTTGCAAAAATTTAAGAGATGTATTAATATATCAAATAATGTACACGCACAACTTCGAGGGATTATTTAGGAAAAAAGGTAACTATGGATAAAAGAAATTCTCTTTCCTGTAAATAATTTATATGTGAGATCATGTCTGGATTTCCTATCGTTTCTTTCCTTGAAGTAGGCATCTACAAGATCTCGAATTCGATACTCATCATAAGTTGCTCTGCGTCTATCTATCATTCTGTACAGCATGGCTTTCAATTTCAATCGAGCCCTTTTGGCTTCCCTGAATCTCCGACAGAATGGTATGATGAAGTATCTAATAAAGAATGCATTTGATCATTCGGAAAGATATGAATATTATGAATATATATAAATATGTTTATGGAAATTTACTCCATTAATTTGTTTTAAATGTCAAGTGATGTAAATTTCAAATAAATTGGGTCTGTTCGATCTATTTAAATTTTTAAAACAATTTTGAATACAAATATTGCAAAATACGCATTTTTAATTAAATTTAACGCATTTTTAATTAAATTCGCAATAAGGGAAATTTCAGGAAAAAAACCTTGTCATTGATAAATTTCTAAATAGTTTTGAAATATTAATAATATATACTAACTAATTTTGTATTTACAAAGCTATAAAATTTCTATGAAAGTTTGACAGAATTAGTATTTACCCAAACTGTCGCTTGCAAAATATTAAAATTAACAACAAAATAACAACTAAATTGCACATGTCTTCTGCTTATTTAAAAATATAGAAAAAAAAAGAAACATATTTTAAAATTGGTTTATTGTAAAATTATTGAATAAAGTCAGAATTTAGGAACCAGTTTTTTAAAAAATATGAAATTCACAAACGTTTGAAATGTTATTGATGTGAACAAAATGAAAGAGTAATGGTAGGAGAAGTATCTTAATTAAAATTCTAATTATCAAATGTTTATTGCGTTTATGAAAATGGTAGCAAATGTGAAGATAGACATACAGTGCATTTTAAAAAATAATCCGAATGAAACACAATACGTATACCCCCTATAACACGGTATATTGGTTCCGCCTTATAGGGAAACGCATTGTACGAGCATTCTCGTAAAACTCGCTCATATGACCTTGTATAAAGCACTATATACAAATAATTCACGGTTAACATTTCTCATTAAAGAGGATTTAAATCGAATATTAAGGAAAAATTATGCTATGAACACGCGCGCGCGCGAAATGGGTGCGTTTTATTAAAACCAAACTAAGGACACTTTAAATAAATACAAATGTAACTAAAAAGCAGTTAATTTCAAATAAATCAAATAATTCTGAAAACAGTTTTTTAACAAGTTTATTCACTGTAGGAGCTACCTAAAACAAAGTTCCACCGACATCTTCTTTCTATTAGAATATTCAAAGATCAATAATGTAATTTAACTTTTTTTTAGTAGAACTCAATAAAATAAAATATTATTCATATGAAAGCGCGTTATAAGGGTACCGTGTTATAGGGGATAACTGTATTAATGAATTAGCAAAATAATTTTAAACTATACGCTTAAGAAAATTTTCCCTTTTAAAGCGCAGTAGTAAATTAATAATAATTTACAACGCAGTAGAAGTAAATGTAAATTATATTAATAACTAATGCGAATTTATATAATTAATGTCACTTATATATAATTAAGGCCATTCACATAATTAAGATCAATTATATAATTAAGGCAAATCATATAAATGACATCTTACATTTTTTTAGATCCCTATCATCATAAAAAACTATTGTTTAAAATGCCATTTTTATGGATTATCTTTAAAAATTTTCTGTTCATTTTAGAGTTATATGAGGTTATTTATAAACTTTAGGAATAATTATCAGATGCAAAATCAGAATGATTATCTTCTATCCACAAAGTAATGTAATTCAAATATAAAATTTAAGAAAATAGAGAAAAATGAATCTTTTTGGAAGTAAGCCTGCAAAATTTAGCCTTCTGTTATTTTTGTTTTATTCAGTTCACTGATCAAAAAGTAAACATAGTTTGGGAAGCGAAAACGGGCTATTAATATTTTTTGAGAAAAAGTTCCTCATTCTTAAAATTGAATATCATTCTTAAAATCCTTCGGAAAAATCGAATTGCCAAAAATGTAGTTTTTTTTAGAATATCTAGAAGCTCTCCCGGAGTTTCATTCTTTTCACATATTTTAGGGGGATCCTCATAACACTTAATTAACTAACTATCTATATAAATAACTAAAAGTACTCACTATAATAATTTGTATTAATTCACTATAATGGTTTGCAAACGTTTCCAGTATATTTAATTTAAATTTATTTCAGACATTAAGTATGATAAGCTTCGTCAAAATTCAACGCGCACCTGTCAGAATCAATTTACACATATGCATAAGTTACCGTCTATCTAAGCTCCCTAACGTCAATTTATGTCACACGACTTTAAGCTACAATTAAGAGAAAGTAATAAGTATTTCTAACTTTCCATCACAAATACAAAGAATTAATTGCTGCATAATTGTTTTACAAATTTAAAAAATAACAGGAATAATGAGTAGGAAATTTGTACGATGGAAGCACTACTGTGTTACCTATGATAAAACTAAAAAATTTAAACTCAGAAAGTTTAAAAATTTGCAATATAGCCAGTATTAACATGCCTTTATAAATTTATATTGTCATGTTTTTTTAGTTTTTAATTAAGTTTTCAAATTAATATTGCAAAATTTTGTGATTAAGATTTTTGTTGCAGTTAATGACATCTAAATTCACTAATAATGTATCAAGAAATGACTTAATAACTTAATGAAGAATGTTCACCTTGCAACTTCCCCAACGAGCAATTTATTCTTGCTTGTCAAGATCTCAAGAATATCAATATAAACACGTCCGAATTCTTGAATCTCCTCCTCAGACATCCCATCTTCCCCTAGGAATGTCAGCCTTGTTATTTTCAAACTCTTGTTTACAATGAGCTCTGTGATGTCTACCTCCTTGCCATGCGCTTCTTTCAGTTCTGCCACGGCCTCTTTGATAACGTTGCGCAGAGCAGCAGACGTGTCTTCTTTGGCCACATTCAAGCCACGCTCCCGAAATTGCTGCAGGAAGAACTTCCTCATGACCCTCCATCGCTCTGGTTCCGTAAAGATTAGACCTACAGGGAGTTTCAGGATTCAATGGTAATTATTTACTGAATTTTGATCCCCATAAAACATATTTTAAATAAATAGAAAGATTTTATTCTGATGGGTTAACTGACACTTAAACAAGAAATTGTTGTTGTTGCTTACGATACTTGGACAAATCAAGGTCGTTAGCCAACGGCTACAAAATTAAGTCAGAAGGGTGGGTCTTTTGTTTTAATCAGAGCACCACGAAGGTAAAATTACTATTTTTCTTTATGACACCTCCGACAGATGGCGCCACCAGAGGATCCACTTTTGTTTTATTGACGAAAAGTAAAAATATCAATTACTTAATCCAATTTTCGTTTCAAATTGTTCAATTTAATAAGATTTCAAAAGTTCTTGGTATAAAATATACCAAGATCTATTTATCTAGCTCTTGGTATAAAAAGTTGCATGTTCGAAATATAGAGAGGCCAAAGATCTCAATATTAATTGGCTGCCAGGAAACATAAAATAAATCGTGATTGGAGAATGTTTTCCAAGTGGACTTGAACCATTTGCCTCATTGTCTGTACTAAATTCTGACACTTGTGGGAGAGATACTACAGAGTTCATCACAAGATGAACTACTTATAGATTTATTGTGGCTTTAGCTTTGTTATCTGAGTTCCTGTTACTTTTGTTCTTGTTCTAATCTTTGTTATTTTGTCTACAGTTGTCTTCAAATCTGCTATTAGAAATAAAAGATATTTTCCAAGTGAAATCATTCATTTGGGGTGCAATCCAAACCTAGGGATTTTCTGCTCATTTGACATTTATAAGTAAGGGGCACGCACCTACTTTCGAATCGATTATAAAAGTTGTCATCTTACATAGTTAATTCAAAATTTATTGTTTAAGTGGGTGTTATAAGTTGATGTTTCTACTATATAAGTTGTCAACTATTCAGTCTACTAAAGCGTCGAAACAATGAAATAAATCGAGTTACCAGTTACTGAAGAAATATTGATTAGGTTAAAATTATCAGAGTAATTACTGATTTAATTATCTGTATCTAGCTCAGATTCGGACTCAAATAGTTAAGCTGTTGGCGTAATGGCCATTGTCATTGATGATTAGTGCTTTGCTATATATTTTCAAAATTAGTTGTAACATATTTTGCGGTTCAAGTTTTCATTATCTGGTACTAGTACCAATCACAGCCTGACTAACGCAGGAGAAAACGTGGCAGCTGCCCCGGGCTCTCACATCATAAGGACCACCCAAATCAAATAGAGAGCTTATTTTATGACATCAGATGAATTAGAATCGTTTGCTATAACGAATAGGAAGTTTGTTGTTGTGAAGCAGAGGGGCAAATAAGATTTTGCGCCGGGACCCAATTAGGTTAAGTCGGTCTCTGGTGTCAATGGCATAAATGCCTTAATGAAAAGGCAATGCACGAAAGAAGTGATTTCGGTATGCGCAATTGCTGAACAATCAAGATAACTTAAATCAAGATAACAGTTACATTTTTTCTTAATTAAACAAATGTGGAAGTTTACGGCAAATTTTTTGTTGAAATTTTAATTTGTTTATTATTTTATTTACTGAGTAAGGAGAGATAACTTTCTCATTTTGAATTACAGTAACATAGGAAGTAGTGAAGATAATGAGGTTGGCATTGTTTTGTTTCAGAGAGGAGACCATAAAGTTGTCTGACATTGTGATTCTGTCGTCATCATGCATTGGAGAGAGAGAGAGAGAGAGAATGAACATCTTTCATTTATTATAGAGTTTTATTTTTCGGGGTGCCCCATTTCAATGAGAAACGATATGTAATGGCTAGCGCGTTCTCCCGATTTGGTTCAATTTAAATTTCTTTTATGGGGGTATTTAAAGTCACGTGCCTATACTGACCACTCAGAAACTTTGGAATACCTGAAAAGAAACATGCAAAGAGAAACAATGAACATACCTACCAATTTTCTGGAAAGAGTGATGAGGACAGGAAAATTTAATTTACCCAGTGTATCACCAACGGCAGGGCGTCACTTGTGCAATATGATATTTAAAACTATAAAAATATGTAACTATTGTATCCAAAAATAAATATTATATATATTTTTTTACAAATTTTGTGTCATCGTTACAACGTAATTTTGTATTGTTGTTAAAATTAATAAATTTTGTGATATTGCACTATGAAATAAGGAAGTTATCTTGCCGCACAAATATAAATATTAAAGATTTAATAATATTCGTCATCTTCAGTTCTTAGTAGTTACAATAATAAAAATATTATTTACAAAGATTTGATAAAGAAATATTACTTAGTTATAATTTAAAGAGATTTGTCTAAAAGTGAAATTATATTTATTAAAATGCACTGTTCAATAATCGATATGAAGCAATAATCGATATGATAAAATAATCAATATGAAGCAACCTTATATAACCATGACTCTTTAAAACAGAAAAACAATAGATAAGGTTAAAAGGATAAATTATAACGCTGACAAAATTTATTTAACATATATAAATATTATCTATGATGCAGAAAACTACGTATATGGCATAAAGAACAAAATATCATTTGCATTATATAATTTTAGGATTCTGCATTATAGATTAAAAACAAATAGAATATACTGAATATTGCGTAACGGCAAGACGATGTTTCTGCAGCATAATCAAGTGAATCATTGTTCTTTTAAATGCGTGTCACGATTAATCCTCTTAAGAAGAAGCATTAGCAAAATTTCGAAGTTCATTTCAAGGTCATGGCATTGATTTTGGAAATTAGAAAACTTGATCAAGTATCTGAACCGGGTCTTTGGTCTGCAACAACCCAAAATGAGAGTCGGCACTAAATGCTAATATTTTAAGCAATGATGTCATAAGCACCACTTTACAACAGCCTATTTTTGAAGAGCTGCTGCTACAAAAGTTTTGACTCCACCACTGTCCGATTCTCAAATATCATAACTCCACAATCACCACCTTGACACACCACTGTCATCAATTCCACAATACACAAACATTTAGCTTATGTTTCGTTTATCTAGAAATTATGCTTTGCATATAAGGCATGCACTGGAATATCTCAGATGTATCTCAGATTTGAGACAATTGAAAGAAACTCGAATTTTATAGTAGAGTTTTCCTTCAAGGCAATAACAGAGTTATACCAGGATCAGTCTGAAATTTTTGAGATACAACTAGGTTTTTAAAGTTGTACTTACAAACTTTTAGGTGTTTTCAAAGCAGTCTCCTCCAGCATCAATGCACTTTTGTAGACGAATTTTCCACAAATTAATGCCTCAAGCCATTCATTTCTTGGAATAGATGAAAAATGCATTTATAGCCACATCAATCTCTTCTTCTGAATGAAAACGACATCCACGTAAGTTTTTTTAGATTAAAGAATAACCAAAAGTCGCACGTAGTGAACAGGGTGGATGTTAAATCACTTAAATTTGTTTTTGTTTAAGAAACTCAACAGTTAATCCGGCTGAATGTGAAGATGCATTGTCATTATGAAGCATTAGTCCCCTAACATTCAATTCTTGTAGAATTTCTGGAAGACATTTAGTGGTATACCAGTTTGCTTCTACTGTCTTCTGTTCTTCACACTTGGTGGCTTTGACCAATCCCGTACTTTTGAAGAAAACGGTATACATCACTTTTTCAGTGCGCGTTGTTTTTTCACTATTGTCGGCGTGGGATCATCTTCAAAGACCCATACTTTGCTTTCTTGACGTGTTGGAACGTCAAAAAACGGTATGTACGTTTCCTCACCTGTTACAATTCTTGAAATGATGCGGTGGCCACCATCATTTAGCAATTTAAGAGTTTCTTTACTGATTCTGACACACTCCTCTTTTTGGTGCTCTGTTAGATTATGGGGAACCCAACGACAAATTACTTTTTTCATATGTAATTCTTCTTGAATGATTTTGCGTATGGCTGCGGATCCAATGTTAAGTTCCTTCTGTATCATTTGACAGGTAGAGCGATTATCATCCATTAACATTTTTCGTATGGCAGACACATTATCCGGGATTACTGCCGATGGCTGCCTTCCTGTGTGTTCTTCATCCTGAAGAAAATTGCGACCTCTTCTAAATTCTCTAAACCATCTGAATTCAGTAGCACGAGCTGGTGATTCATTACCAAATGCTAATTGCTACCGTTGAACGCATTCTTGATTTAATCCTGCTTTAAAATCTTTAATATTCATAGCGGGAAAATGTTCTCGCATCAACTCGATTTTCTCTTCTGTTTAAAATTTATTCTTCGCTAAACAAGTTCTTCGCTAAACATGTAAATCAGTAAAAAAAATGTCTTCTTTGTTAAAATACTTTGTATTTTAAAATTAAACCGTTATTTTATTTTGTTAATTCTCGTCTGCGCGTATCTCAAAAATTTCAGAGTAACCCTCGTATCTAGTGGGAACTAGTACAGGAAAGAAGTCGATTTTTCAGCATTAATAATGAAGCCGAAATGGTGGTCAGCTTATTATATATATATATATATATATATATATATATATATATATATATATATATATATATATATATATATATATATATATATATATATATATATATATATATATATATATATATGTACATATATATATATATATATATGTACATATATATATATATATATATATGTACATATATATATATATATATATATATATATATATAGATAGATATATATAAATAAATATATATATATATAATTATATATATATAAATATATATATATAATTATATATATATAAATATATATATATATATATATATATATATATAAATATATATATATATATATATATATATATATATATATATATATATATATATATATATATATATATAAATATATATATATATATATATATATATATATATATATATATATATATATATATATATATATATATATATATATATACACACTGGTGTGCAAAAATTAAGGAACGAAGCTGTTTTTCTAGTGCACCATCTTTCAGTGGTGTTCCAAATCGATAAAAATTGTACCAGAACATCCCCCAGATGTAAGAACATGGAAAAAGTAAAAACAAATTGCCCAAAAAAATTCCAAATTATTGAAAAGGAACTTTATTAAAAAATGAGCATGTAGCAAAAAGACAGAGACGGCCGAAACATCTTTGTGACAGTTCTGTAGCAAGAAACATCCAGCTTTTAGTAGGGTATATGATCTCCCCTGACTGTTGTGTGCAGCATTGACATCGTGTGTCCACACTGAGTATGAGGTTGTCAATAAGTTGTTGAGGTACTGCTGCCCATTCTTCTTGTAGCGCCAATCTCAGCTCCGGAATTGTCATTGGTGGTTGGTGACGTGCCGCCAAACGTCTCCCGAGAAAGTCCCACACGTGTGATTGGATTTAGATTCGAGGACCTTGCCGGCCAATCCATGCGTTCAATATCCTCACTTTCCAACAGCCTCTGTACGATGAGGTGGAGCATTGTCGTCCATGAAGAGAAAACGGGGACACATAGCACCTCTAAAAAGGCGCACATAAGAAAGGAGAATATCATTACAATAACGGGACCCGGTGACTGAACCTCCTTGGATGACATGAAGGTCAGTACGGGTACCAAACATGATACCTCCTTAAACGAGAACATCGCAACCGCGAAACCGGTCCCTTTCGACGATGTTGGAGGGATTATTGCGTGTTCCCCGCTCTATCCAGGTGTGCAAGCGTTCACAATCGGTAATCAGACTAAATATGCTCTCGTCCGTAAAGAGTACTCGACCCCATTGCTTATTCGTCCATTTCCGGCACTAAACAAAGCGCCTTCTACGGTGGGCAGACGTTAATGTTACACAACGTAAAGGTCGTCGTGCGAATAAGCCACCATTGTGCGGCCTCCTGGCGACTGTAAACCGTGATATAGTAATCCAGTTATCTGTCGGAGATATCTAGCAATTTCTCCAGTCGTCTGCCGGCTGTTCCTTCTTGACTGTAGGACCATATACCGGTCGTCGACTGACGTGGCTGCTCGTGGATAACCACTGCAGAATCTTTGGTCAGCTGTTCCTGTAGTTTGAAATGCTCTCCAGATTCGTAAAAAGATGCTGCGAACGATTCCATATTCCGCAGCCCCATTTGTCACACTTCGACCTTTCTCAACTTTCCCAATGACTCGACCTCGTGTAAGGTCATTTAGATGTCATCTACGAGGTTGCCTGTTCATTATTTCACACTGATTAAGCAGCTCTACGTCATTTAAACTAGTATACGCCATGCAATAGCTTTCACAGAAACGCTGAGCGTACACCGCCAGTCAGCTTTATATTCCTTCGACATTCCCCCTTTAAGTCATGTTGCGTAATTTAAGTATACCCTTGCGTATTTGACCGTAGTAGATCTTCTGATTGGTCTTTCAGTCCTATTTACCTGTTTGTTTTGCTGTTATGCTAATTGTTCCATGTCGTCCTTAATTTTTGCACACCAGTATATATATATGTGTGTGTGTGTGCTTGTGTGTGGGTCCTGTGGGCTTCATTGTCAGGAATTAACACATTTAAAGTTAATATTATTTAATTTATTTAATTATATGTCCAAAGAACAAGATAAAACTATTTACATTTAAACAAATTAATATCAAAGCACATTGTCTATTCTAACATCTTTTAGTTATAATTCGAAAGTCCAATATCACTTCGCGTTATCGCGTCTTTTTTCATCCATCACATCGTCGTTCTCCTCCACGTCTTCTCTCTCTCACTTTGGCATGTCCTGCGGCAGAATGGATGGGAATGGCCCTCTGGTGGCACTTTCAATCCGGTATATATATATATATATATAAATATTTATATATATATATATATATATATATATATATAAATATTTATATATATACTACTGGCCACATTAAAATTGCTACACCAAGAAGGCGACATGCTATAGACGTGAAATTTATACGAAAGGAAAAAGTGCTGTGATATGCAAATGATTAGCTTTTCAGCGCATTCAGGCAAAGCAGGCGCCAGTAGCGACACCTACATTGTGTTTTAATGAGGAAATTGTTCAGCCGGTTCCTCATACACAAATTGC
The DNA here is from genome assembly GCA_030067965.1 of Latrodectus elegans. Classification (NCBI taxonomy): domain Eukaryota; kingdom Metazoa; phylum Arthropoda; class Arachnida; order Araneae; family Theridiidae; genus Latrodectus; species Latrodectus elegans. The sequence continues at coordinate 90,865,941 of CM057816.1, read as the reverse complement.
ATTTTAACGTTGTTGCCTGGTGAAAAGTTGTGATGCTTCGTGTAAGAAGGAGAAATGCGTACCAGCACGTTTCTGACTTTGATAAAGGTCGAATTGTAGCGTAATGGGATTGCGGTTTATCTTATCACAGTATAGCTGCTCGCGTCAGTCGAGATTCAATGACTGTTAGCAGAATATAGAATCGATGGGTTCAGGGCGGTAATATGGAATGCTATGCGGGATCTCAACGGCCACCTATCACTAGCAGCCGGGAAGATAGGCATATTATCCGCATGGCCGTAATGGATCATGCAACCACGTCACGAGCCGTGAGTCAAGAAACGGGGTCGTTTGGAAGACAACAAGTGTCTGCACGAACAATTCGACGACGTTTGCAGTAGCATGGACTCTCAGCTCGGACACCATGGCTGTGGTTTCTCTTGACGCTGCGTTATAGACAAGAGCGCCTTCAAGGGTGTCATCAACGACGAACCTGGGCACACAAATGGCGAGACGTCATCTTTTCAGATGAATCCTGGTTCGGTGTACAGCATCATGATGGTCGCAACCGTGTTTGGCGGCATCATGGTGAACGCACCCTGGCAGCGTGCATTCTTCATCATCATACTGGCCCATCACCTGGCGTGATGGTATGGGCTGCCATTGGATAGACGTCTCGGTCACCTCTTGTTCGGCTTGACGGTTCTTTGAACAGTGCACGTTGCATTTCTGGTGTGTTACGACCCGTGGCTCTACCCTTTATTCGAGCCCAGCGAAGCCCAGCGTTTCAGCAGGATAATGCCCGACTGCATGTTGCCGGTTTTGTACGGACCTTCCTTAATACGAAACATGTTCGGCTGTTTCCCTGGCCAGCAGTTTCTCCGGATCTTTCATCAATAGAAAACGTCTGGTCAATGGTTGCCGAGCGACTGGTTCGTCACCAAACGCCAGTCACTACGGTTGATGAACTGTGGCATCGTGTTCAAGCTGCATGGGTATCTATACCTATACATGCAATCCAATCTCTGTTTGACTCAATGCCCAGGCGTATAACTGCTGTTATTACTACCAGAAGTGGTTGTTCTGGGAACTGATTTCTCAGGATCTATCCAGCCAAATTTTTTGAAAATTTAATCACTTGTTATTCCTAGTGTAATATATTTGTCCAATAATCATCATTTTGTTATCTGCATTTCTTCCTGGTGTAGCAATTTTAATGGCCAGTAGTGTATATATATATAAAAGACAACTTTAATAGAAGTTTTCAACGCGCTTGAGGCATCAGTGAAAAACATGAGATTGATAGTCAAGAAGAACTTAATTTATGGCAATAGCAATAACAAACAGAATCACAAACTTACAACCACTGATAAAGAATACGAACAAGTATCACAATTTAAGCTCATAAGCACTATAGTAAATAATATTAATGACATAAACATTGAGTTCAAAATAACAATCAATACAGTTATATATCTTATCATGGCTTGGAAACCAGTTTAAAACTAAACACATAAGTATGAAAGCAAAAATAAAATTACACTAGTAACTCGACTTGTTTTATATAGCAGTGAATGTTGAATGATTAACACGGCGGATATAGAGAAACTGATGATATTTTGGGGGTAAAATGTTATTTTGTATTTAACATGTTGACTCAAGTATCAAATGATTAAATTTATAAAATTCTGGAAAATGTAGTTTCTTCCAAAATCAGTCGTCAGAGTAGTCTCTATTGTTTTAGATCATCGCTGCCACATGCCTCGGCATTGATTCAATGAGACTTTGGATGTGTTCTTGGGGTTTCCACACGTTGCCAAAGTTGATTTGGTGTGGCCGCCGGGAATATAAACTGGGTCAATCTTTGAGCAACCATGGAGAACATGTTTCCTATCTGTAAAAGGGAGAGCGAGAAAGATATGGAAGTAATTCAATGTGGCGATTGACGAAGAATCCTTGGACCAGGTGTGATATGTGTGGTCGCACATTATCCTATTGAAATATGACTGTGGGCAATGAAGGTACGGAAGGACAACTGGCTCAAACACTTCGCAGATGTAGCTCTCGTTGTTTAAAGTAGCAGCAATACGTACTAGAGGAGTGCGAGAGTAATAAATACCACCTTATTCCATAATAACCAATGCAGAATCAATATGGTTGGGCATAACGAAGCTGTTCAGCATCCCTTCTCCACGGTGTCTCTTGACTCAAATGCGACCATCGTGGTGTTGCACACTGAAACGTGACTCGTCAGTAATAACAATTTCATTCCAATCTAATCATTTGCAAGAATCTAATTATCACTTCCCTGTCTTGAAATTATAATCATTTGCATATGTCACCTCTGCTACTGTTTGTTATAAATTTCAAATATTTCATCTTATTTGCATGATTCTTCAGAGTGTTGCATTTACAGTGGTTAGCAGTGTATATATATATATAGGTTGGGGAAAAAGAAATCCATAATATTTTCGGTAGATGGCTGTAGTGATTGATATTTCATAAAGCATTGATCAAACTATTTCAAATTTATGCTCGTTGTCAAGGTGACAATTCACACTAAAACAATTCTCTTGCTGGTTTTTGTTTGGTCCATTCAGTTATGTATTACAAGGTGTTAAAAATAGAAGTCATCAAAGAGAAAATTCGGTATATTTTACAGTTTTTCTTTGATAAAGGCGAAAATGTACACTAGGTAGCTGAAATTGTGAATGGTGACGATAGTGTAACTGCTAATTACGTGCAATTTTAGTTCCGTTCAGGCGTTTTTGATGCTAAAAATGCCCCTCGCAAAGATGCAAATTGCAAATCGTGGAAAATGTCGATAAAATCACAGAAATAGTGGAAGTTGACCGGCATGTTGGTAGTCGTAGCAGAGCCCAGGAACTAAAGATCTACCATAAAACAGTTTTGAACCACTTACGCAAAGTTAGATGCAAAGAGAAGCTGGATGTTTGGGTGCCCCACTAATTAGCACCAAAAACATGATGGATCGAATATCCATCTGCGAAGCCTTGATCAAACTGAATGAAATTGACCTATTTCTTAATGGATGGTGTCTGGGGAAGAGAAATGGGTTACATAAGACAGTATGTACAGTGCGAAAGCGATCATGCTTAAAACGTGAAATAGCTCAAACGGTGGCCAAACCAAGACTAAAGGCCAAGAAGGTTCTACTGTGTATTTGGTGGGACAGGAATCATTTATAATGAGTTGTTTCCGTATGGCCAAATACTAAATTGAGATCACTGCTATCAACAACTGAACTGTTTGAAGATAGCGATTGACCAGAAACGACCAGAATTATCCAGCAGAAGAAGTGTTGTCTTACATTAGGACAACGCCAGGCCACACACGTTTGTAGTGACTCGCCAGAAACTCTAGCAGGTTGGTTGGGAAGTTTTAATTCATCCACCATATACTCCGAACCTGGCACCAAGCAATAATTACCTTTTTCTCGTATTACAAAATTTCCTGAGAACTGCAAAATTTCATGAGATGAAACTAGTATTAAGAGAAGATAGTGAAAATCTATTACTAGAACTTTTAGCCAATAGGGACTATGAGAAAAGCGTTATAAAGCTACTTTTAAAATAGCAACAGATCATTTTTAACATCTAGGTAATTTTAAACACAAATATATTTATGTATTTGATGACATAATCTGTAAGGATAACAGATAATAAAAATAATAAAAATGTAAAATAACAGTGAATATTTGAGACAAATTGGAGAATCCGAAATGTGTTAAACAAAGTCTTGAATTTTACGCAAAAATAATAAATTTCTTTTTCTCCAACCTATTATATATATATATATATATATATATATATATATATATATATATATATATATATATATATATATATATATATATATATATATATATATATATATATATATATATATATATATATATATATACACTATAAACGCCGAATTAATTCACATGTAAATCTATCTATGTAACGTTATTTTACATTTTTATTATTTTTATTATCTGTTATCCTTACAGATTATGTCATCAAATACATAAATATATTTGTGTTTAAAATTACCTAGATGTTAAAAATTTTGTTATTTACTCCCTATTCAGAACTGCCAACATAAGCGGACGAGTGATAATATTTTATTACTGTTGTTTAGGAGACGTTAATCTGTGTATCTGTTTATTTTAAAGATTTATGATGCAGGTGTCTCCTCCTGTGCTTCGACCTTAAAAAATCAAGTTGATTGTTTTACAGCTTTTTGTTTCTTCAGCAATCCATTTTTTAAAATGACTTTTTATTGAATATATCGATTGTAGTATCAATATTTATCTTGCAAACACATTTTTCGTACACATGCTATCAACTGTTTATATTTACGATATTCGCAGATTTTCTTCAGAAAATTATGGCTATTATGTGTATTACAAGTCTGAAAAACATTATGTGTCATTTTGTTTTAAATAAAAATTTTCTAACATAAAATTGTCTTTAAAAGCAAAGGGAAGCCACTAAATAGTTTTGACCTTAATTCATTAATTTATATTCATAATGAGGGAAATCGTAATATTTTTAATGAATTATAATGACTACACACGTATATATATATATATATATAAAATATATCTATATATATATATATATATATATATATATATATATATATATATATATATATGCATGCATATATATATATATGTATATATATATACATACATACAATATATATATATAAATATATATATATATATATATATATATATATATATATATTATACATTGGGGAATGAGAGTTTTCCAAACAGACTAAAAGCAATTAAGCTGTTGTGACTGAATATGTCCTTAAATCACACATCTCAAAAATAAAGCAATTATTTTATTCAAAATATATTTGTAAATTTTACACACCAGAACTTAAATACATTAATAAAATTTCGAATGTCTTCTTGCTTCAAAAATTGAAGAAACAGTTTTGAGTTTAACAAACCATATTATTTAACTCTAAACTTTAAAACGCAGCATATATATATGTTTATATATATATATATATATATATATATATATATATAACTACTTTATTTTAATATCAATTTAATACTTACACCTACATGTATATATATGTGTGTATGTGTGTTTACACGCTTAAAGAGTAGGATAAGGAGAGGAATGGCAGATTGAGTAATATTCGTTCCATTATTACTGCTTTAAAAGTAATGGTTGAAAGTTTGTTCTTGTAACTAAAGACTCCTGTCAATGCAGAGAAAGAGAATAACAAAGTCATCGTCGAAGGAGTCAGCTCTAGCAGCCAGACGAGTTTACGACGGGCATGGTGATAGGACTGAACAGAGCACTAGGAGAAGACGGAAAGTCAGTTGCGACTTTCCGTCTTCTCCTACTGCTCTGCTCAGTTAACACATTGATAACAGAACAGAAGAAAAAGCTAAATGAAAAAGAAAAGACAAAACATTCACTTAATGGTTAGTCTAAATCAGAAATGATGATTTAAATTTTTAAATGTTTCATTAATTAATAGAATTCTAACTTAATAATTACAATATTTGCTAACAATCTCTTTTGATTCTTAAAGCTAATGCCTGGCCTTCGCGAACGAACTTTTTTTTTTTTTTTAATTTCCTTAAAATTTTATCTGTATGATAATTTTTTTTTCCACAAACCAAAGTGAGACATTTTATTGATTGGTTAAATTTTGCTGTACGACATTTACAACAAACAATAAACAGTTGTCGAACATATCAGATTAATCAATATTTTCAGTAAATTTTTTATGATCTATATTTTACCTAATTTTATAGTAACATTTGAAAGCTTTAGAGAGAATTTTTTAACTTAATTTTTTATTCCTTGGCGAAAGATAATTAGATTTTTTTGGCTAAAGTTCCTTTTCTGTAAAGGGAATTTATCGTTCAAACTAAAATAAAAAAAGGTAAAAGTAAAACAGTTTGAAAACATAAAACATAAATTCTGTTCTGTACCAAGCAACGTGAGATTTTCATTAATTGCGTAAGCTTTATTTTTTTGCCTTGAAGTATTTACACTGAGCCATAAATTGTAGAACACTTCAGTTTTATCATTATTTTCTGTGCGCTTTTAATTATCTATATAATCTACCTGATTTCGGTACAAAATTTTATTGTTTTTTAAGGATTTTCTAATTCAATGTTCTTTAGTACTTGTAAACGGTTATGTACAGTGAGTGTAAAAGGTATTCGTACAGTATGACAGTTGATTTAAAAGAGATCCGTTCTTAAAAATTATAAACATAAATTCCATTTTAATTAATTATAAATACATAATAAAACATATTTTCACTAGTTTCATGTGAAATTTACAAAAAAATAATTTTATACATGTATAAAAATCTACAAAACTGTAACAATCGAACAACTTGTGGTGTAAAAAGTATTCGTACACTGAAAGAAATGCAATTTTTTAAAGTTATATTTTGTGATTGGTTTAGCCATTAAGATGTAGTTAATTGACGTCATCTTGTAATTTACTTGAAAGGTTCTTCAGTAGAAATTTTAATGTAGTGAGAAACTAGAAATTCTGTAATGGGTCGTAAAAGTAAAGAGACATGAGTTTCCGAAAGAAAATTGATTTTAAAGCTACGTAAAAATGGTAAATTGTACAAAAAGTTTCTGATCTGGTTGGTAGACCCCATTCAATTGTGCAGTGAATCATAAAAAAGTTTGCTGTCACTGGAACGGTTCAAAACAATTCTCGTACTGGGCGACCATGTCTATTGACATCATCTGACAGACGGTTCTTGATACGTTCATTAAAGAAGGATCCCAAAATAAGTGCTCCTACATCAGAACTGAAGAAAATGGAAACAGTTGTCTCCGTAAGTACTGTTCGAAATGCATGCAGAAATGAAGGTTTCCATGGCCGTGTTGCAAGACGAAAATTCTTTGTTAGTGAGAAGAATCGGAAGCTGCGATTGTCTTTTGCCTAGCAATACGTTTATGAAAATCCAGATTTCGGATAAAAGATTATCCTTACAGAAGAAAGTAAATACAACATATTTGGATAGGACGGGAGACGAATGGTATGGAGAAATCGCAATACAGAAATGCTTCCTAAGAATTTAGTGCCAACAGACAAACATGGGGGTTGAAGTCTACTTGTTTGGGATATATGAGTGCTTCTGGGGTGGGCATATCAGTCTTTATAAAAAGCATTATGAATCATCAACTTTATATTGACATATTAAACAATAATTTAGGACCTAGAGCAACAAAAATGGGCTTGAATGGTGATTACGTTTTTATGCATGATAACGACCCCAAGCACACAACACTAAACACAACGCTCTGGATACTATATAATACCCCAAAGTTCATAAAATTTCATCCTCAATCGCCGGACTATGATGCCGCCAAACACAGTTGCGACCATCATGATGCTGTACACAGACCCTGGATTCATCTGAAAAGATGACGTATCGCCATTTGTGCGCCCAGGTTCGTCGTTGATCACACCATTGAAGGCGCTCTTGTCTATGACGCAGCGTCAAGGGAAGCCGCAGCCATGGTCTCCGAGCTGAGGGTCCATGCTGCTGCAAACGTCGTTGAACTGTGCGTGCAGACACTTGTTGTCTTCCAAACGACTCCGTTTCTTGACTCATGGCTCGTGACGTGGTTGCACGATCCATTACGGCCATGCGGATAATATGCCTGTCTTCTCGGCTGCTAGTGATAAGTGGTCGTTGAGATCTCGCATGGCGTTCCGTATTACCGTCCTGAACCCATCGATTCCATATTCTGCTAACAGTCATTGGATCTCGATCGACGCGAGCAGCAATACTGTGATAAGATAAACCGCAATCCCGGTACGCTACAATTCGACCTTTATCAAAGTCAGAAACGTGCTGGTACGCATTTCTCCTTCTTACACGAGGCATCACAACTTTTCACCAGGCAACAACGTTAAAACGCAATTTGTGTATGAGGAACCGGCTGAACAATTTCCTCATTAAAACACAATGTAGGTGTCGCTACTGGCGCCAGCTTTGTCTGAATGCGCTGAAAAGTTAATCACTTGCATATCACAGCACCTTCTTCCTTTCGTATACATTTCACGTCTATAGCATGTCGCCTTCTTGGTGTAGCAATTTTAATGGCCAGTAATGTAGGTGGTAATTGGAAGGAGCCAAGTCTCATGAATAAGCCGCATACGCTAAGGGATCACAGCCGAGTGCCTTAACGATGTCCTTAGTCGGTTTAGCATGGTGCCTAGATGCGTTGTCATAAAAGAAAATCACTCTGTGTTGACGTTTCTTGTATTGCTCGAGTTTTTCGAATATAGCATCGTTCAAATCAAGTAATTGCTGCTTGTAGCGATCAGTATTAACGGTTTCGCCGGGTATGAGAAGCTCATAATAGATTTTCCCCTCCTGATCTCAGAAAATACACAGCCTTGTTTTGCGGGCGAAGTGATTCGGCCTTGCAGTCGCTTCAGATGGCTGTCCGGGGTCAACATATGATCGATTACCCTTGAGATTCTGAAAATAAATCAATTCTTCACAATACGATGGAGATATGACTTTGGTTTGTAATGGGCAAGCAAAAATTCGCTCACGATTTTCCGGTTTTCCTACTAACGGTCTGTTAGCTTATGTGGTATCCATCTACCTACCTTTATTATCTTGCCTATTGCTTTGAGACGACGGGAAAAAGTGCTTTGGTCAACATTCAAATGTTCTGCAAGATGCTGTTGCGTTTGGCTATCATCTTCATCGAATAATGCTTGTAATTCAGCATCGTCAATTTTTTTGCTTTTCTGTCACGCTCCTCGATTCTCACATCAAGATCACCATTTTGAAACTTTTCAAACCACCTGTAGCACTGCGAACGGCTTAGAGCTTTGCCACTGTATGCTTTTACAAGCATTTGATGTGATTCGACGGCATTTATCTTCAGATGGAAACAAAAAATTAATGCTGTCCACAAATCGTGGTCGGAAGGGATGAAATTCGACGTTTTCCACACAGTAAAAAAACACAAAGCACGCTGAAACTCGTCCGAATGTAAGCTAAACATGAATATCAAAGATCAAACTATACAAAAATCCTATGTCATGGTTTCGTAATGTTTGCACATATGCGGGGCGACATTTGTTAGCAATCGTCTTATTTGAAATGCATACACCTTGTTAATGCTCGTTAAATCTGTAGAAAGTCCTTTTGTCGGTCGTTGAGCAGTTACTATGGGTGATAGCCTGGAGAAAATTCCCCCCCCCCCCTCCCACTTCATACGAACATCAAAACTTTTGGAGTGGATCTCTTGTGGTACCATCTATCAGAGGAATTTAGAGCAAAGTCGTACTTTCACCTTCTTGGTGCACTGGTTAAACAAAAGATACACTCTACTGACTTAAATTTCCATAGCATATCGAGCTTGGCTTGTCCATATGTCATAAGTAACAATAACAACACGGTATTAAAGATAAAGTACTATAAATACTAAAAATTTCATTAAAAAAGATTAACTCACCATCCTTCCACAAGAAATACAAAAGACTGTAGCCAGACATCCTCTCGCAAAAGCAATCAGATTTGGTGACGTGTGCTTCTTTTAAAGATTTGAAAGATCCAAAGTGAATGAATGTCCGTCCAGTGACATTAAAGCTGAAGACGTCGCCATATTTCTTAGTCATTTCGCTTAATTCTACGTGACACTTGTTTTGAGACAAAAAAGGCCAATAGCCAATGTAAGGGAGACCTGTAGGACCAGGTGGCAGGTTTCTGTTGCTTACAACATGGTAAATACTAGTCAATACCGCAACAAATACAGCGATGTAAAAGTTGCAGAAGTTGTAGAGGAATTCATTCAGAGGATTCAACATTCTGCAGCTTTAATCTGTCTGCATTGAATCTGGGTGGAAAAATAAAGACAATGAACGAATCAGACGTGAGAATATGTATGCAGGTATTCGAGAACTAAAGGTAATGAAGGCAAGTTTTATTATGTCTATGACTTTAAATGAGAAATTATTTTCAATTCCGATTTAAGTATTAAGGGGAAGAAAAAAATTGTGACAACCTATTTTATGTTATTTAATATTTGTTAAATTTGACTCATGGTCGTAAACTTTGCTGTTGATGTAGTGCTTCGTTTCCAGTTAACTGTAAACTAAAGCTGTGCCTCAAAATTTTGAAGCTATGAATTTCTGTTGCCTTAAAAAGGAAACAAATGAATTTAACAAATGGAAATCTATTTCAAATTTCGATTTAAACAACATTTTTAAAAGAATGTCATTAAATTGCTAGCTATGATTAAAAAAATATGTAATATTTAATGTGTTCCCGACTGGTGGCTGAGTGGCTAGAATTCATGATTGTTGAGCTGTGGGTCCCGGGTTCGAGTTCCGATTCAGGTAAGAATGTTACTTTCATTTTCAATTTTCTCCGTCATTTTTCCTGTGATGATGTGTGAATGTGGCCCACCTTATAAACGGGTTTGTGGTGGTATGGCGTGGGCAACGCTACTCGTCTTCACATATGCCGGCTGGGTAACGACCAATGAGTAGCAGTTACTGGCCTTGTTGTGGTATAGTGTTCGTCACCCAAGTGCCCCCCGGTGTAAAAAAAAAATATTTATGATCATGGCGTATCAGTTTTTGTAACTAGATTATAATTGTATGTTCATTTGATGTAATAAATATCATTTTGAAATATTGTCATTGTAATATAATACCAAATTAAATTAAAAATTAAGTTAATTTAATTTATGGTAAGTTTTCACAGATTATAAATAGGAATAACGAAACAGGAATAATATACCTAAGTAAAAAAGTTTGAAAGAAACGAAGGTATAAAATGAAATTTTAAAGGATTTTAACGAAATACTTTATTGAATATATTGCTTACAATACTGAAAACTCAACCATAATTCCACTTGAGGAGACAGCAACGGTGAGTTGCTGTCTCCTCAAATATAACTAGTTTTTAAGAATATCTTGTGTGTTTACAAATTCTTATTTTTTTATTTACTGACGAACATTTTAAGCGGAAAAAAAAACTCTACTACTCTAAATCAAACTTCAAATATAGTTCTGAATAAAATATTAGTTAATCAAAAGATTAATTTCACGATTTAATACAAGCTAAACTTTTGGTTGAAAATATAAATATTATAAACTAAATAAAAAGTATATAAAATTTCATATTTGCATTCGTTCATGCACAAATACTTTATTTACTTTATATTTAACTTTTTTAGGATAAAAATTCTGTATTAAAATTTACATATACTGTTGTGGCTAATAAAATATGTAGGCAATATATAATACTGTTACACATTTATATCTGTAAATTTAGTATATATAATTCAGAATAACATGTAAATCTTACAGTGAAATAAGAATTTTACTTGGAAGATTACAGCAATAGCATACTTGTATTACAGCGAGCCAGTAGATGGCGTTAAGAGTACGTTTAAATGAATAGAGTTTGATAACTTTATTAAAAGATCACTGAGAGAAAAATCATATATTCCAAATCTCCTGTAAGCCGTACAGTACTCTAACGAATAACTTGTCACAGACTAAACATGAAGGCAATTTTTTAAGTGGCAAAATTCTCGGTAGTTTAAAATGTAGGCATATCTCTTGATTAAAGTATCCTGGAAATTCGGAATCGTGATAAATGTCATATTCAGACTTTGTCAAAATTTTAAGGTAAGAAGAACGCCAGTAAGCATTACGTCGTTCCTAAATTGTAATACCATTATTTGGAAATAATTGCTTGAAAAAGCATATCAGTTGTGCCTTTTTGGATATCACCCCCGGCTTTTCAGTTTCAAGAGAAATTATTTACAACCTGTTGGTACAGCATGGTCCGCATGATGTATATATTTGCAAAGTATGGCAACTCAGTATCATGGTTGATCAATTTGGTGCACAGATCATTGAATCTAGGAAATCACCATAATGGATTTATGTGCTTCACCATATGTTTTTCTACAGGAATAGATTTAGCATGCTATCAAATTCTTGTGGTACATTCCGACTGAAATGCATTACTATTAAGAGATTACATTTTGGATTCCGACATCAAAACGACATCATTGGTAAACATTATGACGATGGCAAGGACTGCTAAGGGTGGGATTAATTTTGATTTAAAAATAGATCTGTGTGTTCAAAGCAGTAACGGGCCAAATTTAGCAAGATATCTTTCTGGATAAATACATTCGTTTGTTTAAAAAGGAAAAAATTTGGTTATAAATAACCAAAATGATTACTAAATAAAAATTGTAAGTAATGCCTTCAAGATTATCACTCATTTGAAATGACCAATGTTATCACCTGATTTAAATACGGTAGAGAATGTGTGGGATGTCATTGGTAGAAAAAAAACTCATCTAAATTATATATATATATATATGCATACAAATCGGTGTAAATGCTTGAGAGTTTTCCGGGTTCCTACCCTTGTAACATGTGTATTAGCCCCCATTCTATGAAAAATCCTCCAGATCAAAATATCAACTTGATAATTTCTATAAAAAGATTATCAAAACTTTAACGCGGACTGCATTGCAACAAGCAGAGAAAATGTACATCTTATTAACGGATCTACACAACAGTAAGCAAAGTTTCTGAAAGAGAAATACGGCTACATATCTTCCCAGCTGGATATGTGTGTTTGGAAATTGCTCAGTGTACTTGAGGATATTTTTCAGAGTATTTCCCGGTTTCTTCACATGTTTTCTTTTCCAGTGAAATAAACGCGCGCACAGTGAATATATATTTATTTATACAATTAAGTTTTCTTACGGTCTGGCAATTACATTGAGATGTTGAGAGTTATTTCCACAGTGAAATCTCGGCACCTCATGCTGCCCGTGTTTCAAGTAATGGAAGCATGGTAGGGAGGGATATGCATTTTTTTCTACCTGAAATCCACATCCATAGAGCATTTGCCTGACAAGTTAGAATTACGCGATAGACCAGAAACCAAGTTTGAAATGTGCAGTTGAACAGACAGCAAATATTCACAAAATTATAGATAGTTCTTTATTCCGGACATTCTCTCTCTCTCTCTCTCTCTCACACACACACACATGCATATATGGGAATGATATTCTGTATTTTAGTTCAATATTTATATCTTGCTTATTTAATAGTTTTAACGTAAAAATGTTGACATGAGTTATATTTTTCCTTTATTAGAGTAATATTTTTAGCGTTGCCAGTGTCAGAACAGAAGCAATTCATTTAATAGTACATAAAATAAACCATGATTATATACATTTATTAGCATGTTCAGAGAAAAACAAGCCCCATATTGACAGAAAAAAAAGAAAAAAAGAGGGAATTTATATATGAATCTAAATAGTAAAATTAATTAATGTGTGTAAAATAGAAAGAGAAAAAAATGCTGGGCAAAATTGACATTAATTCGAATGAATGCAATTGCATGCATGAATAAGTCCACAGATTCATTTCAACACACACACATACACATACACTAACTGCACTGTTGATCATATATGCATTAGGCAATATTTTCAACAAAAAAAATGTGATTTTTCTGCAATATTTTTGGCATGAAAGCATCTTTATGTTTACTTGAAAATATGCATATTATCATGTAAATATGAATAATTTCATCCTTAATAAAAACCGTTATAATTTAATTAAATTCCTAAAAAGTAGAGTGAATATATAATTGAATATTAATTATTTTACAGATGTAATCAAAAAATCAGGCATAAATTTCACTCACACATTTATACCATATTTATTCTTTATACGGGAAATTTTTATTTAATATTAAGGATTTAAATAGAGATTTTAAAACAATTTTGTCACATGTTTAAAATATTTTATATTTACAGTAATTTAAGATGTTGTATCAGTTAAATTAATCAATTATACTGTGAAATGAAAATGTGAAAATAATTTTATGTTATTCATTCTTCTATTTTAGTTGAATTTGGATCGAGATATTTTATATATTTATTTCTAATCAAAATTTCAGTCTACAAAATAGTTATTTCGTAAGAAAAATCATCATAATTCAGAAATTATACTTTAGAAAATGTCACATAGAAACTTACTAAGCTTTTCAGTGAAGTACTCTGTCGTAACAACCTAGCTTACGTTATACAGCGATCAATCATGCCCCCTTTTATATAGCGATTGATTAAAAGATTTTAACTGATATCGAATCCTTATCGATAGTCAAATCATCGATATCGATTTTTTATATCATACTCTTATAAACAGGTAAATTAAATTCTTATAGATAAAAAATCATTGCAGCTGATTCTATATTGCGGAAATGTTTTGTTAATGTCGTCGTTGTTTTCGAATATTTTGAAACATCCCCAAACATAAAACAGAGTAATTTCTTTAAACTGTTTAGAAGATTTTCTCTCTCTCTCTCTCTCATTGGAGTAAAATATATAAAATAATAGTACAATAACCGGAAAATTGAGCTAAGTGAGAACGATAATGGAGAAAACATTTTGCATGAAATCATCCAGAATTCTATTACATATGTCAGGATAGAACAAAAATTATGATTTATCTAAGAAGGCAAAAATAAGGGAGTACAAATTAAATAATACCTAAATAAATAATATATATTGCTTAAGCCGATGTCATAAAAATACTACGAAAAACTTATACATTAAACTTAGACATGTCTAGAACAGGAATTCAAACAGTAGTAATAATCTATTATCATCATCAAGCTCTGAGGCAAATTTTTACTAAAATCGCCATAAGATTCACGTAAAGTCGCCAGTAAACTTTTTCGAAGTTATATTTTACTGAAATTAATTCGGAAAGGTTTATTATGAATATGAAAATATAGGATTTGCCTAAGGAATGCATTAATTTCCTCAATAAAATTTGTTTCTCTCATTTCTTAGCTGTTTAATTGTTTTTAAAATATTTAATTTGTTTTGGGGTACCTCTGCGTAAACTTTACTTCATCTGAATCGTATCATTCACTAGTTAGACGATTATTTCAATGATTCGATTTTGGATTTGAAAATCGCCAAATACCCATGATTGGGCGATATCTGAATCTGGTTGTACAAAAAATTACCTCATAGGGTCACTATATATCATGTCAAGATGTACCATTTCAGGTTACTTGTAAGCTAATTAATAATCCCACGTCTTTGACTATTCAATGCCCTTCTATGTTCCACACTTGCATCAAAGTTGTCACATGAGGTCATTTCATTATTCAAGTACCTTTTCAAATAGGTTGAATACATGCAATCTAGTTTGAATATTATAAACTGTTTGTGCAGTATGTCTTATGCATTGTTGATTTAATAATGGAATGTATTTAATATTAATGTTAAATATATCTTCCATTTATAAATTAAGAGTTATGAGAGGTGTTTTCGTATTAATCTCATTTGTAAGTAGAGAGACTGTCAAACAAGTAATGGCGTCAAAGTCAAAGCTAACTGTGTAAAATTTCTTCATACATTCTAAACATAGCGAAGAATATTATACTTGCGCAATTCCGATGTCCTTGTAATGAAGAATTTTCAATTTTACTTTTGATAAAAAACAGGTATTAAAAACTCACAATTATCTTTACTTTGAAAAAATTATTGAATAATATTTTTAATGCACTGAAACATTTTTTCGTGTAGTCCTTTTCAAGAGTTTTTTTTTGTGAGAGGTATAAAAAAATTCCAGTCTAAAAGTTAAAATTATCAATAAAAACTGAATTGGTCTGATCAGCCATTTAGTTGTTTTTAATTTTTCGATTTTTTATATTTTGCGTCAGTAAATATTATTATTCCAGATTTATGTATCCAGTGCCTTCAAGTTCAAGTGTTTAATACTGGTTTATATATTATTTCTTATCAATATACTTATTCTCTTTCGTTTTAAAATACTTTCGTAGTAAAGTTGGCTTTTCTGCAATGCCTTACCGGAATATTAACTAATTTCTAAAGTTGTACTCGTAAAGTCTGGTTCGTTTTTTTTATTCCTTTTCATTTTACAGTATTCCTTGCTTAAAAACAGATTTGAATGTAATTTCTTTTACATTGATCATAGGTAACTGTATTAAAGTCAACACTGGTAGATTACATTTTGTATGTACATTTAGTTGGACAAAAATTGCTTGAAGGTTGTTAATAAAAAAGATACTTTTTATGATAATCATAGAAATCAGCAAAAATATAAAACAAAAAATACTTGTGAAAATAGTCTTAAGATTCACTCAAAAAAAATTGCTTATAAATATTGCAATTATTAATTTAGAATTATATTAATTGATGAAATTTTTTTAAAATATAAGTCATCCTTGCCTTTTTTAAGCTAACCACAGAGTGGATGTCTTTTAATCTTGCTTTTTCTGCTGTTCTGTTGTGCAAGTATTAATGGCTTGAATCAATGGAAAATGGTTTCTCAAACCGAAGCTGTCGTCCTTGTATAAGCAATCGTTTTATTAACAAAATGAACTTCGAGAATATTCTCAGACATTCGATGATGAACTTTGCCTTATTTGCTGCCGCTCAAAGAATGGGATTCATAGGCAGGCAGTAAATCCTTCAACAAGTCGGATTTACAACACTGTCTTAATATGATGTGACGTGGATGAAGCGTTATTTGACGTTATGAAAATTTTAAACCAATGAGAATTGTAATAAAATGGCGTACTCAGGATCTCATCTGTAACGAAAGAAACAACCACTTTATGGTTAATAATTTATTTTTCCATGTGGTATACCTAAATGTTCCTTCTTTATTTAAGATATGATGAATTTATGCCAATAAAAACAAGTATGAAGTGTAAAAAAAATAAAAATCCATCGTGACATGACCGAGAGTTAACATGATTCATTCCTGCCATATGATTTAAAAAAATTGATTTAAGCAAATTATTAAATTTTGTCTAGTCTATTAATAAACATAAAAAAGTTGCCCCAGAGTTGATCTGCTATTTTTGATCAACATTTTTTATACGGCAAAACTAAAAGCATTTAAAAATCTACAAATTTTGATGGCATGAAAATTACCCAGAATATTTTAAACTTTTGACTAACTTTTAGTTTTATTTTGTCTTCTCGATAGTAATGGGGATGCAAATAAAGTTACACGACACCAGTACATTTAAGGCGACCAGTGCACAAGGTTAATTATATGAAAAGTTTATTGCGTAATTATACAGGGGTTATTTATAGGAACTATGTTATTAAAAGATGAGAGCTTACTCTAAAATTCACCATAAATGCATAATTTTTTTTTCTTGAAGTAGAAAAAGATCCGCTATGTTATTATTGTGTTTGGCCGTGGGAGCCTAGTGGATAGGGTATCGCCCTTTCATCCGGAAGGGTGGGGTTCGATTTCCAATGCCACCAAAGACCCACCGAGTACATGCGATATACGTGCTCGTTAAATCTGTAGAATCAAAAGTCCTGTGGTCGGTCGTCGAGCAGTTACCATGAGTGCAATAGTCTGAAGAAATTTACTCCTCCTTCAGATCAACGTCAAAACTGAGAGAGTAGATCCTCTGGTGCTGCTATCTGTCGGAGGATTTGGAGAGCAAAAGTCGTACTTTCACCTTTATGGCGCTTTGATTAAACGAAAGACACTTCCAGTTGACTTAAATTCGCATATCCAAGGCATAGTGAGCTTGACTTGTCCAAGTGTCATTAATAACAGCAACATGAGTATGTTCTTATCTCGATATGTGCCAAGTATTGAGGTTTCTGTTGCAATAATTTTGCTCTCACTCATTAAAAATCTTAGTATTGACATTAATGTATTAAACTACTACACCTATATTGTGTGTGCCGGCCAACTTGTCTAGTGGTCAGCGCGCCTGACAACGGATTAGAAGGTCCTGGGTTCGAATCCCGGTTCAGGCATAGATGTACTCTCTCTCTCTATCCTGTCTTTGTCCTTTCTGTGTATGAATGAGGTGTGAACGGGTCCTACCCTATAACGGGTCCCTATGGCATGTGTGTTTACTGAAAAAGTCGGACTCCACACCAAATACGGTTCAGTTGGAAAAGTGGAGCAGCGCACCCCAATTTCCCAAGCCAAGCTGGCACACGAGAACAACAACAACTACACCTAGATTTATAATGTGGCTTTATTGTTTAAATATAAATTAAAACTCTATTTTTCAATATCTTTGAATGAGATAGAAATTTTAATATGAATAGAAAATGTAGCATTTTTGATACCTAACAATGCATTTTTAAGCAGATTTTTCGATAATTCAATTTTTCAAATACATTAAAAACTCATATAGAATCTCTTTGGTTACAGCGATGAATTCTGTGACTAGTACGATTCTTTTTTATAGCTGCTAAAATAAGCAGGTCGTTAAATTTCCTTGATTCTAAAATATTATTTGCAAATCTAATATATAATGGTATCAAAAGAAAAAAGGTGAAAGTGTTCCAATATTTTACCACCTTCCTATCAATGAAGTAAACGAAAAACGAGAAAAAATCTGGTTTCTGATCTCTGCTGGAAATGTCACGAATAATAATTTTTTACACTAATCCTGTAAGTAGATATAGCGACATGTACTTATATCCCTCTTTTTTAAAAAAAATATTCACTAAGTACATTTGATTATGGAATATTCAATATTAATAGATAATCATTGTGGCTTTAAGCAACATCTGGACTCGATGAAACCGATATAATTACTTTCGGGGTGGACTTTTTGTCAATAGCAGATCCTTTTCATGTGTGGCAAGGGAAAACTCCCAAATGTTCAACTCGACAAAATATGCAAACGGAAGGAAGGAGCTCAGCATTCAGAACTCATTGTTCCATACATCGAACCCAAGACGTTCCCTCTGAAAAACAATGTTCTACTACTTGGCAACGATAAGCTTA
Organism: Latrodectus elegans; assembly: GCA_030067965.1. NCBI lineage: Eukaryota > Metazoa > Arthropoda > Arachnida > Araneae > Theridiidae > Latrodectus > Latrodectus elegans. The sequence continues at coordinate 90,847,108 of CM057816.1, read as the reverse complement.
ACTGTAGTATTTTTCTAGTTATTTCTAAAGATATATATATATATATATATATATATATATATATATATATATATATATATATATATATATATATATATATATATATATATATATATATATATATATATATATATATATATATATATATATATATATATATATATATATATATATATATATTTCTAGAAATTCATAATGAAAATAGAAATATTTCATTATATTTTTCTCGTCACAGATATAAAAAATTCTTAGTTTCTTAGGTACAATGTAGGGCTTCAAGCTTATTGTATACACTGACACATATTTTGTATGGCAAACAGCCACCACATAAAATAAAACGTATATACAATCGTGAAAAACTTTATGAAAACAGCAATAAAATGATTTTCCTGCAACGCACTTAATAATTATTTCTTTTATGCAGTGAATAACGACCTCATAAAAGTCTCTCATAATTTAAAATAAATCAAAACTTTACGAAAACTCTTCGAAATTACTCAAAGCTTTACAAATGAATTACGAATTGTTTTTTTAAATGAAATCAGGTAGAACAGCGAGACCCTTATGGACCCTACAAAGCAGAAAAGCGAACTTTACGAAAATAAACGCAAGTACTTTAAATTAGACGAATATAATGATAAGAAAAATTATGTAGACAAGTACTAAAGTAGGAACTTGATACAATAGATATAGAAATGTAGTTGATGAGAGAGAAAAATTTCAATTCTTTACCACAGAGGGATTCAGATTATTTTTCCTTACTTTTGTGTCACTATTTCACAACTTTGTGTTTTAAAACATTATAATGCAATGCATGTCAAATTATTTGTATTATTGTACATAATTTTGCTTACACACTACTGTCAACATGAAAAATGTAAATTATTCATTGTATTTTTATTATTTCCATTAATAACATTCCTTGTTAAAACTCTAAAATATTGCAAAGATTTTTCACTTTATATTCTCATCTTTTTTATTATACGACTTATGATTTTATCCATGATTTCAATAATTAATAATTAATTATCATTTAATACGATAACCTCTTCTCTAATTCGGTAATGCTGAATTACATATGTGCGTAATCCTCATTTTTATAAACACTATCTTATATAAACTGCAATATTTATCATTATTGTTCTCTACGACCTGTGATAATTTTGGGAAACTTGGCATTATATGTTCCATTCCTGTGATGCACAACTTTCAATTGTATTTCTATCTTTTCGAATTATTTCCAATTATTTTACACTTATTTGATTTCCGTTGATTTATATATACTCGTATCCACATAGGACACGAGTGTATATAAATCAACGAGTTCCAAGGATAATGCAAGTTCAGGCAAAGAAAGAGACAAGTAAAACAAATGGGACTTACTTGCAAAATCTATTTATTAAACAAAAGGTAAAGAGCCTATTTGCAAAAACCAATATAGAATGGTTGGTATGATGGTTAATACATAGCATCTCTCCCCCAGACGATCCAATATTGACCGTACAACGCCTAGGTATGCTGAGTATCAAATTATTGATCTGATCTTGGGGAATATTACACCACTCATCAAACATGATCTCCGAAGTTCCGGTCATGTTAAAGGGAGTTGACGGGCTCAATTCGTCGGCCAAGCGTGTCCTACACATGCTCTATCGGATTCAAGCTGTGCTGGCCAGTCCATACGGGTGATATCCTCCGATTGAAAGCATTCATCTACAATATTTGCATAGTGAGGACGGGCATTGTCATTCATAAACAGAATTTCTGTACCCAAGACGTCCCGAAACAAACGTACATGTTGCTCCAGGTTGGTTGGTTGGGTTTTCTGGAGCAAGGCGTTTTTTTTTCGTACTGTATTTTTATTTATTTAAATAAAGAAAATCCAAGCATTAAAATCTAATTAAAACACAAAAAACTGTGTATATAATTATATTAAAATTCAGATTTTAAAAACAGAGAAAATTTTAAGGTAATATAAAATCATAATGTATATTATAAAATTTAAATAAAGAGGAGAAAACCTATTGTGTGTGTGCCTTTAAAAACGCAAAAATGTATTTGTTTGGTGCTACTCCAATAAATCATGTAATGTTAAAAGATCTGTTTTAAGAAATTGTAAACGTTCATTGTAAAATCAGGGCAGGAAATTTAAATGTGATAAACTGGTTCATCACACGTTTCACACCATGGGTTTAATTCACTCAAGAACAAATGTCTGTATGTGAAACGTGTGTGTCCGATATGAAGGCGAGTCAGACATGTTGTTCCAGAATAACAATCCCGATAGATGTGGTCTGTCATGGTTACATTCTGAGCATGCAGGTTAGTTTTGGAACTCAGAATAATTCCTCCCCTAACGAGGAATCCTGCATCACCGTAACGGTGTTCTCTTGGTGGTATGGGTACCTGTCCCTCTCCATGTGAAAGTCCGGCGAGAATCAGACAGAAAGCTAGGCCTGGACTCGTCGGAAAACATCACACAATACCACTGTTGCGGTGCCACCAATGCATAATCTCTACTCCAGGCTAAACGCAGACGACAATGAGTTACGCTAAGTGAAACACATCTGATAGGCCTACGAGTATATAGACCAATGTGCCCTAAGCGTCTGTACATGGTCTGTCTTGAAACTGTCGTACTGGTAGGTGAATAGAGCTGACGAGACAGGTCTTGCTACGAGTCTTCTTTTGTCTGCTTATTTTGGCAGAAGCTGCCAAATACCGGTCCTCATTCGTTTTTGAAACTCGGGGGTGACCTGTGCTGTAACGTCTACTCACATTAGCATCATCTTGTAACCGTTGCCAAAGCTTGAAGAAGACACTATCTGTTATGCAAAGTTCCTCGGATACTTCCTGCTGGGTACGTCCACATTCCAGACAGCCGATAATTCTACCACGTAAAACATCATTCCAAATTCTTTTTTGTGCCATAATTATGCGATTATTGCACTGAAAGGCTTTTAAAGTGCTTGTGAACAATATAACTTCTTTGCAACCATTCCTTATATACCCCTCTCTTACACTCTAGTCATTGTGACGCACTATCGGCGCCATCTGATGGTTTCTTGTAATTTGCATAATATTCTTCAAGATGTGTGTAATAGTTCTACAAATGAAATTTTTATTTTAGAATTCAATTTCTGTGTGATTCTGATTTATTCTTAATTTATGGACAAGAGTATATATATGTATATATATAATTTGTTTTTATAATTTTTCTTTCCTGTAACTTTAATTATTCCAGTGATTTCCAGTCAAACTGGTATAACTCCATTGGAGTTTGGTACAGGAAAATTCACTGGTGTCCACGTTCACAGTGATTAGAGGCAAATCTCTCAAATACATCTTAGTTGACTCTGTTGAAGATATATATTGTTTCTACGTTGGGTTTTCCATCACAGAGTTCTTTCAGTAGTGACCACTGATTATTATTTCTAGTTGCAGGCATTTGTATTCTATTCTCTCCCAAACCACTTGGCTTTTTGAAAGTCTTAGACAATAAGCTAGCATTTACAGTTAAGCAGCTTGACTAAGGAGCTGCAGCAGCTTTTGGAAACGGCTATTATATTAAATTCTGTCAAAGAATAAACTGTAATTCTTTGATTTTCCTTGGGTTTTGTGCTGGATTGAAAAGAGATGTGGTTGTTCTTCATCTGGGTTGGCGATGGTGATCTTTTGATTCTCATGAATATGAGAAGAAATTATAAGGGAACATTTGCGACCTCTTCTAATTGTACATTAAGAGCACCGTAACAACAAAGAGACAAATTTCCTCTAGGATTTGGCATTGAGGCTTCGCCTGGTTGGCTAAGACGTCGTTCTCTCATTATTGGATGGTAGTGAGTTCGAACCCTGGATTAACTAAAGATTCGTTGTGTTTGATAATTGTTAAAACTGGCCGTCGTCGCCATGTCCTCCAAGTGAAATGATACCTCTGTGGGTGGCAGGCCAAGTATCGGAGGTCTCCTACTTGGTACCTGCTTTAAAATCAGGAAGACTCCAGCCGGCTACTTCTTACTAACTTGTAGAGCCCAACTCAAGGCTAGGTACCGGGAAGCATGTTGGTGCAACAATACCCCGTATTTAGAAATAACTTTTTATATATTTTTTGCCTTAGAGAAAGAAGTTTATATATTTTTTTGCTCAAATATAAAGCTCATATATTTCTTTGCTGTAGACAAAGAAATATTTGTTTGATATATTTCTTTTCTATAGACAAAGAAATATATGGCTCTATTCTTACTCTTCAATAGAATGCACATGAACATAAATAGAAAAATACATATCAGGATTGGCTGAATAAAATCGGAATTTATAGAACGCAAAAAAGAAGTTTAATCTGTTTCCTCATCCGGTTCCCAACAAGATGACTTTGAATATTCATTGCTCTTTGGCCCAGAAAGTAGCTCTTTTTATTTCCATATATTGAACATATAAAAAAGCTATTTCATATGTTTTCTTATTTAATACTCTACAAAGTGATCTAGAATATTCTTTATTCTCCAAAACAGATGCTCGTCAAGATGACTCAATCATTCCAATCTTGTATAGTTAAGCTGTTATTGTTTGATAGTTATAAATATTTTCCTGCAAGATATTGTTGACATTAAAAAGAAAATGTGTCTACCTAAAAAGTAAAAACCCATAAAATTATAACCTTTATTTAATCTAAATTGGACTCAAAAGGCTTTAAATATTATTTGAATTGAATTGATTTGTCATTTGCACTTAAACATAATAAATGGAATTGATTTGTTATTCATCAATTTTATTTGGGTGCCATTTGCTATTTGCTGAAATACTTTTAAAAATTAATTAAATTGATATTTACTATTGAATATTTATAATTAACGGCATCTAAAGCTAAATATTTAATAATATTTAAAAACAAGTGACCTTATGTTTTAGATAATTTTAAGAGTATTTACCACAATAAGAATATTTTTAATTAAGAACTATTTACTTAAAAATCGTAAACTATTTAACTTCTTGCTTTGTAAATTATTGATTAACATAAAATACTAAAATAAAAAACAATAGGGATGATGAAATGTTTAATTGATTTTTCTTTTAGTTTCAGAATTTTTTTAATTTTTTTACTTAAGTTTAGGAAATTATTTCAAGTTTTTTTAAAAATAAAAACTTAACAAGATAAGATTTAATCCTTTTATTGTTTTTTTGGATATTCTACTGCTTTATATTTAATCTTTTAATACAGTTGGAAAATTTAAATAGTGCTTAAGGAATGAATTTTTAAGTACAATTTCGATGCATATCCGCGACTATTGAAAGTCCCTTGCTTATTCATATTGAAGTAAGCTTAAATGATAAAAGACAATTACAATAGATGACTTAAATTCAGCAAAATTAATGAGTGTAAAAGAGCTTTTGTTGTTTTCAGATTTTATTGTAAAGTATTAATTTAGAATATTGTCTTTTTCTAATGTAAAAATCCTTAAAAATAATATTTTCAAACTTCAAAACAACGCAATCAAATAGTGTTTTTGAATTGTCTAATGAAGATTATTATAATAATATTATAAAGATATTATATTATGAATTTGTTTAAAAAAATTATATTGTTTAACACATGTTAAGTATTAATTGTGCAAACTAGCTTATTATTGGATATTTAAATGGAAGTATTAATTTCTATTGTAACGATTTCAAAATTTTTTTTCCTAAACAACAAGGTTAGTTTCTCCAGGAAAAAGTTATTTTATAAATTAATTACAAAATTATAGCTTTTTTGAAAGTTATAGTTTAGTTATAAGGTGTGTCAGTGTAATAAAATATTCTCATCCCAACTCAAAAGTTATATATTCTCATCCCAACAGTAATTCCATTTTTTAAAACCTAAATTTATACCTAAAATAATTTTCATGAGATTTCAATAATAATAATATTAGTAATATCAAAAAAAAAAAAAAAAAAAAAAAAAAAAAGAAAAAAAAAGGCTTTGATGCTTAGATAATAGTTGAAACATTTTTTTTTTCATTTCCAATGACAGAGTTACAAGACATCGGAACATTAAAAACATGGCAAAACAAAAAAAGAACATTTCAGCAAAGGTATAGAATCAGGGTCACATGAAGAAGCGGGCACTGACGAAGGTGCAGAAAATCCGGCACAGATGCTGCATAATTCAGGATTCTAAATTCTGATTTTGGTGATTTTTTTACGGATTTTCTTATGTATATGTCAACTTGGTTTTTATTTCGTCATAGTTGTGAGGACCTATAAAAATTATGCAGAAAATTCTATTTTGACAATCTTAGTATATATGCCATCACGCAAGTCACAATATGACATCGTGGCAATATTTTTCATCGCCAAAAAATTTCAGAATTATGAAACATGTATTATACGGCATCTGTGCCGAAAATCCATTTTCTCCCTAAGTTAGACAAGGGGAATAGGGAGTCTGATGCAATATTGATGTGATTTAGGTACTTTTGTAGACAATCATGACCAGAAGTGAGGCGGAATCTTTCAACAGATTTCTCTTTTCGCCACTCAGGTACTGCATGAATTTGATTAATCCATGGTTCATTTATATGAATAGAAGTGAGTTTATGGATAAAGTCTACTCTGAAGGATATCTTGACAGTTGATTTTGTCGAATTTGTTGTATGGGAGGACAGATCGCGATGTTTAAATGACAGCGGCTCCTTTCTTGGCAAGAAATTCGGCGGTCTCATTTCCCTGAACCCCACAATGGGCAGGTATCCATAAAGGAACAACTTGTTTGCTTGTACTATGTATAGATATTCAATTTTAAAGTAGTGTAAAAAAACTATCAAGAAAATTAGAAAATACTTAACTTAATACAAGAAATTTAAAACACATATTAATACCCAGAAATTAGTGAAGTATAATAATTTCAAATGTTGGCAAAGAGAATGATTGGTTTTATTCTGATTACTCCAAATTTTTATCTGAGAAATTTTGAAAATCTCCCAGATTTTTCTGGAAATCATTGATTATAGTATATTTGAGTTATATTAACATGCTTAGAAACCATCAAATACATGAAACAGTATTTACTTTTGCGTTGTTTAGAAGAAAGAAAATAAAACAAAATTATCAGTCTTCTTTCGAATGAATTTCCTTAAGACTACTGGTGGATTTATTTTCATTATTTGAAAATGAGTTCTACTTGTTAGACTAATACTTGAAAATATTAATAAAAAATTCATTACTATGAGTGATATGAATATCAAAGATTAATATTGTAATATGAAGTTGTAGTGCTTACATATTATTCCGCTGACCATTTCCGTGAAAAAATATCGCCAAGTGTTTCGGATACGTGTCATATTTTGAGGTTTAGAGATAACATTCACGCTTAGTATATTTTATTCTATTTAACTCACGTTTTTCTATTTTTAATTCATTTTGAATTTATTTAAATTTTAAATTTATAATTAAAAAACTAGAACATAAAATAAAACAAGTTTTCATTAATTTGCTTCGATAAAAATATAGAATAATTTCTCTGCTTTTCTTGCTATGAAATTTGGAATAAAAAATAAATAAAATATGCCATTTTGGCGACATACGTTGGTGAAATAATACATCGATATCGAAGATCTCCTGAAGCAAACAGTGAAGACAACACATTGGCTTCTGTTTTGTAATCAGTGCTCAATGAGTATTTATAGACAGATTCTCCTCTATTTTTATTTAAAAAATATATTCAAGTTTCTTTAAATAATTTAAATATTTTCATTATTTTATAGAAGAAGAAATTCCAAAATTTATTTCATTGCCTCCTAACAACTGAGTGGTCTGACAAAAATAAAAATTAGACGTTTTCTTGTTTTGATTATGTTTGGATTACAAGAGAGAGAGAGAGAACTTTATAATCAAATTTCATAGTGAAATAATTTGTATTAAGTTTTCTGTGAGTTATTTTTTTCGCACAATTTTTCATCTTAAACATAAGAATGTTTCTTCTGAATTTATATTTAATAAAATCTGATTTTTTAACTGACTATTTTATTCAAATGAAAAATATATTGAAGAAACAACATTTTAAATATTAGAATTAAGTAAAATTATAATCTTCATTTACCATTTTAAAGAAGGAATTATATTTTGAAATAACTCCTTATTATTTTTTTACAATTTAATTTATTAAGAGCAAATACACTTTCATGAAACAAAATTCGCAAATATTTTGTTATGAATTCTAAACGTTGCCACTTATATAATCCTTTCCTTCTAACTGTTTTTAAAAGTATGTTCATCACATGAAATTAAAAAATAAATACGATATTTCTACAAAAAGAATTTAACATAAAATAAATTATAAGTGTCTTGAGGATGGTTAAATATTAAAATTTCCTTATTTATAGTATGCATTATTTCCTTAAAAACAATTCCTATCAAAATTACGGGTTGAAGGCTTTGATTTACATTGTAAAGTAATTTGTCATAATATTAAAAAATAATCTTTTAGTTTACATAAGGAAACTTGTTTTTATGATCTCAATCACACGCATCATATATATATATATATATATATATATATATATATATATATATATATATATATATATATATATATATATATATATATATATATATATATATATATAATGTTGTTTGTGTGCGTGTAATGTATTACGTAGTCATTCCCTTGTCTTGGTGAAGTTAAGGATTATTAATGAGGCAAATTTTCAAGAATAAATTAATTTTTATACGAACATTTGGTGTGATGACCAAACATAACCTCTGTAATAGGTCTATTCGATAGAAGAGCTGATCTAAAAAAGCCTCGACAGAAGTTAGCTCTCTCAGAAGGATGCAAAATACTTTTCACTCATTCGTTAAGAATAGTGGTGCGAGATGACATCATTGATCAATTCCACAATCCTTAACCGTATTTGGTAATGTACATTTTTGAATTCCACAACAGAAGTGGTATAACTCATACATTTGTAAAAAGAAGAGCCATAGCAAGAATAAAAAGGTACAAATTACAGGATGTAAAAAATATTTTATATATATATATATATATATATATATATATATATATATATATATATATATATATATATATATATATATATATATATATATATATATATATATAGAAAATTTAAATATTTCACATTTCTTTTTCAAGAAAATTCTATTTTAGAACATTCGCCATTTTATGATCTAGTAATATAATTCTTTGACTTGGTCTTATAGAGTGAGTAATAATTTTAATTCCTATTTATGAATGGAAATTTTAAAACTTTTCTTTTTTCCAAACCCATTTTATAGGAATTTGTTTGCATTTTTATTTATAATCTTATTTAATTATTCTGTTTTTATTCCTGTAAATTTGATGCATTTAGTAACAATGCACAGACAAGTGGAAAGTTTTATACACATTCTGGGAACATTAACTGAAAAGAATTGGATAGCAAGCATGTGACCGGTGAGTAGAGATGTGATGTCATACTAGACTCCTCCTCATATATGACGTGTGATAGAAAGAATAAAGTTATTAAGTGTGCGCTGTTATTCAGCAAATACTTTAATTTTTCATGGACAATGTAATCTGGGAAGTCTTGTTAGTTGAAAGAGCAGTTTCGGGAGGAATTTATAACATATCGCACTTGAAGAACCAAATGTTTAGAGTAAAAAAAGAAATTTTTGCATAAATAGATGGAAAATATTTAAATGAAATGAATATCGTTAAAAACTATGTTAAAACTTCCTAATTTAAAAGCCGTAAAAATATCCGTACTGCGTGAAGTTGTAACCAAAATGCTCTCTTTCTAGAACACGGAGTTTATCATATAAAAGCAGCCCATCGAAATACGTACAATAGAATTATTTTTTTATTATTTGTTTTTGTTAGTATATTAAGTTTTCGGCAACAAATTCCCAATGTGCTGAGTCCATATTTTTTGAGACAACAGTGAATTCCATTTGGGAATTTTTTCCAGAAGATAATGATGCTACTTTCAGCAAAACTTTCAGCACTAATGCTACTTTCAGCAAGACGATGCAACATGCCACGAATGAAAACATGATTGTCATTATTTCATGGGAGGGGGGGGAAGCAGGTTACATCTAAAGACGATCATCAAAGGCTTCTGTTTTTTTGGTCACTTGACCTGACCACTATTATTCTTGGAGACTGTCCAGTATATGAAACAAATCCACACACATTAATAAGTCTCAGGATCCAGGATGTCTTCAGCAGCATCACAACGCAAGAACTAACAAGAATGTTTATAAATCTTCTCACATGTGTAACAAAGTGGTTAGAAAGCATTTTTAGCACCGAAATGAAAGAGAGTCATCATATTTAATATATTACCTATTTCTTTAAGCGTTGGCTATGTAGGCCGGTTTTACGTGCCGCACTCTGTAATTTATCGAGTTTCAGTGGCTAAGAGGCTCCACACCGCTTCTCGTTAAGATCAACAAATTGAAGCATCATTTGCCATGAGTAGTGATTGGGATAGTTACCACGTACATTCCCTCACTGGGTTGATGGAGCTCCGTAGGTTGGGGTCATGTCCACGTTAATATATGGAGTCCAAAGTCCTTCCCCTGGTGTGGCGTGGCTGTGGGGAAGAGAGAATCAGTTCAAGTGTGACTTTATTACCTGTGACCGTGGTTCAAAATTACGAGGCACTTGGTAACGGGCAAGTATTTTAAGCCCGTTAACTTAAAAGTATATTCCATGGCTCATCCATACCACCATGCATGTATATATTTTATGAAAGCCAATCATGTTGAGCGGGAGACAACTTTCATAGCTTGACAGAAAAATAAATTAAAAGAATCTGTTGATAGAAGTTGTCATTAAAGAGAAATCCGTATATTTTTCCATTAACTCTCAAAATGTAAATATATATATAAACTAAACTCCATGGCAAGATAACCCATGTGCACCAATGTCTAGAGTGCCCATAACTGTGTTCATGACAGAAGGCTCTGGGGTACGAAACACGTGTCCCACTTAGATTGCCAGCATGACATGAAACCCCCAGTGTTTAGTTCCCAAGCACATGCTTGGTATTCAATTTATCAACCCACTGAAAGGATGAAAGGCTGAGACGGCCTTTTCAGCATGAAGATCAAACCTGAGACTTATGGCTTGGGTGCAGAAAACGCTGCCAATAAGCCATCGGGCTTTATTAATCAACCTTTCGATCTCATATATATATATATATATATATATATATATATATACTACTGCCCATTAAAATTGCTACACCAAGAAGGCGACATGCTACAAACGTGAAATTTATACCAAAGGAAAAAGGTGCTGTTTTATGCAAATGATTAGCTTTTCAGCGCATTCAGACAAAGCATGTGCCAGTAGCGACACCTACATTGAATGAGGAATGCAGGTGTCGATGATGTTTAAATGAGGAAATTGTTCAGCCGGTTACTCATACACAAATTGCATTTGAACGTTGTTGCCTGGTGAAAAGTTGTTGTGATGCCTCGTGAAAGAAGGAGAAATTCGTACCAGCACATTTCTAACTTTGATAAAGGTCGAATTGTAGCGTACTGGGATTGCGGTTTATCTTATCGCAGTATTGCTGTTCGCGTCGGTCGAGATCCAATAACTGTTAGCAGAATATGGAATCGATGGATTCAGGACGGTAATACGGAATGCCATGCGGGATCTCAACGGCCACCTATCACTAGCAGCCGAGAAGACAGGCATATTATCCGCATGGCCGTAATGGATCGTGCAACCACGTCACGAGCCGTGAGTCAAGAAACGGGATCGTTTGGAAGACAACAAGTGTCTGCACGAACAGCTCGACGACGTTTGCAGCAGCATGGATTCTCAGCTCGGAGACCATGGCTGCGGCTTCCCATGGCTGCGCCTACAATGGTGTGATCAACGATGAACCTGGGCACACGAATGGCGAGACATCATCTTTTCAGATGAATCCAGGTTCTGTGTACAGCATCATGATGGTGGCATCCGTGTTTGGCGGCATCGTGGTGAACGCACACTGGCAGCTTGCATTCGTCATCGTCATACTGGCCCATCACCTGGCGTGATGGTATGGGGTGCCATTGGATACACGTCTCGGTCACCTCTTGTTCGCATTGACGGTGCTTTGAACAGTGCACGTTACATTTCTGGTGTGTTACGACCCATGGCTCTACCCTTTATTCGAGCCCTGCGAAACCCTACGTTTCAGCAGGATTATGCCCACCGCATGTTGCCGGTATTGTACGGACCTTCTTTGATACGGAACATGTTCGGCTCATGCCCTGGCCAGCACGTTCTCCAGATCTTTCACCAATAGAAAACGTCTGGTCAATGGTTGCCGAGCGACTGGCTCGTCACCAAACGCCAGTCACTACGGTTGATGAACTGTGGCATCGTGTTGAAGCTGCATGGGCATCTATACCTGTACATGCAATCCAATCTCTGTTTGACTCAATGCCCAGGCGTATAACTGCTGTTATTACTGCTATAGGTGGTTGTTCTGGGTACTGATTTCTCAGGATCTATCCAGCCAAATTTTTTGAAAATTAATCACTTGTTATTTCTAGTATAATATATTTGTCCAATAAATATCATTTTGTTATCTGCATTTCTTCCTGGTGTAGCAATTTTAATGGCCAGTAGTGTATATATATATATATATATATATATATATATATATATATATATATATATATATATATATATATATATATATATATATATATATATATATATATATATATATATATATATATATATATATATATATTATATATATATATATATATATATATATATATATATATATATATATATATATATATATATATATATATATCAACAAAATATCGAAGTAATATTGATATATATGCAAGATACATCCATATGTCTATTATACTTAGTTTCTAAAGAATAATCTTTTCTCTCCGTTAGAACATATTTAACATTCTATAAAAAGAAGTTTTTCTTATAATTCTAAATGTGGGTGGAAACATTAAATAAAAATGAAATAGTTCCTCAAATAATTTTATCAAAGAAAGCATGTACAAGAGATTGATAAAAAAGAATATTATAATTTTCATGCTAAAAGTTGTATGAGTGAACTGTCAAACCTTTGTCAGATATATATTTTAATTTATTTTTATTAAATTTGACATAGCATAATTGGATAAAAAGAAATGTTTCAATAGTGGTTAAAAATTACTTAATTGATATTAAAACTGCTAAAATTATTGATTAATCCTAAGTATATTGCCAGCTCTATCACATTTTTAAATAATTTCAATCACCATATTTGCCAAGTCACTTAATTCACTGTAGAAATTAACTGGATTAATATGGATTCTTAATATAATCACATATTGTTCAGTTTAGCTCTTTGTCGGTCGATGTTTTAACATCCCTGTCTTTAAGGAATATTTTTTTCAGACAGTGGAGTAATAGTTGTTACTTTATTAATGTTAAGAAATAATAATTTTTGTTACAGACGATAACATAAAAGTTACTGTTGATTCATATTTGTGGTAGCCAACAGAATTATTTATACTAGTAAAAATGAAAGAAATACAACACAATCTTCAATCAGTGCCATGAACGACATAACTATAACAAATATTATTTAAAAGTAATGGTTATTGTTGCGTAACTATTATTTTATTGGGCGTAAATTAAAAGGAAATAGGATAGTTCTTTCAATGCAGAAGTTTTCCGGTTAAATCTTAGCCACTGTTGAACGCAGAAGTTAGATGTTCATCATTTATTGTTTGCACGCACGTCTGCTATCTGAATTTTTCTTTTTAACCATAAAGTGGTTGTTAGAGTTGAGACCCTGACTACGTCACTTTATTACGATTCTCAATGTTTTAAAATATCCGTGACGTCAGATAACGTTTCACCTGTGTCACATCGTATTGAGATGGCATTTTAAATTCGACTTCTCGACGAATTTGCTGCCTGCCTTCAAATAACATTCTTCGAGCAGCAGCAAACAAGGAAAAATTCACCATCAAATGTCTGAGAATAGTGTTGAAGTTCATTTTACTAATAAAATGATTTCTTATATAAAGGACAAAGCATCGGTTTGAAAAGCCGTTTTTCTTTGATTCAAGCCGTTAACACTTAGACAATAAAACAGGGAAAAAAATGAAAAAGATATGACAAAACGTCCACTGTATAGTTAGTTTAAATCGGAAAACACGATTTAAATTTTTAAAAACTTCATTAATTAATAAAATTTTAAAGGTTAGGTTAGGTTAGGTTACGACAAAAAACTGTTTTGGAGCTTCATGCTCGTAGGCTTATAGCTCGCATTGAGTAAGATTGAGTTTTTATTTAAAATCTAAACAAATATTGATGGATTGATGATTTTGAAAAAAAAAAAGACAATCAAAACAAAAAGTTAAGCACGGCGTTTGTTTGACAAAAGAAAGGGAAAATAGGCCGCTTGAAAAATACAAAGGCAAGAAAAAAAATTAAAATCTATTAATTTGTTTCAAAAAAGAAATAGTTGCGTCAATTTTCTCTTTTGGATTCGTTGACAAATCTAAGATCCAAGAGAAAGAAAGAGCTCCGATACCAAGTTTTTCTCTTAAAGAATTTCTTGCTTGATCATAACGAGGACAGGATAGCATTATGTGATCCATAGTTTCTCTTTCTCCACAAGAACATTTATCCGTTGAAGAAAGTCTGAATTTATGTAATTTAGCATTTGTCGGAAAAGATCTAGTTCTAACTCTAGCTAGCCACACTTCTTCAAGGCGAGAATTGGTATAATTGCGGTGAACTTTCGTGATAGAAGACATATGCGAAAAGTTAGACGCGTATTTACTATTATTCCATTCGTTGTTATTATAATTGGTAAAAATGCTTCTTATATTATGGATAAGGTCTTCAGGTGAAATCGAGTGCAGAATATAACTTTTATTAATGGCCGGATTTGCAAGAGCATCTACTTTTTCGTTCCCAGCAATTCCAGAATGACCTGGAATCCAAACTAATTGAATATATTCGCAAATCTCAGTTGCGTTTCCTAAAGCTGATCCGATGTGTTGAATGATGGTTGGGGAAGAGGTTGAGAGAGTATTCAAACTACTTAGACAGGATAAGCAGTCTGATAATATGACATAGTTAGGGGGAGAAATACAGAATTTAGTCACCGCCAGATATAAATCCAAAGCCTCTGCTGTAAAAATGGAATAAGAGTTATTGATTTGCCCGGAAACAAAGGAGTTATTTCTGCTGTTATAAACAGCGATTATAAGTTTATTTTCTATTTTAGATGCATCAGTAAATAATAATATGTGATTGGACCATTCAGAAGTACTATGGAGTTCAAAGAGGTCATTGACAGTATTTGTAGGAAGATTTTTAGTCTGAAAAGTATATTTTCTAAGAACTATTTTTAAATTAATATTAACAGATGTAGATTTTGCAGGAACTCTTAAAATATGTGATTCTTGAATTCCATTTTCTTCAAGCCATTTTTTCACTGGCAAAGATAGAGGAAGAGCACCAGAGATATGGCTGTAAGGCATTGATTCCCATAATTTACCACATGGAGATCTAGTAGAAAGTGCAAGGTTTCTAATGTACATCCTTGTAGAGAGAAAGTTTTGTCTTACTGAAAGAGGTACGACCCCTGCTTCTTTCAGAAGAAGTGGAATAGGTGTCCAGCGAGGAAGACCTGTAGCAATTTTAAATGCTGAGTGATATATCGGATCCAAGATTTTTCGGTCTGATAAGCTCGCTGATGTAAATACATGACATCCATAATCGAGGCTACTTGTAATGAAGGAGTGAACAATTTGAAGTAAATGATTAGTTTTTGCTCTCCATCTTTTCCTGAAATAGCTTTTAAAACATTAATTTTCTTCTGGATGAATTTTTTTTTTCATTTGAAAGTTATACTTGAAAGTTAAATTATTAGTAAAATAGAGGCCCAGAATTTTTATGTGCTTAGACCAAGAGATAGGTAATTGGTTTATAGTTAGTACAAAATTTACAGGAAATTTTTTTGAAGAGAAATCAATGACTGAACATTTTGAGGAATCAATTTTTAGTTTCAATTCTTCACACCATTGTTCAAGTTTTATGATTGCAGTCTGCATTTTTTGCTGTAGTCTTTCTTGTGATGAATGAGCAGCCAAAAGGATTATGTCATCAGCATAAATAAAACACTTAATGTCGGGAGAGAGAACTTCGTAAATATCTGACATATAAATCATGAAAAGAAAGGGAGAAAGAACACTGCCTTGAGGGACACCTCTATTAGAGAAAGTGGGTTGAGAAAAAGTTCCACGCCATTTCACTTTATAACTTCTATCCGATAAAGAATCCAATATCCAATGAGCAGCATTTCCTCTGATATCAAATTGGAGGAGCTTATAAATAAGATCGTCTGACCACACTGAATCATAAACTTGAGATATGTCTACAGTTGCGCATATAACATATTTTCTCTGTGAACGTAAAGCAATAATATGATGATGAAGCATAGAAAGAACACTGTCGCAACCTCTATAAGGCATAAATCCATGATGATTTGGATGAAAGTATTTGGAAAGGGAAATATGATTTATTAGACGATTTAAAACCATGCGTTCCATGACCTTACATAAAACACTTGTAAGAGAAATTGGGCGATAAGAATTTACTGAAGTAGTATCTTTTCCAGGTTTTATTATAGGAATTATGATGAATTTTTTCCAAGACGGGGGAACAATACCGCTTAACCAAGAGGTATTTATGAGTGACAAAAGGGATCGTAAAGCTATGTTTGATAGACCCTTCAAAATTTTAGCTGATATTAAATCAGAACCAGCTGAAGTATTTTTGCATTTGGAAATCGCCATTTGGAGCTCAGAAAGGGAGAATGCAGAGTTATATTCTAAATCAAAATTTGAACTTAAATCGAGAGGTAGTACTTCAGTTTCAGATTGACGAGAATAAAATTTGGCAAATAAGTTAGCCTGAACAACAGGATCCGAAATAATTGAAGTTTCGCTAGAAATTAATAGATGATGAGTTGGTGAGTCAGTAGATCTATTTTTAAGTCTTTTAAGAATAGAATAAATGTCTTTAGATATACCAGCGTTTGTTATAGTTTTATCCCAGAAATTTCTGGAAAGGGTTAGAAGAAGCTGATGAAGTTTTGCAGAAATTCGTTTGTACTGTATCCACAGAGTCTGATTAAGAGAACTTTTTGCTTTCCTCCAAAGTTTTCTTTTTTGACCCAAAAGATAACAACATTCCGATGTCCACCACGGAGGATATGATTTTGACGGAAAGATTTGCTTTTTCCTAAATTTATCAAGATAGTTTTTGCATAAAATTTGAAAATGATCTATAGAAACTAGTCCGTTATTAGCAATTTGAGTGTTCATTGAATTGAAGAAGCCAGTCCATAAAATTCTATTGCGGGAAATACCTTTTGAATAATCGTTGTTGTAGATTTTGACACTTGTTTGAACAGGGACATGGTCACTACTATAACTATCTGAACTGACTGAGAAAGTACAAAAGGGAAAAATATCAGGAGATACAAAGTTATAATCGATAAGGGATGGTCTATGGTGGAGTCCGAAATGAGTAGGCTGAGAGGTATTTAAAAGACAAATGTTGCTATCCAGTATCCAATCGAGGAATTCTGAAGATTCGGGAGAGTTTGAATAACTGCCAAGAGCGGAACTTCGTATATTAAAGTCTCCAATTATTATGAAGGGAGGATGAATATTTGATAAGATGCTATGGAACAAAGAACTTGAAAATTTACCGTGTGGGACGTAAACATTTACTAAAGTAAGAGATAATTTGGATATAGTAATTTATATAGTTAATATTTCTGTATCGTTATCATCTGAGCGGGATATATTTAAAACTTGCACAGGTAGAGATTTATCAACAACAAAAAGAAGTCTTCCACCACGGCTATCTTTCCTATCTAATGTAAGTATTGTTTTATTATAAATTTGAAATAAGTCGGACTTTTTAAGAAACGTTTCTTGAATTGCTAGGACATCTTAAGATTGAAAGAATGGAAGTTTTATATACGGGTGCTTAGATAGAACACTTCTTGCATTCTAAGAAATTAAATTGAACATTAAATAAAACAAAAAACCTGAACAGTCATTAGAAATCAAACAAAAAGGTGCGCTCGTAGTAAAAGAATATTTTAAAAAAAAAATTATGAATGTTTTTTACGCTTTCTTCCTGGCTCAGTTCTTTCTTCAATGTAAGGTTCTGCATATTTAATATTTGGTTGAGGAGACTTCATAATAGGTTGCTCTGGAGATATTATTTGCTGATTCACTGAATTTTTGGGACTTACCTTTCTAGACTGGATAGATCTTGCACGACTTTTTCTTGGAGGAGATCTAGAAACTGATCTAGCTGGATTCGAACATGTTTGCATACATTCTTTCATGAATAAGAACATTTGTTGGACCATTTGATCTTGTCTAGCCTGTATCGCAAGTAATTTTGCTTCAAAAATAGAAGCCATCTCTGTCACTGCTTTTCTGAACAATATCAGATATTTTAATTTGATTCGGCAGGAAAGGAAGAGGACTTTTGGTTACACTGGAGTAACTGGTTTTTAAAGATTTATTATAACGTCTTCTCGCCTCAATAAATGGAAGGTGGTTCATGCTTTTAAAATGTAAGAATTTTTTTTCTTCAAGCCTCGTAGGGCAGGAAATGTCATTAGCTGCATGATTTCCCTGACAGTTTATACATTTAGGTGTTTCATTGCTACAGGGAGAGTCTTTATGGAATGTTCCACAGTTTTTATATAGGAAGACTTCTTGTTTACATTTTTTCGTAGGGTGAGTGTATTTCTAGCATTTTCCGCATTGGCGAACGTTATCAATAAAAGGAGAAATTGGAATGATGGAATAGAAAAAGTTAATAGTTTGAGGTAGATGATGACCAATGACGCTCACTAAAATATTTTCACTCAGTTCTTCTGAATTCTTTTTTGTAAATCTTTGTAAGCTTAATATCGTTAAGCCATTTTGCGCAATTTCTTCAGCAACAAGGTATAAAGGTAAATCTACATTTATTTCTTTTATAAGAAATCTTGAAGAAATGTATTCAGGTTGAAAACTGGAGTTAACATGTTCTCCAAGAATATTATTTATCTTTCTTTCTACAGCAGTATCTGGGCAATTAGTTTCGAATACAAGCTTACCTTGTCGGGTGTGTTGAATTTGTATTATTTTGTAATTCTTTACAAGTTGAATTATTTCTTGCTTTAAATTGTAAGGTTTCTTTGGAATAGATGCAGTACCATCAGTGGGAGACAGGAAAATGAAGAACTTAGTAATACCATTTCCCGCAGCTAACTGGATTAGTTGTGGAATAGAATCTTCGAAAGTCAATAATCTTGAAGTGTTTATTTTTGGAATGCGCAAATCGCAATCCGTGTAAATCATTTCAGTCTCTCCTTCAGTCATTTTAAATCCATAATAATGAGGAAGGAAGAAAAAAAAATTAATAAAAATTTAAATAGTAATAATTAAAGAACAAAAATACTCAATCTTAGTCAATCAAACACTAAGCCAAAGTCAGACGATAATTTCAACACGAAAAAGGAGAAAAAGTGTCAAAGAAAAACATTAAATAATGAATAAATAATCAGAGTTCAAAATTTACGTATTTCGCAATTTAGAACAATCCGCCATTTTTCTAAAATTTTAAATTAATGATTGCAATATTTGTAAGAAATCTCTTTTGAATCTTAAAACTATTTCTTTGCTTACGCCAATATTAATTTTTTTAAAAAAATTTATCTTGGTATATTCATTTGTAACACATGAATACGGTTTTCGCTATCCATTAAAATTTCTACTAGAAGTGTATGTTCATGTTTTTTATAATAGTTTTGATTGTTAGACTGACCCTATATGGTTGTTAAACAGTTTCAGTACAATGGGTATCAAATCTGGTTGTATGTAGGAGTATAGCAGTATTCCCATTTGTTAATTCGAAGAAAGTATTTGCCTAGTTGATTATGATCTGTTATTGTTCTTCAAGGGGATACAATTCTCAGTCAAATGAGTAAAATAAGACTTGCTTTACTTTTTAACAATATACATCAATATTATATATATACATATATATATATATATATATATATATATATATACATATATATATATATATATATATATATATATATATATATATATATATACATATATATATATATATATATATATATATATATAATATTTAAATGTTAACATAGTCATTTATAATATTCTTAATTAATTGTAATGTTTCCTGATTAATATAACACCTTTAGAAATTAACTTCTATAAATCAATGAATATGATTTACTGAATTTTGATACTTTTAGCTATTTTCTTGGAAATTTGAATTAAATAATTAATTAAAGCGAAGCCTATTATCGCAGTGCTAGCATTTTTATCTCCTAAAGTATAGGTTTGATTGTGGAAAAGGTTGACCCAGTCTTTCATTCTTTCAGTGGATGGGATAAACTGAGTACCAAGCATACTTGGGAATTAAACACTAGGGTTTTCGCATTAGATTGGCAACCTCATCGGGATATGTGCTTAACACCTCAAGACCTTGGTCCAAAAAGTAAATATTGGCATTGTTGGCTTTGACAAGGGCAGTCACGACAACCTCGCTGTGACCCACATGAGCTGTTATTCAAAGGTTCTTAGCTTTTTTAATTAATAAATATAAATTTGCTGTTGTTGTTACTTGTGACACTTGGTTAGCTATGCCTTTGGCTATTCGAATTTAAGTCAGTAGGGCACGTCTTTCGTTTAACCAAAGCACTACGAAGCTGAAAGTACGACATTGCTCTAAACTCCTCCGATAGATGGCACCACCATATGATACACTCTTGCAATTTTGACATTGATGTGGAGAGGGAGGAAATTTTATCCAAACCATAACACCCGTGATAACTACACAACGATCAACCACAGGACTTTCGATTCTTCAGATTTAACGAGCACGTATATCGCATGTATTTGGTGGGTTTGCCGTGGTATTTTGAATTGCACCCCGTCCTTTTGGGTGGAAAGCTGATGCCTTAACCAATGAGCTATCAAGGCCCATAAATGTAAATTAAAATAAATAAAAAAAATAAGAACGATCTAAAATGAATTAAATCGAATAAATTATTTAACATTTTAGGCAATTAATTGTAATTCTCAAGTTACCAATCAATTCATGACTGTGATTAGATTAAAGTAGAAATTAAATATTATCTATAAATATCCGTCACCTTGTTTCTTTTTGTTGGAACACAGTTTGAGGAAAAATTATGTGACGTATATTTTCCGTTGTAAGGAAAATGAATTAACTTGAATTTATTAAGAGCAATGTATTTTTACAAATTGCTTACTATGGTGAGATAATTTAATAAAAATTATGTAAAATTAATCTAACTATACATTTACAAAAATTTCTGTTTTTTATCTTTACTAAAATTAAGATTATTGAAATAATAATATAGTATTATATATATATATATATATATATATATATATATATATATATATATATATATATATATATATATATATATATATATATATATAAACATAAAAAACAATTTACTCATAAATATTATAAAAAACTATTAAATGATTATAGGGCATTCCACATTTATATATTGTTGAAATATGAGGACATGTGGTGTGTTTGCTTTCATTTTATAACATATTTTATAGCTGTGTTGTTGACACCAAGTAAAGAGAGCTAGTGCATTTTATGATTCTCCAGTATGTGACAAAAAGTATAATCCTTGAAACAAACATGACTTAATTTAACAATTAATGCAACAGTGACGTCAATAATTCGATGAGGACATTTATACCTTGCTTTAACGCTGCATATTGGGAAACCAAACGACCTAGATTTGTTTTAAGACTTTTAACGTCATAGTGGATAGTCTAACGATGTGAGGGTTGTTATAAGGCATTTGTAGTCATAGTGGACAGTCTAACGGTCTGAGGTTGTTATAAGACATTTGACGTCATAGTGGACAGTATATGCTTGTGAGGGTTGTTTTAAGACATTTGACGCCATAGTGGACAGTCTAAGATTGTGAAAGTTGTTTTGAGGCATTTGACGTCATAGTGGACAGTCTAAGGTTATGAGGGTTGTTATAAGGGATTTAAGTCATACTGGACAGTCTAACAGGCTAAGACTTGGTGTCAGACATTTTAATGTCGGTAGTAGATTCACATGTAACAAGGAAAATCCCGGAAATATTCTTAAGCACCTACCCTAAAAAATCTGTACGCAGAATGGAAAGGAGCAACATCCATCACCGGTTGTTTAACAGGGGCTGCGATCGAACCTGGGACCTTTTGCTTTGAAAAGAATAATCCTACCACTAGTGATAATGATCCCAATTTGCCTTGATTTTTGTTCTCAATACTTTAAATTTAGTTCATCTCGAGGAGAACATTTACTGCTTTTTATGGACAGACTGTCAGAAGCTCATTGTGGACTGGAATTAGAACAATGCTTTTGGAATGGAAGGTACTGTTTAATATTAGCCATTGTTGAACAATGGAAAATGGATGTTGCATTTCTGCTTTCTCTGTGCATGCACGTCTGTCATGATGGGTGCTTAGATGTATACCAATTGTTCTCCCTTTGCTACGCCTGAATAAGGCTCTCTATAAAATGTTCCCACTGAAAGTGAGTTGAATATTGAAAAAGCCTTATAACAATCCAAGATCAGAACCATCCATGGTATGTGTTCAGAACATTGGAGAAGCTGGTATCCGACGCTCAACTTTCGGATCCCAGATCATCGCTCGTAGCCTACTTTGCTAATCTAGAGTGAAAATACAAGAACAAGACATAAATTCTGAGAGTGAGAAGTTAAGGTATTTAATTTTTTGTCCTTTTTTCTAAATGAGAAAAATAAATGGGTTTATTACACAAACGGACCCTCTGTGGAGCACCCACCCGGGGCAACGCCTCGGCGGCTAAGAGGTCTCTCTGTTTGGCCGGTTCCTTGGTATTAGGGAACAATAGATTAATAGACTCTGTTGCAGTTGTAACTGTCTACAATCTGGCATTGGAAAAAAAATCACACAAACGTTTTAAATTCATTAAGGTAATTATTCAGTATAAGAAATTTCAAAATTTAATAGCCACAGTATGTTATTAATATAACATTCTTATAATTAATTTTTAACCAATTTAGTATTTAAATAAATTTTGTGTTAAAAAGAATTTGCAAATATTATTTTCATGATTTACAACTGACTTGCATTAAATTCAGTGAAAATATTTTATTTTATCTGAAATTTTGAAAATTTGTCGTTTGAATAATAGAATTTATTTAGCTTGATTTAAGCCTTGATTCTTCTTTTTTATTTTTTTATTTGTACAGATGAACATTTAACTGATATTTCTGTCTTATCATGGCAGCTTGTGACAAATCCTGCCATCTGAGAAACAACTGTGAAAAGAAAACCCAACACACTGCGAGATAATGGCGGACATTGAGGAAGATTGTGACTTCGAAAAGACAGCTGCAAAAACAAATACTGATTTTAAAGAACATCTGCAGACACAATATCAACACATACAATTCGAAGAAAATTATACAGACAGTATATTTCGGGATGAACTGTAATTTCAAAATCTCTGGTGACAGATGTCAGTCAAATTTAGGACCACAGTGGACGGTGATACACGAAGCAACGGCAGCACAGATTCAATGGGAGTACGGATGACGTCCAGAGGAATGGCTCTACATTCCCAGTAAAATATTTGGCAAAGTGCGTCTTCTGAAGGAGGCAATAGCAAGGTCAGCAAATGCAAGCCAATCATATCTTAAACGTGTACGATTTGTGATAAATCTGGCGAGCCAGGTGGTCAGGGAAGCAACTCTTTACCTTGCAGGGCACAAGACGCTGGCGTCTATGCTGTGGGAGCAATGGCAATCTAAACGGACGCCATAAGCAGAGACAGCTAACAACCAAACGATGGCAAATAATTCTGCTTGATATGGGAGCAACCAGGGTCTTGCACATGCTTCAGAATCTCGGTATTTGTGCTTTGCAGGGTCTGGCTGAACCCTACCCTGCAAACGTTCCACAGTTCTTTGTTTCAACCATCCTTGGCTCAGCCGGTGCACTGTGGATGCATCCAAGTACCTGTCAGATGCGATTTGTAGTAAGGACCAACCTGCCCTTTTCAGTCCGATCACCATGCCTCTCATAAACTCGTCTCAGTGTGGGAACTCTTTCCGTCGACGATGGCCTGGCACTCTCTGCAATTACAGGAGTCTTTTGCGAAAAAAACAAATTTTCAATTATAATTTTCCAAAAAACAATAACGGCGCGAATGTTTCTCACTTAACCAGTTCCTTAGCTTACATCTATCCTATGTGTGCTGGTGAGCGGCATATTTTAATCATTTACATAACTCGGTAAGGTTCATCTACCCTGAAATTTGCATAAACTTTTGGCCACTTCTTCTTGGTGTTCCATTTTCAATGTCAAGCAGGGTGTTTTCTACTAGTTGATAGGATTCATGTTAAAATGTATAAGGAATCTGTTTCTAGTAGCAAAATTTAATATACCATATCTCTGAAAAGTATGTATTATGGTAAAAAAATTATGAAAAAAATATATATTATTTTATTATTAGAAAAGAAAAAAAAAGTGACTGATCTTACAATTCTAATTTTATGAATATTAAATTTTACTTCTTTTTTATTTTAAGAATATATGGAGTCAACTGAAAAGCTAATTATCAAATATACAAAAATTTTATAGTCGCAAAATTTAGTGTAATATATAAAATTAGAACAGAGAAATAGTAATCTGTTGATTCTGTCAGATTTTTTGAATTCCCTAAATTTTCAACACTATTGTCCTTAAGTAGAATTCAAAATCCTAAAAATTTGAACATTTTGCTAAATTTCCTGAAAAAAGCAAATTTTCTATTACAAATCAATGTTGAAAATCTGTTCTGTCAAAGGCATGAAGGTTATCATTTTTGTGAGCAGATTTATAAAAATGATATATTAAACTTAGTTTAATGATATATAACGTTTAAATGGTATATAACGCTTAGTGGAATTTAAATATCCATCATCTTGCTGGAATTTTTTAAAACTGTTTTCCAATGATCATTTACATTGAAATTTAAAATTAAAAATGAGTACCCACACCAAAGTTTAAATAATTGGTATAATGTGCTGCCACATAAAATAACCAGAATTAATTTCACGTTTAAGTCTGTAGAGGTGATTTTTTCAAGAGTAATTTTTGCAGCTTCCACTACAACTACCCACGGCTTGGTAAAAGGGACAGAACGATTCTAACAAACTGTTCACAAGAACTCGCATGAACTGCTATGTGACCAATAAATATATGGTAGGAATGTTGAATATGTATATGAGGTCATCATATCGTGGTGTAAACTTGTTTTATCTTAATATTCACATCTAAAATTATTTGATGATTTGTATATTAAAATATTATAACAGCTTTTAAAATGTGTACTATGAAAAGGAAATTTTTGGAACATTCTATTGAAAGACATATTTTAAGATAAAAAAATTTATAAGGGTATTTAAAATATATATGAATTTTTGTTTACTATTACCTTGATTCTTGATTTTTTAAAAAAATTGGTTATAGGATTAGTATATAGATAATTATACAAAAACTAGCATAGAAATTTCGTAAGTAGCAGCTTCCAGTGCAAATCATGTCTCAATATTTCCAAAAAGTTCAATTCCGGAGAATATTAGGCTTACTCTTTTTAACAATATTTGTTAATTAGCTTTTGTCAAAACGCAGTTTAGTCCCAACAAATGAGTTTAAATTGAACTCAAATTAAATAATAGATGTAAATCGCTTGAAAATTCGGAATACTGAAGTCGATATTCTTCCCCTCATGGTTGCAATGCATTTCCGATTGGCGGTACAGTGAAAAAATCGAAAACGTCTTCATATCAGTATATATACATGTTTATCAGAATGTATGTTCATATTGTTTCAAAAATCGGGAACAAGCTCCAAATATTTATTCACATAAGATTTTTACAAGACGAATTTTTATTTATTACTTATAAGACAACTGAAAAATTTGGTTCTTCCAGTGTGAAAATCATGAAAAATGAACTTTATACAATATTTAAACACCTGGAAATGTCATATTTACTATGTAGCTTATTACTATAGCAATAACTTCAAGAAGTATATTTGATATGGGAGCTTAAAAACTGGAATGGCTTATTTTATATGTAACTAGGCGCATGGAGTTAGATTAATGGATATCTTATGCCTCTTTTTTAATAAAAAAATACTCCAGTGTATGTAAAAAAATATTTTTTCTTAATTGTTCTATCTCGATTGCACAGCAAAATCAAATATGCATACATTTTTACATAAATTTGAAGTATTTTACGAAGTTATAATTAGAAACACAAATTAAAATATTCACCAAGTGTTATCTTCGAAAGCAAATCTGGTTAAGGAATTCAACGTAATTTAATTTTCTGAGATGAAGTCTAAACAATAAGAAACACTTTCTTAAATGTCACATCAATACTTTTGTGACGGATAGCATTGTCTAGAAAATTAATTGAAATTAAAGCAAGTGGAAAGATTTAGACGAATTGTTTGGTTTCTAATTTGCATAAGCCTAATTGACAAGAATATACTTAGTTAATGGTTTCAAATAGTTATTTTCTTCACTTTTAATCCCTGGTTACATGGCTATAGTTTTCAAAATATTTATAACTCTTTAAAAATATCCTTAAAATAATTGAAGTTATTAAATTTATTAATTAATAAATTTATACAAACAATTTAAATGTGTAATTTATATATATAAATTATGCATTTATTATTGGTTTCTTCATGTAATACTATTTAGAAGCATGAAAAATTAAAATTCTATAGGAGTTATAGTATAAATTATAGTTTTAAAAAATAAGAGAATTCTATTATATTCTTTTGAACAGAAAACATTTTGCATAACAAATATTTTTTAACAAATTCACCTATTTGATTAAGAAATATTTGTTACACAAATCTATACCATCTCTTGGCATGAAAATAGTAAATTTACAGCTATTTTTAACGCAAAATTTTTAAAATAATGCTCACAAACATTATTAAAGCTGAATTAAAAGTAAGAGGAAATAAAAAGAATAGGATTGTGTATGTTTTTGTCAACTGTAAGAAGATCGTTGTTCTTCGCTACAAATGATTTGGCTTAGTTTTTGTCATTCAAGAGCTACTTTTTCCCCATAAAAACAAACGTGGACTTAATTTGCATATAATTTTTCCTCCATTTTAAGCATACATAACCAACATGGAAATTAAATTTTGCTTAAAATTAAACTGAAAATCACAATGCAACTATAATGCAATGCTAAAAATCGTTGTGAGGTCGGTCTTCCAAAATTGCGTTCTCAAGAGTTTAAAGAAAATTGCTTTAAATATCGAATACAGAATTTAATTTTGAAAGAATTTTAGTAATCTGATTTTTATTATAAAAAATATCTATCATGAATTGTATAACTTTCATTAATTTACTTTAAACTAAGCTTTAATTAATGTAAGAAAATTTTCAATTAAAATTAGAAAATTAAAATGAAGTTCTTGTAAGCGTTTTGCAATTTTATTAATACACACACACACTCGCGCGCGCGTGTGTGTATGAGTGTGTGTGCATATATAAAAGTTTATTTTACTAAGGAAAAAACTTTTAAGCAATATTAATGCCTATAAGAGTTGCCTAAAACAACTCAAGTTTCAGTACCCGTGTTGCGGATTGCGCAAGCAAGTTGCCTGCGTTGCTGATCGCGCATGCTGAGGGCGCTTCGGACTCGCCTACGCAACAATATATTATGGCGACGCTCAGTATTTTCGTGGTAGGCGATCTGATATGCAGCAACTTACTTGGAGGCTCGACACAATAACATACTGCGTTTCATAATTATAAGAACAATTTTCATTTGTAAAAGCAAACGATAATATAATATTCACACAACGATTTATTTTATTCAAATGATACAATAATATTCTATCGGTTTTTTCTCCTTAATTGCTTATTATTTGGATAGGAATTGTTTATTGCAACTTATAATGCTATAGTTAATTATTTTAAAAATATTTGTTAATATATTTTGATCTATAAATATAAAAATTTTATAATTTATTGAAATTTCCAAAAATTTTAATTTTCCACAGATTTTTATAAATTTAATTAGTTTAAAAACAATCATTTTCATTAATTTTGATGAAATGATTTCTTTTTTCATCTCATTAGTTTTAAATTTCAATAAATTAAACTGAAATTAGAAAATATGGAGGTTAATTAGTAAAGATTAATTAATTCGAAATATTTCAGCGAAGACAAAAAGATATAAAAGCTTGAAAATGCATTAAAGAGAGAAATGAATATGTACGAGAGAGTCAGAAGCAAAATCCGATATAATTTCAAGGCATAGGAGGTACTTTATTTTTTCTAGGTATTCTGAAAAAATATTTTCTAGGAAAATTATTAATGAATAACATAAAAATATTTTTAAATCAACTGTTTTAAGTTAATAACTTATCTTACAACAGTTGATTTAATAACAATTTGTAAAAATTAATAGAAAGCCACACAAAACAAGATGTCCTAAATTTTTACTCAAGGAATCCGTTATTGAATAGAGATGCAGGAAACTATTAATTAGTAGAGTGTCTAATTTTCTGATGATAAACTCTTTAATCAAAATGGAATTGAGAACGTTTTAGCCATTACGAAATTGAATTCCAAAGAAAAAAAAATCTTTTGTTGGAGTCACTGTTTTAAAGGGTTTTTAAAATTTCGTGTGCAATTTTTGTAGGTCAAAAAACTCATCTAACACTAATCCCCCCCCAAATATGAATGTTAAATTGTGCATAGCAGATTTAGAGTATATAGAAGCTGTTAAGCAGTTTGCATATTTCATTAAGATTGAACACCTTCGAAAACATCTAAGATTAAAAAAAAAAACTAAAATAGAATTGTTTAACAATTTTTTTCCAATATAAATAGAATTGAAAATATTCATGGATTATTATCAAGAAAAATTAATGATTATGGGAAACAAAATTCCACTTCTGATCAATTTTTAACACTATTTATGCTTGAAATAAATTACATGTAAACTTCTTAAAAGACCTATTAAAAGCTTACCAAACAGGATGTCAAATCTCCACAAAGAAATACTATTCAATTTATAATTTTCCTATAATGTAGTTATTTTTATAAAATGTTCTTTAAGCATTAAACAATTCTTGTGTCTTTATTATTATACATTCGCATAATTCATGCTTGCTGATTTATATTACTTTAAATCCAATTACAATTTTTGGTAAAACTAACTTTAAATATTGTTTATAGAAATAAACACTTTTTCTTGAATTTTTGCTGACATTTAAAATTGATACTTAAGTTCATAATCCCAAGCTCCATAGCAATAAAGTATCTTAATTTTAAAAAATACTTATTTAAATTTGCTTTTATTGTTTAATAAATATATAGGTTCAAATTGATTTTATTTGATGCGCTTGGATATATACTACATTGAATTGCGGTTGTTTTGTACATGCCAGGCCAGAAACTTAAGGATTTTAATTGAGACCAGAGGTATTTTTGTGAAAATATTATTATCCAAACTATAGACTACAAAGCAAGCTCGAATTTCGATAATAGTTAAATTTTCTAAATTACTTAAAAAAAAGCAATATTATCAATACTAAAAGTAAAAAACGCTTAAAAATTCTCTGGAACTATATAAAGTTGTCGAGGATTAGAATTCACACAGGCTGTTACAAACAAAAGAATTATTTTTGAAAATTTAAGATTAGGTTATGGAAGTTATAACGGTGTTAAAATTGCCCACATTAAAAGTTGTTCACTTCTTTGATGATTCTAGAAATATTCATCGAATTTTTTAAAATTGGTTTGATAGCGTAGTTAAACCTAACGTTCGAACAAAAATTGAGAAATTTCAAAATTTAAAAAACCTTCTTTCTGGTCATCAATGTAATTTTGTTACTGAAATAGAGTTAAGTGTGAAAAATTAAGATTCACGTCTTGAACTTTTAAAACAAGGATACGGTAGAAAGTAAGAAATAACTCGTATAGGTGATAATATCTCTTATTTTACAACATGGGAAAATGTTTTTTCTGTAAGTAGTTACTTGATTACACGATGAAATAGATAATAATATTAAGAATGCACATACAAGAAGAGTGGGAAATAGAACAAATGGTTTTTGTCGAATCTGGATTAGTATTAAAATTAATATAATTAAATTAAATTAGACCACAAGATCAGGAGGAAAGAAACTAGCGAAGTTTTGGTGGAGTTTGTAAAGCTGTGTTTTATACATGTGTTCCTAGCTATACAAAAGAGGTCTTGTGTGAAGTGCACATGGGAAAAGGGTATGGTATAATTATTGTAGTTGAAAAGTACTGTTTTCCTTTTTCTATTAGATCGTTTTGCATAAAGTAATATTTTGCTGATACTCGTAAAATAAGAAAATTTAGCTGTTAGGAAAATTATCTCTACTGAACTGAAAGTAGAATTGACAGAGTGTAAGTCATTTGTGGGGAAAATTTAAAATTAATCTCGTCTATTAAAAAAAATCAGTATTTAGATTTTATTTGCATAGAATTAAAAGTTTATCTTTTTAAAGTATAATATTCCCTTTTGCAAAAATTAATAATTTTTCCCAAACGATATCAGAAATGAAAGACAGCTACATCATATAATTTATTTTCAGATTCATTTACTAAAAAATAATTTTTATATAAATATATGCAAATAAAATTATACATAAAGCTATATGTCTATTTAGTTTATTTCTTAAAGCAATTAAAAAAATTTAATTTTAAATTGCATTAAAGAAATAAGCTAAAAACAGATACATAAGTTTGTGTTTTTAAACTATGCATATATTATGTCAGTTTAAAATTTAAAAAAATACTGCTGAATAAAGTTTGAAATACTTAATTAAAAATCAAAACCACATAATCGAGAAAAAAATATGCACATGAAATAAATTTATATATATATATATATATATATATATATATATATATATATATATATATATTGTATATATATATATATATATATATATTGGCAAACACATTGAATATTCTTATTCTTATAAAACTATTTTTAAAAAGAAAGTAAGAATAATTTATATATACTACAGATAAATACTCTTCAACTGAGGTATTTTTTTTTATTTATGAATATATAAGTACTTTTTCACGCACTAAAATTTATATAAGCATTAAGATTAAAATTCCCCTGCTTATCAATATCGGAAAATAAAAATTTTAATAGTAATACAAACTATGAGTTTTATTTAATTATTACACTCAAAACAATGT
Organism: Latrodectus elegans; assembly: GCA_030067965.1. Classification (NCBI taxonomy): domain Eukaryota; kingdom Metazoa; phylum Arthropoda; class Arachnida; order Araneae; family Theridiidae; genus Latrodectus; species Latrodectus elegans. The sequence continues at coordinate 90,815,730 of CM057816.1, read as the reverse complement.
TTTTTTTTAATTATTTCTTTCCCCAAATCAACTTTGATTTTCCACGGATGCCCCTGAATCATACCAGGGATACCTATGGATCTGTAGAGACCACTTTGAGAATCACTATTCCAGATAATGCTAGAGTTTTATACGGGCTGAGTTAGCGAAGGAATTGAAAGAGTTATGCATTGGAATAGGGCGATGATTTCTTTCTGATCGAAAACTGAGCAGGAAAACTAATATTTAGTAGTAGTTCATTAGCAGCGGTAAGCAATAATGTATTCAATTGTAGCAGTAGTAGCGGTAATTTGTGATAATAATGATTCTAGTTTGATTCAGTTATAATTATATTAGAGAAACAAATGAAAAATCTGTTACTATTTGACTTTTATGGCTCCGCCATTAAAACAATACCAAAATTATCTCCAAGTCATAGCTCCTCGCATACATTTGTGGCTACCATATCTCCTCGATTGTTTTTAATATGCATTTAAAGGCTTAAATTTCATATGAATTTTCCGTCGCATGCATTCCTCAAGTTGTGTTTCTATATGATGATGACCGCATTACGAAAGAGAACTTCATTTACTTTCAACATGTCACGTTTCGTGTTTATGTACTTTAGTTAGCATAGTTTCATTCCGTGCGCATTTATGCACATTCGATTGAGAAATGATATTTTTGGCGATAAGAGATGAAATTCTATATGGTCACCAGTTCGGATAGCAGAAATTATTATTTCTCTTCATTTGATATCAACAAATTTAATCATCCAGTAAGTTGCTTTGCGTTACAGTGTAAATTAAAAGACTTCTAATAATTCTAAACACATAATTCGTTAATGATGAACCTGTCTGTATTTCATAAATTCAGAAAACTTTGTAGATAATATCTATTCAATTGAAGTATAATATAGAAGATTTAATAAAACTTCTTTCTAAAAGTACAACTGCTTACTCTGTTCTCGTATATTCAATTTTAATCCTTAACTTGTCAGTAATAGTTTAAAGAAGGCTATGTTTGAAAAATGCGTTTGGATTCTCCAAATGAAGATTTGGCAGCCGAGCATTCTTAGCTTCATCCAAAAAATAATGTTGCTAAGCTTCTCATAGTATATGCTCAAGTTATTAGGTGTCAGTTCGAAGTAGATGTCACTCTAAACTCTTCAGGAAAACATTTTTGGGTATCGAAGAAAGACAAATTGTGAAAAAGGTGTTATACAATTCTTTCATTTGCACACGTTTCAAATCTAAGCTTGGAATTTCAGTGGTGAATTAAATTTTCTCATAAAGAATTCAAGCACAAATTTTCCTTTTGATATGAATAAAATCGGTGTTACCAGTTCATTTTACATAACTGATTCTATATCAAAGAGCTTGAATTCAAAATGCTATTTATTTACAGTTTTGTGGTGAACAAGAATAATGCATTTAAAACTAATTAATAATATTAGCACTGAGTGAGAGAGAAAGAGATGAATTTTTTGCTAGGTTTTAGGAGGATTATATCTAGATTTTATTCAGTGTTTTCATGCTCTCTACTCTTCTAAATACCTCAAAAAAACAAACAGAGCCAAAAAATAGAGGAAATGCATTCAGTAGTCCTGAAATTAAAATTTATGTTTGCATCCAAATGTATTGAAAGAAAATTTATTATCGAAAAAGTCCGTCGTGGGGAAAATTCTGGGAAAGAGATAGATAAGTAAGTTATTTCTTACTCTTTGAAAAATTAGAAATGATTTTAATAGAAATTGAAGGTATCATTATATATAGTTCGAGGGTTCTGTGCAATGAATTCTACAAGCCTTCTCTCCACTATTCCCTTCTCATTTTTTGCTGGTCGAAGACTAAGTTTTTGTCTAATAGAACAAATTCGAAGTGATAAATATAAATTCATTAAGAAATTTGTTTATCAATAAGTACAAAATCTTCTGTAGAAATATTTGCTGAATTTAAAGATTGGAAAAAAGTATTTGTTGGATTTAAAATCAGCATATATGTTTATCCTCAACAATTTTTCTTTAAAGTGACTCATGTGGTTTTGATAAATAATGAGCATTAATATACAGAAATATTTACATCATGGATAGAATTATGGGCATGTTTCTTGGACGAGACAAAAATACTCCTTCCATTCTTTTGAAAAATAATGTAAAACGCACTGACAACTCGCTTACATTTTAAAAATTAATTCTTTTATATTAAATACTGATAGGATTTTACTTGGAACAACCTATCATCATGAGTGAAATCTGATGCTGAATGAACAGATTACAACGCCAAAATGGTTTCCTTAAATTGGATAACTGATTGAGATTCTATGACAAGTTTCTTAATGTGAGAGAAAACAGATTGTAGTCATAACAACCAATGTATCGTACGGAATATTGTTCCTTATTATCCATATTCAGTTCCTTAAAAGTTGACTTTGAAAGTTATTACTGTATTTGTTAAAACCTTTCATTGAAATCCTGGATTTTTATTTAATTTGAAATGTGAAAAATTCATACTCAATGCTTATTTTGAAAATCGAATTATTAATTTGAAGCTTTAAAATATAAGTTTTCTTATATTTATGTGTTACAAAAAAGTGGCGTTGGAAGAAAATCGAATTGCATTTTTCTTATCTGAAGCATGAAGAAACTTATGAATTGTTATGAAATCGACATTTTTTACGAGGTCTTTCATTATTTTACATATGAGATTCTTGAAACACGTTATTTTCTATATTAAGTATTTTAATAGTTAAGTTAAATAGTGGATTAACACTTTGAAGCATGTATTTTGTGGTGTTTAATTATAAACAAATGAAAATAAACCACATAATTCGACAATGATTATCTCTTTTGTCGGCTGTTGATTCCTACCCGGAACAAGAGGTCAAAATAAATATCATCCATTAAAAAAAAGAATACCTATGTCTGATTAATATTATTTTAATATTTAAAAAATGCATTACAAATGCTTTTTGGGATAATTTTTATTAAATTATAAAATTGAGAAATAAGGATTATAAAGTTTCCTTAAGCATATCATTATTAAATTATCTAATCTCCTATATTCTAGTACGGACAAATATAAAATGTCAGTAATATCTTCTACTTTCCAATGCATTTTATTATAAGCCGAGCTAGCATCAGAATGGTTAGCACTCTTGCCTTCAGTTCAACAGTTCGTGTTCGAATCCCACCTTGGACATGGATGTTTGTAGTGGTTCTGAATCCCCTTTAAACTGCAGGTCCCGATCTAATTAGCCCTTGTGTCAAAAAATGACCGTTGAGCGACAAACAAACCAATGCCTTTTATAGTTTGAAAATTGCATTGATAAATTTTAAACCTAAAATATCTCCAGGATTATTCCATATTCGAAGATCAGTTTTAAGCATCTGTGTAACTATGCACAGCAGTTACTTTTGTTGTTTCCAATCCATCAGAGATCTGGTGGCTTCAACTAGATGACACCGTGAACCTTAGCGAAGTCGAGCACCAACAGTGGAATTGGGTAAACATCCACCAAAGCGAGCCCTCAAACAATCCAGGATGTGATCGAGAGCAACGGACTTCAGAATGAAAAGATATTTCACCTAGATTCGAACGTCATGCTTTTTAGATAGCCACTAATAAATCTTGAGACGGTTGTTTGATCGTGTTTGTCACCCCCGAATTCTAAACCCCGCAATCTATAATCTGTATGCTCACAAAGTTGCACACACTACTCCAGACCAGTAGGTATTGAATCGAGCTACGACTATCAAACAGGAACCAAATGTCATTAAAGTTAGTGCCTTGGAGAATGGTATTTAATCTTTCATTTATGACGATTCATTTGCTTCTGAATAACGAACAGTTTTCCGGGTTGCGTTTAGATATCCAGGTAGAAAAATTCTCGATAAAGATCCAGGGTTATAAAATCGTCTTTACTGCCATCTGTGCACACCAAAATGGCATCCCTGGGAATGCCGTCTATGACTCCTAGAGTCAACTGTTTTAGGTAAAGTTGTGCATCTGAGTTCTTGTTCGTGACAGACACGAGACTTCTCACAATTGAAAAAAGCATTGGTTTCTAAAATTCTTAAAAAAAAAAAGAATCAAGGTGAAAAATATGCGTTTCACTGCAGGCTCGTATCACTCACATTTCTTCAGGGGAAGATGGTGGACATAATGGTACATACGATTCGTGATGTACATATGATGATTGTACATTTGTTCGTACGTACCATTTTGTGTTAGTTGATAGGTGCGATTACATGTTTGACACAGAGACATATACGACAGAATTGTACAACTTAAAGCAATATATAAACAGTTAGAACATAAAACTGTCTCTTCAAAATATCATAGAATATTACGTTTTTTTTATAAATATTTGTAATATAATAAACTCATATATAACGTCTTTGGCAATAAAATCCCTATTTGTGGGGCATATATTCTCTGAGGTAGTGAATAGTGAACTCGATTTGAAAATACTAGATGAGTTTTATTCAAACTTTCCAGAAGAGGATTTTCAATCATCAGCAGGACATGCCACAGATCAGATTAAGATTATGCTTTGCTTATGAGGCTTTCAGACGATCAAGAAAGGCTTGCGGTCACTTGACTTTTGAACTTTGTTTGTGGGGACTTTTTGCTTATGTAAAGGGAAGAATGTAGGAACACCCAATTGAAGAACTTTAGATGAGGGTCTAGGAAGGATGTCCTAAATCGAATCATTGCATAAGATCTGGCAAGAGTACATATCACATGTTTTGGAGCATGCATTGAAGTGGTTAGAAAGCACTTTCAGCACCTACAGTGAAGGGGAGGTATCATATTCAATAAATTACCTTTTATTTTATTGCACTTTCTTGAGAAATGAACTGGCTGCATTTTGCAAAAGTAGATAGTCATACTAACAGTTTAAGTGACACAGAAATATCAAATAGCATTACCTCAAAATCATATAACATTTCAGATATTGCAAGTATAACAAGCGATACACAATATTATTTAGAAACCCTCGACATTAAATAAGTTGTTATGACAACATTTTCTTTGAATAAATAAACGGTAGTTACTTTCAACTGAATACAGAAAAATTTTTATCGTGTACATAGGATTTTAAAAATAAAAATATATGATCAATGTTTGTCAACCTTATCTGGTGTACAAAATGTTTAAAGTTCTTATATCCATAAATTTCTGTGGATGTTTGACTGGCAGGATTATAGGAAAAAAAAGTGAATCGAATACAAATTACTTTTCGTTCGTAAATTCCGAGGATTATCGAATTAATTTATTGTTTTTTCTCTCAACGTCTCAATGTCTTGAAATCTTAATTTTCTCTCTCATTCTTTATGATTTTTTCCTTGAAAAATATTAAAAAATACCAGTTATAAGAGAACGCCACTGAAAATGACTCAGAAAGAAAATATCAGCAATTTAATTCTCAGTACCAGAGTCCGAAATCAGTGTGAAATAGGTTTTTTGCTAGATAAGTTATATTTTATTTCATTTGTGTGACACTTTGTTATAAAGATAATAGTTATTTTAATCTATTTTCTTTAATGAAATTACTTTTTCTTAAGAAAGAGAATAGGAACAAATTCAAACATATTTACAAACGATATTTCTTATACTTTATTTTGATTCTTTTACTCATTTTGATTGATAAAAGAATTAAATGGGAATTTTTCTTCATTTTGATGTATTTAGTAAAGAATAATAAACATCACACTTGCAAATTACCAAGCATTTTCTAAAATATTTTTTTATAATTCATTGTGATTCTTTTATTCATTTTGGTTGATGAAAGAATTAATTATGAATTTCATTTCATTTTGATTTATTTTGAAGAAAATAATAAACTACACACAGGTAAAGTGCCAAACATTTTAAAAGGTACATTTTCTTGTATAAATGTATTCTAATTCTGTACAGCTGGAATTATTGAATTCAGATTTAATTTTAATGTATATTTATGCTATTTTGAATGAATTAACTCTATAATTCACCCTTTAAAATCTACAAAAATCTACCTCAAATAAAAAAGATAAGACTGAATTTTATTGTTAATATATAATGAGTAATAAAAATATTTAGATAGATCAACTAGCTAAGAAGATATTTCATCTAAAAGATGAAGAAGATTCTGAAGCACTCCAGTGAAATAAAAAAAATATACCATTAAATATTTTACAGCTTGGTAAAGAAACAAATATATTCGATAAACAATTGGATTTTTTTAGCGTAGGTGAAAATCAAGATTTCTGTATCTTAAGAAAATTATGCACAAATTATTTTTAAAATTTTGATATTATGAAATATAAATTTTACTGTTAGAAATATGAAATAAAAACTTTTTTAATAATGTAAGTACAATTATTTTTAAATAATTGTATGCAGAATTTTCTTCTCACTAACTTCCTTAATTCCGAAAAATTGTATTTTTTCATGAGTAAAACTGTTAAAAGTGTTTTCATTGTTTTGTCCAAAAGAATATTATCTGAAGTGGAAGTTAAAATTAATGGAAATTTCGTATCGATCAACAAAATAAATATTTTGGATAGACTTTTGCTTTTTAATTAAGCATATAGATTTATTAATTTAGTTTACATAATTTTATCGAAGCTTAGAATTTTTTTTCAAGTTCTAAAAATCAACATTTAAGTCAATATTTAATCACGGAAGGTAGACCAATTTTAATTTACATAATTTAACTTTAAGAATAGAAGATTTCTAAAAAATGTAAAACTAATGATAATGTAAACAAATTAAATCAAGGCTATATTTATATTGGATAGAAATTCTTTATTCAATAAGATATAAATAAACAAATATATTTTATTAAGAATACTATATGTTTTTAGAAACAAGCAAACAAATTAAACAATAGCCTTTAAAGCTACATAATAAAAATAGTTTTTTTCAGAGACTTAATCCAAAAAGAAATTATGACAAGTACTTAGAAATAGTTTATTTAATCAGCAGTTTCTCAGTTATATTTGCAATATAAATTGCGAAGGAACTCAAACAAATAGTGAACACTTGTTCAAGATTTCAAGAAAAACATAAATAATTTAATATGAGATACAACATGTTCATGTTGTATTTTAAAACACGCAATGAAATATGAGATTACAATAAAAATCTACAAATATGAAACATCCAGAAATATGAGTTATGATACTAAAATATAAAATTTGACATTTAGAAAATGATAGATATCTCTGACAAATAGTTTTTCTATTATGACTGGAAAAAAATACTAAAAGAAATCTACATAAAGAGGCAACATAATTCTTTCCTGCTCTACATAAAAAAATGTTGCTAATAAACTTTTACCAGGAACACAAAAAATGACTTCAACAATATATATACAATAAAAATATAAAGTTACTCATCAGTACTATATAATATCTGCACATATTTCAAGTATTTTCATGACATTGAAATTTTATATAAATTAATTTTATTAACAATACTCAATAATGCATTAAGGAAAGTTTACTGCTAATAAATTAAAAAATAACACAGTACGAGAGGCATTCATTTTCAGCAAATGTTTATAACTTTGTAAAAAACATTTTTTGTTAGAAAAACTACATATTTTAATCCAACTCTACATATGATGATATTGGCATTTGTACTTTATGATGAATGTTTAATGACATAAATTCCTCAATAAAATTTTCTACAGTGAAAATAAGTGCACTTAATTTCTTATGCAACATTTTGTTAAAATTTTGCCACATCTTAATTATAAAATAAATTATAAAGTTACATTGACCCGATAACAATTGACAAAAAAAGAGATAAAGTTTTTTTTTAACATTTATTGAATACTAAGTTCAATTATAGTTTGTGTTGTATTAAGTTTTTTAATTACAAATTTTAATTTAAAGTATGTCATTGTCAATTTTCATTTGATAATGGTATATAAATTAAATTTGACTCCTTTATTTCATAGAAATGGATGCAATTTCATAGGAAATATTTCAAGTCAAAAAATAAAGTTTTAATAATAATGCAAAACATTTGTCAAACGATTCATTTTTATAAAATGTTTTATATATATTACTTTTTTGCAATATATTGTAGCAATGAAATTTTTAAAATTTTGATATCAGAATAATTTATATATTTTAAATAATATTTTGAAAAATTCAGGCAGTTGATAAAATAGGAAATGCCACAAATATTGAAAATTTCCAATAAAAAAAATACTTAAAACATATAAAAATTATTGCAACTATGCGAAGCAAAAATTTCAGGATATTCACTTTTGAATAATTCAGCATAGTCTTATATAATCCAACTAGTATAACATAACTTATCTAACTCACCATTTTTTCTATTTTAAATTATATACATGCATTATGAGTAATCATGAAAAAAAGCCATTTCAACTGTCTAAATAAGTTATAAAAACATTCAAAACAATTTTAATTATTATTACTCTAATTAAAGTACATGATTCCTTTATATAAAATATTATGTTTCTATAAGAAAAACAGGAAGTATACAAGCGATTTTTCACAGATAATTTGAGAATGTATTAAAGAAATTTTAACAGTTTTTGCATATTAATTTATTTTATAAGCAAAAGAAAAATACATGGTTTACCAATGTGTAAATTACAATACATTACTTAATTATAACGTAATTAGTCCATAACGAAGAAATTTTTAACAGATAATTTACTTTGGTACAAAGCTGATTAAGGGGAATACTTATCTTCTAAACATTTAATTTTCTTTAAAAAACTCATTAAAAATTCTTTTAATTTTTTCTGACATAAAGGCACACACACAAATAGAATTTTACATAATAAAGTAAGTAAATTAATGTTTTAACAATAAACTTATTTACGCTTATTTTTGATGAAATTTCTGAGAAAAGAGAAGCAATTTTATCATAGCTGGAATATTTTCCTGTTTGATAAAATAATCTTATAACAGATAAAAAATGAAATAAAAGTTAAAAAAGATTTTAAAATGGAGAACTTTATGCGGAATAATATTTCATTGCAATAAAATTTATGATCTTTTTCGTATCAGTAATATTTCAGCAAAAAAACTATTTGAAATAAGTAAAAGCTAAATTAATAAATTACTCATTTATAATTAATATAACATTTCAAACTTATGATAAAATTTTTAGCCACTTACCTGTAACATTTTTTTGGATTATTATGTTATCATTATAATTTTTCTAAAAAGTATCTATTTTGAGATAATATGTATTTAAGATTTTCATCAGTCATAAGAAAACATTTCTAATTAAAAATGTATTTTCAAACTTTTTCATTATTTCATACAAACATTTTTTCATTTGTCATACAAATTTTAAATATTTTTTCATTAGTCATTAATTCATACAAATTTTAAACATTTTTTCATTAGTCATTAATTCATACAAATTTTAAAAATTTTATTCATCATTTATCTTCCTTTTATGACTATCCTCCCAAACTTTATATCATCTTTGATATGAATCTATAAATAGCAATTATTGCAAGCAAAACATACGTCAACATATTATAAATCACTATATGCAAAACTTTATCGTCAGTAACTATATTTTTGGTGTTAACTTAGAAAATAATGTTAAATTATCAAGTGGTTTTTTTGTTATTAGGGTATGTTGAAGTATCAGTTCACCAAAAAATATATAATTTCCCCTCTTTAATTAGAATAATTTCATTTCGCTAAATTTATGTCATTTTTTAAGTAAAGTTTTACATCATCGAATTATATTTCTCTATAATTGTATATAAAAAAAATGTGTTATCTCGCCAAATTAAATATCCTTAGAAGTAATAAATACAAACATTTTATCCCGTTGAATTATTTATCGCTTTTAATATGTTCATCAGTTTTATTGCTTTGATTGTATTCATCTCATATTGAATATAATAATTTACTTCACAAATTATAAGGAATGATAATGAAAAAAAGCTCATTTCTCCAAATTTTGCACAAAAGAATTGTTTTGTTAAATTATGTGTTCTCATCATTGTATATAATTATATTAATTCGCCTATATAAATAATAATAAAAAATTGGTTTTTTAAAGAAATGATTAAAAACCTTTTTAATAAATTAATAACAAAAACTTTCAAATTTCGTTTTTACAAATTCGTATTCAAGTAAATAATTCAATATTATAAATCATAATATTTTTACAAATAATTCGATACCAGAAACTTTTCTTGATGATTTCTGATAGTTTTTTTAATACTTTTCTCTACAAGAAATTGTTTAGCTTTGAATTTAGGTTTTAGCAATTTGCATTGTTTGTTGACTGGCATCCATATTTCTTTTAAAAGTTTGTTGGTTAACGATTTCTTTAAAATTTTTAAAGGTAATGATAAAATTTGCGATCAATTTTCCTCAAAGTAAATAAAAATGAAACCAGATTTTTAGTACTTCCTCTCTTGTCGCCCATGACTATTCAGAAAAAAATTACTTAAGTGAATAGAGTGTACATTGCTCTGTTATGGAATTGTTGAATTTGGTTGGCTAGTAGAAAAATTGTTAGGTAATCGCACTATACCATGTATATTTTATTGTTTTCTGAATATTTCATGCATTTTTACTAAGACGAATAATATAAGAGATTTCTTCAAAATCAAAAATTAAAGAAATATTGTTATATAGGACTTTACACGTGAAAGCAATGAAGTATTTCAGCCACACTTACTTCTGTGAACCCCGTGGCAATTGCTTTCTTTAAATCCTATAACTCTAACATGCTACTAACACTAATACATGTGTCTTTGTGTTAAATAAACTTATTAACTAAACTTAATAAACTGCTTCTTATTATTTGCAAAGAGAGAAGCTTTATTTCTTAATTTTCATATTCGTAATAAGAAATGTAATCAATAAAATAAACTAAATGAAAAATATTTAAATAGCTCTTACTCCAACAAATTAATATGCATATTCTGGGAGGAAAGTATGAGAGGAAGCTGCTTAAATATTTCCAGTTGAAAATCGAATCATCATTTTAAAATTGGGAAAAATAACGTTTTCTTAGGTATGAAAATATTTTCATGCATTTGGTATCTGGAACTTGTGTAACAACAACAGCTAAACTTAATTTGAGCTTGCAATTAAATCATTTTTTTTTCCTTTTTTACCTTCATTTTAGTTTAAATAAACAACAATTGTGCACTGTAATTTCAACAGTAAATACTGAACACATTTTCACAAATTGAAAAATCAAAGTTTGTATTTTTGTTAATTCTAACTTTGATTTTTTTGACGAAAATAAATTCGATAATTCGATTTCTGATGAAAATTCAATTTAATAATTAAATATTTTCCAATAAATGATAGCAATTTGTTAGGTCATTGCTATTTTATTGGAAAATATTTAATTTTTAATTGAAATATCTTATATTTTCCATTAAAATTTTTTCTCTATAAACTTCTGTATAAAATCAAATAAAAATATTTAAAATGTTTGCTGAGTATATTTTGAAGAAGGATGTGACGTTTAAAGATATTAAAAAAGTAATATTTGTAAATATTAGTTTTTAATGCCTTAAAATAACTGAACTCAAAATATATGAGCATTGGTATGAATTTTCATTAATATTTCAATAAACAGATGTAACGATGTTTAAAGGGCAAGATATTTTAAGTATAAAAGTACATTGAGAAGTATACTCAAATAGTAATTTTTTAACATACAAAAATGGTTGCTTGTTACTTGAAAGGTTTACTCGTTCCGCTCAAGCTATGAAAGATATTATTAATGTCGATAAACTTTTGCATATGTTGGTTTTAGATTGGCATTTGATAAGAAACGAAACGAAAAATTAATATATAAGATTACTGATTTAAATATTGATCACAGATTGTTAAACTGTTTAGTAATGTTAATTTTTGCCATAAGAGAGCTAACTAGACCGATACTTGGCAGTTTAAAGTTGCTTTCAAACATCTGCATCAAAGAGATAATCGGACCCACAACATGTTGAACCGACAGCTCTAACTATTCAGATATTACTTCAGTAAAACATGAATTATTAATCAAATTCCTATGATTTATCCATCCTGTGGAATTCAGATGTAAAAAGCTTGTTCACACACACACAGTAGATTAAATGCCCATTCCGAGAACTGTTTAAAAATTTAACGTAAGTATAAGTTATTTAATTAAGCTTTTTGATTAGGGGAAGAGGAATCAGTAGTCCTAATTTTAAGATGAATCAATGTTATAAATTGCTTTGCTTAGAAAAACAAATATGAAGTTTTGTGTCGTTTGGCGGTAGAGACTTTAAAACTTTGATACCAAGAACCTGAATGGCTTTGAGCTAATTGCAGGGTATCAGTACAATCCTGATTTTAAGATGAACCAATCTTGTAAATTGCTAAGCTTATAAAAATAATAAATTTTGTGCCGTTTGATGGTAGAGACTCTAAAACTTTGATACTAAGAACTTGAATGGTTTCAAGATCATACTAATGAGTCATTTCTAAATTTATTGATTCACATATTATCATTCAAATGACTTACTTATTGTTTTAACTTCTTGAATTTTCTAAAACAGATTATCACTATTAAGCTAGATTTTCAAATAACTCCGAATTAGAATTATGTTTAAGAGTAATATTGTCTGATTTGAGGGACATTATTCAATCCTTTCAGGAGGAATTATCCAGTTCCAGCCGCCATTACATCTTTCGTCGTATTATGATTTGAAAATGGATTTATTGGCTAAAAAAGGAATTCGTCTTACAGACGATTTTTTTTAAAGAGAGATTTTCCCCCTACTCAATGTATTAATCAGATACATTTTAAACTTTAACTGCCTGCAGAAATGAAGGAACCGGAGCTTTTCAAAAACTATATTGCTAAGAATAATATACCAGAATAAATTCATCTAAGTGAGGACGAAATCACACCTATTTACTGGATGTGATATCGTTGCGACACATGTTTTACATTTCTTATTCTTCAGAACCCAGTTTACTCATTTTACTGTAAAGAAATTACGGATAAATATCATCTTGTGTGATACATTGTAATTCACAAGGAATCTGAAATCCAGAGATACTGATTTGCAAAAATGTGTATGTTTCAATGCCATAATTTATTTATTTTTGTTGCTTCTTTTTTCTTGTGTGCTGCTATTATTTTATTTTTTGTAATGTCGTTTATCTTATCGTGGTAAATATAAACAGAATTTTTTCTTTTATAAAAATGTTTTACGTTGTTAAGGAAGCAAGAGAATTTTTTTAGGCTTTTTTTTATACAAAAGAGAAAGAGAAAAGAAAGAAACACAAGCGAGAAGAAAATAATGAATTCAGCAGTTGTTGGAAAAATTAAGGGAAACAGGTGGTTCTTCGCCAATGAATTCACCAATGCCTTCCCACTTGTATAAATTTTTCAATGATTTCTGGATGCTCCAATCAATTTCTGAACAGTTTTTTGTTTTGATTCAATACAATTTTCATGAAGAAGCGTCAGTGGGATAAACTATACGAATATAAGAAAAATTAGCTATTACTCTGAGGCAGGCAAAAAACCATTTGCAAGATTTATATCATTTAAATTGGCTCACGAAATTGTTTTTATAGATTATAAAATTAAGAAATATTTTAAATTCCTGAAAAATTAACCTAAAAAATAGTTTTTTCTACTTATCTCTTTTTACATCAATTTTGTAGTGCAATGTTCTCTTACTAATAATTATGTAATGAAATACAGGAATAACAAAAAAACATGATACTGTTTATACGTACAAAATTTGTATTTTTATTTACAAAAAAAGTGTAAAGTGTAATTTAAAACATTAAGAATTACAAAATCGCTGAAAAATTAACAAATACAAAACACAATACAAATTCTTCAATCAAAAGTTTTATATTTATATTTGTAATTGAAAAGCTTCCCATATTAAATTGTTTTAATGAAGGCCTGGACAATATTGAGTAGTGCCGAGTTCAACAAGAAGTGATTTATGATGCGTCTAAAACTGCTTAAAAGCTGTATGCCTAATCGGACAAGTTTTTTGTGTATGAAGCAGTTACGGAAATTAATTTCATTTATTCACTACATAGCTGTACTTTTTAAAATTCGCCAATTCATTTATTAATCGCCATTTAATAACTTGAATAACTACCTAGTCAGGAAAAAGGTTTTAAGCTAATAATTAGTTCTCATAGTAAAATATATTTTCTCTGTATATTATTATCCTCTTTATATATATATATATATATATATATATATATATATATATATATATATATATATATATATATATATATATATATATATATGTGTGTGTGTGTGTGTGTGTGTGTGTGTGTGTGTGTGTGTTTGAGAATATTTATTTATAGAGGAAGTTTCCTTTTGCATTGTGAAAACAAAAGTAATAGAGTTCTTAAACTTTTAAAGCATTTCTGGTCCTTGGTTTTACCTATAAACATAGAAATATATAAAATTCACAGAATATTTAATTTCTTAGCACATACCTTGCTTGCATTTTATGTTGTAAATGTAATAATTGCTAGAATACAATATTGTGTATATGTTAAATTTAATTATAAAAGTTATATATTTATTCATTGGGTATAGCAATAAACTTTAAAATATCTTTTAAAGAAATACATATGTATATTTCCAGACTGAGAAAAATAAATTCATACGTCAAAATGTTTTGCATTATTACATCTATCAAGTTGCTGGGGAATGGCAGCAATGTGGAACAGTTCGTTTTTTGATGCCGTGAAATCAACAACACTTTGTACTTCTAGAAATATTCAGAAGCTGACAAAAAGCAAAGCACACTGTCTGACATCGAAAGAAACAAATGATAGTTGGAATGGTCTGTGCTGAGATTATGTCTCAGTTATTCCAAAATTTTGGAAAAGTGTCACGAACGAGTCTTTGATGTGTTTTCGAACATGATGGCTTTTGCTATCGGGCAAGAATTTCAGATATCGTAAACCTTTGCCAATAAATAGATGATAACAACTGATTTCTCGCTTCAGTAAGAGCAATTATTGCTTTTGGCGTTCGAACGTTACGCTCATATCTGGCTCCAGTAGTTCGTTTAATACAGGACATTTTTCATATTCCTCTTCCAGATGCACTAATAATATTTTTAACAATCAATGACTCGTTCCAGTCTTGATATAGTGTTACTTCCATAAAATTCTTACAATGATTGTTAGGCTTTAGATTATAATAACACATCTATTTTATTCATCCCTCTTCACAACTCTCAACGAAACAATTCTCTGCATTATTCTTATTTTGTAAGTCATGTGCACCAATCCATGTTCCTTTGGATCAATAAAAATGCTATTCATTTTCTGGATGTTCTGAATGTTTCTGGATTCTTCTGGACGCTTCTCGTGCTTTTGTACTATGAGAAATTGTTCTTAATGGTTTAAAAAGTTTATTTAGATTCATTTTCAATGAGTAGTGATTGCCATTTCTCATGGTTTCCCTTCAGTGATGAGTTGCACCGATATCTATTTCTAACATTGAAATCACCACCTTCAAAACCTCTTAACTTTGGCAATTTTAAGCAGCTTTCTCACCAAGTAAGCAAAAAATTGAATGATAGGCATTGGCCGCTCTTTTTCCTTGGTGAAATTCTTAACGAGTAAAGGACATATCATATACCTTTCTGCATAGAGATTTCCCTTATACTTTTCTTTCAACTTCTGCTTGTATTTGGTAATTTGAATTTGCTACCATCGTATGACAAAAAATCAGTATACTATTGAAATGTTATTTCCTGTAGACAACATAAAAAATTTGCTTCACAATTTCTTATTCAATATCATTTTTACAATTAATTAAAAATACAACAAATTCTAGTAGAGTTTTTATATTTTATATACTTGCAAATTTTTAGTCACATAATGAATGCTATAAAATATTTACTTTTGAAAAGTATATACAATGTTATATTTTAACAGAAAAACAACCTGGTTTACTCTTTTCTCCTTCTGCATTCTCATTGAAGTAGAAATACAAAATGTCCAATGAATTACTTTTTATTTGTTTTATCGGATTTAATCACCAGAATTCTGGTGAAAAATTAGTAATAAAAGAATAGTTATTAATTATATTTTCATCATATTTTAAATTATAAATAATAATAATAATGATTAATTTGAAGTATATGTAGTTTTAGAGTATGTGATGATATATTACAGTATGTTTAGAAAAATAGTCCTATTATGAAAAATTAAAAACGGCCTTAAAACAAAAATGTGTCTATCACCATATAAAAATGTATATAAAATAAAATAATGGAAAGCACGAATATTCATTTTGAACTTGATTGTATTCTAGAGACAATAAAGTGAGATGAAGAATTCATTTTTAATGCTTGACTTGTAAGAGAATCTGTTATCAAAACTTTTTGCTTACTCGAGTGCATTAAAATAGTAACTATGTAAGATTAATTGATTAATTGCTTATTTATTGTGTTAAAATCTTGTTAAAAGTGGAAAAAAGATTGTGCTCTTATATAGATATTAAATTATGTTGGGCTTTTGCAAGTGTGTTGCATTTGGGAACTCGAGTTACAACAAAATAATTCTTTTGATAATTTATTAATGATCAATCATTACAAAATCTAAGAACATCACAAAATTTTGGTTATGAGATATTGTGGTGGAGAAAAAAGCTAAGTCGTCTTTCTCTTGAGACCATTTTGGAGATTAGGAGATCAGGAATCTTTCTCATAAAATGAGGAAAGTCAAAATTTCTACCCATTTAACTGCACTTAAAAGTAGGCTGCAATATTTCTTATGAGTTATTGTTAATAAGAAAATAAGCATATACATATTTTAATAGTTGCTTAATATATAATCAATTAAAAGAAATAACTTTATAATTTTCATTTCAAACTATTATATCTTGAGTCGAATGTCTGCATATATGAATGAAATTTTATCATGAACATTTCTTCATTATTTTAATGGATGTTTAAAAAAATTCTATGTTTGCTCAACGCAATAATTTATAAGAATCAATTTTTTAATAAAATTAGTTTGTTTACTTTATAAAGCTCTGTGACATCAAATTTTCATTCTTTTCAAAGTAATAACTGTGTTTTCTCGTGATAAGTATGGGTAGCATTATAAATGTTTCGAAAATTGTGCAAAATCCCACCAACAGAAAATAAAATGGCGCCAAATAACATGAGTTTTTCTCAACCGATATACCAAATACTGTTATTTTAATGCTTATTCAATTTACGACTGTTATTTTAATAACACATTTGCTTTTTTTAAGTAAGAACTGTTATCCACAAAATGATAAAGATTTGGAAATAGCACATTTTAAAATGAAATGTGATTGAGTACGTTCAATGTTATGGAATTCTGATATTTTAAAAAAAGCCAATAAGCACGATACAAAATTACTTGAAAACAAACAATGGCATTGCCACGTTAAAAATTGCAACAAAAGAATGTCAATTATAAAAGGAATTTCGTTGGATGTTTCAAATATTGTTGTTTTGATTTGGCTGAAATATATATACTTACTGTTGGTGCAAAGAGTTAATAACTAGGGACAAGAATTAAATTTCATATTTTCTTATTTAAATAATTTCTTTCTTGTTTATTAACGAAAACTTTCCCTTATATTTAATTGGTTTTGTAAATAAGCTGTGCCACACAATTTTTCTAAAACATCAAATTCAATTTTTTTGACAAATAGTTCTTTGTTTTTAATTTTTCATTACAATACCGGTGAAACAATATAAACTCATTCGGTGTTAATTTGACAGAATATTCACCAATTTTCATAGATGTCGGGATTTCAGACATGTACCATATTTTATACGCAGATACAATTTTTAATTTAATTTTTTATTATTTTTGTGTGAATTGGTTTTTAAAATTTAATTTTTATTTGATTGTGTAACTTGAGTATTATTCCAGGAAAGACAGATGACGGACTGGGGTGTTATAGATTTCAAATAATTATTATTATAAGCCCATTTTAGTCTCAGCTGTTGTATAATCTTTTTGGCGTATTTTTGAATTTGGTGAATTTTTTGACGAATTTTCTGGTAACCTAAATTTCTTATTACATCAGAATAATAAGAATATTCTACAACTTTTCTTTTGAAACCCTAGTTTATATGTAACAATTACATCCTCTTTGTGACATATTTTATTCTCCAAAACATTTTAAGATACCCCTAAAGGTTTATCAGTGGGTGTGTGCCCCAATATAATTTCATACACCGTTTTTCCTGGAAGTATACTAAAGCAACACTAAAAATATACTGACTAATATACTTCCACATTTCAAAAAGTCATTTGCATCTATCTACAGCAGCATAAAATGTCCCAAGGATTATCGCCTCTATCAGCCACTTTATGTACGTAAAAAAATTTTCATGAAAATTATTTTTTAGGATTCAGAGCCATAGGTACAACTTGTAAATTAGTTTTTGTAGAAGTAAAAATCAATATTCTTTGATCCAGCTTCGATTTTAATGGGAATGGGTGCAAAGTGAATCCTGAACCAACAACTACTTACCATGGATACTATATGGGCTGGATTTTCTGCCAAGTGCTCTGACTGGATTAAGGCATATTACAAGCTGAATTGACGAAAATTATTTTAAAATATATTATACTGTAGCCATTGATGCCAAAGTGTACTGCCTCATCCGTGTTTTTGAAGACGGTCATTCTTATGTATAATTTTATGAAGTATTCAATGAAAAATTGTAAAACAAAATTAATGCTAAAATTTCGTCGTCATATAAATTACAATTTAACTTACTTTTTGAGTATTCTAATTTCTATAACTTGGTGAAAAAAAGATGCTATCATTAAAAAATATGTCAATCACACCACAACTATCAAATATGTAAGAATGTTTATTTTTATTAATTCTTACACCAGAGGTAGGCATTAAGAAGATCACAATCGACTGGTCGACCACAAGAACATTTTGATGTGATCGCCTATGCAGATCTTTACGGTCCACATACCTAAAAATATACTTGTTAAATCCTTGATCATCATTAAATGTGTGTGTGATCATAAGACAAATAATATATTAAAATTAACTCTTGTCTCCGGGAAGTCTTTCCACCCCTTTGCTTACATTAATGGGTATACAAGCAAAAAGGAAAATATTTTAATGCACTTGATAATAATGAAACAGAGTCTGGTCGTTTTCTCTTTTCCTTCTGTCGATAATGAATCTTTTTAGTATTTGCATATATATAATTATATCTAACAATTTTCTGAAAGCTTCTCTTGAAGAAAATATTTTTGGAAACAGCATTTTCAAAACTAAAATCAAAAGTATGTAATACCTAGATTTTTCAATGGAGAGAAAAAATCCTATAGATAATTACATCTATTTGTTGCTTAAATCAAATTTTAGCATGTTACAATGAGTTTCTAGCATTGCATACTCTTAAAATCAATGTCAAAATGTGATCAAAACAAATTTAACCCATATGTTGGATACAAAAATTTGTTAATGCTGTTGTAAAAGCTTACAATTATTAAATAGGTGGTATTTTTCATTATAAATGTTCTCCTACAGTCTCCTACTGGTTTCCAATGTAGAGATACTAAATGCCAAACTTTCAGCTCTATAATAGCCAGAAGGGGGGCACCTTTACACAGTGGAGCACACAGTGAAGGGCCATCATGGCAAAGAAAGTGGAACCATGTAAGTAAGAAGCAAATATAAAGCAGAAAGCTCCCAGACTTTTCCTCCATCCTTAGAAGCATAATTTTACAAGAATATAAGCAAACATTGCAACCACGTTTTATTTTACGTGCCCAAGTCGCTATGAATGAACATGACGGATCTTCATTTGAGCTAATATTTAAACTCACTACTTTTCGATAAGGAGAACGAAATTATTATTATATATAATCATCTTAAAGATGTTAAGAAAATGCACATCGAGAAAAGAGTGCAAATGTTCAAAAACTGTTCATCTAACTTTTAGAAAATTTGCATCAAGAAGGAATGTTAGTTTTCAAATGATGTTTCTTTGGCGTTCAGAAAATGCACATCAAGAAAGATTGGAAATTTTCAAAACTTATTTCTTTGACGTTCAGAGCAAGAAAGATTTCTAACTTTCAACAAAAAAAAGAATACTTTTTCTTATTTCTGTGTATAAAAATTTAATATTTTCCACAATAAGCATCTTTTGAAAATAAAACTTCATTATTGATTTTTTTAGTTTTTTTTAATAAAATTTAAATTTGTTTTCAAGTCAATACATAAAATTTAAATTTTTCTTAATATTTACGAGAACAAATTTAATTCCATTGGTAAATCATCATTCCCCCTTTTGGTGGGAATATGTGGTGGTTTTGAGTTCATTTGATGCATTTACTTTAATTTTTATATAGTGACTTTAAACAACAAAGTACTCCGAAAAAAATTTTCTTTTAACCCAATTTTAATTTTTAAATCTGAATTTTTTAAAAAAAGTAAATTTTTTTAAACAGATAATTATAATAAAAATTTAATAGTTCTTGATTATTATGTAATCTAAATTAAATAAAAGAATCACAATTCTTAAATTACATTCTTATGTTGATAAAAATATAAACTCTATAGAAAGTGATTTAAAATTATTTATAAAGAAAAGCAATGATTACTTTGTGAATATACTGCTATTTTTTCCCCTCAAAGTTGGTTTGCCACAACCGAAAATCAAACTTTCATATGCACTTGAATTTGCAAACTTCACCCGCCATGATTAACATAAGAGTTCATTACATTATATTATTAGTTTAATGGGCTACATAAAAAATGTGCTACTAATAAATAGCAAAATAATGAAACCTTCGCTGTCTGTGAATAGTGAAAACGGTTTTTCATTCGTGTCTTATTTCAGGATCCAGAAACAAAATATTAAATACATTTATCATGAGTTTACATTACAACTTATCACTGTGAAAGTGTGAAATATTCTATTATTAGCATAAATAAAAATGGCTGAACTTTGAATAATTTAGAATCAAAAAATGTTTTAGTTAATATACATGAACTTAATTCATGCTTGTATTTTAATTTAAGTACTTTTTTGTTGAAAAAATTGATATAATGCTTATTTTACTGCAGTAAAATTTGATACATAATATAACAAAGGATGTTATCATAAATTCTCTTACCATTGTCAAGTTGTCTTATGTAGTATCTGGAATGAATATAAAAAATAAGATTAATAAGTGTTTTAAAAATATTTAATGCGAATAAACTGCTTTTTTTATAAAATTGAAGATATTTATTTATTATTTTTTGTAAATTTAATGCTATATAAAAAGTTAAATAAATTTCTTTACATAAGATTTGCTGAAGAAAATATATTTTCAAAATATTTGCTGTAATAACATATTCACATAAACTTTGCTGTAGAAATATTGCTTAACTTGGATATCAATTATAATTTATCTTAATTTTTCATATTTATTCACATATTTATTAAGTTTTTAATTACATACTTTCTTGATGTGCTTGCTCCACAGAGTCCCAATTAATATACTCAGCTGAAATTGCATTTTTAATGAATAATGTAACCTTGCATTAAAATATTTGATTTTCTTCACTTTGTTAAAGTGGCAATACTTTGTCATCTTACTAATCAGTATATAATATATCCACATACTAACTGGAACTGAAATAGCATATCAGAAGTATGTTTACTATTAAAATATGAAAGTGCAAGAATAAAATTTGCTATCCCTATAAGTGTATTTTAATGTTTTTTCTCCCAGTATAAATCCCCCTCCATATCCATACCGTGTGTGGAGGCAACGTTATTGATTCAAAGTTATTTCCCTAATTCAAATTTCCTAATTGATAAAAACCAAAGTTGAAGATTGTCTACTGTTTAGAATGAATCGTAATCAGGCCCAGGCCAGTGATTGTCTCTAATTAAGACACTACGGTTTGAAGAGGCGAACAAAATTCTGTTTGACTCAGTGTCTGGTCAGAGTAATGTGGTTGTGGATGAATGGCTCAGAAGGAAGAACATGTAAATCTGAAATGATCCCTGTGGCGAACTAGTCCCTCTCAGGGGTACTCTCACTTATTCTCCCACGAGCATCACTCTCATTTATGTTATTCTTATGGAATTTGTAAGTAAAAAATTAGGTAAACAGGATAAGTGCTCATTAAGTGATCTGTCAAAACAAGGCAGCAAATTGATGGATTTAAATGAGTTCTTTAACAACTCTATTCTCAAGATATTTCTGAAGCCAATTAGGCAGCCATTACTACTAATTGGTACCTTTGGATGATGAAATTCTGCAACATGTCGCATCACATCTAAATATAATTTATTTCTATTTCAAATAAGAAATTTCAGGAAATGCTGGAAAGAAAGTTGCTAACAAATTCAAATAGAGCTCACTAGGAGAATTTATCAGTTTCTAAGCAGTCAGTAAATGTCAAAATCTTGATTTGGAAACTTCTCCCTCAGGTGACCCGTAATGATTAGCTTATAGATAAGAAAGTTTGCTTATACTTACTTGAAAAAGATTATCTTCTTTAAAAGATGAACTATTAATCTACCCATGACGCTAAGTAGTTCCCTGATGGGTTTCCAGGATTGACTCGTCACCAGTATAAAGGCCATTAAGAGTTGAGGGAAAATACATCAAAACTTTTCCGGAGTCAGAACTTTCAAAATCTGTTGATGCTGTCCATTGAAGTGTAGAATCCATTATTAGTCACACCCAGAAACTTCTAAGATATTTCATCTAAGCTTAAGAACTGAAAAATTAAACAGTATTGGAGAGGAAAATTAAGTGCAGTTATGAAGTGTTGTACACATTAAATATAATTCAGACAATATTATAAAAAAAGCTAATTTTAGAACACTTACTAGGCTTGACTGTTCAGGATAAGGCTTGATTCTAATAAGAGGCCAGTCAATTTTGGTGCCAAAACTTTGAACGGAATCTGATAAGAGTGTTTTAAAACTCAGAAATCAAGTGAGGTATCTGTTGATAACTTGGATACTGTAGTCCCTTTAGTGATGTCGATGGATACCTCTTCTGTTAACTTATATCTTTCATTCCACCTTCTGTGATTGGTGTTTTAATCATACAGATTAACTTGCATCGCCACCCAAATGAGGCTAAGTCTAATCAACTTATTGGCTTTTCATACTTTCTCTTGAAAGCTCTAGAAAGGCTTATTGAAAAGTGTAGCCTCCCCAAGTTCTCTTTAAGTCCTTGATACAATGTACTTACCAAATAAGCAAACTGCTGAAACTTCTGCCTGTACCATGTACTACAGCATGTGGCTCAGAGATTTTAGAGTAATTCAATACAAGGATTTTGCACTTTGTGCTTTCTTAGATACTGAAAGTGGTTTCGGCTGTTAGCACATTCTACGTTTCTTCCTACTTTAGTACTGTCCACGTGTTAATTCGTGTTATATTCTAGTATAGTATAAGGTATTCATCACGAAGAGGTTTTTAAAATTCTCACAGCTAAATGTTGTCTATAAAGAGGAATATTATTATTGCCAACATTACGAAATCTTACAGTCAATAGCTTTATCAACAAATTAAATTGTTGGAGGAAGTCATTCATATGATCATGGAACAGCATTAGTATATGAATAACTGAAAATCATAATCACTAATATGGACCCTAGAGTACTTTCCAATATCCTTTGACTTGCTCTCAGACACGTTTGAGCAATGTTATTCCAAAAAGGGCATAAGATTAACCTAAGCGAAATTGTTGTTAAAAAATTATTAACTAAAAATTATTAACTTCAAGACAATATTTCTTTTTTCCCGTGAATGCAAATTCTTGTGACTCTTACTGCATTTAAGCTTAAGTGTAAACAGTATTTGACTCAATAATTATATCTACATCTACATAGGCCATCTACATATCAAAGGGTTTTTTATATGTAGAAATTCTCTTGGAGAAACTTTATCACTTCAACCCAAAAACTTGTACTAAATCTATACACCAATAATAAAACCAGAAATTGCTTATGTTGTACTTATGAGTGAAATAATATCAAGTTAGTGAAGCAAAATTAAAACTTACTAAATTTTTAAGGACCATTATTATCAACACCACTGAAACCCTGAAAATATTTCAGAACAGCGTTAGATGTCATTTTTTACCTAACATTGAGTATGGTACAGCTCTTCAGAACTAAACACATTAAAATACAAAGGGATTCGAATTAGACTATTGCAATATGGCTACATTAATTTTTGTAGTCTGAACTAGATTAATAGTTAAATTAATGTATAGCAAAACTCCTTGATTCGCAAAAAACATTGCTATCATAAATCTTTAAAAATTCTTCGTTGCAAAAGTATTGAACTGTCTGGAGTCATTACAGTAGCTATAATTGAGTGATACATTGACACTTCCAAAACCAGTGATAGAACAGGTGCTTATGTTTATAATGAAAATGATAATACAAGACTTCTTAGAAATTTAAGACATTAAAAAAGCAGTCTTTCAAGCAGAAGTATTTAACTTCTTCTGCAAGAATACTTGAATATATTACAAAAGGATAATCAAACAAATGTATTTGGATTATCTCAAATATCAAAAACGTTCTTCAGCTTTGGACTGGTTGGACCTGCCAGTTCTCTATTTCTGACCTCTAACAACAATAAAACAGTCATTTTGCCAGCATTCTAGGATCTGCAAGTAGTAAAATTGATAGGGTGCAAAAGAAGGTGCTGAAATATTCTTTATTAAAGTCCACAGTCTTTGAGGCTTGATTTCAAGGAAAAAACTTACCTTCTGGAAGAGTATATTGCTAAAGGCGTGGGAAAAATACCTCTGAATACTCTCAATAAATTAAGAACAAGGATAGTTTGCAATTCTAATCGTTTCTGATCCAGAACTGTTGTTGGTAGTCACAAATGTCCTCAAGCTACTGTGGTCTAGGTAGGAATCTCCATACCATAAGTATCAAACAGAATTTTTTCTTCAGGAAATGTGATTAGAGTGAGTATAAGAGCAGTAAAAAGTGTAAATAGGAAGAGACAGGACACTTATTCACATTTTATGGTACTGTTATACTCTCGCTATGAGAGACTGTCACCACCTTTGGTTGTTAGGTAGTTGGGTTTTATGTGAGCCAAGCCAATTGCGGAGCTCATAGTTTATACCAAAAAACTAGTTTTGTTTTAACTCAGGGATATTTTGTCGCCATTTCTTTTGATTGACCTTTAACTAGCTTTTTTGGGCTTACAAAATAGATTTTTTTATTTATAGGGATCGAAACTCTTGGTACTTTTATCACAATTATTATTTTTATCACACATATTTTAAATTAAATCTACAAAATTTAATTGAAAAAATTATATTTTGTAAAAAAACTTTAATAAGAATATTTTAATCGTTATAATAAAATTAAAAAATTGTTTTAGAACTTAAATTATTTATTTTATACCAGATGTATCTTCCTTATTTAATATTTACGAAAATATAAGGATCTAAATATGTTCAGAAATAAATTTGGAAAATATTTTTCTAATTCCAGAGTTTTCAGTCTTGAATCGGTTGTTTACTATTAACACACACGATTAAAATATTTTGCATATAATTTCATTATTTTGCAATATAAAAATTACAATATTTTAAGCACTAAGAAATATTAATATTAAAAACTTTAAATGATATATTATTTAATAACTACTTTCCAATAATGTTTGAAAATTTCAACAGAGCTATTTTAATAGTCATTCATTTATTTTAAGTTAATATTTTTTTTATATAATTTCGATATATTAACACATTTTTTTACATAGTTTCCTTTTCAATTACTCTATTTTGTAAAAATATCTAATTTTCTTATGCAAAATGTTATGTTTGCTGAATGAGAATTAAAAGCTCTCAATCTCATTTTTTCTTCAAGTCTTTGATTTATACTATGCTAAAAATTATGCAATTTTAATAAAGTTGAATGGTAAAATGTACGAAACTATTTTAGGAACTCATTTACGTTAAATGTTATAAGTAGTTGAACTAACTTAATGTTTGTTAAACGTTAAAAATGTAAATATTTTAATATTTATACTGTCACAATAAAAATTTATTAAAAACCCTTTATTTTTAGTTAAAAAAAATGTAGAAGTATTTTCTTTGGTGAATTACACTTAATCAAAATGAATTACTTTATATAAAAGCTTAACAAGCCAAATTATATTTATTTTATATTTTATTCAATTTTATATATTATTATATAACACATCATACATGTGTGATAATATATATCATAAAACGAAAATAAAAATGCAATAAAACTAAATTAAATATTGTTTTTCAAAATTTTAAGTTCTGGATAAAACAATACTTTTCATAAATGAGTTATTATATAAACACTTTAAGGAATTTTTTTTATTATTTGGTCTCCTTTTTTAATGAATAAACAAATATACTTGGATGACATCATTTTAGAGTCTTACATATTTTATTTTAAAATTAATGTTTATTTACTTACTCCCAAATTAACTTGAATTTTACTAACGGTATAATTAATTTGTTAACAGAAAGTATTAGAGAAAGTAGAATATTCAACAAAATAATTTATGTGTTTTTGCATAGAAGCATTTTAATTATTTACTTCTAATAAAAACTTTTGAACTTTAATATTTAACTTTACTAATAAGGTATTTATTTTGATATTTTTGCTCTGTGATAAATAAGGAAATGCCTTACGTTCTTTTTAGAGTTTCACTTGCCTTTCAAGATTTAAGTTAACATACCTATGTTGTATTTTTAATGTAAATATGGAAATCATTAAGATTATACTGATTTTTTATTTACATTAGAATATTTTGTACGCTAATATTTTGATAATATGTTGTACGATAATATTTTGATTGTAAAATTTGGATCGTAATTTTGAAAATAAAATATATTTGGTATTTCAAAATTTATCAAATAACAATCATGAAAGCTAGTTTTTTTAAACTTAATTTGTGTTTTGCCGAAAGCAAACTTAAACATGCCGCAAGAAGTTTTTTCCGTTAAAAATGCTGTTTGTTAAAGAAAAAAGAAATTTTATCTTAAAATATACTGAATTTCATTAAAATAGTTAAATGATTTTTCGTAAATTAGTTAAATTAGCTTCGTTAAAATAGTTAAATGGTTTTTCTTAGATAAAAGTTTGAGATCATAGAAATATCTAGCAAAAAAATTACAATTCTTTTCTGTAAAATATTACAGTTTATATATATATATATATATATATATATATATATATATATATATATATATATATATATATATATATATATATATATATATATATATATATATATATATATATATATATATATATATATATATATATATATTATATATATATATATATATATATATATATATATATAACTGACCGCTGCACTTTAACAATTGAAAACTGTAAATTGATATAATTTGAATCGATTCTTAGGGAATAATAATTAAAGTAATTGTTTAATATTGTATGAATAACTTGTATATATCTGGTTTAAAATACACCAATAA
Organism: Latrodectus elegans; assembly: GCA_030067965.1. Taxonomy (NCBI): domain Eukaryota; kingdom Metazoa; phylum Arthropoda; class Arachnida; order Araneae; family Theridiidae; genus Latrodectus; species Latrodectus elegans. The sequence continues at coordinate 90,788,261 of CM057816.1, read as the reverse complement.
AAATATAACTAGCAAAATTTAAATTACATATATTGTAAGATATATTAGTTCAAAGCTAATTACAACTAAATAGTTATATTGTTCATTTTATAATAATTACATTTGAAAGCACTAATTTTAATACTTGCAGAAAAACACATTTTTCAATTCATATTGAAAGACATTTTTAAGTAAATGGAGAAAACAATTGGCTTAGGAATAAATAATTGTTACCATGTTTAACTACGAACAACTATATTTATATTATTTACTACTTTGTTAATATGATATACAACGCTAGCTTCCCTCGATTAAAGAGCATTTAAGGAGTATTTGGACCTAAATTTTTAATTTCTGTACTACATATATTATACCATACAGTTGCTTACAAATAATGATTTGAACTACTGTAAATTATAAAATAAAATTTTAAGCTGTTATGTAAAATATGTTTACTAAAAAGTATATATTTAATATAGCAGAAATAACTTGTATACATGTAACTAAGACTCATCAATAAAATTAATTTTAATTAATTAAAAATGATAGATTTTTAAAATCGAAATTACACATATTGTAATAGTATCAATTAAAAACTATTCACAGATGAATGCTGATATCCTTAATTTTATAGTGACTATACTTGTAAATTCTAATGCAATAACCAGTATAAAAAGCATATTTTCGTGTCATAATAACAATTCTTATGAATATTGTACAGAACATAAATGCATTAAATTAATTTTTATTTCAAATGACGAGAAAATAATAAGTATAACAATGCACAAAAATAAATGCGTCGAGATTGATATAACTTAATAGATCATTATTTTCACTTATCTCACTTTGCTACTTATATTATATCATGCATTTTTTTAAGATAAATTTTAATCATTATTACTAAATTTTATTTTTAAATTACTATAATTGAGGATTAATGAAATAAGTAGTTAATACTACATGATTAAGTTGTCTATTTCTACTTTAAAAGGCTTTCATAAAAAATAACTTTGATGATACAAAAAATTACTAATTTATGAGATTGAAATAGTGTGTTTGAAACATATATTAATTCAAAAATTATTGCTACGGTATGATCAAATTTCATTTTAAGGTAACTATATTTGCAAACATTAATGAAAATACACATTCGCAGAAAAAATGTTTTCTAAAAAAATTCGCTTAGCAAGGTATAAAAAAATTATAAAGAGGATAACGTTTTTGGATAAATTTAAACATAAGAGTTTATGCAAGGAACAGACACGAGATCAAGAATACTTAATAAGTGATAAATATGATAATACTAACTTGACAAACAGTTTTAAAAAGTATATATAAAAAATATATAACTAAATTTTCTGTTTCTTTATTACTTATATCATACATTTCCTAAAATAATTAATAATATGAATTTCTATAACTTATTATTTATTTTAAATTATGCATGCAACTCCTTAACACTAGGTTTACGGGACGCTTTATTTTAACACATTTTAAATTTTTTTAGTAAAGTGACAAAAACTTATCGCATTTTTATATTATGTTTTGTACTGATTTTTATAAACGTTGAACAAGATAAATATATACTGAATTCTATTTTCTTCAAAAATTTTGAATGATCGAAATTCTCAATGAGTTGTACCTATGTCTACAAATTTGCATCGATTGAATGCTATCATCATAAAATTTTGAGTCAATTAGTTTTACCCAAGAGAAAAATTACAATAATGAATAATACGAGATTATTTGTGAAATTATATCACTTGAAATGAGAGCGCGATAAGAAAGAGTAGAAAGAGCAAAACGCAGAATGTACATTGCAGTCAGAAATGGTATTTTTTTAAAGAGATGTACGGAATGAATGGAGAAAATTGAAGCAATGCACTATAAATAAATATTATTGCATTACAAAAAACTTTTTCTGTAAGTGTATACCTCATACTTTAAGATTTTCTTTTGCAATATTGAATTTTGCTGCTTTCAAAGCGATTGTTTCTTCTTCAAAAACATGGGGTTGGATACATATTGATGCGTCAAAGGCGTTTTCTTGGGCTTAGGTGCATAAGAAGCATAAACCTAATGTTAGACAGTAATATCCTAAATATAGAAATACATATTGGTAACGTGTTAATTTAGTTTATTTTAAACATACTTCTAAACCTTATGGATAAGAGAGTTATTTTGACGAAGAATAACTAAAATAAATAATATATCAAACCTGCTTTTGTGAGGTCACTTGAAATGCTATTTTTTATTCGTGATTTGTTTCCAGCGAATTAATTGTATTTGATTTTTTTTTTTGTTGAATTCTCTTACCATGGGATTTATTAATTTTGCGTGATTTTTTATGCGGATCAAGTTTATGAATTTCAACAGGTTGGCATTATAGCACTGTTCTATAATGCTTTCTATCCATGCACATCGGTACTTTTCAAAGCTCCTGTACTCTTCTCGTGTGCTTATTCATTCGTTTTCGCTTGTCGACCAGGAAGAAGACGCATCACAATCACAATTCGCCAGTGATTCTCGCGGTTAAGGATTCATTTGATAGCGTATTTATAGGTAAATGTTCTCAAAGCGTAGAAAGAAAAAATAATTCTTTTTCAATGTCTGAACGTGTAATTTTTTTATTTCCAAAGCAATTTCTTCCTATTTCGAGAATTTTTGGAATGTTTTCTAAATACTTCTTTTATACCATCCCTCACAACCGCACAAACAATTTTTTTTCGCTAATATTGAGTAATATACTATTCATTATATATATATATGATATTTCTGGAAATGTTTGTGTGGGCATTTCCATGGGGTGTCTGTATACCCCACAAAAACAGGTTCCAGTGTACTACATTAATAACTTACATAACTGGAGTTTAAAATGCGTCAATAAAATCGATCAGCAGGCATGGAAACGTGCGCTTACCTGCGCGGGAACGAACCGGCTGCTTCTGGATTTGTCGGCCTCCTCGGCTGATGAATTGCTCACATCGCGTTCAGGTTTCAACGACAACGAACAACCCCTATTTTTAGTGTTCGTTGCTCGCCTGAAACCCGAACAAAAAGTAGTGTTTTATCCGAGAGCCGCCGTACAGATGAGTCTGACACCATCTCTCTCCATCATCTCCAGCAGAGGGCGGGAATCAACCTGTAGCGTTCCTCTGACGTCACGCGTCGATATGCTGCCCCCTCTCGCCATCCCCTCTGCGCTCCGCTGAAGATTAGCTGTCCCTTTTCCTGGTAATGAAAAATACACTGCAGGTCAAATACCGAAACAAGATCTGGATATTCGAAAATTCGGATAACAAAAATTGATAATTTAAAATAATCAATCTTTCTTAATTGATTATTATAATAATTGAAATTTTTCCGGAAATACTAGAGATCAAAACTGATTATTGAAACTATTTTGTTCAATCACGGTAATACAGAGAAGTAGCTTTATGCATTTGAATTACCTCAAAAAAATTCTTGCGAAATGATTAACTGGTTTCTTATGATGTGTAAGTAATAAGTCGAGTACGAATAACGATTTTTCTTTTGTTTGTTTGAAGGGTCTGCCACATACACTATATAAAATTTGAATAGGTTACAATCATCTTCGCGCTGATATTTATTTCGCCATTTTGTACATTTGTCCTCAATTTGTACGCCATTTTGATTCCAATGTTGTCCATGATAAGAATATCACTGAAACTAATTTCTTAAAACGCTATTCTGTAAAAGTAAATTGGCGACTAAATTTGAGCTATGCGGTTATTTTGGAAAAAATTTGGGCAACTGTTGGTGATACAATATAAATTTACCCATTATTCTTTCTGTTAGCTCACATAAAACGAATCTGACAACAAATTTCTCTTCCTACAATAAAGCTTCTTTCATTTTTTATATCGGAATTCTAATTTTCTTCACATATGTGCGAAAATTAGTCAGCTTATTCAAACAAAGTAATATTTGTAAAAAAGTGTCAAATGTAATGTTTTTTTTACTATCAAACATAATATTGTAAAAATTAAAAAGTGTTATCAAATTACTGAATAAAATTAAATTGCTCTTATTTACAAATTTCAAGTACGAATATATACAAATAGTAATGTATAAGACAAACGTTTTGTATTTGTCACATGATAAGTACCAAAAGGATAGAAGCGCCGTCTGGTGACGAACTGACTCCTACATATAATTATCAAGAGAACTAACTCTATACAAACTCTTTACTCTTTGGGTAATCAAAATACATTATTGAAAACATTTTCTTATTGATCATAGCAAACTACAGAAATATCTAAGTATTTTTGCTCATTTGAATTACTTCGAGAAAATTCTTTTGAATTAATTACAAAATCAAGAGAACCAGCTCTACAAAACCAAAAATTCAGATAATCAAAGCTTGTGATTGAAAATATTTTGTTACCCAACTCAGAAATCTACAAAAACTTACAAGCAAATTTGAATTAATTAAAATTCTCATATTTTTATTGTAATAATCAAAAATGTATATGTATATAGGCCATAAGCACACATAATTTTTATTTTAGCTTATGTAAAGAATAAACAAATACGCGAACTAAATTAAAGTTTTTGGGTTTGCCAAAATAATTTATTTGAAAGACAGTATATATACAAATACATATTTTCCTTATTAACTATTCAATTTGTTTTCCACATAGAGTTTTTTTTTCTCTCTGCTTGTAAATGGGAAGAAAACATCTTATTTCATTTTAACTGCATTAATTTCAAATTAATAAGAATTATTCAAATTATTATCCAAAATTATTTAAGTACTTTTCTACATCTTTGATAAGAAGAATATTCAATGTAGTTATAGATTATTTTTCATTTAATTGAAAAATAAAATCATAATGAATTAAATACGAACATAAAAGTCAACTATCTCAAAACACGTCATCTTTGGTTTTAAAATTTTGGATTAAATATCCTTATCTTTATTAAAATAATTATCTTTTAAGTTTAATTTATCTTTACATTTATCCTTTCTTGTTAATTATACTAAGTATAAATGTTAATGGACCCAAAGTCCCATAATCAAATGTTCGGTCAACATTTACGGGATGATGCTTCATTTTTATAAAATTTAAAGTATTTGAATGTAAACTGAAAATGTTTATAATTTTTAGATTTAATTACCTGTAATTAAAATTAATGTCATATGAAAGAACAAAATGCTCTCCGAAGACTTCATGGAAATCTATTGTTCTTTTCAAAATTTCTTATTAATCGCTCTGTCGACTACCAGTAAAATTTAGTTTTCATTGCTCACTATAATTGGGGTTTATGTCATAATTGTACAAATACATATTAAATATATTGTGTCTTTATTGCTTAAAATATAGGTCTATTAATCGAAATTAAATGCAGGTATATGGAATAATTTCTGTTTAACTTCTCCTTTTCCCAAATTTTCTGTCAAAAACAAAATTTCGGATTTTTTTAAGTAATCAAAAGTACAAACTCTCTAATGGTTTTTCGATCGTTTTTAACTATTTAGAATAGTTACTTGATTAAATTCAATTTAAAGCAAAGATTTCCATGCAAGAATGATAATCTTCATAATTTTGATGCACTTTAGAAGCTTTTTCTATGACTGATATTCATTCTAGAAAATTCTTCTTCCAGTATTACTGCTGGGAAATTGCTGCTACCTACTCAATAACTTAAATGAACATTGCAGCTGAGATTGAAAAATGTGGATAACTATCTCTTTGGAAATTCTGAATTCATATGTGGAATTTAAGAAGGTTTTAGAAAGGTATGGAATATTAACAGATAAAAAAACCTAAAAAAAATTGTGTTGCTAGAAGATAATGTTACCAATGATGTACCCATTTTGATGAGTAATATAGTGCACCAGGATAACAATTTTATGCAATTTCTGTTAAGTATTTTCTATTTATTGAAGCGAATAAATTTTTCTATAAGCACTATTTTCACGTTTTATATAAGAAAGAAAAGCAATTACAGAATAGTAGACACCGCCACTCAGTTTCTTGTCGCGGTCATAGTCTGATGACGAAAAAGGAGCGAAAGCGCAATCACAGAGAAGACAGCAGCAGCTAGCAGAGCGCATGCGCTATTTAGGTTTTCTCTCTCTCGTTACAACAGCTTCCTCCTCCGAAATGATTTTCACATAAGCAAATCTCACATTCAATTATATAATTTAAATAACATACATAATTATAAATTAAATATTCACATTCTTAATAATTTTCTCTATAAGTAAAAAAATGTGAAAAAATATTTTAATTGTTTAAATATGCATTAATATTTAAAAAGCTAAGCTTTATTAAGTATTATCTCTTTAATAAGATGCAAGAAAAATGTTTTAGTATGCTAAGATAACTTTTTAAGAAATTATAATTTAATCTTATTTGTGGGAATTCCGCTAAAGGTATATGCCTCCTTATATAAAGAATATTTTCTATGGAGAAGTAATGCGCAAGACATTAACGAAGGCTATGAGTAGAAGTAAACTACATTAATATATTATACAACTTTGAAATTTAAATTTATGTCCATCTAAATACTTTTGCAGACATACGGGAAGTAATACTTATACTATAGACATGAATATATGATTGCAGAATATTCTTTTCTCGTACTACAAAATTTCTTTACAGTTTTTGTAAACTTCTAATTGAGGTGTAAAACATAATATTTCACTTTCACCTTTTCAAGCTGAAGAAATAGTACACACTGTCAGACAAGATCTAAAAGATCACAGTTTATTTTAAGTCTGTTCGATTTCAATATCCTCCTCCACAACAGGTGTTGATTCAGGTTCATAGAAAAAATACACACAGCTCGATATTAAAAATGCAACATTAAGAAGGAGAGACCAGAAAATTATAAAAAAAATTTCTGAGTAGACGTACCTTAAGAAATCATGCAAATGATATGAAATGCACAGATCTCCAACGAATTTTGGATAAGATATAAAGTGGAAAACCGGCAGAGTGGGCAATATTCATTGTTGCTTAGAAAATACTGATTGAAAATTTGCTCTTGTCTCAAAGGACGCCTGAAATTGCAGAGAATTCCATTCCATCGTCAACTGAGTCAGTTCCAGCAGATAGACGAGTTCATGAGAGGTATGCTGATTGGATTGAGAAGGGCAGGTTGATCCTTACGTTAAATCATGATTGACGGATACTTGGACGCATCCACAATCCACCGACTGGGGCGAAAATAGTTGGAACCAGGAACTGTAGAATGTTTGCAGGGTGCGAGACATCTAGAGTGACGTCAGCACTGGTGGATCGACATGTCCGAAGAGAGGTGGTGGCTGTTTCTCAAAGCACGTCTACCGAAATTCTACAGGATGTGCAAGACACTCTGGATGCTCCCATGACCAGCAGAACCATTTGACGTTGATTGGTTGCTAGAGGCCTACTCTTATGGCGTTCGTTAAGGAGACTGTCATTGACCCCACAGCATAGACGTCAACTTCTTTAATGGTGCCGAATCAGAGCAATGTAGACGATTGAGTGGCACAAGATCGTTTTCTAAATGAGTTGCGCTTCTATTTCTCAATGATAATCACCACGTTCGAGTGTGGCGTCAACGTGGAGACAGATCCAATCCTGCTGTGGAAAGCCGCACCAAGCCACAATACTCCATCATGATTTGGAAGGCCATTGCAAACGATTCCAGGATACATCTAGTTCGTATTCAAGGTTCTAGGATCACGTAATATTTCGTGGATGACGTGCTGCAGCCAGTGATACTCCCCCACTTTCAGAAGGTGCCCAATTCCCTTGATTAGCAAAATAATACCCGATCGTTCATTGCTCGCATCAGCCAACATGCCTGCAAGGTGTACAGCTGCTCCCCTAGCCACCGTGCACACCAGATCTCTCAACAATCAAACACGTTTGGGATATGATTGGACACCATTTGAAGACCCTGAAACTGTCTTTTTTACGCACTTTCAAGCACTTAGCAAATGTCAAGCACCTGTCATCTGTCAAGCACTTAGCAAATGCTTGATAGGGAATGGAGAGCCATTCCTCAGCATGCTTTCCGACTCTCATTGACTCTGTGCTTAGACGTGTTGGTTCGTGTATTGCCTTCCATAGTACTCCTAGAACTATTGACTCTACCCTGTTCTCTCTCTGTATTATGCATATACATATCGAAATACATATCAACCCGAACTATTCTTCGTTGCTGTCTCTCTCTGTTTGTCGAGTTTGTAACTTTCTGGTGTGTTCTTCTAGATGTTGAATTTTCAATATTGTATTTTAAATTACTTAATTAGCACACCTAATTCGTCTAATTCTTTTATTTAATCTTTTTTTAAATTATTCTTTTGAACGTATTCAAAATAATTAAAAAGTATTTGGGTAGTTTCTAATAGAAGGAAATTGTGTTTTATAATCTGGAAGATCTTCACATTCATCAAATTCAAAAACATATAATTAAATACTTTAGAATTTTAATAACATCTTCATGCTAAATTTGAGATTTATTATTTTTATTAAGTAAAAAAAGAATGTAGTTAGTACCAATACTGTTAGATTGAAATGTTCCTGTAACATGCTAGCGACGGATGTTTTATTTGCAGAAGAGCCAATACGAAAATGTGAGCTCCTACTTTGAATTTTCTTTTAACGCTACTTTTTTAATAATAAAAATTTCGCTATCTTTAACACTCTTCCATTTTTCCATTATTAAAACTCATTATCTTTTTAATAATTGTATACTATATTAAAATATTCAATGTAAATACCAATATAAATAGAATAAGAAGGCTGGTGTTCATATATTTTTATATAAACTGACTTTACAAGATTGAAAATAATTGACTCTTGAATTATAGCTCGTAAAGCAAACAAAGCTAGAGAAGATTTTGCATACAATATTCATAAATATTCTCTTTAAGGTTCTTTGAAAGGTTACAACTTGTGCTATATATAAACAAATTATGAATAACCTCTCTAGAAGCTCTGTAGTTAGAGCACTTATGAGTGAATATCTTTGGTTATGATATATCTCTTTAGGAAAGCTCATTCGACAAAAAAATATTTGAAGCAATTATCTACTACTAAAATAGTTGCTATATTTTCTAAGGCAACGACAGCTGAGTAATTCGATACAAAATACATAGCAATTATCATTTTTGCAGAAAGTGTAAATGGCAAAGGACCTACAATATCAAAATTTATCCTTTTTATTATTTCAGTTATTACTTGTACTATTTTCATTAAGGTTTTTTCTTCACTCTCACTTTTCGAACCCTTTAAAAAAAATTACAAATTCTTCCCTTGATTTCTTTCTGGATTAACACCAAAAGCATCAACAACAGAAGTAAATAAGTTACTCGAGAAGTAGAAATAACAACATTCAAATGAAGCCGCATCTTTATATTTGAATGGTTAGCTGGTGTCGGGTTCTTAGAGAGAACTATAGATGAACTTGAGAGCGCAGATCAGGCAGAAGTCCAAATTCCTCGGAGGCAATGGAAACTATTTTTTCTACTTTACGAATGCTTGATATTTGAATGCAAGACACAATAAGGATGTAACTCTCCTAAGAAAATGTGACTAGAAAATGATCTATAGTATCACACAATATTTGTCAATAAACCTCTATTTCTTTTTATTTGAGTTTCATTCTTTATATAGCTTTTCCAGCTTTTTGGGAAAGATTATAAGATTTTACCAATTGCTCTTCGATTGCTTCGTTTTCGTCAACAGCATTTTGATATTTGGATGCAAAAGACTTTACAGTAAGGATATATCTTTCCCAAGAAAGTATGACTGTCATAGAATCTGTAGTAACAATATTTATCTCTAATATCTTCCGATAGTACCAGTACTATTTTTATTTGAATTTTCTTCTTTTCTCAGCTTTTCTAACTCTGACTGGAATCACAAGCTCTTACCAATTTTTAATGTTTTAGAATAATTTGGCCAAACAAAAATTCCTAGCTAATTTATCTTTTGTTTTGGTAATTCCAAGATGAGCTAAAATATCCTCATGCAAGCTGCCTTAGAATTATTTATAATCTTCTTTGAGACGGAAACCAAAAACCTTTCCCGTTCTAACTTATCCATTTTCTTTTCATCCAACATTCCTTTTATATTACATGATTTGCTTCTTAACTCTTTATACTGAATGCGTCAGCTTATTCAAACAAAGTTTCTAGATCTTCACTTGATCTTAAGTAAGGAAGTTAAAGAATCATCGAATTGTTTTTCTGTTAATATAGTTAATTCTCCCAAATCCTCAACTTCTTCATGAGAAATTCGTTTCGTATCATCTACTGATTTATTTCACTTCCTCTTCGGTTCTTCGATCAGTTTGCAGGGTATAACTTGTAAACTATAGATATTTATTTGATAAGCTATTTTCTTTTTTTCATTTTATTAACGAAGAAATACGGTTTCTTAAAAAAGTATCTATTGTAACCATTTGCAATAATCCCACTTCCTTGTCATTAATTGATTTCAAAACTTTTACTATGATAATTAGTACATGAATTATCGCAGGATTCTCTTTTACTTATTTTGTTTCCACGACTCTCGAAAAATCACTCGCTCTTATCAACCGCACCATCTTCCCAGAGATTATATTTTCACATAAAAATCAAAATACTTCTCTTGTATAACATCTTATTCGGGATGAACTTTCAAACAACAAATTGACAAAATACTTTTTCGATTCCAAAGGTTGAAGCCATAAGCAAAACGCTTTGTTTTTTCACAATGAATAGCTGGGGAGGCTGTATGCTTTCGGTTCCGAGATTTAATTTAAAACAAAGTACTCTTTCGATTCCAAGAATTGAAACAAAATCGACAGCAAGCACTTTTCTTTCACAGTCAATAACAGGTTGGTATTATCAAAACCTGAACTAGCCTCATTGGAACCTGAGGCAAAGCTTCCTTGGGGTCTCCCTTTGCTTCACAACAATAAACTTTCTATTTAACTTAGCAAATGATTCTATTCGATTGACAACGTAAATAAACTTTCTGTTTAGTTTGGAGCCCTCTCTGATGCGGTTGCCTAAAGCAATTGCCCCGTACGCCTCTGTTTAGTCAGGCTTTGGATATCATATGCTTTTGTAGTATAGAAGTATTACATTTCTTCTGACCATTTTCTCATGGTTTGAGTAACCACTGACATGAAGCAGTAGCATTACGGTCCAGGCTAATATTAACAATAAGCATAAATCCTATGGAATGGCTTCGTCTCCAAAGCTACTCAAGGCAAAATAATTCGTATTTAATCTGATGCCACTGGATAAAGTTACAGTGCAGCAACGGAAAATCAAAGTAATTTGTCCATTTATGGAATCAATCACTTTTATTGAATGCTGTTATTGTTATATAATGCCTGACTACAAAGATTTTCGTCTATCAGCAGTACAAGGAACGGGAGGGATGACACATTTATATAGTGGGGCATAAGCAAAACGAATCTGCGCGTTTGGTGTTCGAGCTCACTAACTTCTGATAATGAGAAATATAGCCTAATCTACCAGTTAAGCATGGCATTTAATATGAGAATTGTTTATAATTTTTGCCCTATTTTAACAAAAGAAAATAACAGCAATGCGTTGGATTTTGCCATCAACACCAAAATAACAATGCTAGAGCGTCTGAACAGCAAGCGGCTGTAATATCATAATCAGGTGATCTATTTGTGCTGACTTTGAAAAACATTTTAATCATGAAACGTGGTGACACTTTTTGGTGATTTGGGATTTTTATTTATTTAGTTGACATTTATGATGTAATTATTGTGTTCACTTGATGAGCACACAATTTTCACAATTGGATTAAATATGTTTTTCTAAGTTAATATCCCATCAAGATGATGTATGGTTTATTACAAAGTCAAATATGTCGGTACCACTGAGCGTGGAAGATTATCAAAATTCCCACATCATTCGGACATTTTAAATAAATAATGTATGTATATCTGGAAAAGTTTTTCGATTTTCGTTATTAAGGATACATTTCATATATTTAATTCTAATATTTAGACTACAAAAGCATCCTCGTATATATCATTAAATATCAAAACTAATTTTTGTGTGTATGTAAACATGTAACAGGAAATATGTAGAATTAACTTTTATAACTTAACTACCAAATCCCTTTTAATATATATCAGATGTAGTCATACATACGTAAATTTAGTACATCGGTAAATGCCAAATTTTAGTGAAACAGCTTCATAGCCAACAATATATTTACAGTGAAAATCTAATTTCTGTTGAGATTGCATAGCTGTAATTATATTTAAAGCTCAATTTAAACTTATATATATATATATATATATATATATATACATAAGAATATTTTTAAAAAAAATTAAAAAATTTTGTTGTTTATATATTTTTAAAAAATCTAGTGCTCTTGAATAAGAAATAATATAAGTTTACCATATTAGTTCATTTGATGCAATTGAGTTCATAGATCAATAGTTAAACCAATTCAAAATTTATAAATTTTAAATACTCGTAATTCTTTACAGTTTGTGAGCAGAAATAATTTACATTTACAATAAAAAAGGTTTGCAATATAAAAGAAAATTTTTCATTGACTTATACAGTAAAATCGAGTTTTTTAAAATTTATCACCATTATATATATTTTTTTATTTCTTAGAAAATGGAAATGAATATAATTAATTATGCATTTTAATAAATATTTTTTCTTTCAATTTGTATATGCATATGTTTTAATATCTAATATTTTAATTTTTCAGCAAAAAAGAGAAAAATATATAAAAAATAAAAATTAAAAAAAAAATTTTAGTTTTTCTTAGAAAAATGAATACTTTTATTTAAATACACCATGGTTTTTCGTAAAAATATTTATCATTTAAATTATTTCCTATGAAGACTATTTTTTATTTTGCTTTCATATAAATTAGAAATTAGGTGCAGAAATGATGAAAGTTAAAAGTAAATTATATATATTTTTAAACTAAACTTAAACGTATTTATTGATTATACAATTAAATCGTAAATATATGTGTATATATCGCCTGTGTATATATTTTTATTATCACAAATATGGTGTTCCTACGTAAAATAACGTTTCATTTTTAATGCGATTTTTATCAATTATTTTAAAATCTATAATGATGTATTTATAATATTAAATTTTTACAGTTGAAATTTCATAAATCTGATTTAGTAACAAATAGCTAACATGTTAAAGATTTTTAAAATGTCCTTTTTAACAATTCTTACTGTTTTTCAAACATGTATATAATACAAACATATTTAGTACAATATTATTTTATCTTTAACTGACGAATTAGCTCATTAAGTTAATTTAAAAATGATATCTCAACAAGTTATGTATTCATTTTTATGTGTGATTTTTATTTAGTTCATTCAGGAAAGGAATTACACAGTCATGTAATTCGAAATCAAATTTTTAGTTATTATGCATGCAAAATTTATTAGTTTAGAAATTAATCAATCAAGTTTAAAATTGATTAGTCAATGTAATGGCAACAGTTTTGAAGATTTCAGCTGCTCAACAGGTTTTCCTAGGCTGGCTCTAAGAACGCGCTCTGGTTTCGGGAGAATAAATTAAAGAAACGTCACCGGAAAGGAAGATGAGAGCAGCAGATGTTACCAGCGCGCATGCGTGATTCAGATCTTCTCTTGTTACTCTTGCTCCACAATCGATAATCGTTCTTGAACGTTCGACTCATATTCATATCAGGAGAATCGTTAGCTACCTGCCCAACAGTCAAGAATAGACATTGAAATTAAAAAATATTGGTACATGGATAGATATGTTTTTAGTAAGGCTAATGGAGTTAATATGAAATTTATGAAAACTCTAAAAACCTGCTCAATAGCTAAGAATAGACATTTAAGATGAAAGATATTGGTAAATAAATAAGTGTCTCTTTAGCTGTGTAATTAAGCTAATATGTAATACATAAAAATTCTAAAAATGATGAAAAATACAAGCAAATCAAAGAACATATATTGGAAAAAATCGATGGTTATTTATGATGATTTCCTTTCAAAGAGTTATAATATTTAACATACTAAATAATGCCAGTAGAACAAACATTTATTAGACAAGAAATGGAAAAGTTTTTCTCTTTGCTCTGAATCATTTAATTTGCATGTTTTGAATATTTCATTTGCATGTTTTGAATATTTTTGTAAAACAGCTCGCTTATCTTTCTTATAAAAACAGCTTTTTTTATAAAAAGGATCTTTCTTTAAGGGTATTGAATAAACCGTAACAAAATAATCCTTGAAATATTTTTCTTATTCCAAACTTAATGAAATTTCACTCATTCCTTTTAGTGGAAGAAAAATATTTCCATAAAATTTTATTAAAATTAGAAAATAAATTAATGATCTTATTTTAAGATTATCAAATATCTATTTTGTCTCTGCATATGTATGATATCCTACGTGTACATATAAAGTGTGTGTGATTCGTCATACTCCTCTGTACCTAGCCTAAATTAGAAATGATGAAAATATGGCAGATAATTAAATTATAATATTAACTGAAAATTGTTATAGAAAAAAATTAAAGACAATAATTTGCTTCCAAAATACCTAAAATTTAAAGAGATTTTTTAAAAAATGACAAGTTATCCATATGTTTACTATATCTCTAAACATATTTCACACAATAATATATTCCTGCAAAGTATCATAGAATTGTTTCTTAAAGCCAAGATAATTAAAAATAGAAAAATTTTGTAAAAACTAAATGGGTCGGAAAAAGAAAGAGAGAATTTCATTGAAAGAAATGAAAGTAAGATTGCTTATCTTATTTTCATTTCTTGTTATTTAAGTTGTAAAAAATTATAAGATATAAAAGAAATGAAAATATTTTTGTTTTGAAGGAATTACACTCTCCAAACTCTCATTTCCAACTCATTTACATTCACATTTCCAAATTCAAAATGTTTTGTAAATTTACACCATTTAATATAAGTAAAGATCTCGATAAACGGATAAAATATCTTTCTTAATTATACTGAATTAGTAAACAAGAGATTTGATACAGCCTTTGTTTTAAATTTCTTAAAAACATATTAACATCCCCCTGTAAAAGGACTTTCCATAACTTGTGAGGCATTTTCTTGTATTGCAAGGAATCATACTCAGAAAACTCGAGGTGTATGAAGAAAACAAAAGTCCAACATCCATTTCTCGAGTATCCTAACATCAGTGGATGGTATAAAGCTTTGGATTTTTCTCTGTGATAAGTGTTCTCTTGCTACTAGGCCGCAGTGAGTCCAAACAGAAAAATCATAATGGCTTAAGATTTACACTGTTAATGGACAGTCTAAGTATCAGATGTGTATGGATAAGATTCCGGATTCCTCGTAAATTCCGGATTTTCTCATAAATTGCCTTCCGGGATGACTTTTAATAGAAAGTGGGAGTTACAAATAGAAAGGGAAGAAGCCGAAAAATTTCCGAGCATTCACTTCGGCAGACTTGGCCGTTATACTATTTAAAGATAACAGCTGGGATCGAATCTGGGGTTTAAAATGACTCCGTAAGTTTCTCTTGTTAAGGTTAAAATGTAAACGCTATATTCATAATTCTGATTCTTCCGTAGAACTAGAACTATGAGCATCAAATTATACCAAAGATTTAATTTTAACCATCTTATATTTCCCCATGTTTAAACATTTTTGTCTTAAATTTTATTGCAACTTTAGAAATTAAATAATTAAAATATATATGGATAAGTTATGGGTTACAAGATATGGTGTGAGAGAAATATGAGCAAAACTACAAAAATATACCAATCAAAAAAGGATTTTACTCGTTAATATATTAAAACTTTCATTGTGATCATAAATTCAGAAGATTAGTTTTGAAGAGATCAAATGTATTTCTCGAGTAAGAAGGACTCATATTCAGATATCTACGATGATTGGTTGTGAAAATACGTCATTCGTCACGTGTTTAAATTATACATAGAACTATATGTAACATGAAACTAATGGACATCGTATAATGAGCCTCGTCATCCCTTTTTACAGAAGCTATTAAAATAGTATTTTTCTAAAAACTGGGAAAAATTACGAACTCATAACTTTAACAAGAAATTTAATGCTCCAATACGTATTTCAATTATATTTCTAAAAACTGTACTTCTGACTTTTTCAAATCCTTATTATTCCGGGAAATGACTTATTTTAAAATAATTTTAAACTGTATTTATTTTAGGAAAAATGACTGTAATAATTGCTTGCTTGATTTTTTTTAATAAGTCAAATATGAATTTAATTTACAAAGGAATATATTATTTTTTAGCCATTTATTTGTGGATGGAATATTTGTCTTTATAATTTAATTATATTCTTGCAATAATTTAACTACGGTTTCTTTCTTTTATGGAAAATATTTCACATACTTGACTTTTCCTAAAAATAATTGTATAAAATGAAAGTAATTATTAAAACAATTTTTTTTAAAGAAATCTTAGTAAAATTCAATTTTGGCTCACTACTTGGTAGAAGAAGAAAAAATGAAGGCAAATATTTTCTCGCCAAGCGAAATTAGCGATTTTACGTAATTTTAAATCCCGCAATTGTGAATATTTCTTATATTAACATATTACAACTGTATTTGAAGACAAAATTCTAAAATGTTAATTTTACTCAATTTATTAAAAATGAAATAAGAAATATTATAAAATATAAAAAAGTAAAAGGTAAAAAATAATTTTATTTATATTTGTTAGATGATTGAAATATGATGCATAATCGTTTATTATAATATTTCGCTTTTGCTAATACCACAATATCAATAAAGTAAATAACATCATCTATGAAAATTAAATTTTCATTTTCTATAAAACTTATTTGTGGTATCCTAATACAAACGCATCTTATCTTCAAATTCGGAATTTGAGTAATAAATGTGCTTACCTTTTATTTTTTTCTCAATATCCTTTCATTCCATTCTCGTCTGTTAACAAAATCCTTTCGCTGTCTTTAACTCATATTTTTGAAAAGAGCACAGCTCTGTTCTTATATATTCTTTCAAAAGATAAACCATAACGTAATGTTTAAACATTGTATTGATCTAAGCAATCGTTTAGAATAAAAATCGCTTACTTGTTTTAATAGGCTTTAAAAAATAGAATGTTTAATATATCCCATGATTCTAATAATTATTTTAAATATTTGACCCACAAAAATAAAAAAAATACTATCATTTTGTCTTAAAATTTGGAAAAAAGTATTTAATTTTTACAGTTAAAAAAATATCTTTAAGAATATCATTTTAATTTTAACAACTTTTTTTGTCAGTTTATTCATTTTAAAAATGCGGTTCTCATATAATCGCAACCAATAAACACGCACTTTAAAATTCGCTATGTGAAGGAATAAAGTTTCTAATTAGGCTCTTCATTTTGCTCTTGGCGATGGGGTGGATCCCAACAGGATTCAACCGAAATTTTAAACCAAAATTCTCTGATCTTTAATTCTGCAAGATTTTCATGTTGATTATCTAAATTCGAGCTTTTTTTTTCTATTATTCATTTTAATTTTAGTTTTTACGATAAGTTTTGCTTTTTTATGGTGATTGTTTATAGATAATATTAAATTAAATCTGCCATATTAACAATGGAATTAGATGCGCCAAATATCAACATCACTTTTTAATGTGATGGAATATTATTCGGTTTCTAATAGATTTTTGAATAGTTTTTTCAATTATATGATATCCAATTTTTTAAACTGAAAGTATATAGCTTTCGTAACTTCCTAAGATTTTTTTTTCGTAATTTCAGTTTTTAACCCATCCCAGTGTTTTCTTCTCCCTCGGCTGTCAGGCTTACTAATTAACCCAGAGTCATTTCATGTTCATTTTGTAGCGAAATGTTTTACGAGATCAAAGTTGCAGTTCAAATGGTGTTATACAAGATGCAGGACTCAAATTATTTACAACAGCAGGATAGATGGTTAGGTATAAAACAATTCTATCTAATACGGAACCTTCAATCTAAATTTTCTGTTTATATCAATGGTCGGAACTCACATTTTAAAAAAAAATTCAATGATATGCTTTCAAATTTCTAATGCCAATGATAAATGAGACAAAAGAGAGAAATACATTATGGTTTCAAGTTTCAATCAACGCTGATCACTTAAATTTTCCTTATATGTATTTATTTTCCTTGTTTTGTGGATGTGTCAGGCATTTTCTTTGTGCATTTGACTCTATTTCAGTTGAATTGCTTAGGTTTTCCTTCTTTCTATCTTGAGAACAGATTTCTACCTTGCGTATGATTGACTGCAATGGTTCGAAAAGCACTTTAAGTTGAGTTTCCGTCGAATTAGTCTTCAGACTCTCAGAATCTGTCCACTGCCAAAGTCAAATCTTCCATATTTCCCCACAAGTGATCATGTTAATAGTAATGCATGTTTTCCACAAAAATTAAGATACCATTTTCGATAGATTACCTGTCATCTAAATCATCAAAGTGACGTCCGATGTGAGCAGCTAATTTCGAAGGTATGCATTCTGAGTGTTCATACTCCGACCACAGCCAAAGTCACTTAAATTAGTAGTTTACCATGATCATATGCAAATGGTCACGTGAATGGTATTGTATGTTTTTCACGAAAATTAATATACCATTTTCGATAGATTACCTGTCATCTACATCATCAAAGTGACGTCCGATGTGAGCAGCTAATTTCGAAGGTATGCATTCTGAGTGTTCATACTCCGACCACAGCCAAAGTCACTTAAATCAGTACTTTACCATGATCATATGCAAATGGTCACGTGAATGGTATTGCATGTTTTTCACGAAAATTAATATACCATTTTCGATAGATTACCTGTCATCTACATCATCAAAGTGACATCCGATGTGAGCAGCTAATTTCGAAGGTATGCATTCTGAGTGTTCATACTCCGACCACAGCCAAAGTCACTTAAATCAGTAGTTTACCATGATCATATGCAAATGGTCACGTGAATGGTATTGTATGTTTTTCACGAAAATTAATATACCATTTTCGATAGATTACCTGTCATCTACATCATCAAAGTGACATCCGATGTGAGCAGCTAATTTCGAAGGTATGCATTCTGAGTGTTCATACTCCGACCACAGCTAAAGTCACTTAAATCAGTAGTTTACCATGATCATATGCAAATGGTCACGTGAATGGTATTGTATGTTTTTCACGAAAATTAATATACCCTTTTCACGTGATCACATACCATCCACGTAATCAAAGTGGCATAATATCACTTGGTGCATAATGGTCATAATACTTCTGGCTCTTGGATATTCAAGAGTGAATTACTCTAATGGTATCCTGATTTTCTAAAGAGCTACAGTTTTATTTTGTATTTTCTCCGGAACAAATATTTTAATAATTTCTTTTCAAAGAGTTTAAAATCTCCCTAGCTATAATCAACTTTAACTCTTGTAACTTCACGCCACTTTCTGATTAGATTTACAAAGTGAAGCATCATTTACCGCGGAAAGTGGTTGAGGGGGTGAGACCACATTCCCCTTCACTGGGTTACTCCGTGAATTAGGAACGTATCATCTGTGACGTTCAAAGTTCTTGGAACCGTTGGGGTTTCGTGGCTGTGGAGAGGAGGGGGCAAGCTCAAGTGAGATCTCGTCACCTGACTGTGGTTCACAATGACGACGAGCATATTGATGGCGAGTATTTCAAACCTGTTAAGCTTATTTTAAAGTCTGAAGCTCGCATGTACTCCTATGTATATATGTCTAAACAGTCTTCATCAGCAAAAAATTATTAGTTTCTTTACGAACTAACCAATCAGTATCTCGTGATTTTAATTCATACCTAGAATAATTGTAGTGGTTAGAAATCTACATTATAACTTGCGCCGAACTGACAGAAAATGTTCAGTGCTCTGACCTATGGTACAGCAGTTCACGCATTCAAATCCTATCTTGGCGATTAATCCTTCTAGCAGTTTGGAATCATTTAAAAGTTCCTTGTTTACCTAGCTCTTGATAGCAAAAAAATGAGTATTGAGTGATAAACAAGCACACTTCTAATACAATGAGCAATTATCGCTATGTCTCCGTAATTTTGCTTTGGTCCTTTTCTACTTTCAGAATTCGCCTGAGACCATTTTCCACAATACATCACTTTAAGTCATATACAATGTCTAAAATTTCCTTTAAGACAGTGAAATTACCCCACCCATTTTACAGATCTATTGTTTATGCAAACATTTGATTACTGATTCAAATACGATAAATTCAGATTAGAGCATCCAGTGTAATAACTACACAAACTTTTATTACTTGGGATTATCATACCCTAAGAGATAATTCAAAGTTAGTTTTTCAATATGGCGTTGCTGCAGAAATTATTTGTAATCATGGTGGCCACCTTCATTATTGCTTTTATCATATTCCACTCTTCACAGAAGAGTTTGCTTTTCCAATTAATTGATATTAATATTGTGTGTAATTTCAGAAATAAATTTAGCTGAGATAACTTTACCCCTTTTCTGGAGTCGAATCTTCGACCACCAGCTCTGCATACAGTTAATATATAACGCATTTACATATCAAAACATTTTTAACCTTGAGGTTTATGATAATTAGAAATATACGACTCTGTGACTTTGAAGACTGATATCGTTCTATGATGAAAATACGCATACTTATTATTATTTTTTTAACAAAGCCAGTTACTGCTATTCATTTATCATTACCCGCTAGGCACCTGTGAACTAAGTGGTGGAGATGAGTAGCATTACCTAGATCACTCCTCCATAAACCTGATTACAGGATGAGCCACATTCATACATCATCTCAGAAGAAAGAATTAAGAAATAGAAAAGAAATATCCATGCCCGATCCACAATTCGAAATCGAAACCAACTGCTTAGGTGTCAGAAGTGTTAGCCACTCAGCTACCGGTCGGTTTATTAGTAACTAATTAACGCATATTGTTGTGCGATTGTTTGTTTCATGATGAGTGTAGATAAAAAATAAAATTATTTATCAAAAATGCAACGAAAATGGACGCAAAAAGAAATATTCGCTTTTTTGAAACAGTTTTTATTTCCCCAAGTACAGTTTGCATTTATTGCATGACTTCTCTAATTTTTCATGCAATCATAAAACGCTTAAAAGTTTTTGACAAAGGACGTTACCACGAACATAATCAATGTGAATTCTATAGACCTTAAGCGATTTGAAACGCTATATGATCAGGGAAGATCTTCTTACTAATCCCTCTTATCGGGAATCAGATCAGATCCATGACGTCGTCCGCTTTTAATTTCAATACATCCAAACAGGACTCCCTTAAGAAATCCACGCGAAGTAGACCCCAGCACAGTCTAAAAGATGTTTGGAACTGACATCTTCAATGTGGTATTTAATTCTTTGCACCATTTAAAAATAGAAGTATTTTTAAATGTCCAGTGCACAGTCAAACCAAAGCGAACTATTCATAGACAAGGGGGAAATGAGCTGCTTCGTTTAGTACAAAGTACCTAGACAGAGAAGATCATTTACTTTAGGATCGAAACTCTCATAGAAGCAGATGATGGCTGAAAAATAATAATTTTTGCAGAGGAAGTTTCATGGAATTAATTTAGTTCAAAATATGCTAAGAATTAATTAATAAACTTCATTATTTTAAATTTTTTTCAAACAGTAATGTATAGTTTTGGTGATAACACTATCCACAAAAATAATCACATTCTAAGATAAATAGGTACTTATATTCTAAGATAAATAGATAAATAGGTACTTTATTCTGTCCCTGCTTGGTTTTTTGTTCGTTTAACATACGAAGGGTCATTAATGATAATATTTAACAGAAAAGGGTAATAAAGGAGATAATATTTAACAGAAGAGGACGCTTTCCCATGAGAAGGCTAATTAAACTGGTACCTATAGTTTAAATGGATTCTGAATCACTACAACCATACAATCCGGAAACAGGATTTGAACTCACGAACTTCAATACAATGGGTACTTAAAGAAACCAAACAGCATCCTCCAACCATGAGGCAGTTCAGTATCCGATGTCTAAATTACAAACTGCATTATTACTCTATCTGGAGTGTTTTTCATTTGATTGCTCCTTATATAAATAACTACATTGCAGCAAAAAAAACTAGCTTTACGATAAAAATTTCTTGAAGTGATTGCTTTGTAAGCGATATTTACTCATCTTATTTCCAGTGCATAAGCGATTCGAATCTGTCTGGTTCTTGATTTTCATAGAGAAATCAAACTCATTTGTGATGAAGATATACATAAAAGATTTTAAAGCTGGAATTGTTGGCTTCAAAAATTTTAAATAGAAAACGATTTGAGCTTTAAGAAAATTGTATGGATAAGTGTGTTTTAGGTATAAAATGAAGTAAAAAAAAGGCACAGCGGTGCCCAAACAAACGCGTTTAATGAGAACAGAAAATTAAAACAGGAATTATCATAGTAAAAAATAATAAGATTAAAGAATATTCCCAGTCATACACTAAAGTCTACACATCTACTCTCAAGCAAGGCAGAAAGACGTCTGGCCTGAGTGTTCACTGTTTGATCCCTAGAAGGCGCGCATTTATTCTAGCCAAGAGTATCGATTAAATGGACAGTGTGTGTGTGTGTGTGTGTGTGTGTGTGTGTGTGTATGTGTGTGTGTGTATGTGTGTGTGTCTGTGTGTGTGTGTGTGTGTGTGTGTGTGTGTGTGTGTGTGTGTGTGTGTGTATGTGTGTGTGTCTGTGTGTGTGTGTGTGTGTGTGTGTGTGTGTGTGTGTGTGTGTCTGTGTGTGTTTGTGTGTGTGTCTGTGTGTCTGTGTGTTTGTGTGTGTGTGTGTGTGTGTGTATGTGTGTGTATGTGTCTATGTGTGTGTGTGTCTATGTGTGTGTGTATGTGTGTGTGTCTATGTGTGTATGTGTGTGTGTCTATGTGTGTATGTGTGTGTGTCTATGTGTGTATGTGTGTGTGTGTCTATGTGTGAATGTGTGTGTGTGTCTATGTGTGTATGTGTGTGTGTCTATGTGTGTGTGTCTATGTGTGTGTGTCTATGTGAATCTTAATTTGCATTCTTTTTGCTCCTCTATTTTGAAAGTCTCTCTTATAGTGCATTCTGAATAATTCTTTCTAATAATATTCTATTTACAGAGAAAAAGTAAAATTGGTAAAAAAAAAATCACAGATCTTAATAATCTAATATATTATTTTTCTATTTTACGAATTGTTTTATCAGTCCCTACGAGCATATCAAAACGAGCGTATACTGCAATATTTTTGTAGCTAAAAATGAAAACACAAAATAACTGATTTTGGAAAATCGTAATAATGACCTTGGCGATGATTACTGAAAATGTGTCGTTCAACAAAATTTTATATTTTAATGTTATCAATCAGATTTTGTTTTACTCTGAATTTCAAAAAACAACTCATTTAAAGCAATTAAAAGTTACGGGGCTTCTTGTCTACTGATGTTAATTTTCTGACTGAAAAACAATCAAATTTGTAAGTTATATTTTAATTCTGATAGAACCCAGTGATATATAAATAAAAAAAGTCATTGAACAATAACAATTCAACTGATTGTGTTTTGTTTCTCAAAATGAGAAATATTTTGATTATTCTCATTGTTTTTGCTTATTCTTTCTTTCCAGTTGCTCATTTTTTCAATACGCATAAGTGACAACAAAAGTGTGATAAAAGTTGTTAGCAAAATATAAATCGTTAAATATACTTATTACAGCAATCCGAAAATAAATGATAGTGTAATTTTTCCGATAAGATTTCTATTCATGTAATCACAGTTACAGAACTTCCAGGACAGAATTTAGAGCAAGTTTAGTCAAGCGCCTTCATATATTTTGTTTGGGGCAAATCAAATAATAAATTTTCAACTATAGGATGTTCGTTTTCTGCAAGGTATTGCGAAATGGCTAGTAAATCGAACGAAAGTAAGCAGTTTGCATTAGAGTGGAAAATCACTAATCTTGAGAATAATCAATTTCAATTGACCAGTGCCATTTTTGCCATAAGGACTTCGAAAACTACAGCATATTTTCTGGAAATTTGCCATTTCATTTATTTTCATTACATTGATTTATATAAAATAGGGATTGAAGATAACATAATGTCTATACCAATAAAAACGAAGATATTAGATGAATTTGGAAGATGCTTGTATTCCGAAGAAACTAAGAATTGTCAGTTTAAACCTATGGCATTTAATCAATGTAAATATGATTTAATAAAAGATTTAAATATTAGAGATGTTAAAACGCGCTAATTATTCATTGTATTATAGAACTGAACGATCCAATAATAGATACCTTTAACGGATGTAAAATTCGAACAAATTATGAAGCAAAGGAATTGTCGTCTTTCATGTGGCATGTGAAATATATAACAACTGATGAGCAAAAAAAAGTATTTACATTATTTGAGTCGTCCTCCGTCATAGTAATTCTTTCTAAATCAAAAGAATACGTTGATATAAAAATCAAAGGAAAAAATTTTAATGAGATCAACCATGACAATATTGGTTGCAATATTTCTTTGCTAGATACAAATGGAATGGTAAAGTTAAAGAAATCAGTTATTAACTTAAAAAATTCCAGTTCCAATGACACTTGGATATTTTTAAATTTTATTAAAATTAGTGAGCTTTTTACTGAGATTAACAGATGTTATGAACACAATATGTTTTCTCTAAAATTCGAATTTTCAGCCGTAAAAATAACAAATGAAACGGAATATTTCCATCATAATGATCCTGTGCTGTTCAACAAAGCCCCAGATGCCATTACCAATTTGCGAGAAAACTTTCTACGCTTGTATATCGAACATTTTCAAGCAGACGTGAAAATACAAACCAGAACAGAAACACTGCAAGCTCACAAATGTGTTCTGTCAGCGTGGTCTCCTGTATTTGCTGCTATGTTCAACCAGGATCTGTTAAAGAATGGAGCCTGTACTGTGAACATTATTGACATAGAACCCATGATTCTGGATGTTTTCCTTCGATTTATGTACTATGGTCACGTGGATAGAGTCGATTATGATACCGCGTGGAAGCTTCTCCTTGCTGCTGACAAGTATGAAGTACCTATCCTGAAGGAAATAACTTCCAACTTCCTGGTGTCTTATTTGAACGACCAAAATGCCTGTGATGTCCTCATACTAGCTGACAAAATTGCCCATGTAGCTCTGAGGGAATCTGCCATGAATTACATTGTAGAATACGCAGCCAAAATATTACCGACTCAAGTTTGGTCACATTTCAGGGAAACTAATGTAGAACTAGCGACAGAAGTCCAAATGAAACTTTGTAATTTTCATTGTTTTGGTAATACCAGTGAATGATAACAGAACTGTTACCGTGAGCATTCTTGACATAAAACCCAGGATCCTTACCTTTAACTTATGTATGATGGTAACGTGAATAGAATTGATTATGATTCTGTATCAAAAATTCTTGTAACAGATAAATACCAAGTATTTGTCCCCACATGATTCTACCGATTACGTATGATGTCCAAGCTGAACAAAGTTTTCCATGGAACTATGAAAGAATACGCCTTTTTGATTACATTCGTAAAATGAGCTGGCAAAATTTTAAATTAATGCCTAGCTACATTTAATAGAAACCAATGAAGAACTAACGGCAGAAGTCTGAAGCAAACCGTCGCTTTTTTTATTCTCCTAATAAGTGATAACTGAACTAACAACGTGCTCATTTTTGTCATAGAACAGAGGGTCCTGGTTATTTTCTTCCAATTTACGTATGACGACAACAGTGAATAATATTGGTGATTGAATATATGGTAAAGTAATCCAAAAAATATAATGTCTCATTAATAAGTTTTATGCGAATGTTTTCTGTAATTATATTTTCATTTAAATTTTTTGATTATTCAAAACTAAATGAAATCATTTGTAGTAATTTCATTTTATGCAAATACAAATAAACTTTTACATTATTAGAAATATTGAAACTTATTTAAATTACTTGTTATATTCGATTAAAAATTTTACATGATTTATAGGTATTTAAATGTATACATTTTGTTTCAATTTAGGGAAATTATAAAGAAAAATAATTCACATGTTCATACAAAGAACAATAATATTATTATCAATTTATCAAAAGAATTTGTTTTTATATTACTATTATTCGTTTATATTTTTAATTTATTTATTTATTAAATTTTTAACGTGGTAATAATAAGACTAGATGAGAAATATTTCAAAAGTTTCAGATTTCTCTTATAATTTATCTTTTAAAATAATGCAAATATAGTTATGCTCTACTTTTTAAATACATTATTTGTTTATGGATATAAATATAAATACTTTATCATTTATTTACTCATGCTAAGCTGAAAGGAGCGAAATTGAAATTTATGATGAAACATATTTATTTTATTTTATTTTACGATAAAATTATTGAATTTGTCTAAATAGACTCTTTTACTTAATTACTTACTTAATACTACAAAATATTTCTATAGTGTAAATTTCTTGTTTTTTTTTTTGTTTTTTTTTCAACTTTTCGACACATATTTTTGTTTTTTTTAAACTATGAAATAATTTAATAAGCCAAAAAATTTATTTGCGTGACTATTTAGTGTCTGAATATTAATATATAATTTAACATTTAAATTCAATTTTTAATTACCAATGAAAATTTTTTGACTTAACTTATAAATATTTTTATACGTTTGAATAATATATATAAATAATAAAATATCACAATAGAAATAAATTATTATGTAATGAGGAATATCAAAATATAAAATCTTCCACCTCATTACATTTCATTATCATATTATTTTTATGTGGATTTCGTAATTCTTAAAAATTTCTGTATTTTCTTTAAATATTCCCGTAGTAACATTTTGAGACTTAATTGTTTGCTGAAGCTTGTTCTGAGATTGGTAAACATCAAATTAGTGTAATATTCATATTATTACTTGTAACCTTTTTTATTTGAATTCTATAATGTTATAAACTTCTTTATTACTTGCCTCAAGACATTCAGATTTGATTTTTAAAGTTATATGTAATATTTTGACAATTAATTATTGATGAAAGTTTTTTCATGATGGTAAATGTTAAAATATCACATCATAAGAATTTTGTAAGGAAAAATTTTGTCATCATATTCACTCAAGATATTAATTAAGATTAGATTTTTAATACTACGTGTTATATTTTGGCAGTTAATAGTTCATTGAAAATGTTTTTATAATGGTAAATATTAAAATTAAATTATTTCATATCTGAGTTCACATCATAGGAATTTTGAAATGATATAAATTTCATCCTATTTGCTTCAAGATATTCAGATTAAATTTTTAGTATTATGTGTAACATTTTGACAATTAATTGTTCATTTAAAGTTTCTTCATGATGATAAATATTAAAATCAATGTATTTTTAATCTTATTTCAAATCATAGGAATTTCGTAATGTTTTAACCTTTATATATTCCTTGCTTGAAAATATTCAGATTCAATTTTTAATGCATACCACGCGTAACATTTTGAGTCTCAATTGTTTTTTAAAGATTTATCTTTTAAGGTTCAAGTGATAAATACCAAAATTAATTGGTATGGTTTTGTTTTCTTTCATTACACAGCGTTCTCAAACTTTTTTGTGTGAATTTTGTAATATTTACAAAAAATACATTACTTGCTTCAAAATATATTCCTAATTTTATCATTTATATCAGGAATATAAATAATATCAATATTGCAGCATTTTAGTGCGTTTCCTTTTGCCAAACTTAAATGTATTTATTCTTTGGACGATTTGAAGTGAATTCGTAAATATATAATTCGTATATAGATCTCCAGAACATGACAAAATCCTATTGATTATACTAAAGTTCTATTCTTCAGACATTAATTATTTGTATATCGTGTGCACTGCAATGACGATAACAATCTGGTGTGAAGAGAGGGATTGGTTGCTGCTTTTTTCTCTTTCATTATTTTGTTTGTATTGTTTTTAGAGAGTAGGCCCATATGATGCATGTAATAAAATAAAATATCACAATAAATCATTGAAATTCAACTGAAATTGTTTTTACCAGCCACCCTGCTATATACTCAACAACTTTATAGAGTAGTAGTAGATTACATATGATTTCCATTGCAAATCATTTTCAATCATTTCCATGATTTATATTATTTCTAATCCTCTTTTGTTAAGAATTTAATTCTTTCCAGTGGAAGCAGAAACTGTAAGAAAATAGAAATCGTGAAGGAGAGATTTAGTTAGTTTTCTTGTATTGCAAACTTTAATGATTGTAAGTACTTTAATTCTAACTCTTCTCAAACAATGCGATTTCGTTTAAATTCTGACCGTTGGAACAGAAAGGATATTTTGTGGGGCAAAAACCAATTGGCTTATAATTTTAATTCCACTTTCGATATCAAAAGAGCATTTTGTCAATTTCTGTTTGAAATTCTATCTTAGAGTATAATTCTACCGTTGGAAATTTTCGATCTAAAATTCCTGTCCTTAAAATGAAGGAAACTGTTACAAGTGTGTCATTTTAATAAAATCAATCAAAAAATAAGTCAAGTACAATTTATGATAATAAAGTCAATGATCATATGATAATAAAGTCAGTTGAAAATCAACTGCGCTTTATACCATAAATCCGAATTAAGATAATATGATACGATAAAATCAAAAGATAATTTAGGGGAAATAATTTTTCCCTTTAAATATTAGAGTAGTTTCATAAATCATTTCATATTTCTACATTGAAATTTACTACATTAAAAGGAATTTATCCATAAAATAATTCTAAATTTAAAATACCTGAAAAGAATGTTATTTGCATCTTTAGTTTCGCTTTGAAATGATTTAGCAGCAGCATTCTTATATGATTAAATGGGTATTTAGTGCAACAATAAATTGCATAATATTTTATTAATTATATAAATGTCTAATATTGAAACTTCCTTGTAAAATTTCATTTAATTTCAAATTGCAAACACTTTCAATACAATTATTTTATGTTGGGAGCCCAAGCCTTCATTTAAACTTTGATTTATAATATTAGGAATTAAATTAAAGGTTTTAAATATTTTCGCCCTATAAGCAAACTTCAGAATTTGTGTAAATAAAGTAGTTACTATAGATGCGATATTCATCCATTTAAAAATAATTATGATTTCAAATTTTCATATCGAATCTCACTAGCTTTTAGGTTAATATATTCAATTATTTTCATTTTTGGGAAATTGATTCCATTTTTTTCTTAGGAAAGCATTTCATATTAGGAAAGTATTCATATCAGAAATTAGGTACGTATTTTAAGTGAAAACATAACTGCAGCAGTTCTTGCAGGATTTTGTTAACTATTCTGGTTTTATTATATTTTGGTTAGACTTCATGTCTTTCCAAAGCGAAAAGAAAATTTTTTATGATATTTTAATTGAATATTTTAATCACAAATATGTAATTTTATTGTATATATATGTGTGTGTGTGAGAGAGAGAGAGAGAGATAAACTACTTCTTTTTCCAAAGTAAAAGTAAAATGAATTTACCAAATATTATAATTACATGTTAAAATATAGTCCTTAATATCAGTTAACTGTTGAAATTCTGTTTTGATATATAACACGTTAAGAATAATTTGACTGTACCTCAGTCGTTCTGGGGTAAAATTAAGGAAAAGGACTTTTATTTTAGCTTCAGCATCGGTAAAAAATTGACTCAAGTTTGAAGAATACATTGATTAAACAAGCTATTAACTAAGAGGCATAATTATAAAGAAGATTTTGCCAAAAGTTTGCTTTTTCTTGTTATAGAGAAAAAAATAACAAAATCAATTTGACAAAGAAATCCAAATAAACATGGAAGAGCAAAGACGAAGCTGCAGTATAAAAGACAATGGAGGAAAGCCGAAAGACTGTTATGAATGACAGAGAATAGAAGCTAAAGAGCTTAGAAAAAATGCAGAAGAACGGAAGAAAAAAGGGATAGAAGTTGAAGAACACAGAAAAAGAAGAATATAAGGAAAATATAAGAAAAGTTCAGATTAG
Source organism: Latrodectus elegans (assembly GCA_030067965.1). Taxonomy (NCBI): domain Eukaryota; kingdom Metazoa; phylum Arthropoda; class Arachnida; order Araneae; family Theridiidae; genus Latrodectus; species Latrodectus elegans. The sequence goes on along the minus strand of CM057816.1, from coordinate 90,758,236 downwards.
AAACTTAATTGAAATCAACAAACTGTTCTCTTAGTAGAAATGTGCAGTTTTCTTACAGGGATCTTGAAGAACTAAATACACGAATTTTATGTGATTATTTTAAAGGTTGCATCAACTTTAAATCTATGTTTTCAAAAAATACAGAGACTTGGTCATAATTGACCAGATTAAAAACAAGGTGCCACAGTAATTTAAAGAAGGCAACCAATAAATTAAGGAGATTAATAAAAAATTTATTCAATTAGCTGGTTTAATTTTTCAATTGGAAGAATATAATAACGTCAAAAAAATTAGTAAGACCAAAACTAATTATAATGTAACTAAAAATAAAACTTAAATATAAGCGAATTTTAATCTCAAAATTACTATGGTTGCTTGTAATTTTTCAATAATAAAATCATCGACAATTTTAAAATCAACTTTAGTATAGTCCCAGTTGTTTTAGTGAAGCATGATAAGGAATAATCATAATAATGTAAGACACGATAATAATAATAATAAGCGCAATGAAAACTTATAAATTAAAGGTAAAGTTTTTAATGAAAAACTTAAAAAGGTAAATATTTTGAAAAACGAATATCTGAAATACTTAGAATGCAATTCTAGTGACAATTACCTCTATAATAAAAACATTTCAACAAACCTTCCTATTAATTCCTTTAATAAAAACATTTCAACAAACCTTCCTAATTTTTATACAAAAAAGAGAATCTGGTTGTGATAATCTGTTAATGCAATCAAACCGAAAGAGCATCTGCAAGTCATTTTGAACAATGAAATACATTTGTATCTCTAATCATTAAACAGATATTTATAATAAGCAAGATAAAAAGGTATTGTATGCAAAGAAAAACAAACTTTTTTCTTTAGAGCATGTCATATCCATTAAATTTGAAAATGCGTTTTGGTTTCTTTCTAATATTTTTAATTTTAAGCTAAATCTTATCTTTAGAGTGATGCATGCGCTGGAGATCTAAAGAAGATAAGTAGATATTTTAATCAGTACCTAATTTTTCACTTAAACCATGCATAAAGAATAAAAAAGTAATTAATTTTAGAAAATTATTTGCTTTTAATTATTTTACAAAAGTATAAAAATAATTCAGAGTATAAAAAATTAAAAGTATTTATAGTAAGCGCTCGTTTTTGTGAACATCTAATGAACGAGCGCACTGCTTTTACAAAGTACTGGCTGTTCCCAAACAGATTCCCATAGGCCCACTGATAATATTTATTCCCATTTGAGAACTAAATTTTTGGAAAATCTCTTTTTTTCGAGCCTGTTTTCTCGAGCATTTTTACATTTTTATACAATCTAAAGTTATTAATTTCTAAATGTATAAAAATATTGCTACTGGAGTTGTTATTTAATATTAGAAACACTAACAGTAGGTAGATTAAAAAATCGCTACCAATTCTGTTTACACAATCAGGAGTTGAAGATCTTCTAGAATATCTCTTGGAAAAATCTAAGAGCAAAATGCTTTCTTTTAAAATTTTTGTATTAACGTCAAATATTTTCAATGAGAAAATATCTAATTAGTAAGGAAACATATAAACTCAAAATTCATTCTTCATGTTGAAATAGAATTGGTCACTTACTAAAATTAGCATAAGATTTCAATTAAGGTTGATATTTTTGAAAAGCAATTTTGAGTATATATATATATATATATATATATATATATATACATATTATATATATATATATATATATATATATATATATATATATATATTTATATATATATATATATATATATTAATTGAAACGACTGATTATTTATTATATAAATGGTGTGCTGTCAGTTTTGAAGATTGAGGACATTTTACCTCGTTCTGCATTCTTACATACAATGTACACATACACATAATCCCTCGTGTGTGTGTGTTGCTGTGTGTATTTCTAAACTGTGCATGACTATATAAGTTCTATAATATAATTTAAAATTATATAAATAAAATATTTCCAAAAATGGCTATTTACTTGAGTTTTTAGGATTATATTTGCATTCATTAATCCTTTATGTAATTAGACACTAAACCATCTTGATGACTATAGACACAGTGGTAGATAACATTTCTATACAAATTATTAGTAATAAATTCAATAACCGTTTAAGCATTGCTGTACACTAGTTCCGAAAATCTAAGTGAATTGGCATCCAAGCGAATGTTAAAAAACGAAACTTTAAAAAACCTTTTGGATTTACTCTCCTATTATACCAAAAAATTTAAATATATATTTGTGTTAGTTTACTTCTGTTGTTGGTTCCAGTACACAAGGCAAGACGCCTTGTGTACTGGAACCAACAACATATTCAATGTGTATAATGTAATGAATTTATAGCAATATGTCTTATTGCTATAAATTCATTACATTATACACATTGCAAGGCAAGACGAGCTTTGCAAAGCAAGATACGGAAAGAGAAACTCAGTGAAAGAGACCGATGGGTGTTTAAGCTGATTGTAATATCTGAGAAGTGAACATCGACAGCAAAAATGAACGTAGATATCAATCAGCATGTAGATTCTTTCGGGCCCATGATTACATTAGACGCTATCGTCATAACCAGAGCATTTACTGTAATTGCAGCTATTCCCACTCCATTTGCTGTCATAGATGTTGATGTCAAACGTCGTCTACAGTTGTGTCATATTTATAAAATCTTAGATGAAAGATAAATGGAAGACAGTAACATGGTCTGAAAAATCCTTTTTCACACTTTTCTCTATAACAGGACGGACACGCGTTTAGAAGACACCTAAAAAATTGTATCACTGTACTTATCTCCTACCAACTGTCAACTATGGAAGTCTATCAGTGATGATATGGAAGACTGTGTTGTAATTTTCTGCTGTCAATAGTAAACATGAAAAAAAGGTTCATTGGAGAGAAATACAGAAAAAAATTTAGCTGACCAGTTCTATCCTGTGATTCGAACTTTGTTTCTTGCGGGAGATGGAAATTTCTGGAATTACAAAACACCAATCCACGCAGCTGGACATGTTTAACCATGGTTTGATAAACACGACGGTGAAGTTAAACACCTAACTTGGTCCACAATGTCTCCCGACATCAATGAACCTTTATGGTCTATTATAGATAGCTTAGTATGAATATATATATATCTTCCATTATCTCTTCCAGATCTTTTAGAACATCTTCATGAAGAAAGATTATATTTCTCTAAACACTATTCAGCACTTGTGTAAATCGATCCCTAAGTAAATCCAAACTGTATTACATGTCAGAGGTGATCCTCTGCACTACTAATAAAGTATTCTATATAAATAGAAGATGTTTCCGTTATTATAATAATCACTTGTATGTAAAAGACATATTTGAACAAATGACTTTAAATAATATCTCCCACTTACAGTTATCATGGTCGAAATAAAGTAGATTCCTGATGATAATTTAATTACTTGAAAACATATAACGATTATGGATATCTAGTAATTTATAAAAACTTTTAAAATTATGATTACTAAGTTACATACAATATTTGAGCAACAGAATTTTCAAACGGAGAATGCTTACGTGGTGATTCACTGCTAAAATATTTGAGAAATATGAAAATCAGAATATATTAATGTTCCCATTAGTATTCGTATATTTAAAAGCTGCTTATACAAAACCTAATGTAGGCAAATTGGCTAAAATTTTGCCAAATGGGTACCGGATCGTTTCATATTGTTATTGAGTGCATATTTAATGATAATTAAAACGGAAAGTAAAACATGGTATTAAAAATTTTTTGTTTTAAAAAATAACTGAGCATAAGGGAATTTTAAATTCATTATTTTAATAAAAATAAAATAATCATTTAATGAAAAATCATAAGCGCGCTCGTATAGCATTATACACAATTGATAATAGTTCTTTGCGTCAATAATAAATGAACCTGATTGAAGTCAAAATAACAATAATGGAATCCCTTAAGTACTTTTTCGCAGGAATATCTGTTTTTTAGATCTGAACTGTTGTTTAAAAATAACAGAAGTAGTTCTTCAAAGAAACAACTTGTATTTGGTATATGATTTTCTATTGTGGGTGAAGAATTGTACTGTTTGGTGGACTCTTTTTATCCTGAGATGTACACATGCAACATTTGAAATTTACAACCATAAGTAATTTTAAAACGATTAATGTTATTTTGTTACATTTATGAAAAAGGACTACTCTAAAGTTTCATTCCATTTTTATAACAAGTAGAAATTAGGTGATTGGTGAAGATAATTCCAATAACTAAGTTTACTACAATACTAAACAAACGAAAGTTAAACATATTTGTGTTATCTGCAAGAAAGCATTTACAAAATGCAAAAAAGTGTGAGCGAAATTAATATTCCAAAAATAAAATGTTAAACATCTTTAAATGCCCAATCTCATTTTGTATCACATTGTTAATCATTGCAAGTTACGCTTAGAAAATGAAATGGCCCGAATAAAAGGCTTACAAAAAATTCACCAAAGTGTAGGTAAAAGTGCCTTTTTAGAACATAAATTCAATTATAACTTATGACTATATTAATTAGTATAAATAGTTTCTATTAGATGACTCTTTTAATAGGATTTTACCATTAAATTTAAAGTTTTTTTTTTAAATTTGGAAATAATTTTTATATATTTTATCAAATACTAAACTGAATTAAATTGACCATAACTTTATTAATGTGAATAATTAACAAATGGGATGATTCAAGGCAGGTTATATGAAACACATATTTTGAGTAAAAAATATTTACAAGTGATTTCGTTTATAAATTTCGAATTTTTCAGATATCTATCAAGCAAACTATATTCGAAAAGTTAGGAATACACCACTGTGAAAGCTAGAACAGGTTATTACTGATTATTACAGGCATTATTTTCATTATAGCAAGAAATTATCTGTGATATAATATCAACAAACTCACCTGCAGGTAATAAAAATATAAGAAATTGGAAATTTAAATCAGAATGTATTCAAGAAGTGTGCTAATTTGTTTTAGCATACATTTCCATTCTCTCGCAATAAAACCTATACTATTCGAATAGACATTACTTTTAAGACAGAAACATACGAATACCAATGAATGATGAAAATTAAATGCATATGTAAAAATTAGAATATTAAATCACGTGTTATACAGTGAAATATCATTTTTATCCAGAATTGCCCATTATTAGTTATGTGAAAGTAATTTATTAATAAGATAAAGATGTTATTTAATAGTCAAAATAAAATATAATGTTGTGTTAACTCTTTGAGAGAATAAAAGCAACAGATGTAGCTTTGAAAATTATTTATTATAATAAAATATATAATTTACATTTTCAGTTTGGATACATATTTTAACAACTCAAATGACAGTTGGAGTTCGTTTCTGTTTTCAGTTATGCTTACAATTCAGTAACAAATTAAATTCTTATTGCCACTTAAGTTTTTTAAGAAACAATTATTTCCATTTCATCCTCCCCCTCTAACTTCACTGAAGACTCGGCAAGAAGTCAGGAATAGTCTCTTGTTTACTTTTGCAGAACGTGAAGAACAAGATGGATGAGATCATCTTCGATAAGCAATTATTTTAAATTCAAGAGAATCCTTTGAGATGGATAAACTTTTAGCGAGTATTGCATGTCTCGATCGTTTTCTTTTCATCAAGGAATCTAATGGAGTTACGCAATCAAAAGATTGGATCTTATTCAACCCTTGATAAGGTTTCAAGACTGAAACATATTTGATGAGATTTTTGTTGGCTTCAATGGCATAGGCAGTATTAAAGTCGTTGTATACCTTGAAGTTATTATTTCATAAATACCATCAAAATTGTGAATTTAGAAGTTTTCTTAAGGAGGTCTTTGCGGACAAGGTGAAGACTAATCCAAGCTTTGTCTCCAGGAAAATTGTTTAGAGCTTCTTGCCTCTTCCTATGACGATATTGCTTTGGTTTATCTTGGTGCAGATCAATTCTGTTGTTCATTACTTCATTCACCTTGAAGTCCATGAGTTCATTCACACTGAATAAATCCAGTACTAATATGGGGATCTTGAAGGAGGTCTTGCCTGGTAAGTCCCAGACAAGATGAAATCTGACCTGTGCTCAATTCAGTTTAATCTTTGCTTTTTACTTTTCTCACAAAATGTTTAAGTAATCAATAATTGGATTTGGTGCACTGTTTGTTATAGTATTCTGTCTTCTTCTAATCTGAAGACACTTTAGGATTTGACAAGCAAAGCATTACTTTAAAGCAATTTGATAAGCAGTTAACTGTGGTCTTTCATTCTCTCTTGAAATGAAATTGTTTACAGTGAGGGGAGCTTATTCGAATCCTTTTGGTTTCACAGAGCTACATTTTCTTCTACGTGCATCAGGAAAAATTTCATTCAGTTTCATCAAAATTTAGCGCCTTTCGAAAAAATTCCATTCCTAGCATAATGGATTTTTTTTTCATCCAGCAAAACAATGAGTGCAGTTTTGAACTCTCTGCTTCTAAGAAAAATATTTTAATCATTGTGAAGTAATCCATTTTCATATACGAAACCATAAATTGAAGACACTTGTAGTGTCATTCCTTCAAACTGTTTTTTGTTGTTCCAGAATATGGTACAGTAATTCATTTGCGATTGAATGACTAGCACCAGAGTTCAGTTCTCCAAACAACACTTCCGCTTTATAGGGATTGCTTTTATAGTTCGAATTTCTAACATGTGAATCATTCAACTTCGATATTATCTCAGCTGAATTCTTTGTTTTCTTCCCCAAAGTTTCAATAAAATCCTCTTTAACACCATTCTTCTTTTCAGCAGATCCGTCAATACATCATCTTTGAAGGATTCAAAGTCTGTAACGTAGATGCTATGTATAGGTATTCTGCCTGATAATAATTTAAGTCATAAACTAACTGTTTCCAGACTTCTTGTGTGGTTAATTTGATTCAAAGTGAGAGCAATTAGTTTCAATCGTTACAGCAGAATTTTTGCAAAATAGTATTCTTCTAATATGTCTTTCGCTTCTCGTAAAATAATTTAGACATTGTCTGAATTCATAAGTGTTAAAAAGTATGTGATGTAATCTGTTTCTTTTAGATTACATCTCTTACATTTTCTTTTAGAAATTTGAAAATAGGTTGTGATGTTAGGAGTTTCATTAAATATAGAAACAAATTTGGTTATTTTCTTCAATAGTTGCATTTGGAACAAAAACACCATATCCAACAGCTGCCAATTTTAATTTTAAACGTTCTAACATAACGACAATTCTTGTTGTTCTTTTGCGTTCTTCAATTTCTTTGCTTACATTTTCTTTCTGCTGTCGAGTTTCCAATAAGCTTTCCAATAAGTTTCTAGTAAAAGCTTCGTGATAAATGTCAGACTTGATAATAAGATCTTTAATTTTTTTAATCGTTCATTTCAAAATTTAATTCAGTAGGAAAGTTCTTAATTTTTTTTCATGTCTTGCCGAGTAAAGCCATCATTTTGTGGAAGATCGGGGGGAGGGAATCTCTGAAGTTTAATTTTTCAAAGTTCTTTCTCAGTTTTAATAATAAAAAAATGACAGATTTACAATATTTTAAATTAATAATAAACTCTAAGCATTTAAGTAAATTATTTTTACCATTAATAAAAATCTTTTTAAATAGTAAAAGATATTTTATAAGAATTATAATTTACAATTGTTGAAGTATGTCAAACTTTAAAATTGTCTTATCTTAATTTTATAAAATATAATATTTTTACAATAATTCAAATGATATTTATCATACATAATAATTTTGCTTAAATGCTTATTTTTACCATTTTTATAAAAATAAATGAATGTGTAATCATACATATTTTATACTTATTTTAATAATTTTTTTTAATTGTAATCTTCAAAAAAACTTAAACAAAATACAGTAATCTGCCCTATGTCACGGCATATATTAGTTTGGCGTTATAGGAAAATGCGTTATACGAGCATTCTCGTAAAACACGCTCGTATGAACTCATTATAAAGCGCTATGTACCAATGATTCCCTTTTAACTTTTCTCGTTAAAGGGACTTTAAATTGAATATGAAGGAAAAACTTATGTTATAAAAGAAATATGTGAGAGTTTTATTAAAATCAAACTAAGTACACTTAAATGAAAAACTTATGTAATTAAAAAACAGTCTATCAAATAATTAAAAAACAGTAATATCAAATAATTTAATATAATATAATTTTTTTTATAAGAATACAACTGACACAATGAGCAAACGTACACGATTGTGAACGGTACAGATCATTATAAATTTCGCAGTATAGAAGTATAACCCCGGGAATACCCGCGTTATGTTGGGAAAATCACTTGTTATACGAGACACAGGAAAATCGCGTAATATGAAAACGCGTTATAAGAGTGTCTTATTATAAGGGGGATTACTGTACAATAAAAATGATTTCGATTCATTACAAAAACATATGAGAACTTTTCATTTTAGCATGTTAATATCATACATTTGAAAACAAAAGTTTCTGTAAATAATCAACACCATGAAGATCACATACTTTTATAACAAAAACATTTGTATTAAAATAAATATTAAAAATATAATATTTATTCTTTTGAATTTCTATTCATCAAAACTCGTTTTGATACTTTCCCATTTCGTTAGTGCTGATGATGTTACCAAATCTTTTTATCTAGTGAAAAATATATTACAAATTGCTCTCTTTCATCATTGATACTTTTTTTATTTTATATCTTCTACAAACATTTTAAATAATAAAGAGTAATAATTTCTTTATAATAATTTTTTCAACTAATAATAACTATTTCTTTATCTATTTTCTGTGATTTTTATCATAAATGTCAACATGGCGAGATTTGCACCTGCGAAATGGAATAGTACCCTCTTTCACAATTCATTTTCGAAATATTTATATTTTACTCAAAGTTATACTTTTTTAATTTCAAAAAAACATTCCCGATCAGTTATTTAAGTAAATAAAACAATGATAATATTTTTACAGTAAATATGGAACAAAAAATGAAATAAATGGTAAGAATAAAACAACTGTTAGATAAATGCGTGATGATCTTGGGGAGCACCACTCAGCAACAGACTCTGAAAAGTAAACTTTTAAAATTATCTATACAATATTAGAATGACACTGTATGTAAATAATTCCTTTTTTCTGAAATATTACTTTAAGAATCTTTTAAAAAGTGTATGAATTTCTGAAGAAAGAGAATTACTAATTCAATATTAAAGACAGGTTTTATGTATATACAATTACGTGGCATACAATTCTTTTCGATAAGTAATCACTATTACTAATAAATTAATTACACATTTTGTCTGTAGTTCTATGATTTTAAAATTACTTGAGATACACAGTATTGCGATTGAAAAACAAAAGACATTGGTTGGATCGTGTTTGAACCCAACTCAACGTTAAGAGAAAGAAGACGCAGATGCAGGCTACCGATAGAATATATACTTTAGGGTGCCCCTTTACGAAAACTGGCGATTTTATTTTTCGTCAAACGTGTTTTCACGCATGTTTCAATTTACAAGATGGTGCTGAAACTACATTGCCAGAAACAAACCAACATGGCTAATAATATGGCGACAAATGGGTGAGAAATTAAGGAGCACTCTGAAGTATAGGCTAACCAATCCAATCCGATCTAATGCTAAGAGAGTCCCCAAATAGAACATTATAGTAAAATTTATTTTTTAGATTTAAATAACTTTTAATACTAAATTCTTAGCATTTTTAAAGTAAAAAACATTTTTGATTAATATTTAATTAAATGAAATATAGTACTTTCGAATTTCTTATCGGATATATATTTTTCTTCCTGCATGTGCCTTATTGATAACTATTTTTTCAATAGTAATCTGCAAAACTAGAAAATTATTTTTCTTAAAATTTGTATTAAGATGAAGATGACATAGATACCAGAATTTAGTCAGCAATACCAATGAGTGGGAATTGGATTATTTTTTGGGGGGAATAGGTGATAGGAACACACACTACATAAGAAAAAATCAAAATGTGGTGACAGTTTAAGATAACCCTAACGAAATATTTAAGATACTATCTTATTAAAAATTTCTAAAAATATCATAAATAAATAAAATTTTTAAAAAAATATATGCCGAAACTGATTTACCTGAAATCTTATAATTATGAAACAAAGAAAAATAATTTTTAAATAAACTTTCTTGATTAAAATTAAACTCAGTAACGTCAAATTAATGAATCATGAACATAAAATGGGGCGAATAAAAGAATATAAAACAATGAGTTTTAGATTTTCAAATTATACTATGTGAATTATAATTATACTTAAAGACATATATTCAAATAGTGAATATCAAATAGAATTTTTGAAATAGTAAAATTTAAAAAGATATATTTTTTTATATTTCCCACAATGTGTGTGTGTGTTGGTTAACTATACAATATCTCTAACAATTATACAATAAAAAAAATCCATACCATAATAGAAAATTGCGATAAAATTTTTGAGATTTTTAAGTAATAAAATTATAATGACAGTTCAAAAATGCAAATGAAGAGAATTCTCTCTCATTCAAAAATAAACAAATAAATCAAATACACTCTCGTAATATATTTAATGACTGAATTCCGAGAAAATTATGCGTATCTCCATCTAACTAAGTAGAATATGGTAGTTTTATGACAATGGAGAGAAACAGCAAAACATCTAAATACAATTCTAATCTTGTTCAAAACTAAATGAATAAATATTTGGCTTTGACTGCAACCTTTTCACAAAAGTTCCTAATATTTTAATTTACTGCAAGTTGTTTCGGAACTATGCCCTCCCTATCCATTGGCGACCATTTGGACTGTTTTTCGTCGTAAAGTTAAACGCGTGTTTTTGGAACGGCAAATTTCCCAAAATTCCAAAAATACCCATTTTTGATACTTTTAAATTACATAACAGCATAAAAAATCTAAATAGCTGTAAAATGAATAAAAATAAGTCAAGTTTGGTTTCTCTACAAAACATCCGATAAAAGAGATAAGTAAATAAAAATAATGGACTTACTTCATATGACGTCAACCACACATGTCGAATATGTTCAGTGATATTTTCTGTTTGATGCATCCATTGAATAAACTGTGTTAAAATTGAATATAATAGGTTACAAAATAGTTATGAGATAGTATTTACTTCGATCTGTTTTGTCTCTAAACCATCCATGCTAATTTCACATTTCTGTGAAACTAATTTTGTTGTTGTTCTTCTAATATGCCAGCAAGGCTGGCAAATTGGGGTGCGCTGCTCCACTTTACCAACTGAACCGTATTTGGTGTGGAGTCCGACTTCTTCAGTACACACACATGCCATAGAGACCCGTTTATAGGGTAGGCAACCATTCACACCTCATTCACACAAGGAAAGGACAAGGACAGGATAGAGAGAGAGAAAGTAGTACATCCATGCCTGAACCAGGATTCGAACCCAGGACCTCTCAATCCGTAGTCAGGCACCCTGACCACAAGACAAGTTGGCCAGCAACTAAATTTGTAAAACGTTACTAAGGTAACGTAAAATGGTAACTAAATTTAAACTAAAAATGGCATATTGCAAGTTATCAATGCTACAATAAAAACTGATTTATTATCATGTATATAATTCCTTATAAAACAATTCTGACTACAAATTAGTCTTGTCACGATAAAGCATTTTTTTCTTCGTCAAAGTACTACTTTTCTTTTATTTGCAGAAAGTACTCAGTTTAGTGGAAGAATCTGCTACGATTATCTGATTATCAATGAGAAATTGAAAAAAAATATGTTTTCCACTGCCCGATTGCTACTTGGACTTAATGCTTTTCACTCCATTGATTTAAAAAATATGTATACATGATAGTTGTGATTGATTTTAAAAAAACAATTTAATTAAGAAGAATTGAATTAAAACTGAATTGTGAGTGTATGAAACCTAGAACAAAAACTTCGAATTGAAAGTAAAACAAAAGTAATTCAAATGCTGTTGCCTCTGAAAAGAACCATATATAATAGGAGGTAAAAATAATGTAAAACACCAAGAAAAAAACCACATTGGCAACAAAAAAATCCGAAAAGCAATAAGAACTCAAATTGGCAACACTATAATCAAAACAAAGGATGCTAGATTTGGCGAGAAATTTTTTGGGAGGGATATCATACTTGTACTATTGTTTCCTCTCCTGTATAAAGATATTAACTAAAAATAATATCTGAAGAAATAATTTTTCGATATGTGTATATCATCACGTGTAATACAGTAACTTTCGGCAATGTTTTAATTGGAAAAATGAAATAACTATTAATAAAGAAAAGCACTATTTACTATAGTAATTCTAATAATGAATATTATTTTTTTACTTTTGAAGGATATTAATGTTGTTAGTATGTTATAAATTACATGAAATTAGTTTTGAATAACATGATACACTTCAATTACACATACTTAGTAATAAAAAAATATGAAGATGGTTACCGGATAAAGCATGTTATCGATATTCACAAATTTGGCTTGCTTTTAACAATATAATTGCTTTAATACGCAATTAGAATTCTCAGATTTATCCTTCAGGACATGATTATTCAGCTCAGTTGCTGCATAATCCATCATAGGAATTTTTTAACTTTTTGGCGAAAAAGAAATGTTGCCAAAATGACGTAATTGGAACGTAATAAATTCTTTACTGTGTAAAATCCTGGTATCTATAACATGTTTGGCTCGATTTTCAACTATGTCACCAAGGTCAAGGTGAGCGATTTATAACCATCAACATACGAAAGCGTTTCATATTAAAAAACTTGGAAGGTAAAATCCTATGAGAGCCTACACATTGACGACAAACCGAAAAAGCGCCAGATCGAAATTCCAGAAATAGTTTCGTTTACCTTATCTAATGTATCAAAGTAAGTTTATCAAGATTGGCGCAAACCCCAATTATCATCAACCAAAATCGTTCACGCCAAGGGTGTGACTCTATTAGAATATTGGCTAAACTGAGTATTACTGTCTCACCTTGCGGAGGCCGAAATCTAACCAATGTCCTATGTCGCGAAGCGCGAAAAGTCGCCGAATCTAGTTCTTGCTTACATCGCCAAATGTGTTTCTCCGTGAATGTATCTCCGGATTTTCATGGTGTTTCCCCGTAATGTCTCGGAGGATGCCATCCGTCAATCGCGCTTTGAGATGCAGGCTATGAATTTGCGAGATACATTTTGTTTGAGTGATAAAGGTCAAAGGTCCTCCATCAATTGTCAACTACAAACGTGAGAAAAGCTTGCTCATTCAATGAATTGAATTTTTCATTCTGTGAATGAATACTCATTGTGAATTTTTCGAGAGAATGTGAAAATTTCGCCATTTTAATTTAGCAAGGCATTCTATTAGTTACTCGTCGCATTATTAATTACTCGTTGTTTATAATATTCAAAATAAATCGAGCTTTGAAATGCAGGCTATGAATTTGCGTGATATATTTCGTTTGAGTGATATAGGTGAAAAAGAAATTATTATGTGGTGTACGAATGTAGGTTTAATTTCCAAAAATTATTTATGTTGTAAATGTGGTTCGGAAATGAAACTTGATGATAGAATGGATGTGAGTGATAAGTGTGAATGGAGATGTAATGTGAGATGTACGGATCAGCATGATGTGAAAAGAAGCGTTCGAAAGGATTCCTGGTTTTCTCAGGGACGATTGCCTGTGAGTGTGTTGTTGCATATGATGTATATGTGAGTGAAAGAGTTTTCAAATAAAAATATATGTGAGGAGTTAAAAGTATCGAGTAATGCGGTGGTTGATTGGAAGAGTTTTTGTCGTGAGGTGTGTGTTAAAGTGTGTATGAAAACGAATGAAATGGTCGGAGGACCTGGTGTGATTGTTTAAATAGATGAAAGTAAATTTGGAAAGAGAAAGTATAATAGAGGAAAGAAAGTTGATGGAAGGTGGGTGTTTAGAGAAATGGAAAGAAAATCTGAAAGGTGTTTTATGAAAGTGGTAGCGAGCAGGTCGAAAGATGTATTGCTAGGAATTTTGAAAGAGAATGTTTTGCTTGGAAGTGAAGTTATCTCCAATTGCTGGAAAGCTGACGATTGTTTATCTGACGAAGGCTTCCAGCATATAAAAGTCAATCATAGTCTGCATTTCAACGACCCAGATTCAGGCGAGCATACCAACACAATAGAAGGGGCGTGGAGTGTTATAAAAAGAAGCATAAAAGGAACTCGGAGATCAATTCCATTCCTATATTGCCGAGTATATATGGCGTAAAAAACACTCCGAGTCCAGCGATATTTTTAAAAACTTTATCGATGATAATGTTACCCTTTACAAACCTATGAATAAAGATCCTCCACAAAATGATGTGTCGGAATCCGAAGAAAAATGAAGGTAAGATGTAATTCTAATTATTTTTTGCGTTTTACTTTTTAATTTATTTCAGATCTGTTTGCTTAATTTGTAAAATTTTTAATTTTAAGGAATTGTTTGAAACTAAACTACAATTTTTCAGTGTAATATTGATTTGTATCATTCTATTTAAAATCACTGGATTTATCAAAAATGTTTTATCAAATATATAAATATTTATTTAGAATTTAATTTATAGTGTAAAAAGTATTTTTATATAGTGAAATCGTAAAATTTAATTTTATGTAATATTGATTTATATCATTCTATTTAAATTTTCTTACTTTTATGTAATATTGATTTGTATCATTCTATTTAAAATCAATGGATTTATCAAAAATGTTTTACCAAATATATAATTATTAATTCTGAATTTAATTTATAGTGTAAAAAATATTTTTAGTGAAATCATAAAATTTACTTTTATGTAATATTGATTTGTACCATTCTATTTAAAAGGCGATTACTATTCTAATTTAATGTTATGCTTAACAATTTTAATTGAACGCTTATAATGATTGTTATTTATGTTTTCTTATTTTAGTAATTTTAAATCGGGAGTTTCTCCCGCCGTTTATGTTACTATTCTTATTCAGCGTTTAGGAGGGTTGAAACTACTACCGTTTTTCACGCCAATTCCATTCCAATTGGCACCTTTTTTGGGTTGTCAATCAATTTCTAACACGCCTGTCTCAGGCGTTTGGCAAAAACTTTTTTCGCCAAGACCGAATACTCAGTGAGAGCAAAGGTGAGACCGTAATACTCAGTTTCACCAGGATATTTTTGAAATATTAAGATTTTAATACAGAAAGCATAAGAACATTAATTTTGTAAACGTAAGTACAAATAAGAAAAACATAGGAACAATAAGTATGAAAATGTAAACCCGATTTTTAAGAAAAATACCGATATGAATTCTAATATAAACATATGAACATTGGCAAAAAAATAATTATAAATTACAAAATACAATTCAAACTTTCCCTAATAATTTTAAAAAGGAAAATATAAGGACATCATTTTTGCAAATGTAAATTCAAATTGTGCAAATGTGGATCATGAAATTATAATGAGAATAAAAATAAAGAATAATTTAAAATAATAAAAAAGAATAAAACATGGAATTTAAATATCCAAAAGGTCAAGAAATCTGTAGAACACACTAAAAAACTTCAGAGAACTACCCTCGCAAAAATTCTTAACACAATCTAATAATGGAATAAAATGTTCTAATTTTTTTTCCTGTCGGTAAAACGCCTATACTAGAGTTGCCAAACTATAATTTTCTTCATAATTCTTGATTATTCTCAATCTCTTTGAAGTAATAAAAATTCATGTTGCCAAATAAATAAGGATATTTGCAAAAAAAATCCCCAAATTCAGAAATTATCATGATACATTATATGGATGCTGCATCAATTATTTTAATATTCAAATATGCGGTTTTAGATTTTTACATAAAATAAACCTGAAATGGCATATTAATTCATTATTCACTTGAGGATTCTAGGATTAAAAATTGTGATAAAAAATTAATAGAAAGTTAGATTCGTTATCATTATTCTTGCAAAACTTTTGTTTAGATGTTTTTATGACATAATGACCCAGAATGAATCTGAAAAAAAAATTATTTGGTTACTCGTTCAACCTTCGACGGAACAATTATTCTCTAGGCTGATATCCGATTTTAGGAGGAAAGTCTCGCTCCTAGTCAAAATACCCGTCTTTAATAGAAATTGTAAAGAGGGTTTCGGATTTGGTACATAAGGTGATGGCTCCCAATCCATGGGTTCTTCCTCATCGGGGAAGACAGAAACCATGGACAGAAAGACATTCACCTGCGCGAAGATGTCAGGATTTGGTTCCCAGTCCATCGGCTCAACAGCGTCAAGATTGGGAACTTGTACCAACATGGCGAACATTAAGCTTAATTATGGAAACAAGATATTCAAAAATTAAAACCAAAATTAAATACGCTGAATTTAAATAAATTCGTATAGATATACTCATCTGTAGTATAATTTGTGAAGATATTTGAATATCTACTGCATGAGGTGATGTCTCCCAATTCATAAGATCATTGCTTTTCATCATGAAGTCTTAGCTAATAAAATATTAAAACAATTTCTTTTTATTTATTTTAAAGCACTTATTAATAGAATTTCATAATCCTTATTTAATACCTAAAAGCACGCTCTTCTAACACGAGTTGAAAGACGCATGCCGCGTGTTAAATAGCATTTATTCTTCTATCTAATCTGTCCTGCTGCTGTGAACTATTTGATTACTTCGAACTCTAATTCATCAGGAGATGATGAGCCCAAAACAAGAAATACGTTTCACCTTTGCTAAGGGATGAGGACAAAGTTTTCAATTCATGGCTTAAACGCGTCACGAAAGAGAATTTGCTGACTTAGTTTAGGCTTAACTAAGATTAAAGAAATCCATTAATTAAAACCTAAAACTAATAAATATATACTTAATTCAACTAAATTTGGATAGATAAAAGAACAATTTAAAAATTTATATATATACAGATATTTACTTGGAAATGATTTGGAGTTACTTTTATAATTTTATTATTTGAGGTGCTTTTAAGAAGTTACATCATTCTGAATATTTTATGACTTAAAGCAGAAAGGGTGTTTTAAAATTATCAATAAACTGTTCTGTGTTATTGTAGCCCCAGCAGTTTTTATTTAACGATTCACTGCACCAAAGAGTTAAGTTTCCTGGTGTCAAAGATTAAACAGGATTGTCAAACGATTGTCAAAGATTAAATGAGTTTTTTTATTTTTTTGATAAACAATTACACAATTTGTATTAAAAGATTAAAGTGGAATTATTTGCTGTGACGCTCAAAAATTCACATTTTGGAAATGAGGAGTTGATACTTGAACATGCAAACCTTACCCAGCAACTACTTTATGAAAAGATATTTTATTATTTTTGGAAATATATATTTTATTTGAAAATAATGCAATATAAATCTTAACTTAAATTTAAGAGCATATTCTTTTCTTACGTTATTTACCGACGATAAAAAAATCAAGCACATCCACTACTGTCATTAACGTATTTACCCTCAGTCATTATTTAACTATTTTCAGCTCAGTTAATAACAATATTTTTCGATAAGAAAATATCTAATCTCCATTAACTTTGAAAATCAGATTTGTTAGCCACGATTTTAAATGGCAATTAACGTACTGACAGAAAATTTTCTGATATTTTAAGCAATAATTTATTACCCGGCTCAGGATTGATTGTTATAATTATATATTTTGCTAGCTTCAGTTTTTGTTGCATGGATTATTTTTTACACAATTTGTATTGATTTAAATTATTCCTGGACAAAATAATAAAACGGAGACGATTTTCTATTCTTTGACGTGCCCAGTTGTCTTCATAAGAACTTTTAAAAAAATAATGTATTATTTAGGCTTGAAATTGTGTCTTGAATGGAAGCTGTAAGACAACCACGTTTACCAATCATGACTTAATATTTCTTTTTCAGTTATTTATGGAAGCTATAAAAAAATGTTTTAGTTATAATTACCGGTTTATAGGATACAAGGGAAGAAGTACTGACATCTTATCTAGTGGGGAAAGGGATCTTGGACTGTGTCAGTTGATGAACAACACGTTTTTCAATCATGCAGCGTGGCTCCTCATAATTCAGTTATAAAATATTGCTCCAATTGAAGACCTACTTCTTATATAGTATTGGAAAAACAGAGAAAAAGAGCTTAGATTATAAATGAAATTAAATCGTTTTCTAGACACAAAAATAGAAGGTTTTACACCTGACTCAGCCGAAGATCATTAATCTGAAAGTACCTACATACCTCAAAGTTTAGTGAGGGTCTAATGAGAGAAAGATACCAACTCAGGTATCAATCTCACAACTTGACCTTGTTTAAAATTGAGAGGTAATTGGCTATGTTTAGCAGCTTTGGCAAGCCAAAAGAGGTACCCAGAAACATATCATAGCTGAAATACTATAAATGAAATAATAAACTTATCTTTTTTAATGAGTAGAACTTCAACATCGTAAATCGTTGTTTCGATTTTGTATCATAAATTTTAAAAGAGATTAAAATTAATTAAATTTTTTAATCATGTCTTGGTTTTTGGTAAACCTAATCCTGCTATGCAAGTTTTTTTTTTGTGATCAATTTAAAAATGCAAATTTTAAAAACTGATATTCAATTAAGATTAAATTGCACATCTGAAGCGCAATCTTTTTAATGTATATTAAAATGTTTTGGCGATTAAAGAATGTCGCTAAGCTGACGTTATTATTACGCATAATCTAGAGTTTCCGAAACAGAATATTATTATTTCCTTAGCATTCTTTATCTTTCTGCCGTAATAAAAATTTTTGTTGGCAAAAGAATGGTAAACTGCGTCGAAAAATTCACTAAATTCAAACATGCGCCAAAAACAGTATACGATTTATTCTGATGAAATTTAATAAAACTTTTTTTCTTTTCATTAAAGTATAGCTTAATAATTTTCATAAAAACTTTTTTCTAATTATTCAAGAGAGTTCTCAGCGGAAACAAATGCTGTAATGACAAATCTTTTGACATTTGAATATTTTGTAAAATGATCCGGGTGTTTCACGAAGTCAAAATATTTCACGTCAATGCAATATTATTATCAGCATCTATTCCACATTTTCAGCAGATTAAATCATTTCTTCTTCTTAACACTTCAAGTGTTTTCTTTCGGTGGCCGAATTCGCACCTAAATGGTTGTTGCTTCTAGCTTCACTTCAAAGGTTTAGTCGAAGGGCAGTCGATGAGATAGATGGACATTGCTTTTCTGGGTCATACGTGACCCTGGTTGACACATTTCATAGATAAGAGTATATTGACGTATGGCTAGAGAGATAGATGCTATCTCTCTAGCCATACGTCAATATACACTTATCTATGAAATTCGAATTCTCAAAAACCATAACCTGATCATCTCTCCATATCAGGATATCAAACGAATCAGCAGTTTGTTATGTTGAATTAGATAACGATATGGTTACCTGAACGCACCCTAACAGAAGGTTCGATTAACGCCAATGTTGGGATCTTTATCTTAAACTTGCATCGAAAACATACTTTGTATTTTAATTAAGTTTAACTAGAGACTGGTGTAGATCTCGAGGAGAATGAGATTGTGGACACTTTGGCCAAAGCTGGTGTGGCTGAGGATGGTGTGCCGCCGGCACCTCTCACATTTCAGGAGATTCACTCAAAGATTAAACACCAGAATAAAACCATTTGGATTGCCCTTCCTGAGCATCATTGGTACCACTGCGCGCATCTAGGTGCTTCCTTGGCTACTGGTATTAATAGACAAGAACAAACGGCTATTGCCTTAGGAATTAAATCCCAAGAAGGGATTCGAATCTGTGAATTTAAATCCCTCCTTACATGTAAAAGCTTTTAAAGATTTTTAATTCACTATAAATATTGATTCGTCGTCAAATTATCGACAGTAGGCAAAACCTCATAGCAAATCTTAAAACGCTAAAATTA
Source organism: Latrodectus elegans (assembly GCA_030067965.1). Lineage (NCBI taxonomy): Eukaryota > Metazoa > Arthropoda > Arachnida > Araneae > Theridiidae > Latrodectus > Latrodectus elegans. The sequence continues at coordinate 90,738,281 of CM057816.1, read as the reverse complement.
TTTTTTTCTACATATGTGAAATATACAGTTTCCAAAACTTTATATTAAATAACTTGACAGAACCCATGAATAGGACCCACGTCCACCGCTGTGCTGCACTGCATGGCAGCTCTGAATCATGGCTTTATTGGCAAGCCAGAGAACTTTTGAGGCGATGACTTCGGTTATCTCGTCCACGTCTATGTACTGTATTCACCTGTCCTGTCTTCGTCTCATGTTCATTTTGGGATTTTTTATGTGTTTTATCTGTGTTATTCCTTGTATTTTCCTACCATTGGAAATAAAAAATATATATTCATTTAAATAATGTAATTCTAAAAAATATTCGATTTAATGAATACATTACGACGAATAAAAACACGAAAAAAATCAAGAATTGAAAATACAGATATTTTTGTCACCGCAGCCAATTTTGCTTCAAACTTTAAGTAGAATTAAAGTAATTTATAATTAGAAAAATATTTTATAATAATGAAACGTAATTAGAAAAGGATTTTTTTTAATTATAAGGAAAGTTTTTTTAAGTTTCTTCAGCTTAAAAGATTGCAGTGGCGCTAATACGTGAGTACCAAAATATACTATCTGATCAAGAAATTAGGATCTTTTATTTAGTTTTAACTGTTAATTTGGTAAAATATTAGTTACTATAGTCTTGCAAGATAAAGTTTTCTTTTATCTATATTTAATCGTGACGCATCAAAAATAAAATGGGTAAAATCCTGGGAACTTGGATGGGTTTTGTGTGATTTCCCATTTTTTTTTCTACGTCAAGCTCTTCACAGTAATCAAATCAGAACAAATTACCAATAAAATGCTACAAGGGTTACTGGCACATAAAAAATTCCACGCATGTGCACAATGACGTTGCGTCCTAAAATGCAAGTTACGTCATGCAAACGCAAGAAAACATTTCGACATAGTAAACCAGTTTGGCGCAATTTATCACCGTGTTGGCATCTAGGAATAAGCTCGAAAATGAAGTGAAGAAACTCTGATGAATAGCATTCACATCCTATAGTTATATAATCTAGAATATAAAAAATAAAATGGTATTTTATGTGTCTCGTGTATTTACTTATATGTAACAAGATGTGCTCGGGATTGGAATAAATATTTTAATATTTTACTAGCTGTGTCCCGCGGTTATTATGCACCATAGTCTCACTGTGGCTGGCCTTAAAAATGTAATAATTGAAATGAAATATTGCAGTTTCGTAAGGAGCCACTATTAAATAATGGGAAATGGAAATTGATTTTCTGTGTCGTACGAGACACTAGTTGAGATAGAAGGTGTGTCTCTAGCTACACGTCAATATATCTGTCCATTTTAGGATATAAAACGAATCATCAGTTAGTTATGTTAAATTAGATAGCAATATGGTTGCCTGAACGCACCCTAACAGAAAGTTTGATTTACGCCAATGTTGGGATCTTTATCTTAAACTTCTTACATCGAAAACATATACTTTGTAGTTTAATTAAGTTGAACTAGAGACTGGTAGAGTTGCAAACAAATGTACTCACTCTAGATATCGCCACTGAAATCAGAGCTCTCGGAAATGCTCACTTCTTCTATTCTACAGATGTACGCTTAGTCAGTAATAAAATAGTTAGCACTCTAGTTTGTCTTCAATAGTTTATAGATTCACTTTCTACTTCGAGCTAAATGTTGTTGTTGCACCAGCATGCTTGCCTGAACCTAACCCTGAGTTGGGCTCTACCAGTATGATAGAAGGAGCACAATTTCGGCTGGTTGTGCCGGAGTTCACGAGGTACCAAAGTCCGAAGGACCTCACCCTCATCTGGAGCTGAAAATGATCTGGTGAGCGAGCTATAGCTGTGACTGACTGGCATATTATTGCTTGAATACTTGAGTGGGAAGAACTTAGTTAAAATTTTAAGATGTTTGAAAATCTAGAGTTAAAGTATTAATTTTAAATAAAATATTGAAAGAAAGTTTAATAAAATATTGGCTTAATTAGGTAATAATGATAGAAAGTTATTATATTAATTAGGAATGTTTACATCAGTTAAGTTAGATTATTCTATGTGTTAAAAGTATTGTGTCAGTTTAAATAGTTTGTCCATAGGGGACTTAATTTCTTTAAGTTCTTTCATTAGCTTTTTAATTGGAATTCCTTTAAAAATAGCTTTAATTTCATTAATTAAGTAGACAATATCTGAAAACTCTCCAGGTAATTTTAAAGTAGCCAACAGAGGAGTTTGTTATGTATCTTGAGTGGGGGTGGGGGAGGTAACTCTCGCGTACGAGACTCCAGGTCTCACTATATTAGTTTTTTCTTGTTTTTTTATTTCCATATTGGTTTTCATGATTTTTGCTTTTCATGATTTGATTTCAGGAATTTAGGACAGCCTTTATAATTGGCAGGATGATCACCCTGACAGTTTGAGCATTTGGGGGATTCTACTCTATCTTGAGGGCAATCTCTCGTGTTGTGGGATCCTGCACACTTTACACATTTAGATTTAAGGTGGCACGTATCGGCCGAGTGATAAAATTGTTGACAGTTGAAACACTGCATCACTGATTTGGATCCTCTGTAGTGTTCCACTGTCAAGCCAGAAATATGACAAAGTTTCGATAGAAGCAGCAGAGTGGAGTCTTCGTAATTTTGAGGCAGGGATAAAGCCGAAGACCCCCAATACTTGGCCTGCCACCAACAGATGTATCATTTCCCTTGGAGGACATTGCGATTATGCTCAGTTTTTGCATGCCCCAGCAACCGTTAGCAAACACGACGGATCTTCGGTCGGTCAGGATTAGAACTCACTTCCTTCTGATAGTGAGAATGATGCCCTAACAACCAGGCCACTGCCGCCGCTCTAGCCAAATATCACATAGTGGACAATCTAAATATATGAGTATCCACAGCGTAAATTGCCTTTATTTAAGGACTTTTGATAGTTGGCCTAAGTCATGTGGCTCAAAGAAATCCCGAAAACACGCAAGCTCTTACAATGTATGTCACAATGGCAATAATATTCATCTCCCGCTGCTTAGTACTAGCTTGGGTTGAGCTCGAACTCTCTCAGATTCACAACTTCCATTCTGAAGAGTGCTGTCCTATCACTTTTATGTTTAGAGTTGTTCAAAATTCATTTTAAACTAAAGGTAATGTAGTAGTTAGGTAATGTACGCTGGACCTTTTTCTTCGATGAGCAATGTCTTATCACTAGGCCGTGATGACCTAACATTAATTTAAATAATGAAAAGGCTTAGGTAATATATACTACTGGCCATTAAAATTGCTACACCAAGAAGGCGACATGCTACAGACGTGAAATTTATTTGAAAAGAAGAAAGTGCTGTGATATGCAAATGATTAGCTTTTCAGCGCATTCAGACGAAGCAGGCGCCAGTAGCGACACCTACATTGTGTTTAAATGAGGAAATTGTTCAGCCGGTTCCTCATACACAAATTGCATTTGAACGTTGTTGCCTGGTGAAAAGTTGCTGTGATGCCTCGTGTAAGAAGAAGAAATGCGTACCAGCACGTTTCTGACTTTGATAAAGGTCGAATTGTAGCGTACTGGGATTACGGTTTATCTTATCGCAGTATTGCTGCTAGCGTCGGTCGAGATCCAATAACTGTTAGCAGAATATGGAATTGATGGGTTCAGGACGGTAATACGGAACGCCATGCGGGATCTCAACGGCCACCTATCACTAGCAGCCGAGAAGACAGGCATATTATCCGCATGACTGTAATGGATCGTGCAACCACGTCACGAGCTGTGAGTCAAGAAACGGGGTCGTTTGGAAGACAACAAGTGTCTGCACGAACAGTTCGACGACGTTTGCAGCAGCAAGGACTCTCAGCTCGGAGACCATGGCTGCGGCTTCCCTTGACGCTGCGTCATAGATAAGAGCGCCTTCAATGGTGTGATCAACGACGAAACTGGGCGCACGAATGGCGAGACGTCATCTTTTCAGATGAATCCAGGTTCTGTGTACAGCATCATGATGGTCGCATCCGTGTTTGGCGGCATCGTGGTGAACACACACTGGCAGCGTGCATTCATCATAGTCATACTGGCCCATCACCTGGCGTGATGATATGGGGTGCCATTGTATACACGTCTCGGTCACCTCTTGTTCGCATTGACGGTGCTTTGAATAGTGCACGTTACATTTCTGGTGTGTTACGACCCGTGGCTCTACCCTTTATTCGAGCCCTGTGAAACCCTACGTTTCAGCAGGATAATGCCCGACCGCATGTTGCCGGTATTGTACGGACCTTCCTTGATACGGAACATGTTCGGCTGTTGCCCTGGCCAGCACGTTCTCCAGATCTTTCACCAATTGAAAACGTCTGGTCAATGGTTGCCGAGCGACTGGCTCGTCACCAAACGCCAGTCACTACGGTTGATGAACTGTGGCATCGTGTTGAAGCTGCATGGGCATCTGTACCTGTACATGCAAGCCAATCTCTGTTCGACTCAATGCCCAGGCGTATAACTGCTGTTATTACTGGTATAGGTGGTTGTTCTGGGTACTGATTTCTCAGGATCTATCCAGCCAAATTTTTTGAAAATTTAATCACTTGTTATATTTCTAGTATAATATATATTTGTCCAATAAATATCATTTTGTTATCTGCATTTCTTCCTGGTGTATAGCAATTTTAATGGCCAGTAGTGCAGTTTATATAAATTTAATATCATTTAATTAAATAATAAGTACTAAAATAACTTGTTAATATTTGTATTTTAAAATAAATTATTCCTAAAAAAACCATCATTAGCCGTACAATACTTTTTATACGAAAAGTATATATAATAACAAATACTTTGCCCAAAGCTATAGTTATTCCAAACCAAGACTGCTTGATAAAATAGTAGATTGCTTATTTATCATGATAGTTCCCAATTTAAGAACAATATAATTTCCCCCTATAACAGTATATTGTTTTCATGTTACTGAAAAACGCGCTGTACGAGCATTCTCGTACAGCGCGCTGTGTACAAATAATTCCCGTTTAGCTTTTTTCTTTAAAGGAAGTTTAAATCAAATATTAAGATTATGCTATGAATGAAATGTGTGTGCTTTATTAAAATAAAAGTAAGAATATTTAAATAAAAAAAGTCTGTGTAAAATTAAAAAAAACAATTATTCTCAAATAAATCAAATAATTCCAAAATCATTTTTATTGCAAGTTTATTTGCTATAAGAGCTATCAGAAGCAATGTTCCATCGACATCTTTTGGTAGCAGAATATTGAAAGATCAATAATATAATTTTATTTTATTTTATTAGAACACAATGTACAAAAGCACGCGAAATGAATTGTGTGAACTATACATATCATTATAAATTTCGCAGTACAGAATTATAACATGGGAAATCAATGCGTTATATAGAGGTATACGAGGGACATGAAATCGCGTAATATGATAAACGCGTTATAAAATACCATGTTACAGGAGAGTTTACTGTAAATTCTTAATTACATTTTTAAATTCTTTACATTCAGTTTTAAGCTCCTTGCTCGAAACTGATTCATAATGAAACATTTGACGAAAGCCATACAGCAAAACATTTTAGAAAATTTTAGACTCTGCATAATCTGTTGTCGCTTTTATCTGACGCATAAAGACTTGACTCATCCAATAAGTCAGAGGTTCCCTATCCACATCAACAAAAAACAGAGATATCCGAAGCTATTTATTAAGGAATTCACTCTTTTCCACTATCAAGAAGCGTTTGTATTCATGAATGTGGACTTTGAAACGCCATTTTTGCATTCGAGAGAATTGGTGGCAACGGGATTTCTTATTTTTTGCCTCATTTCCGAATTCTCTTGAAAAATTTCGCTCGAAAAGAAAGAAAAAACATTTCTTCTGCGTCGATAAAGCGGTGTTTATAGAAGAAGAGTTTATTTTTTTGGCACTCGTATTTTTCATCGATCTTATCGCCTTGTTGCTCCAACTTGAAGGAGAGGTCGCTCGAGAGGTCAAACCCAATCTTGTCCCAAACTGAATCGATTCCTCTCATCAAAATGAAAGCCGAAAACATTATGTGCTTTCTTGAACAAGAGTTTCTGAGTGTTTTCTGGACAATTTAAACTAATACTTGTGTTTCGAATGATACGTTTTCGATTCTATTGTTGCCACGCTTAGCTGAGAAATTTTCTTTATTGTGAATGAGTGATGACAGTCAAGACAGATATTTGAAAGAAGCAATTGTGGACACCCCTAATTAGTAAGTATTTTTCTAATAGCTACTAATTTCTTCAGGACTATTGTGTTATAGACTTAAACAATCCTCTCCAAGGTAACTTTATTTCTGAATTCATTGATTTACCAATCTTTACATTCTAATATATATATGTATATATATGCATGGTATGAACATTATAATAAGAATCTAAATAGCTCTCTGATTCGTATAGAATTTAATGCCATTATCATTTTCTATATATTTTAGAGAAATTTATTTGTTGATTTCAAATCATATGAGTGAATAACTTATTAAAAGATTTATTATGTAGTTGATAATCTAATCAACGCACCGCTATGTTTAAACATGCAATTATTTTTATAGTTCACTTAAGTAATTTTGATTGAGTTTGGTATCATTTAAATAAATAAATCTGTTAAATAATTTTAAATAAATTGAATTGTGTTATTTTGGCCAAATAATTAAGTTTTTACGAAAGAGATAAGAATTAGGATAAATTCATGTTTTTCAGGATATTCAAAACTAAATTTTGAATAGTTTAAACTATAAAATAAGGAATGCTTAATTTAATTTTTCCTAACGGCGGGCGTTGAGGAACTAACTATTCGCCATAATAAGGCCGGAATCTACTATTCAATTATCGTTACCCTGTGAGCACTTGTGAACCAATTCACGGAGACCAGTAGCATTACCCACATCACTCCACTATAAACCCATTTATGGGCTGCATTCACTCATTATTACGGCAGAAAGGATAAGGAAACACAGAGAGAAGAGAACCCCCATGCCCGAAACAGGATTAGCAGGATTAACACAACTTAGGAATCAAAAACGCAAACGACTGAGCAATCGTTCAGCATTTATTTTAATTTAGAATCTTCTTACATGAATTGTATTGTTAACAGTACAATATGAATCTACACCTTGTATGAAGTTTTGAAAGACACGTTCTTTAAATAATTTAATTCTCGTTTTTTTATTTTTTTTTAAAAAATTTTTTCACCAAATTGTTTTTTTTTTTTTTTTTTTTTTTAAAAAAAACTTGCTTAAGGCTAAAAGATTTCTTACATCTATCAATCAATTATATTGACATCCTTTATACTTCATTGTTTTTCAAATTTTTAACACAACTGAATACTTCTAAATTGTTACACTGTACGAAGTTACAAATCTCCAGAAATCCCTTTTCAATAGAGTAAAACTGAGAGTTAAATGATTATTGCTCTCGCCTTTAGTTCAACAGTTTGTGGATTCCATTCTCACCTCGGAGTGGGGACTTGTATATATATAATGATTTAGAGTCCATTTTTATTTGCAAGTCCTAAAAGCTCCTTATTTATTGATTCGCATTAGCTCTATTGTAAAAAAAAAATTTGAAAAAAATCGATAGTTATTAAAGATTTATAAATCTCCTACTACAAAAATTTTATTCTTATTCATATAAAATCAACCTTCAAATGTACTTCTATATGTACGACAAACAGAAATCGCTATTATTGGTTCATTTTTATTGATTCAAGTTCTGTGTCTTGCTTTTATTGGTTGAACTTTCAGATTAAAATGACTCTGGCTTTCAGCTTAAGAATTCATTGGCTTCATTCTAAATTTACACGTAGATTTTATTTATTTGGATCGGAATCCAATAATATCCGTAGATTTCATTCAACTTACCCCTCATGTGAAAATGCCCAAAAAGTTTTTATTTTATTGTCGATGTAAAATACATTTTGTTATATGTTTTGAGAGGTCAGCTATATATATATATATATATATATATATATATATATATATATATATATATATATATATATATATATATATATATGTAGGCAACCAATATTAAAATGCGGCATATATATATCACGTAAAATTTTATACGTTTTTTTACATGCTCTTGATCTTATTTTGTATATTCAAGTGTTACACGCGCAGTGATCTTTTTATTTTAGTTAGTAAAACTATTCCAATCATTTAAAAGAGTATCTCTCAAATTTACTTTATAAATGATTATGATACATTAGACATATTATATAAATATAATAAATAGTTCATAATAATATATTTATTTTTATAATGCTTAATGATTCTCACCAGCATCTAAAAATTACTGTAATGCAATTTCCTATTATTAATTGAAAATAAATTAAAATATAAAAAATGTAGACTGGTAAAGAGAAATTACAACTCTAATGTATGGTAAATTATTAGTATTTAGTACTTGGTATAAAAGGTAAAATTAGAGAAAAGAGTTTAATCACATTTAATATTGAAAAAAATATTAATATATTGAGATAGTGCTTACGCATTTAATAATTCCATTTTATTTTATTTTGGCAAAGCATGCACAACTTTTTTATATAATAATTATCACAAATTTAACAATATTGATTGCACAGAATTTTAACATAATTAATTAAATTAAAATTCTGGTTATATTTTTTATATTTCAAAGCAAAAATAGTAAATATTTCATATCTGTAATATTTTGTTTTACAATTTTTTGATCATTTGAAAATAGTTTTTTTATTTCTTTAAAATTCAGCCTACATTACTTTAAAATCAAATATCATAAATATTTCCAAAACTAACTTTACTTTTTTAAAATTTTGTTAAATTTTAATATTTCTAATTATCGTCTTCATTTGTATCATTTTAATTTCATTTTAAAATAAAGTGCAGCATCTCTGTCCCAACATCCAATGAGCCCCCTCTACTGCTCTGCAGTTGATCTCTTCAGTGAGGGCCAAGACTTCATGGACTTCGGCTGCGAATGCCACACCTCTTCCAATAACTGTAATATTTGTTTTAATGCTAGTCTGTGCTGGTGGGTAGTTTAAAAATGAAATTATTTCTATCCTGAACATGCTGACCTTTAATTTCTAAAATAATTAGCTAGACCTCTTTATTTGAATTTAAGAATAACATATATCATAATGATATTTATCATACTGTCTATCATTGTAAAGGATAGAAACATTTGATATTTTCCTTAACAATAATGGCTTGTGACAAATGCAATAAATAAGAGGAAACGCTCTATTCGTTATTTATTTATTTCTTTTTCGTGATGGTAAAGAAATACAAATAACTAAAAGAGCTTATAACTTACCAATAAGCATCTTCCTACTTATCTAAGACATCTTGTTTCCCTTCTGGCAACAGATGAATAACATGATGGTATAAATTCTGAAATTTAAAATGAAAAAAATCTAAGCTGAGAGTTTTCCCGTGGTAAAAATTTTTGATCTGAAGAAGTTCCTCGTCCTACTTAGTTCAGGATAGTCAATGGATGATATGTGAAGAGAGAATGTGTTGAGGATGAACACATAAAATTTACAACCAAACTTAGATAAAGCTCACGTTGGCACGACACCCCTCTTCAAAACAAAATGTACCGGGTTTGACCCCAGACACAAAGGGGGATGGATGTGGCGCTTCCGAATTCAGCATACTTACCTATCTGGGAGGATGTTTGGTAATTTCTAAGGTTTGCTCTCTTTTGACGATTGAATACAGGCCACTTACTATGTATGAAAAATAGTCTCCGTTAGGGAATTTCAATTGACATCAAAATGATATACAAGACGATTATGTGGTATCAAACCGAAGCTTTTATGTAGCTTACCCAGGCCTAGTAGTAAGAATAGGCTCATGGTACTCTCTCTCTCTCCCTCTCTCTCTCTACCTCTCTCTCTACCTCTACCTCCCTCTCTCTCTACCTCTCTCTACCTCTCTCTCTCTCCCTCTCTCCCTCTCCCTCTCTACCTCTCTCTCTACCCCCCTCTCTCCCTCTCTCTCTACCTCTCTCTCCCTCTCCCTCTCTACCTCTACCTCTCTCCCTCTCTCTCCCTCTCCCTCTCTACCTCTACCTCTCTCCTTCTCTCTCTCCTTCTCTCTCTCCCTCTCTCTCTCCCTCTCTCTCTCCTTCTCTCTCTCCCTCTCTCTCTCCCTCTCTCTCTTCTTCTCTCTCTCCCTCTCTCTCTCTCTCTCAGATAAATAGCTTTCGCTGAGAAGTTTGGTTACGAGAATTTCTATAGTAACCAGAACTTTTCATTTCAAATAACGACTAAGAGTGTCTTGAACACTCGGTTTAGGATTATTCTCAAGGCATTTAATAAGCTAAAATTGGTGTTTTCTTCTGGCTCTTACTGTAAAAAGGGGAACATTTTTGTTTCTGTGGCAACTGACAAACTTAAATAAATTTGAGTAAACTATTTTTGAGGTAGAAACTCAACTCAATCTTTATTGATATCGGGTTCTTTTGTATAACGAAAGATGAATGTTGAACTCATGCATTCTGCATGCAAACTTGTTGTAGTAGTAGCTTGAAAGTTTCCCAGGTTTCCTCCTTTGCATATACGTCTCTTTATCAACGAAGAGGCTCTCCTGCAAAAGGTGTTAAATTACCACAGCAGCCTTTATCTGTTTATATATTCAATGCACCATTCGCAGGGATACGCTTTTCTATGGGAAAATGTTGAGTTCAATCATAGTTAGAGTTGAACAATAGATGTAATAGAAAATTTCTGTTTCTGACATAAATATCCATTAGGATGGAGGATTAGAAGTTTTTAAGATTTCTCTCTTTGATATTTAAAAGCAGCTTACTCTATGTATCACAAATCTTTCCAAAGTACAAGAAATTGAGTTTTGTTATGACATTGAATATAATTACATTCAGCAATTAGTAAATATGTTATATGATGCCAAAACTAAACTTCAAATATTTTTTAGAAAGTGAAGACACATGCATAACTGCTCCCATTGAAACTGGATCTCCGCAGCACTAATATGCGTCTATTTTTGTCCGGCTTAGGAACAACACCAGAAAAAACTCTTAAATGAATTCTAAAATATCTAACTACTCATTTAATAATGTTTTCTCGGAATAGTTACTTAGTTGACAACTGAATAATGGTTCCAACTCCCACCTTAGACATGGATGTTGGCAGTAGCTTGGAATACACTAACCTGTTCTAATTGACCCTCGTGAGCAAAATATCACCAAAGATCATCAAACCGAATCAAACTTTTTGCAATGAAGTTCTGATTGCGTCGTTTCAAAATGCAAAGATAATCTGTCGCATTTTTCAGTTAGTTCATAGACTATTTCTCATTTCTTGCCTCAACCTCTGTATTGCAAAAGACTCGGTTTTATCATTCAAAAATGAAAGAAAACACGAGATAGTGAACATGAAGAAATAACAAGATTTGAATAGAGTGATATTGCTTGAAGTGGTCACCACCCATAAACCCTGGTGACTCAGAGCGGAATAAGGTGACTCTTTGACTCCGGTAAGATGTAAATACTTCAACAGATAGTCATATCCAGTAAGCAAACGAAAGCAAGCAACTGCAACATATCGAGGAACTCTAATACTTTTACTAAGCAAGGTACTCCACCTCTTATTCACAGCGTTCCATGGAGGATGCTGAATGGCAGTCTTCACTGGGACTAAATAGAAGACTTATCGCTACTTTGTCTATCAACTCTGAGGTATCATTTCCCTTGAAAAGCATTGCCAGCATGACTTGTTTAACATGCGTGCTCCAGCCGTTTTAAAGGAAGGTGAAGGTTCTTTGGTTAAGATATTGGTCATTCTCTCCATTACTTCATATCTTTCCCCTTAACTGCTTTTTCGCACCTGTCCTACCCAGTCACCGTATGGATAATGATCCTCAACAACGAGATTTCCAGGAGAAAGCTGAACCAACTTGTGGATTTTCTAATTACTCAGGAAAGCCTTTTTACTTGGTTCCATGACCACACAAGCAAGTAACGACTCCCCCAACCCTATGATATATCTAACTTCTTGCCTCACCCATTTACTTAAAACTCTGACTTACTTTGTCTAACACTTTTAAATCTACATATCTTGCACCAATTTTGCAAGGTATCTCGTATTTCTCACTTACTTTGTAACACAAACACCATTTATAAATTTTCACGTCATTCACCAACCAGTTTTTTCAGGTTTTATAATTTAACTTAGTATAAAATTGTTTTTTTATTTCAAAAGTTTTTGTACATACTTGTTTACGTTTTTACTTATTACTTTTAATGTTTCGCAAACCTAAATTAAATTGTCCATTACGGTGGCAGCGTTCGGGAGCTCGAGGTCTCGAAATTGGAGTTCACCCTCTCTAGCGGTTTCCATCATTCTGGAATAGCTCTTTCGAGATGGATACAGGGAAACTTGCTGGTGTAAACGAAAACGGATCATTGATTAAGTCAGAATTCCAACTCACTACCTTTCAATAATGAGAAATAGACCCTAACCAAACGGGACCCAACAACCCAACTGAAGGACAGCACTCTTCGAAGCATAAAGTTCTGAGTTCCATCCCATCCATTAATGAACAATGTTTTGCTTCCCTTTACACAATAATATGGGCTGGCACTTGAGACTTTTCCACCCTTTCTAACATAAATACACGTCACTATGTATAAGAAATCCTGTGTCGGAAAACATTTTACACGTGGATTGACAGAATGTGTTTCAACTGCCTACGGCCGTTATGCTATCTATTGCACTGTATCAAAATAATGAGGCTAGTTTGAAACGATCATGATCTAATACAGGTAATACAGAGAGAGCTCTTCCATATGAAACATTCGAGCTTAGATCACAACACTGCGGAACAACAGGAGATGGATGTTATGTCTTTGAACTTTCCTTGCATGTCTATTTGGTGAGTACATGACAGCTTTCCAGTATTTCTTGCTTTATACGTGAATACAGTCAACTTGTTATAAAATGTTAGGCAGGAAATACAAATGAGTAATGTAAGTACTAAAGAAAAGCTTTATAACGCTTCCAGCTGTTTTGGTGATCATTATGTAGTGTCAAATTAATCTCGATACAAATCGGCTCTATTTTAATTAGGAATTATTAATCATCCAATTTATTTCTAATTTCACAGTAAAAAATATTTCCAATATTTGCATTTTTTAAAAAATGAAGCTCAAATATTTTACATTATATGAGTTTCATTTTTAAAAAATGCAATTCGAGATTATACTGTAGAAAAAATTGAAAACATAGAGTTGATAATTTCTAGTATTGTAAAAAATTTCCATCATGTTAAACAACAAAATACTTGAGATTATAAAATAAATTACTCCTCCAAATGTTTGTGTTGAAATGTTTGATGAATTTAAATCCGTCGTCAGCAGTTAATTTATACCCATCATCATTTACCCATCATTCTCAGTTTCCTACATGATTTATAGAGCAATATGTCATCATAACAAATTGGGAGTGAAAATATAATCTTATTTTACTGTATAATGGCACTTGGGCAAAATGTAAGAGGGATTACTTCCATAAAATTATAAAATTAAAATGAATATGCAAATAAATTCATCTAGGCAGAGACAGAAAGTAGAAGTTCTACAAAAATATTTAATACTCCTTTTTTTTCCGAAGAAAATGCAAAAGTGTTACTATCTCTGCTCTTTTCTAAAAAATTATATTTTGCTGCCGCTATTTATACTAAATAGAAATTTCAAATTATAAAAAATATGATTTATTATGAAAGAAGTTAGAAATAGCATTACTAGATGTGTATTACATACTCTTTCCCAAAATATACAAGTTACTAATTGACGATTGCGTAAAGATCTCAAATATACCGGTAAATTAGATAATCTTGCTATTTTATTGAAGGCATATATATTTTAGACATTTTTCTAAACATTTTTAGATGTTTTGAGATCAGGTTTTCTTTTGTTTCCCGTTTGTTTCTGAAAGAATTTTGCTTTAACTAAGAACAAATCAATATTTCAAAATTTTTTATTTAAATTTTTAGCTGAAAATATTTGTAAATACAATGAAATATTTATGCATTTGTTTTATAATATAATAACATGTCATATATGTTTACAGGTGATGCGACCTAAGGGACATTTTGATTGATTTCAAGGATTTATCTTGACACTCTCGATCGAGCAGGAATGGCCATGATTGTGTTTTTACTGTTCTTCCAAGTGAGTCAATTGTTTATCTTCTATCTATTCACTTGGCGATTAAAATTAAATAATGTCGCCGACTAGGGATTTAATCCTTACCATCGAGATTATTTCAAAGAAGATTATAATAAAAGCACTGCATCCAAAAAGGGCGAGAAAAAAAACTAAGGTAATAAGATTAATATTTTTTTTAGTAATCGAGAGAGTAGCCATTACTATCATCAGTCGAATTTTTTTAACTCCACGCTGAAAAAAACGTAGTCATGTCAGTTCCGTCAACAATCCTAATGTGTTTAAATAGTCTCTTTCTGAGCGATAGCAACCATGTAAGAAATAAGGAAACAAAATGGAGGTACTTTTAAATCGCTAACCCTAACGATGTATAAGAAAATAAGATATTGCGTGCGTTCTGACTAGAAAATGTATCTCAAAAGGTTACAAATGTTAATAATTTTTTTCTTTCAAAATACAACAGAAAAAACCAAAGCTCTCAACTTACATTTTCATTGAAACAAATAGATACTCTATTTTTAATTCACATTCAACATCTGACGACATTTTTGTTTTGTAAGACAGTTAAATCATTATTGTTTTATAGAGCAGATACAAGTACCCAATAAACGTGTAACAAATTGATTATACTTTTTTAATATAATGAATAAACTGAAATTTAAGACTCTATGCTCAAAAAATGTGAGCTGGGTGACATTTTTTATTTTATAGAATTATTGTCTTCAGCGTAAGTTTTTTTTTTTTTTTTTTCAATGTAATATTCACTGAATTCTCTTTCAATAATTTCAACCCACATTTCATATTTTTATTTATAATATTTAGACATTTATTGAATGTTTTAATTAGAGAAAGATTTCATAAAATTCATCAGTATATATTTTGACCTCTATTGTAGATCTCATTTATTTAGATATTTTAATTACTTGTTTACATTACTAGTTTTCATTTTAGCTCAAGGATTTCATGCTCAATTTTTCTTTCATTCATAATTCCTTTCGTTTAATTACATTTTAATTATTAGCCAACACTTTTGTTTTTTTATCAGCATAATTTGTTTATTGTTCCTTTATATTCATTTTTGTGAAATAATAAACATTTTTACGTGCAATTCTTGAGGACATTTTACTTTAAGCCAACTAAATCATGCCAAGAAAATTATATGATATATATTCTTTAAATTATAAATATTTCTCTGATGTTCTTTATTTTATAGGTATTAGTGAGGTGCGAGTCTGCTTTCACTCGAAATGGTGACAAATTCTGCCGCAACAATGATGGCGAGTTTTTGCCTTCTGAAGATTTTGCATCCGATTCCTGTGCCAGATGCTACAAATATATGCCAAGGGTGGCTTTCCTCACCAAATTCAGGTGACACTTTTCTGTATTTGCTCATTAATTACTTACTCAAAAAATTTTTAATTCCTAACAATAAGAAAACATTTGGTCAAACAATTGGCTTTGATTTTATGGCGATGACTCAAATACGCTAAAGCAATTAAAAACAGATTAAAAATACTTAGATTTGATGCAGATGCTTTTAGTAATTACAATCTTCCCTTAAAAATTGAAATTCCATCATTCGAAAATTATAAAAATTCTTAAATAACTGTTCAAACAGCAATAAAATAATACGACATTTAGAGACTACAATTAAAAATTTTAAAATTATTCAAAGATATCTCTTTGGGTCAAACTTAGAATCTCTGCCTCCTGTCATCCAATTCCTAGGAATCACTTTAAAATACAAATATTTATGTTTGTTTTCTTAAGAATTTTTCCATTAGGAAAATAATTAAGCTTATGCAATTATATCTTCTTAGTTTTCGTAAGCTGCTGTACTGAACTGTTGATAAAATTTTAGGTATGAAAAAGTCTTGAACCATTTACACATTTGCTTAAGCCTTACATCAAAAATTTTATTTATTAATCTTATTCACTGAAAGAACATCTTTTTGAAGTTGAATTACCATGACAATGAAAATTTACCTTGAAAGCTGCAAACCCTTAAGACAATGGACCATAAAACTTTGTACCCAAATTGTACAAATGCTTGAATAATTGTAAAAACCTTATAAGAAATCGAAGTATGTACCAGCAAATATTTTCTAATTAGTATTTTAATCAGTTTTTATTGAATTTAAATAATGCATATATAAATATAAATAGAAAATAAATACGTATTTAAAAAAAATTGCAAAATAACGAGTAAGTCGTGGAAGAAAACAAAATGGGGCTATTTCTATTTTGATCCCTTTGGTATCAAGTAATGGCTTTGTCCTCAAAAAGCACTGGATTGAATAATAATTACTAAAGCGTGTGCTAAATAAAGAACAGAAAAAAAGAGGATAATTAAAATCATTGCTGGATGGTGTTATAAAGTCTAACAAAAAAACGTAAAACTTTTTTTTCCCATAAAGATCTAGATCTTCCAAATATTTCAAAACTGAAATGATTTCAAATATTCTGATTTTTAAATAAAGATTAATGAACTGGCATTATAAGCTCGTATTGGACAATGACAGCTAGCACCCGCCATGAATGAAGCATCAACTTCTTGGAATAAGGCGGAATATTCGGAATCACTGAATTTCAGCCAGTGAAAATAAATGATACTAATATTTGTTGATATGCTGGTTCAAAACACGTATAATGGAAAAAGGGTCAATAACAATATTGAGAAATAAGTAATGATACGAAAGGTTACTCGTAACTACAGATGTTACGAAATGGTCTGTAGTTACGAGTAACCTTTCCTCTTTAACAGTCTTACTTTTTTCTTCAGTAAAACAGATGTTACGAAATGGTGACAAACAAATGATGAAGTTTACATAATTGGGACTAACAATTTTTTCCCATTTCTTAGAAAAGCCTATAAATAAGTACAGATATCACTTAATTCAGATTAATAAGGGAAATGTAAATAAATGGCTGAAACATTTTGAAATAAATAAGAAATATGAAAACTAAATTCAAAGAATCGCATGAAAAAGAGCTAAACATATATTGAAAATAGCAATTATATATATATATATATAGATAGATAGATATAGATATGGATATAGATATAGATAGATAGATATAGATATAGATAGATAGATTGTATAAAAATAAATTCTCTTAATTATTATAATCAAGCAAAAATTTATTATATATATAATAAAGATATAATATATATTTATAAGGATCTGAGTGAAATAAAAATGTTTAATTAAAAATAAAAAATGGGGCAAAAATGCTTAAAAACGTATAGCTAACATATGAAATATATAGAGAGAGATAGATGTAAAAACATGAACTATAGATAGAAATCAAAGAAAATAATGATGAGTAATAATAATTGTTAGATTTATTTTTTTTGAAAGTATTCGAATACAAATATTTAACTTTTATGAAATATTAGAGAGCATCATCCAATATCAAAAACTTAGGATTACCAAACTATGAAATGGTAAACATTCTTTAAAATGCTTGATATATTTATGGTAGCTGACAATTGATTTGGCACAAAAATGAAAAATTTAAAAAACTCTTTATAAAAACGAAATTTCTTTAAGGTATTTATTTAGCATTTGTATTTTGATGATGATGACCTTGTCTTAAATCCATGAGGCTCATATTTGTTTAAAATTTTTTCTAGTTTGTAAGTTGAATGATTTGATTAAATATATGGAACTCAATCGCAAGTTGATAATTTATTTGAATCCTTTTCAATACATTCTTTTTCAATAACTTGGTTAACGGTCATGATAATCATGAAACATTCATTATTGGAACATAATTCCTAGTCATACTTTTGTATGATGTTCAAATCACTTTTGGAATCTAACATTAAACCATCACCCATATATCTTCCAAGAAATCATGTTTTTCATATATTGTCTAAAACTACCGAAAATATTTTCTTGAAAATTAATGTCTACGTACAACAAATAAGTAAATCACCTTTCCCAGAACGGACTAATCATGTGTTACCTAATATACTGCTGTAGCTTAGAAAAAAACTCTTCGCAAGCTATAACAAAGTTACATTCTTCATCAATAAGTCTAGGTGAACTTTTAAAGTCCTGAGCTTTATCACATTCCTTGTTGGACACTAGAAAATAGATATTTCTGTAGGTATATCTGTCAGGGTAAGAACTAGAAAATTTTCCATAATTTCTCGTTTTAACATGTGATACCACTATCAATGAAAATGCTTCTAGAAGGAAAAAATGCAATAAATTTTCAAATATATTATATTAATAAAAAGAGTTTTCAACTGTTAGGATGAAAGCTTCAATGCATAAAAGTTGTTTTAATTAACTAGATCTGTCGTTTAGCTTAACTTATTGTGCATAAAGAGGAATTATCGATTTTAAATGAATTTTTACCTATGAATACAGGAAATATGGGAAAGAATATTCAAGCATTTTACAATTCCAAATCAATATTCATATAATAGGTTACCAAAGATCTAGGCCATTGTGATGTTACCTAAGAATCTTCTGATAATGGGGATATTTTATTAATAATTTCAGTTACCATTCCGTAAAACCTGGAGTGCTCCTTGATCCTGTCAACAACCGAACTTATCAGGTCAGACCTTTCAACATCAGCAGAGTGATTTTAAGTTCTTTTGCTGGCATCACTTTTATCAAAAAGTGGGAAGACTGTTGCAGGGCTGCCATGGAATGCTGCGCCACCATGCAGGGGGAACCTCTCCTGAAAAGTGGTAAGACAATCGTAAAATTTCAACAATAGCTCATTTATATTCAAATTATATTAGAATTTATGTTTAAAATAAGTTTCTTCTGGTAAATATTCTCTAATGTTTCTTCATGTATGTGGTGTATATATATATATATATATATATATATATATATATATATATATATATATATATATATATATGCATGCGTGTGAAAGAAAAATCTCTCCATTAAATTCCAAAACAAACTGTTCTTAAAATATTTGGTGGGGTAAATTTTGCGGTAACTTCCAAAACTGTATTCATTATAGTCAACAGTTGAATATTCGATTTCTATACTTTGGCCATTTTACTTTAAAATACTATATCGTGAGGGAATTTCATACCCATGATATGAGTTTGAAACTTGCACAAATAAAATAAAGGAACACAAACTTCTAAAGATATTGTAAGTAACACGCTGTGTGTTGAGTGCAACTAAATGTAAATTTATTTCTGTAAATCTCTAAAATTGATATGCATACTTTGGAAACAGAAATCTTATTCATGAAAATTTTGAAATCTTTTCAATTTGCTGATGTTTGTAGCTATAACCGTTAAAATACAAAACTGGAAATGATTCGTAAATATACCTGACAGTATGTAGTAACTGAATGTACAGAAACATTAGAAAATTTCGTGTAGTAAACTTATAAACTAGTAAACGTAGTATACTAACTACGTAATTAACTGCTAACTGAATTGGTTCATTTCAAAAGTTTCTTTATTTAATAACCATTTCGGCGTGGATGTTTGTTGTAGTTTCGAGTCTGTTTTAAATCGTATGTTATGATGCATTAGACCTTGTGTATAAAATTTTTCCTTATTATTAGACAGGTAGTATGACAAAAAAACCGTCATACTACCTGTCTACCATGCGAATACTCCCGGAAATTTATCTGGTCCTGTCTGTTGCCGTGGAAACAATGCTCTTTCTATTTTCAACAGGAAGAGTCACAACAATAACATTATCTTTTGCTTAGTAAATACCTTAAGAATAACAACATGCATTACCCCAAAATACCACCATCTCCTAACACTTTTAATTCTCTTTTGAAATGGGCATATCTTGTTGCAGTATATTAATCGTAACTCAGCAGACTATATGGCGATATTATGATCGTTGACAAGTAATAATATCTTGGTTTATTTCCTTCTGAATGGCGCTACACAAAACTACAATTTCAGTGCTTGAAAGTCTTTAGATACTACATTGCATCTTCATTTGATTTCGACTTTTCAATAAAATTTCGACGTAATAATCGGTCCGCATCTGAGCCTTATTTATCAAAATGGTTTTCACAAAGACTCTAATACTTTCTCAAGTACTGTCTGAAATTATTGATGAAAAGTTTTGCAGGTGTCCCTTTCTGCCCACGAACATGGGACGGATGGCAGTGCTGGCATGATACAAGAGCTGGAACAACGTCAGAAAGACCTTGTCCTCCTTACATTTACTTCCTAAACGATCCTCCATCTTGTACAAGTAAGTCAACAAATTGTGAATTATACCTTATTTATCATACATCATTCATAAAAGTATCCTTTTAATAAGAGTTTTTTGAATGTACAAATCAATACTCAATCAATTTTTCATAGAATTGCGATCATACAGAGATTGATTGGCCCTACATTATTTCAGATGTGTGAGCATGCAATTCGTAACAAGTTAAACATGTTGTACATGGAAATTCTGAAACGTAATTATTTAAGATTATAACAGTAAAAGGTTATTATTAATGATGAAAAAAGAGTAAAAATTAAACAGAATATCCCGAGTCACGATTTTATAGAACCAAATTCATTTCAATTTTAATCTAAAGGATTAAAATTAACTTCCTTCCATCTTTAATCATAAAAGTAAATGAAATTTCTGACTTAAAAATTAGGATTTTACACTCTGTTTTCTAAGAGCTAATTTTTGTGTAATTTCCTGCTTTATTTTTTTAAACACAAAAATGCATTTATATTTAATGAAATACTATAAGGATGAGGAATGTCGGTGATGATTCCTAAAAATTTGATTATATATATATATATATATATATATATATATATATATATAT
Source organism: Latrodectus elegans (assembly GCA_030067965.1). Classification (NCBI taxonomy): domain Eukaryota; kingdom Metazoa; phylum Arthropoda; class Arachnida; order Araneae; family Theridiidae; genus Latrodectus; species Latrodectus elegans. The sequence continues at coordinate 90,717,303 of CM057816.1, read as the reverse complement.
ATATATATATATATATATATATATATATATATATATATATATAGCGAACTCTCAGTAAAGCATTTAAGCAATGTATTATGCAATACATTACGTCACGCAAATATTTTTTAAATGATTATTTGGCTTATATTCCATTTATTAAAAATCAATATTCTAAATATTATTATATACATGAGACTTAAAATTCAACAAAGACCATAACCATTGTTCGGGAATAAAATATATAGGAAATTAAAATACCTAATACTAAATATTATAGGAATATTAAAAATGGATTTTTCCGAACTGAATAAAATTTATAATTGTAAAATATATGGGGATATTACATAATTATACATACAATATTCGTCATTTTGGGAAAAGTTCATGTGTTGAACTTTTCCCAAAATGTGTATATATGTTGTGTGTGTGTATATATATATATATATATATATATATATATATATATATATATATATATATATATATATATATATTAGTGGTAGCAAAGTAGATTTAACTTAGAAGTTTGGGTATTAAATATGTAAATCTTTGTTTTTCATTAACGTCGAAAAATCATTCTACTTGTGATCTATATCTGCTTTTCACTACCATTTCTTTAAAAAGATCCTTAATATGACTTATTTTGTCATTTCTCATCCTGATTTTATATCTTCACTTACTCAACTGATTCATAGGGAGAAAAAGTGCAGCTTCTGTTGTCCAAAGACTGGAGCACCGTGAGGAAGAAAACTGCCTTGGCTCCGTGCCTTTTAGTGTTAGCTGGGAATTAATTATAGAGTGGCCTTCACGCCTTTGGTGACCCTATCAAGAGTAAAAACTCCCGACGTACTTCGCCCACTCCTCCTCCCAGGAGCACCCACTTGCCACGGTGAGGCCACTAACAGGACTAAAAGGGTAATGACATTATTCTCTGGAGCTCTGGGATATCCATTCCTGAGATAGAGTCTCGGATTAACAGTTCTTTGAAGGCCCTTTCCGAGTTTGCGGCAGAGTTCAGGTTGAGCTTTAATCCAACCAAATCAGTTATCACCTTCTTTACTACAGATAAGCACTTATATCACTATCAACCTTCTTTGTTACTTAATCGTCAGAAACTTACTTACGAGAAACATCCAAAATACTTGGGATTCATTCTAAACCCTGAATTTACATGCATCAAACATATCGAATACATTACCTTGAAAGCCAGGAAACGACTACGCATCCTGCAATACATTGCTGGTAGAGACTGAGGAGCGGATGCAACTACCATTACAAATACCTACCTAGCACTCATTAGGCCCATTTAAGAATATGGCTTCCCAATCTACTGTTGTGCTTCTAATTCCAATTTGCAAAAATAAGAAAAAGTCCAATTGAGTGCTGTACGCATCATTATTGGCTTGAAACGCAGCTGTCCTTCAGAAATATTACTCTTCGAAGCAGACTTACAACCTCTCCATATCAGAAGATAATCCTGTCTAGTCAAAGATTACAATAAACTCAACAGTTATGGCCAAGGCAATCTCACGTCAAGTTATCTAAGCAATTGGACTCCGTTCCAAAGATTAAAGAAGCACAGCCTCTTCAGTCTGGTTAACTCACTACACTTAATCGAGAACAATGTCGAACCACATGCCCTTCACTGCGGTCTGAACCCTGCTGAGGCTCTTCCCAATATTCACTTCAATTAGGAACTTTCTACGGCAGTCATCGAGAGGGATTGTTTACTTGAATAGCTAAAAAAACTAGCCTTGAAAATCATTAATAATATACCACCAAATGACATAAAAATCTACACTGATGGCAGCAAAATAAATCACCGAACTGGCAGCGGAATTTTCATCTAGACTCTTCATGACAAACTCTCTCTTCGTTAACGTAATCCCGACTTCTGTTCGGTCTTTCGTAGCGAACTAATAGCCATCAACATCGGATTGGAATCTATCATGAGTGAATCTAATTATAGTGATGTCTGGATATTAACTGATAGCCGTAGTTCAATTCAACATCTGCAAAATTGGACCTGCTTAGGAGACCAAACAAGTTTTTCTATTCTACACAAGCTTAAAATTGTCTCCCTTCGGCATAATATCTATTTTCAATGGATCCCGTCTCACGTGGATAATGGAGGCAATGAAATAGCAAACATTTTATCAAAGGAGGGCTAGGTCATCCTGTCCTTCTCCTTCCACACTTACTTACCTAGAACTCTTTTCCCTGAGAAAAAAAACAAATTAGCAAATTCACCATCACAAATTAAATTGAGCTGGATAAAAGCCCATCAAGGTGACATTGGTAATGAAAGTGCGGACAAGGCAGCTAAGGAAGCCACGATAATTAATGTTACCGAGGCGCTGATTATCCCTTTCCCGAGATCGTTACTCACTGGGCAACTGAAGCAATTCACCATCAGCAACTGGCAGCAACTGTGGGATGATGCTACAACTGGTCGTGTTACCAAAACCTTTCTCCCAAGAGTCACCAATCAACATACACATTGTAATCCTTACCTTAATCAACTCCTCACATTTCAAGGCCCATACCCGCAGTACTTCTACAAAATCCAGAGAGCAACTTCTTCCTATTGCATTTGTGGAGCCCAAGGTGACTCACTTCACTATATTTTAGAGTGCTCGGAAACAGCCCCCTATCACCTAAAGAAGCATGCACAACAAAACAACACCGATTTTCTCAAGTTTTGCCTCGGGGATCGCCATCGCAGACAACTTCTCACCAAGCTTATACTCTATATGACTGGAAGAGGACTGAAGCTCTGCCGTGACATGAGACTAACTCCCTCTACTGATGCTAATGATGCGGGTAAACAAACCGAGGACTCGGACAATGAATAGCAGGTAGCAACATCTGTCCTATTCATGAAACATCAAAAATAACAACTTACAGGGACAGCCCAAAAGAACTCGCCTCTGTCTGCCTCCAATGTGTTTCCCTCTTTTTTTTTCTTTTATTATTTATATATATATATATATATTATTTTATTATTTTTATATTTATTTTATTTTATTTTATTTATTTTATTATTCTTTTATTAAATATTGCAGACATGCAGGTGCTCCCAAGCACCTCTTAGAGGTCTAGGAGGCTCTAGGTGTGGGGAAGACTTTACCCGTTAACCACATGGTACAGTCCGGGGTCTCCCCACACAGTCAATCAATCAATCAATCCCTGAGAAAAGCCCAGATTAAAACCGATTGGCAGATACCTTTGACTCACCACTTCTACAAGGGTAGAAAGCCGAGACTTTCTCTGGCTCTTTCCTGTGATACGAAATCCAGCACTCGCCTTGCACGTCTCGCCTCTGGCCATCTGAAATGCCTTACTTTTGTAGCGGGTAACAAGACCTTCGCCCTCTGTCCTAAATGTCATGGACACCAAGCTTCTCCAGAGGATATCCTGAATTGTATGAATATACTATGGGACGAAATCTACACTTCTCCCCTCTTTGTCATCGATTTCCTCTCAGACAACGGTTTCCTATATTTGGTCTGACTTCGTCAGACCCTTGGAGATAAGCAACAACAACATATCTTCACTTGATATCACAAATTTTGATATCTTTAATAAGAAAAATGGGACAATATAATGAAATATTTCTGGGAAACAATAATATGATATTTCCGAAGGACTACTGCTTTTTCCTAATTAGATAATTAGATTTCTAGATTTTTTCTAATTATAACTTTTATCGGCGAATGGTTTCAAATCTAAATCTACCTTTTTATAGAAACTTAAATTCTATATTTTTAAGTCTTCATATTCTTAGATTAGTTAACTATCGTGTTTTTTATTCTAGTTGTTATTTTAAAATAACATTTGAAAATTTCATATGAGAAAAATTGTATATTTGTGATATGTATTATATTTTTTCTCTCAATAATAATTCTAGTTTTTTTGTTTTTTACTCATTTAAATAAAATATTGATCTGTATAGGATTTGTTATGCTAATTATATATATTAAGATAAATCATTTAAGATCGGAAAAATAAATTTTAAAAAATTCGCAGAGCATTATTGGTATTTTAAAGTATTCCTCCAATCATACTTGAGAATTACACAGCAGTAAATGTTAGTTCTATAGACAGTAGGAAAAAAGAAAACAATCAAAAATGTCCCAACGATTATCGTTTCAAGAAAAAGGAAATAATAAAAATATTCCAACTTAGACTTACATCTAAGATCTAATCTTACTCCATTATAAAAATTTACGTTAAGGAAAACAAATTCGTAATTGAAATATTGTTCTGATTATTAAACACTTCCTATTAAAGTTCTAATTGATCATGTCTTCTCAGTTGGTTTTTTGTCACTCAAAGATTGGTTTTTTGCCCACGAAGGCTAATTAGAGTTGGACCTATGGGTTAAAGTGCACTCCTATATCCACTGAAAACATCCAAACCCAAGATAGATTTCAAATTGTTGAACCGAAGGCAAGAGCATAAACCCTTCGACTGACGCCTCGGCATGTCTTCTTGGTACGAAGGAAAGAGCAAAATAATTCCAATATAAATCTTTATGACAAATGAAACACACGATACTCGCATTCTAATTAAAACTTAATTTACTCATCATAATCTCTTTGTAACATGATGTAAATATGAACAATAGTTGATTGTCTCACCCATTGTTCATATTTCAAATTCCGTGGATGAATAAATAGCAAACGAAAAATAAAAGAGCAATTTTATTACCTATCATTTATAAACAAACATTAAATAAAATATAGTTTTTCATAATTTAATTTCAGATTATTTAGATTTGATTAACAGATTAATGTTATCAATAATTTTGTATGTAAAATGTTTTTTTACTGTGTGGATATATTTTTGCGTTAAATTTTTTATATAAGTTACTATTTAAATTTAATTAGTTATAATTTACTTTTTGTTACGGAGATATTTGGCAACAGAATCATTCGTGGAATGCTACAAAAATGGGCCTAAGTGAACAGTAAAGTTATAGTTGATTGAATATCATTAAAATATGCATTATTCAATTATTCATTGCAATTGAAACAGTTTATTTGAATGATTCGACTGCAGATGATGTTCTCAAATGGGAAAAATAAATGCAACAAAAATAGGTTCGACACGTTTAAAGATTTAAGCTCTATTTTATGATTGCCTACAAATAGATATGTTCTCTCTTCAATCAATAATTTAAAATAGAAGAACAATTAAAAGTTCTCAAGGAATGAAAAGCGAACATCCATTTAGAATTGTTCAGCAAAATTTATAGTTATTTATAGTTGTATTAAAAATCTTATAACGTATTTGCGATCGATCGATGTGATGACGACAAATAAATTAGCTTCATGATTTATTTAGTATATTATTTCCAGCCATTGTTTGAATAAATGTGCTAAGGGAATTTCATAACTATTAATCCTAATAATCTAAGTATATTTAAGTATTTCGCAACATATATGTGGAAAAATACAAAATGAGGACGATTGCGGTGAATTTATTTTTTTCGATTTCTATTAAAGAATCAAAATCTTGAAGATTGGGCGATAAATTACGCTGACAATTTTTGCTGCCACAATTGTATATTTGAGTTGTGACTACTATGAATTGGAAGATTTAAGTTATGAGAGCTTCATAAATCAATGGTTACTAACACAAAATTCTGACACAGAATATTTGTACTAATAATGAAGTACATAATCGTGAACTTAATAATGAAGTACAAGAATGAGGAAAATAAAGATACTCGTATAGTACTGCAAATAATTTTTTTTTACCATTTTTCTCAACAAAAGATAATGTGATACAATAATTTCCTAAATTAGTTTGAACAAGTTCAGTAATACTTTTAAATTTTGTTTAGTTTTTAATATGAAATCAAATTAATTTAAAAATACAATCGCAAAGTTTCTCATTAAAAAAAATTACGGCATTTGTATTTTTTTCTATTAATTCATTCAAATTTAAATGTCGCCAAATCCTCAATATTTGAGCGAAATTCGAAGCATAAAAATCATTACCAAATAATTATAAAAGCGAAAATTTCTTGGATATTTTAACGAATTTGACCTTGAAAAAAATTTAAAATTAGTAATTTATTTTTTTGTTTGTTATTAAAAAAGAAAAGATGTAAATTTTAAAAATACTATTAAGTTGCTGGATTGAATTCACCTTTATAAGATTTCAATGTGAACGTGTACAAATGTATCATTTAAATAATCTAGATTAAGTATTAAGTTCACACACATTATAGAGCTATCTAGTGATAAATTAAAGCATTGTGGGTGCAAAAATGTTTCCTGTGTGTTATGTTATACTCTGATTAAAGTTGTGATATCACCAATGTAATAAACAGAGTCATAAAAATTAAACACTTAATGAGAATAAATTAGAACTATTACAATTATTTTTCTTATCTACGTATTATTTTAGTAAAATCAAATGATTTGTATTAAAATATAAGTTTAGTGTTTCATTAAACTTATATCTTTTTTAAATTGAGGACTTTTTCTTATTTTAATGAATGCTGACATTTTAACGACTTAATGGTGTTTTTGTTTATTTTTGGTTTTAAACTTTGTTAGATGTATTTTCACTTTTAAAATGAAATAACTATTAAAAAAATATATTGATATTTGAGCTTGATATATTGATAGAATTACCAGAAAATGCCAACGTACAAAGTACAGTAAACATTCTACAAAAAATAAAAGTACATTATTGTGTGTCAACATTAATTCAATATATATATATATATATATATATATATATATATATATATATATATATATATATATATATATATATATATATATATATATATATATATATATATATATATATATATATATATATGCTTTTCTTTAATAATTCCTTAAACATCAGTAACAGTTTCAGAAAGATAACACACCTCGTTTCAAAGTAATAATAATAATTAAAATTTACATAAAAAGCAGTCAGAAAATGTTTGTGCACAGAGAAAAGTCTTTAAAAAATAGCTTCCGTGAACTGTCAATTAAACTTTAAAGTTTGGTTAGAAAACCTTTATATCTGAGAACCTCTTCCAATCGTTTAAGCATAGATTGAATTAGCATGGCGGTTTCTGCAAATGAAATATTATTCCATTCCATCATAATTACTCTTTTTATCATATCATTCGATATTATATTATGTTGCCGAATGTTAACATTCCAATAAGTACCGTGAATATTCGATAGGGCTTAAGTCTGGCAATTGTGGAGGAGTATGCAACTGATATTTGATATTTACAGTTGGCAGAATTTTACTTTGTGGCAGTGTGTTTTGGATCATTGTCTTATTGAAACCAAAAGTCATCGCCAAGGTTCAAATCTTGTGCACTCTGCTTCAAATTGTCTTTTAATATATTTAGATATTCTATATGATTTAATGTGGAGTCTATATAAATTTAATCGTCAACTCCACTTGCTGTCATGCCCTCCCAAATCATTACATCTTCGTGTTTAACTGTAGACATAAAATTTTGCTTCTCAAAAGCCGTACCTTGTTTTCTCCGCATCTGATGCCGCTTTTGATGCCAAAGATACAAAACTTGATTTGATTAGAGAATATATCTTTTTAAAACACACTCAGAAGGTTTATAAACATGCTTACTGGCAAAATGTAAGAGTTTTTGCTGACTGACAGGTTAAATACATGACTTTCTACGAGCTACACGGACGTGATAGCTCGATTTTTTTTCAGAATTTTTCGTATTGTATCTTCATAAAGAGATTTTTTAAACCTTTCTCTAATATCAAATGCTATTTGAGATACAGTAATCTATGAATTTCAAAATAATTTTCAGAATGCATATTTTTTCTCGTTAAGTCAGCTTAGATGATCTGTCACTCCGAGGCTTTAAGATACCAGATTTCGATTACTTGTATTTATTGGTTACTATTTGGATAGAAGTTCTTCCAGATTTCTTTCCGATTGCTTGAAAAGTTTTACCTTCCTTCATTTGTTTTAAGATGATTTCCTTTTCGTCCGGAACAATCTCTTTTCCTTTAGAATCCATTTTACGTCGACTTGTTTGCAAGTACTAATATATCATATCAACTAAGCAATGTTTTTTTATTCTATTTGTTGTATTGCCAGCAGAGTTAAAATGAATAAATAGTACAAAGTAAATGAAGAAAATATTTCATTTCATAAGAGCTCACGGGGACTACAAAAATAAAGATTAATTTACAAATATCTTTGTAATTTGTATCTGTACACAAACTATTTCTGATAACTTTTTGCGTAATTTTTAACTATTAATATTATTACTAATAAACAATGCGTGTTATTTTTCTGAAATTGTTACTGATATTTAAGGAATTGTTAAAGAAAAACTTTATATTAAAATCGAATCAATATTGATATTATAATGTACATTTATTCTCAGTAGAATATTTACTGTATGTTTGTACGCAGACTTTTTCTGGCAAGTGTATGTCAGTTCAGAACAATTCACATTTCAGGCGGCGTTAGAAACTTAATTAAGTTAGGTTGTGTATAATTTTTTAAATATAACACTGACAAAATGAATATCACATCAATATTATAGTTGAGCGTTTAATAAATGATTATCTATATAGGCTCACTTGAATGTTGATTTCTTAGTAGAACATTTATTTAATTTATTTTGGTAAAATATTTTCTCAAGATACAAAAAATATTTTTATTTAATTTTACCACTAAAATTTATTTTATTAGAAATCACCGCCAAACATAAGCTTATATCTAATGCGATATACATAATTTATGTTAACTTAATTACTTATTATAAGTTTTATAATCGTAATTACATATTTCAAACCATTTTTTTAATTTCTCTAAAGTTCTAAAAAGAGAAGAACTATAGAAAAAGTAACTTTTTATTTATTGAATATAATATGATTGTTTACCTAAATTTTAAAAATTTCAAAAGTTTTTTTATATTTATCTTAAAATTAGATTATATAAAATAAATTTCTATAATAGAAAGACACGTTCGAGACTGTTACAAAATGTTCTTTGTAAGTAAGGATTTTTTCCCCTTTGCACAGCTACCACATAATTCTTTTGCCACATTTTTGAAATTTTTTATTTACGGATTTTACAGCTTATACGGCAACCGAGATTTCTTAATATATCAGAGAATTTTAGATTTTTTATTATATGTTAGGAAGATTAATCTACAACAATCTATTTTGACAAACCTAGTTTTTACGTCATTGCAAAGCAATTTAAAATGAAAAATGACAGCATATTGGCATATACATTCCTTGATTTCTTTATTCATTTTTATTAGTTAAAATAAAACTCGCCCTATTTTTTATTATTAGGAAATTTAAAGTATATGTTAAAATTTGTATAGATTTACTAACCAATTCAATCATCAAATAGAACGTCAATTTACCATGAACGAACTAAAAGCTCCTTCATGCGAAATTGATATTTCTAAGTTTTTTCTTTCATTAAAAATTCTAGTACTCTAAAATTTCATTTTCATTCTTTTTATCGGATTTAATTTATTGTTTAGCTTACATTTTTTTATTGAAATAAACATTGAGTTAACAATTCCATCAGCTTGGCGACATTTTTGAATCGCCAAAAAATTCAAAAATACATTTAAAGGGTATACGGTATTGTTGTCGCTTTTTTCCACCATTTCACACACGCAAAGTCATGTATAGAAACAAAATAAACGTAATTTAGCTTCACTAACCAATCGTTAACCATTGTGTTTTATTTTTATTATAGACAAAGTGCTGACGATTTACCAATATTTTTTAACCCACGTACATGTCTATAAAATATTTACTTCTTAATAAAATTTTAAAAGAAACTGCAAACGTCTAATGAACATGTTTTGTTTACATGGATGCGAAAACCTTTTGCGAGAAAAATTGGTGAAGTGATTTATCACTGTTGGAAACAAACAGAGATATGTCATTGTCAGAAACACTGACGGAGCGAAACTTGTGTGTTGAATTCTATTTTCATAGAAAAGTTAATCATTTTCTTGAATAATCTGACTCTACTATATTTTTATATATTTACAGCTTTATATATCTTGTTATTTAATACTGGAATTATTAAAACGCTTAATGAATATATGTGTCTATTTTTTATGACTTATTTTAAATTAAAAATATCTTTTTCCCCCTTTTTTTTTTAAGAATATGCTACTAAAGAATGCTTAGAGAATGGAACCTGGTATTTAAATGAAGCTAGAAGAGAGTGGACAAACTTCAATACCTGCAGTAAGAAGAAAGTAAATAAAACCTATCGGTTTTTTTAAGATTATTATACAAAAGTTTTTTTTTTTTTTACTTTAATAATTTTATCACATAAAGGCCTAAAATTCTAAAATTTTCAATACAATTACTTATAAAGTAGGCCACATTTAAAACATCGTAGGTATAAATATAAGAGATTAGTTTAAAATTCAATTGATATAGATTTTTGTTGCTGTATATTATCATTATTACTAAATAATGAACGAAATAATATTAAGCTTGAATGCAAAAACTAGTAAAACTATTAAAGTCTCAACCAAATTTAAATTATTTTTAATAATCTTGACTTCTGGGAATTAGAACTGTTACAAAAAATTGTTTTGTGTCAGTATATGCACGAGAAAAATAAAAAGTTTCAAAATCCAAATCATTATTTCGGTTGCATGACGTGTGATAATTTTTTTTTCAAATTGAGAGTGGTAATTTTAATTAATATGCACGTAAATACACTTAATAACATATAGCACAGATTGGTAAAAAAAAATAATAATTTCCAACTGAGTTTGGCCACCTAAAAGATTTTCGGTTATTTTTATAATGGTCCATATTCATTAATTTTTTTTTTCATAATTTTACTTCTCATATATTCCTGTAAAATTAATGTTTTCAAATAAGCAAAATTTCTCAGTCATTTATAAGGGAAATGGTATTTTTATATGCCCAGATGAAAGATAAAATAATAGAAGAATATCTATAAAAAAAATAGACGGCTTTATAAGGGACACTGTTGGCCCTAATGAGAGCCTATATCCGATGTGATATTGAAGGGTATTAATAAAGGGTGTGTACAAAGTATAAGAGAATTATTGGCTGTTCTTTCCACTTAGCAGTATTAAGATGTAGTAATAGAGTGCTTAGGAAGAAATTATGATCACGGATTTTTTCTCTAAAAGCCATCAAATGGTCAATGACATTGAGTTAAGGGAATTGAGGATACTACGTGAGATACTCCATTTCATCAATAAGTTCATCTATCCCTGACAGAAGGCTGCGACTTATGTGCACAAAGCTGTTGTCATCATAAAATAGAAGAGCGTTCATTAGTAAACCGAATCTGAAGTATAAGGTACAAACGATCTGTGAGAAACTCCCATAATATAGCCTCTGGCGTTTACCTTCAGCAATACGAGCAATTTCAAAACACGCTAAGGTTTACCACCCTACACCGGCACAGAGGAACCTCCATGTTCACGGTATGAATCAGACAGTCGACATTAAATGCCTTTATCATCATTTATCAGATGAACATGCATCTGTGGTAGTCTGAAATAATATTTGTTAATCCGGTTTACCTGTTTCCATTGCATTAATGTTCAATTTTGGTGGTTACATCTTGTATTTTAATGCTATCAATTATTTGTTATTTTCAACTTTTATATATTTCCAATTAAACATGTGATAGTCTTTACATGGTTGTGGGTTATCTTTAAATAATTTTTGATATTTTCTTGTGCCATTGACATTATGTATATCAAGCAATCGCAATTCTTACTATATGTATTCATACACAATATCCCCAGCATAGAATGATTTTTGTTTTTTAAAGCAACTGATCATTAGGCTTCGTTGGGGTGCTTCACGTGCAATTAAGTCTAATCTTTTGCTTGCTTTCCAGGAGCATAGACAGCATTTCCAGTTTCACATTTCAACTTACGTCATCTCGATCATCTCCATCATACCTGCACTGATTATATTCATGACGTACAAGTAAGCTTCCGGTGCTTCTTTTGTACTTTATTTTAAAAACAATATTAATGTTTCAGGTAATTATATGTGCTATACAAAGGAATTTATAATGTAATTTTTTTTTTACTTAAAATTAATTTCCTACCAAAATGTTTGCAAATAAGTTTTTGCTGTTGTATTTAAGTAATAGGGCAGCGGTTGCCTGTTTGAGTAGTGTGCTCGAATCCCGGCTTAACCGAATATCCAGCGAGTTCGCTAATGTGGGAAATATTAAAACTAAACGTGGTCGCAATGTCTTCCAAGGAAAATGATACCTCTGGTGGTGGCAAGCCAAGTATTAGGAGTCTTCTGCTTGGTCCCTGCTTCAACATCACGAAGACTCTACCCAGCAGCTTCTATCTAACTGGTAGAGCCCAACTCTGGACTAGGTACAGGGAAGCATGCTGGTGCAACAACATTTAAGTAATGATGTGCGCGCATGATGCAAAAGGGAACAGTAATCATGTTTTTTCATAGTTTCTAAGAGATATAAAATCAAAATTCTTTATTAAATATGACTGCATATTTTCCCAAATCTTACAGAAACATCTGCAAAAAAGTTGTGCAAAATAAAAACAAAGTATAAAATGTTAAAAAAAGTAATTATTTTCACCATAAATTTCAAATATAATAAAAAACAAATTTCTTAATTGTTGTACAGCTACAGTTAATAACATTCCTTACAAAAATTTAATGTAAAAATGTTTAAAGATGTCACCAGCAGTACTGTAATTTGTTGACTGGTATATCCTGTTTCTCATTGGAATAGAATGAAAATTAATCTTGGACCAAAATGAATAAAAGCTTAATCCTTCTTATTAGAACAACGGAAAGTAATTTTCTTATTAAAAATATGATAATACCATATGTACTATCTATTATAATCAGCAGATGTTTGCATTTTACTGGGCATACTTAACGTTGTATGAAACTGGTCACCATCATTAAAATTCATTTTTACTATCATTTTATCTAACATTATTTTTTGATAAACCTATTTTCAAAGTATATGATTTCCTAACATAAGTTTTAAATTTAGCAATGCTCAGAATTTTCTTTGATATAACAGAGGATTTAAAACTTATGTTAAGATTTTTAGAATATAAGCTAGAATAGCGGGTTCTACTATACGATTCTGTTGCATCAAAGTATTTACTTAATATGAATGCAAAATATATCTAGCAAGTAAATAATGCACAAATTGACGAAAATTGAATTAAATCTACACACATACATAATTTCTATTTCCTTAAAAGTAAAATTATTGCAATATGTTAAAATTCTAGAAAAACAAAACATTTCAATGACTTAGAATTTTTTCCAATTTATTTTAGGCTGTTGAAATCTGAAAGGGCTTTGAATATTTTAATGCTTTCCAATAAAATTTATCTTTGGTAATGTATGAATTGGTATCTAACAGAACATTCACTGCTTTAAATTCATGTAACCAAAAACAAACATCAATATTCAAAAAGGAGGCAAGAACGCTATATTATATTAAAAATTAAAAAAAGCAAAATATCTTCAAATAGAGATGTAAAATTCCCAAAAATTCTGAATTACGAAGACTTTGTTTGGAATTTTGGGGAATTTTGAGAGAATTAATTCAACCAATCATCTTTCGTTTAATGTATTGTTTTGCCTTATATAAATAAAGAAAAATAAAACAAATTACAAAAATATTCCAAAAAATGTCTGCTGTGTCTTTTGGTAAAGTAGCTAATTAGCTGCGTACTGAGAAAGACAAAAATATTTTTTTAAATAATAGAAATAATGAATTAACAGTTAATAAAAAATATCAAGATATATTTTTCAGGATTGCCCGAATAAGTATTGACATTTCCATAGTTCCGTTCTTATAAATTTCTACATGAATTCATACAGAGGAAGAAAAAAATTTTTCTCAACATTAGTTCTTGAAGTTATTCTAAATTGGTGATTAACACAAAATTATTTTCTTTTCCTGGAACATTTTCTATTACCTAATTAATAGTAGAAATCTCTCTCATAAAATAAATGAATTTTTATCTATTTTAAGAAATATCTGATTAAAAAAAATTTCAAAAATTTCTAAATCAGCTGAAAATTTTCCAAAACTTTCGAGGTTTTCCAAAATTTACAAGGAAATAAACCGGGTTTATTCCCTTCTTTATAACACTATCTTCAGATAGGTCCATGTAGGGAAGACAGTATATTAAATCTAAGGAGCAAATAAATTCTAATTTGCCGATTCTCTTCCAGACAGCTTCAAGTGCCTCGCATCACAATGCACAAACACCTGTTTCTGTCGCTGCTTCTGAATGCCATCACCTTGGTCATCTTCAAGTCGCTCGTCGCTGGAGACGAACTCAAGAGAAGTCCCAACTACGAAACGTATATAGACAAAAATGGAGTGAGTACTTATTTTGTGGAAGGTTCGCCGAAAATCCCATTCACAAGTATCATACTTTTCATTTTGAACTGATAAATTTATTTCAGCGTTGTTATTTCTTAATTAGTTGACTTTTAACAGAAATTACAGTGCAATTAGTTGTATTTTCAATATATAATATTTACTTAGGCCGTGCCTTCAACTCATGACATATCTCTAGCTTTCAAAAGTAATTTGCAATTTGGAAAGAGATTACGATAATTTATAATTTTTAATGATATTTATTATAATTGCTCACACAAAAAACGCTATTTTGGCATCGCGAAATGAGTTTTGCCATACAGATCAACTAAAAGCAAATTGAATAAGATTCGAAAATTCCACTCAATAAAAATTTTATATTGAAGTCAAACTCTTTAATTTTCATTTGATTACATTTTTGATCAGAGGTGTATTGGGAAAAGCATTAATACTTTCGCTACAACTGGTGAAAACTTTTTACAGAAATCGAAAAAATGTTTATTATCTAATTATAAAAATGGCACCATTTTTAATAAATGCCTTAGTGAATGCAGAAAAAAAAAGATTCTGATGCCCTCGAACATATTTCTTTTCTATCCTCGTATTATAATGCATAAATGACAATTTTAAATAAAAGAAAAAAAAAGAACACACATTACACCATTTTTGTACCGAGACAATACCTATGATCAGTAATTGGAAGGATGATTCTCTTACTTAACTAATTATGGTTTGTGACTGTGAAATAATGATTTGCCAGAAAATTGATATGATGTGATTATCATGGGGTAGATAAAGTCCCGTAATAATGACATCAGATCTATTATGTGATCTTCCTTGAAAGAGTCAAGGAACACAGTCGTTAAAACGATTTTTGATGTTAAATATTAGTAGTACCTAGTACCTAATGTGTTGTTTTAAGAAGAAGAAATGTCAGTTTAAATCTCAATTTCATCACTTATCAGTGGTTATCAATTGTGATGTTGTTACGTCTTCGTCGTCTTCAGGATAGTTCAATAACACAAAATACCTTCATCTCTGACAACACATTTATTCCACATTAATATACACAAACATTGGTTATTAACGTAAACATAAATTTTAAGTGTTTTTCCACATTATTCAGAGATACATTAAATTTTTCATCGCCCCGGGAACGGAACTTCATCTACCCCATGATAATCACAACGACTAACCGTTTCTCGCACTCAGGCACGACTCAATCTATTGTCTCTTGTGTCTCTCCCATCGACACACAACGAAATCGAAAGTTCTCGTTTCCATTAAGTACTTGATTTTTAACCATTTGAAATTCTCTTTATAGGGCATTAAATCTAATCGCCCACATCCAACACATAGTCAACATAGTCAAATTGTTGTTCGACATTGTGGACTGTTGGTAAATTATGAAGTTTGAATTTAAATTGACATCCCTCATAACAATAATAATTATTATTTATATTAAGAAATATTGCATGTGTCTATTTGTTTTGTTGTTGTGTGCATGTAATGACATTACCTACATTCAGATAACGTTTGTTACCTTTCACAGGTCGGATGCAAAATTCTATTCATACTGACAAAATACTTCCGCTCCACAAACTACATGTGGATGTTCTGTGAAGGTTTCTACCTGCAGAAACTGATTGCCTCCACTTTCGCTGAGCAGAAGAATTTCTTGATGTTTTATCTTATCGGATGGGGTACGTGACACGTTTCAAAAATAATGTAGACCTATTTTGATGGCGACCGTCATTTAGATCTGTTCTATAAATATAAAAATTATTTTCTCCAAAAGCGTATTATTTTATAAATTTTAATTTCAGTGATTTTGTGTTCAAAATCCCTCAGACTTCCATTCTTAAGTTGAGAACTGCATTTATGAACTCTTGCGTTAAGAAACACATCTCTTTGTATTCAATCATCATATCGATTTAATTTACTTGTACTCACCAGACAGTCACTTTTTCAGACAAAGGCTCATTCGACAATTTTAAATAGGCTCAGAATCTGTTGAACTGAAAGTCATTCTGCAGTCTAATAAGAAGAAATACGACACTAGCTTTTAAATATCGAGCCCATTGATGCTTCAAAATGAATATTTTTATTACTTTAATACATTTGTTGATTTGGTTAAAATTTACCGTACTGTCACCCTTGACGAAAATTTCAAAAAGTCGCTAAGGGTGACCGTATGACGAATTTCCGATCGAGAAAAACGACGGGAGAAAAATGGCTGAAATAGTGACAAATATTTCATACATTGTTGGTATCTAACAATATGCTCAACTAATTTTACACAAAATTAACAAAAAAAGCAGATTTAAGATATATAGATTTCAAATATCAATGGTAAAATAACAAAGTTAATATGTTAAATTATCCATAAAATTTTTTGATTAAATTTTATATTAATGAATTTAAATCGGTTAATATTCAGGAGAAATTAATGACAAAGAAGGTTGTCAAAATATTAGTTTGCCGGGTTTCCAGTAAAAATGTTCGCCAAAATTGGCGACAAAAAAACGTGCCAAGGATGACCGTACAGTAAATCTAATCCGTTGATTTGAATAATGACTGAATATCTATAATATAAAAAAATTTTCATTTTCAAATTAGAATATATGTTTGTGTGTGTGTTCTATTTGCTATTGTTATTTTAAGAATCAATCTTATATTCGTAAATGTAATATAATTATTTATAAATATAATTAACTCGACAAAATATTACAAAATTATATATTTACCCATTTCTTCTTATTTATTTTATTTCACATATAATACTTCAGAATTTTTCTCATATTTTTATAAGGTATTCCATAGTTGGAATTTAGAATTGTTGTTTTAATTTACATAAGACACTAAACATACATAAACATCTAAATTTGTGATAAATATTTCACTCCTGCACGTATCGGTGCTCTTTGAAATAACTAATGAGTTGGTAAATAATTGATTGATATTCTGATGTTTCCGTGGTATGATTTTCACCTCAAATGGGGCTGTTTGTTGTAGTTCGAATAGAATTTAAACGGTCAATCATGGTCCAATTAGCCATTTGTGCAATAATGACACAGAGTAGCAATTAATTTGGTTAGAATGCTATCATTATGTTCGTTATAGTACTCTTACTTTAATAGTTAATCTATAGTCTTTAAGATTTGTTAAACTTGTACGGAAAAATATTCTTATTTACAATGTATATGCAGATAAAATCGTAAGCAAAGCAAATAAATATAAAAAGGCGGCCCGAAGCTTATCAGGAACTTTCACTAATAAATGCATTTGAATACAGGAGCAGTAAATGAATACGAATTAGCAGTACAACATGATTTACAATTGGATTTACTATTTTTTCTTTTTCGCCCTGATTTAACCCATGAGATACAAATAGTTTTGCCGTTAACAACAATCTTAAAAATTGTATCTCTTTCATGGTGACAGGTTCCACATTTTTTCCTGATTTTTTCCGTGTTCCTTTTTTGTTCTCGTAACATTCTTAACTGAAATTTACTTCCAAATATTTGTACAATGAGATCGAAGAAAAAAGGAAAAGAAAGGTTATTTGCTGCGATGAGTAAAACGGGATTGTGATTAAATTCAAAGATTTCAATTAATTCTTATTAAGAATTTAATGTCATTAGATGTGATATCCAGATATACAGCTTGAAAAAGTATCCAATCTTTGCAAATGGCGAAAAAAAAAACATTCAAATTATCAATGTTCTTCGCAATTTCTCTTGCGACTTAAATATCCTTTTACGCCGAAACACTTGCAATACTGACGTGGGTCGCGATGGCCTGGTTAGGCAGGACTTCGTTCTCACTATCGGAAGGAAGTGAGTTTGAATCACGTCTTAACCTAATATCCAACGTATTCGCTAAAGGCGGATGGGGCACGTTAAAACTAGGAATGATTGCAATTCTCTTCAAGTTAAATGATATCCCTGGGGTGGAAGGCCAAGTGTCGGTGATCCTTCCTTCAAAATCAGCTTAGTCCTTGCTTCAAAATTACGAAGACTCCACCCGGTGCTTCTATCTAACTGGCAGAGTTCAACTCAGGGCTAAGTACAACAACAACAACAACGAGAAGAGGAGGTCCTGGTCTGTACCTATCGGTTATCATGTTCCACCCCCTCTTCAAACTAGAGGAACAAACACCTCGCACAAAGTGCCAGGTGCTCGCTGAAATCCAGAACTCGACTCATTAGTTGAGAACTAAAAATAAATACAATGTTGGACTTTCAAGCCTATAGTTGTATCACATGTCATAGAAAGAGTTTCATTTGAACAAATTACATTTGGGTACATAAGAAGAGAGGAAAATTTGAAAAATAGAAATGAAGACTTAAGTAATGTAAATTAAAGCAGAAGAGATTAAGTAAGTATAAAAAGTGGTTGATATTACTATTAACTACTGCATGTATTTTAGTTTAAATTTGGAATTACGAATTTGCATTAAAGTGAAATTCTTAAAAAAAAAATATTTGATCACATATTATTAGAAAATGATACAGCAATTCCATGAAAAAGAAAATCGTCAAAGTTAAACATTAAATAAAAAAGATAGAGTAGGCGAAGAAATAACTATATATATCAGATATAGTGAATTATTCATAAAAGTGTTCAGAAAGTACAGAATTGGCATAACTAGTCTTGTTAATTTGAGAAACCCACAGTTTAGAAAAGATATAATGAATCTTATTTATTAGAGAAAGAACATGAAAAAGAAAATTCTAGGCTGAATACAGTAAGATGTGTAACAGACAAAATGAAAAATTAAAGCAAAAATTCACAAAATTAAGGAAGAGTGCTGCATTTCTCCTTGCTTTAATCAACATCTGAGAGGTTAAGTTCAGAGTCATTTTGTGTTTGTGATGTGGTTTGTACTGGCGTGGCGCATAAGTCCAGTCCTTTTGTTACCAGCATGGACAGAATTTTCATTACTCTTTTAGCTCTAAATTTATCACCTGTAATAAATTTGATAAATGCGACAACTGATTGTGAGGAATGGCGAATTAGGTGGAGGACTTCCGTATAGATGCAGTGTACCACATAATGCAAAGCATTGCTTTCACTGCCGTTCGCGTAGCTGCAATGTGGGGAAGAGGCTTCACCGAATCGGTGGAAGTACACTCGGAAGGGTAAGTACAGGGAAGTATGCTGGTGCAACAATAACAATGCTGACATTAACAACAACAGGCGTTCATGTATTAGTTGATCACCCTGACTAAAATCGCCACACTGAAATCAACCAAACTATTTTTCGCAGTTCACGGTAGATAAGCTCAGTTAAAATAGAGAACATTCTTGTAAAGTTAAAACACAAGCATCTTTCTAAAATGCTTAAGACATTACATGTAAAAAAAATTGTCTTTATCCACATTTGGAAATATTTTGTCATCGGAAAAGGAATCTATTTTATCACTCTTCAAATCTTTAAGATAAAGGCAGTTTCGCCTTTTGAGTGCAAGTAACACAAAATTATTAACATTCTTCTACCTGAATCTAAGAAAAAAATCAGAATGTAAAACATTCTGATTTTATCAAGATAGGTCTGATTTTATCAAGACTGTAAGATACATTTATGTGTTTAAAATTTAGAATGTATAAAATGTATTTTACATTATGTATGTATTTTATATGAATCTAAAATCCAAGAAGTAATATACATTAAATATTCATAATAATTAGGAATTTACTAATCAAATAAAAAAGAAATTTTCATGTTAAATATTTCTAATATTATAAGATTATGAATAAGGAGATACAAATTAAGATCATGCTTTATAAATTATGTACTCTGCCCACAAGAAATCTTTTAAGTATATCTTAAATGTATGCTAAAAGAATTGAAAGATAGTCAGAGACACAATTCAGCAAAATAAATATTTGTCAGACGACATTGCTTGTACTTAATTGTGTTGAAAAAAAAATTTTTCCATTCATTTTTTTCTAAAGTTTATGCAGTTTTTTAATTGATGAACGATGGTGGGACTACACGCATTTAAAGAACATAATTTCGAGTGACAGAAACGCTTACATTTGAAAGGAACAGGAATAATTATTTAGTTTGTTATGTTTTATATAAGGTCTACCAAAAAGTCTTATCCATTGATCGATGACGATGCTTTCAGAAACACAGAAAGATCTTTTTTCACAACATCGGAGATCGCATAAATCTTAATTCAGTTCAGCAAACTATTGCAGACGATATTCGGAGGATAGGATTGGTGCGGAAATATCCAAAATGGTTGCCACATGAATTAAGAAAGAAGAATTTTGATGATCGAGTCATTACATACCCATCATCTGCTTGTTCGGAACAAAATAAAACTCTTCTTGAACCGGGTGATAACTGGAGATAAAAAGGGGATTGCCTACGGAAACATCGCAAGGAAAAGGGTATATTGTGCGGAAGACCTAGCCCTCCCAACTTAATCAACAAATTTGACTTTCAATAAGAGAATGATGTGAAATGGTGGGACATGAGAGGATTAATACATTATGGGAAATTAAAAATTGAACGAAAAGCTCAATTTTGAAAAGTATTGTCAGCAACAAGCTGAGCCGTCCAAGAAAAGAGGCCTACAATGTTACAAGAAAGAGGCCAAGAAAAGAGTTCGTCAATAAATTGCAAAACTAGACGTGGAAATTTAGTTCCATACATTATATTCCCCGGGCTTATCACCCATCAACTATCACTTGTTTTTGCCCTTACAAAATTTTTGAAAGGCAAAATATTGAAAAATGAAGAAGATATCAATCAAGCACTGTTTCAATTTTTCAATGAAAAGATGAAACATTTTTCAAATATGGGATATACAAATTGCCTTCACATTGGCAAGAAGTCACTAATAATAATGGCAATTATATTATTTAATAAAGTTTTCGTTACAAAAATTTATATTTTGTTTTATTACAAAAATGGACATAATAAATTCCCGCTAGAATTAAAATATTAATGGATTAATTCATTTCGTAGATTTTCACCTTTGTCCACATGGGCTATGACTTACCTTAGTGATAAAACCTTGAATTATCACACGGGCAACTTGGACAATAATGATAAAGATCCACAAAAATAAGTTTGGCAACATTTTGAAACATTAATTATATTTTTATTTAAATTTTTAAACTCTAAAATAAATTATTTATTTTTATTTTTAAAAAAA
Source organism: Latrodectus elegans (assembly GCA_030067965.1). Lineage (NCBI taxonomy): Eukaryota > Metazoa > Arthropoda > Arachnida > Araneae > Theridiidae > Latrodectus > Latrodectus elegans. The sequence goes on along the minus strand of CM057816.1, from coordinate 90,695,752 downwards.
AAAAAACCTCAGATTTAGGAGAAATTCATTGCGACTCAAGGATAATTAAAACCTCCTGACAGAGATGGAATCACAAGCAAAGATATAGTTCTATTGGCATATTAATTAAACTAATAACCATCAGTTCACATATATTGTGCTGTTTTCTGGATAGATGTATTGTAATATGAATTGCGTAGACTTTTCATTAACAATAGGACGTATTTCCGTTTTTCTAAGCTTGAAAATAGGAAAATTATCAAGTACTCATCTTAAGATATATACATGCATAAGGCAGATATACAAAATCCTTACACAGTAATTCAGGAAAGACTAGAATTGAAACTGAGAATTTCCATTCCAAACACATTCTAATAGAGAACTTGATTTATCGTAGCGGATATCCAAAAGGTCAAGTACTGTTTTAAGGTCTTTCAGTATCTTCTATGTAGAACCACCCAATAGACTTTTCATGCATAATGAGCCAAATTCATAAATAAATAAAAACTCAAGAAACTCCTAGTCATTCAACTTAACAGATGTGCCGGCAAGGAAATAAAACCAATCTCCCATTATTGAACTGGGGCTGCGATCCAAGGTGTGACTCATCATCTGAAAAGGAAGATCTTATGTTTTAATTACAGCGAAACCTACAAAAACCCAATGTATAAAATATATCTCTGGTTACAAGCGCTGGCTAGTAATTTGCTTTTCGGGTAATGTAGTTGAAATAAGTAAAAAAGAAATGATAAAATGATGCCTTTTTTAATTTAATCTCTGTGTGTCTCTCTTTCTATACAGAGGGTATTAACACATTTTTAGAACGATTCCGCGGCCATTTAATTAATGTTTAAAATGTAAAGATTATTTTTTTTAAATGTTCGATCTGATAGCCTTTTTTTCTGAGCTATAAGTCAGCATCATGATTTCCATGATAGAAGAGCTTTTCGCACTATTTCCAGGGGTATTGCTTTCCATTCCTCTTCCACTACTTTCCAGAGTCCATCTATCGTGGTGGATTTGCGTTTAGAAAGAGTCTTTTTTAACAGACCAAAGGCACAATAGTCCATAGGTAAAACGTCAGGAGACTTTGCAGGGATATGTTGAAAATTTATACTTGCACTGTATTAGTCATCATTTTTTCAAGGAATGCAGTGGTAGTTTCCGAAGTATGACTTATAGCTTTGTCTTGATGAAGTTTCTCTCTTTGAAAGTCATTGGGATAAAGAATTGGAATTTCTTTTGTAAATATTGGGCGTAAAACCTTCTCCTGATAGTACGATGAGTTGATTTTAACATTTCTTTCCACTCTTCTTATTTTTAATTTCCCATAGTAGGAGAAACCTGCGACAATCATAAGCCCCTTACTGAAACTTTCTTTACATTGAAGGAAACGGGTTTGTACATTTTTTTCTCTTCATTTTCTATAGTAAAAAGACCTTTTTTTGTTACAATCATTTAGGTAAACCCATGCTTCATCAAGGGTCACAATGGTTTTCCATTTATCTCCTGTTGAGTGGTTTTCAAACAGGATTCTACAAAATGTTTTGCGTTGAGTCACGTGTCTCGGCAAAAGTTGGTAAACATTATGTTTTTTAGCATTTTTAAGTTGTAAATACAGGTTTATTATTTTATTTATTGTTGCTAAAGATGTATCTAAGGACTTTGCAATTGATTTCTGCGTTGGAGGATTTTCTCTTGCTACCAGCGATTTCACTTTAGAAACATTTGAAACAATATGTACCTTTTACGAATATTCGCTTAGAGTCTTCTTTCTATGTGGAAATAATGATTGACAGTTTTTACCTGTTCGATTAATAATATTGCTTAGTTTGCACTTAGAAATTTTAATACCATGCATTTCACAACGTTTTTGAATTCTGGAATAAGAACGTTTATCTTCGGAAAGCGCAAAAACATATCCTTCAGTTCACAGCATGTTTATATGTGACATTTTGAAAGAAGAGTAAATTTAAAAGTAGCTGACGATATATTTCTCGTTTCAAATAATAAGCTGTTGCCAAAAATGTTTGTACCAAAACATTTACTTTTTTTTAAATTTGTTATCAAAATCATTCTAAAAATGTGTTAATACCCTCTGTATAATGTAAAGATACATAGTTTTTATCTTTAAAAACTAAACCTGTGTCACGGCAGTTTAAATGTGGGCTAAGACCTAGTGCCCATAACTGTTTTCTTGACCGAGGGCCCAGGAATACGAAACATGTCCCAGTCAGGTGGTCAGATTAAAGCAAGCCCCCCCCTCCATGTTTGGTTCCAAGCATGCTTGAACACTCAGTTTATCAATCTACTGAAGAGATGAAGGATAAGTCGACTTTGTCTTCCCCAAGGATTGAAACCTGTGCCTTGGCACCGCAAAGCACTTCCTAGGCTATAATTTATCTTTGCAAAAGCTTTTAATATATATACTTATTTAGGCAATGTATGTGTGGTAAAGTATATAAATAAGAGATATTTGTAGTTACCCCGCATAGCACTAATACTCAAAACACACAAAAAATGTATAATAAAAAACAATATATTTGGAAAATAAAAAAAAAAACTTTAAGTAATGTTGAATATCGTATATGTACCATTTTTTATATAATGCATATCAATGTATATATTTCAATATACATTTAACTGTTCGACTGTTAAACTCTCCTTTCTTTTGATTTTTAATAGCATTTCCAGTGCTTCCAGTAGGAATCTATGCCATAATCCGAGCTACCTTAGCCGATGAAAAGTAAGTACTTTACTAAACTAAATGCAGCCTTTCTTTGGAAATATTCAGATTATGGTTTTGGAGATCAAAATGAATAGAGCATAAAATAAAATATATTTAGAAATGCACTGATATATGAAACAATTGCTCTTATTCAATTAATTTGCTTGTTTATTTTTTACCGTAATTTGCGAAAAGAAAGGCTGCGGCGCTTACACATGTAAGGCCTTGGTGACTTAATTGATGAGGGCGTTGTTATCGAAGGTAGTGAGTTCGAATCCCGCTTACACAAAGCTCCGTCGGGTTCAGTAAAAACGGCTGGAATAAGTTCAATAGGTCGTGGTCGCAATGCATTCTAAGTGAAATAATACCTCTGGATAGAGGGAGGTCAATTATGGAGTGTCCTTTGGTTCTGTCTCCGCTTGGTTCCTTCTTCTAAATGATGAAGACTCCCACCAGTTGCTCAACTTCACAGGTAAAGCCCAACTCTGGTCTAGGTACAGGGAAGTATACTGGCACAACATGTTTGACAGATACATTTTTAATTAGTGCGGTGTATCAAGCCAGACGTTGAACACCAGTGAACATGACATTCATAATCACAGTATTCAATTCTGTTAGATTTGTAGATAAAGGGATGGTGAAATAAGATTTGTGACAACCTAGCAGACCTAAATCATTCCGATTCTAATTTAGGTCAAGATTTATGGCAACTTTTCTTAATTTGAATTATGAAGTATGAAATTTTGTAGGTTACACATGGGACGAGGGTTACCTGAAATTTTTGAGATACGCGCAGACGAGAATTTACAAAATAAAAATAATGATTTAATTTCAAAATAAAGTATTTTAACACAGAAGACGATTTTTTTTATTGACTTACTTCAACTTATTTAGTGTAGAATAAATTTTAAACAGAAGAGAAAATGGAGTTGACGCGAGAACATTTTCGCGCTATGATTTTCTACGATTTTAAAGCAGGATTAAATCAAGAAGAATGCGCACAACGGTTGCAATTAGCATTGGGTGCTGAATCTCCATCTCGTGCTAATGTATTCAGATAGTTAAGAGAATTTAAAAGCGGTCGCAATTTTCTTCAAGATGAAAAACACACTGGAAGGCCACCGTCGGCAATAATCCCAGATAATGTGTCTGCTATACGAAAAATGTTAATGGATAATAATCGCTATACCTTTCAAATGATACAGAAGGAACTTAATATTGGATCCGCAGCCGTGCACAAAATCATTCATGGAGAATTACATATGAAAAAAGTAGTTTGCCGTTGGTTTCCCCATAATCTAACTGAACACCAAAAAGAGGAGCGTGTCAGAATCAGTAAAGAAACTCTTTAATTGCTAAATGAAGGTGGCCACCGCATCATTTCTAAAATTGTAACAGGGGATGAAACTTAAATACTGTTTTTTGACATTCCAACACGTCAAGAAAGCAAAGTATGGGTCTTTGAAGATGATCCCACGCCGACAATGGTGAAAAATCAACGCGCACAGAAAAAGTGATGTACGCCGTTTTCTTCAGAAGTACGGGATTGGTCAAAGCCATCAAGTTGGAAGGACAGAACACAGTAACAGCAAATTGGTATACCACTAAATGTCTTCCAGAAATTCTACAAGAACTGAATGTTAGTTGGACTAATACTTCACAATGACAATGAATCTTCACATATAGACGGATTAACAGTTTAGTTTCTTAAACAAAAACAAATTAAAGTGATCGAACATCTACCGTATTCACCTGATCTAGCTATGTGCGACTTTTGGTTATTCTTTAATCTAAAAAAGAACTTGCGTGGACGTCGTTTTCATTCAGAAGTAGAGATTGATGTGGCTATAAATGCATTTTTTTCATCTATTCGAGGAAATGAATGGTTTGAGACATTTAATCTGTGGAAAACTCGTCTACAAAAGTGCATTGATGCTGGAGGAGACTACTTTGAACACACTTAAAATTTTGTAAGTATAATTTTAAAAACCTAGTTGTATCTCTCTCAAAAATTTCAGAGTAACCCTCGTATACAGTTTGCGATTCAAACGTTGTTTATTTTTTCAAATTTGTTTACAATATTTCGTTCTTGCCGTATTCTATAATACATAGCAGGAGTATTGTATGTATACGAATTTTTTCAATGAGTAAATATATAATTACATTAGTTAACGTAAGTACATTTTCAACATTTTTGGTCTAAGTTTACTTTGCGGTTATGTATGTGTGTGTGTGTATGTGTGCGTGTTTCAGTTTTAAGCATTTTTTTTTCAAACCGATATGTCAAATGTTCTAAGATAATTTATAAGAATCAATGCTAGAAGATAATTTATAAGAATCTCTAAATTTTGCAACTGAGATTCTTATGATGATACTCTTCATATTAAGGCCTAAATAGATTGGTTAATCATGTGACAAAATGGTCAACTAGTAATTTTCTTAATTCTTTTTATTTTTTGTAAACTGATTATAAATTTTTTATATATACGACTTTTATAACTATTTTTTTTAATTCATCAACATAAATATATTTTATTAACAATGGAATTATTTGAATGATGTAAAATGAATCAAAATGTTAAAAATAAATTATTTTATAACTGAATAGATAAGAGTTAATTATTTAACTTGTATTTATTAAGTATTTGTACAGTGAAATGTGTCATTGCCTGTAGTTGAATGAAGTTAGACAAATTACACTTTTTAACAAAGAGTATAATTAATATAAGTAAAATTAAACAATTTTCAAATTTGATCCATAAATTGAAGTTAATACAGAACTAAGATAAAGGGCGATTTATTTATGTAACTCTAAAGAAAGGAAAAGATTTGAAATTAAAGAATCAAAACACACAAGTTTTGTTAAGCGCTCTGAATTTAAAATGTTAACGACTTTTAGAAGAACAGCATATGAAGCTATTAGTTGATGTGCTTGTAAAGCTAATAGATAGGACTGAGTCACGTTTGAATACCTCCCTCTTCGTATGGTTTAATAGCTTAGAGAAAATGATGCCAGCTCAGATGTCAACCTAGTCACAAAATGAGGATTATATTCTGTACGTTTCTTAGAATGGATGTCTTATGATAACTTTCGTCAGATTCAAATATAGAAATGTAACACGAGTATAAGCGTTAATTAAAATACCTAATTGCATCCATGGTATATACCGACTGTTTCTACTTTGATTGGCTTTTTTTTTTAAAAAAAAAAAAAGCTTTTTTTTTTTTTTTTGAGACCTTTTATAAATCACACTTTACCAAGATTGCTATTTTATTATGATTTTTAATATTCGCAGGTGCTGGATATCCCCTTCGGAACCTTATGAATGGATTATGTATGCTCCGAATCTGCTGAGTCTGGTGGTACGTACATTAAAGTAATGATTTTTCGTAATTTTCAGAGAGATTTCATGAATGCGTTCTTCATTATGTCCTATGTTAATAAAACAAGCAATAGTAAGGCAAATGCGATGTACAATGAAAGTTTAAATTACTAAGCGAAGTCACATGACCTCTGACAATATCTGAAGAGCAAGCAATTTCTAGAAAAATGTCTTCAAACCTAGAAAAGAATTAAATCGAGACCCTTGAAATTCCTGCATATACAAGACTTTTATTTAAACAAAATGTATCAATTGCATCAATAAGTTTATCAGTTATATATTCGCCGTTGCTGTTTATAACCTCTTCCCACCTCTAGACCAATTTGTTAATGCCATTCTGCCAAAAATCGCTAGGTCTGGTATCAAAGAAGTTGTTGAGCTAGTTTTTAAGGACCTCTTTGTTATAGAAGGTAACGCCCTTCATATGGTTTGACAAGGAACGGAAAAGATGGTAATCAGTCGGTGCAAGGTCCGGAAAATACGGCGGATGTTAAAAGACCTCCCATTCAAGCTCTTGGAATCCAGCTTTGACGACTTGTGCAACGTGGGGCCTGGCGTTGTCGTGAAGGAGTATGGTTTGACCATGTTAATCAGGTATTTTCAGTCGAATAGCCTCATTCACGCGGTGTAGCTGAACAATGCAGAGCTCCTTGTTGACTGTGGCATTCTTTTAGAGCATTTCCCAGTGCACCAAGAGGTTTTTAAAAACTAGCTCTACAACCTCTTTGACACCAGACCAGGCGATTTTTGGCGTAACGGCATCAGCAAATAGGTCGAGAGGTGGGAAGAGATTGTAAACAGCAATGGAGAATATATAATTGATTAACTTATTGATATAATTATTATTTTTTGTTTAAATAAAAGTTTTTGATAAAAACGCTACGAACTTATTCCCCAACCTTATAAATAAAATTTTAAAACAAAAACCTTTTATTCATATAGAAAATAATGCTAATTTCAATTAGTTGTAATTCAAATTCTAATTGTAATACTAATTGTAAACTTCATACTAATACTTGATAATATATGAAATCTACTAAAGTGGCGATGATTTTTTAAGATAAAATTCAGCTAAAACTGATAAAATTGTTTGGTAATATTCCAAGACGACTTGAAACTACCCTCCAAAAGAATCCCAGACACACTATAGGAGCAAGAACTAGACACCTGCCAAGCTATGGAGGAGCTTATAGCTTTGTTGTTAACATTGTTTTGAAGTGCAACTTCGAAAGATCTATTTTCAGCTCACAAATGACTTTTGGACAACTTGATATAAGTCAGTACCAGAGATTGGATAGAATTATTGGTACTTTTGTGTGCTTCGTATCTCATGATCAACTATCTCAGAAGATCCTCCTCTGGACTACTATACCAGAGGGCCTTGGATTGCGAAGTATATGTCCCAGGTAGGTGGTCAGTCTAACGCGAAACCCCCAGTGTTTAATTCCTAATCATGCTTGGTACTTTGTTTATCTATACACTGAAGGGATGGAAGGCTCAAAATATTTTAAAGAAGAAAAAACAAATATATATGTGTGTTTTTCTTTGTTTTTTAACACAAAATCAAATTTTTGTACAAAAAATGTTTTTTTTTTAAACATAATATTTTTATTGTATGTTAGGGAAACCTGGAGCAACTATTTCCTTGGAGAGTCGTAAAACTTCCAAATTTGTGGATTTACGTAGAACTGATATTAATATCCTGAATTTTTTAAGCAATCCCGTGTTAACAATCCAAGCACAGAGAGTATAACCAGTGACTACAAGTGCAAATATGGTGAAACACTATTGTAAGGAATGTTCAGAGCTTGAAATCACCTTTTGAAGTTGATTTTTTGAACATTTTTTCTACATTCTAAATATTTTTACATTGTACTTTATTTATAAGGAGGGATCAGTATGATAAAAAAAAAATATTATTTTAAGATCTAACATCTATCTGTTTATGTGTTACGAATTTTCAATTTTGCGAACTATTTTATCATCTCCTACTAGTTTGAAAAAACAGGTAAACTGTATAAGATATATATTACACTAAATTGTCAGGAGCTGCAGACAAGTCACTAAGAAACGAAATCAAATGTAAGCGATCGGTTGACATATTAGCTTTAGAGTACTACTTTTGGCGACAAAAAAAGAAATCATTCATTTAGCGAAGCTTTATACAGTGTATCTGTAAAATAACAATATGAATCAAAGAAGAAAAAAATATATTTTCTTAATTTTATATATAAACTTCACGTATCTTATTAAATAAGCACATTTTATAGCAAGCAATAAATAACTGTCTTTGATACATTCCATTTAAATATTTTCAAACATGTGATATAATTTCATTCTAAGTTAGTTATGTATTTTGAATTATTTATCGGATATCAGGACCATGAGATTAAAATTGCTAGAACGTTGAGAGATGAAACTAAATTCTCTGGTTTATTATCTGCTGATATTAAAGGCAGCTATATAGCGCTGTATTCAGACATCTTCAATCTCTTAGTAATACTTCCTTTGAATTTAATACTATTCCAATTATTTAAATATTTATAATACTGATTATTTAAAATAACTTTTGCGTGTGTTAACTAATTTTTAAATATTGTTGAATCAATTATGTAATAATCATTTGAAAACTGATATAAACACGATAGCAGATTAACTTTTCTGTTCTAATAAAATTTATGAAATTAAAATTTTCAGCACTACATAGTGAATGCATCACGTAGGATGAAATCATGGTCCCTATAACCGATAAATAGCTCTTTTGATTGTCTGAAAGTGTAATAAAAAAGAATACGGCTAAAAAAAAGGAAAATTACCTTATTTAATATAGGTAAACTTATTCTTCCTGACCAATATAATAAGAGTCCTGGTCACCAAGCTGCGTGCAACACATACCCATGAGCCCAGCCAATACAGGTAACTATACACCTAAAACAGCATTTTTAACTTGTTTAAAACTTTCATACCATTCTATTATGGAGGACAATTAACGTATCACCAAACTTTCAGTTTAGTTTGTTTGTTTGTCGCTCAACGGTCATTTTTTGCACACGAGGGCTAATTAGACCGGGACCTACGGCTTAAAGTGGATTCCGTACCAATACAAACATCCATGCCCAAGGTGGGATTCGAACCCAAGAACTGGTGAACCAAAGGCAAGAGCGCTAACCATTCGGCTGCCGCGGCCACCAAACTTTCAGAGTTTGAAAAAAATTCGAAGAATAAAATTGTAATCGACAAAAAATACTTATATTCATTTCTGTATTAAAGAGAAAAGAATATGTATCATCCATCAATCGTTTTTGCTAAAAAAAAATATATCCTGCCAAATTTTGTAAATTTTAATAATTTTTTCCAAATGTCGCTGAAAACCGAGTTGTTAAATTATACCTTCATTGAAACACAAATATATAAAGAATTTATTATTTATATTCCAATTTTTAACTATAGATTTGAGATTTTCATGCTCTAAAAGAAGAAAAAAGTGTGTTTCTGTGTAATAAATACGAGTGCAGTATAAAACTACAATACTTGGCGATAAATCGCAGTGTTTGGTGACTTTTTTTCGGAGGTCGACGGGATAATACGTAAATACTGAAAAATATCTAATGAAATTGGCGACATATGGCTTTTATAACTTATAAATACCCATTTCTGACACAAGTACACTTTTGTAGATCTTTATTCTGGTAGTGATAAAAGCAACTTCGTATGAGCATCTTGGTAATTTTTACAAAATATTTGATAACGTGTTTAATCCTGATAGCAAAAAAATATCAATATTGTCTATATACTTTCTCAATAAGAATTAAATATTAATGATCGTAATTAATATGTTTTCCATGCATATGGACGAATTCGAAATTTATAAATATAAATCAGACAAAATTGGATCCAGTTTTGGTGTTGATTCAGTAGAACCAAACCGAATATATATTGTAAATTAGTTTATACAATAGTATTTATGACAACACACAACATTGCATTTAGATAAGTATTTTTAAACAAACTGTCATTTTTATCTAAGCAAAGTTCATCATATTTAATAAAAAATCAACGCAGGGTCATGGTAGCCCAGTGGTTAAGGCATCAACCTTCTATCCGCAAGGCTTGGGTTTGATTCCGAATGCCGCCAAGGACCGAGTACATGCGATATACGTGCTCGTTAAATCTGTTGAATCGAAAGTCCTGTGGTGGTCAATGAGCAGTTACTATGGGTGTAGTGGTCTAGCGAAATTTTGTTTACCCTCCATATCAAAGTCAAAATTAAAAGAGCGATCTTCTGGTGGTGCCATCTGTCAGAAGAGTTTTACCTCAAAGACGAACTTTCACTTTTGTGGTGCTCTGATTAAACGAAAGATGCACCCTACTGACTTAATTTCGCATATTAGTCGGCTAGCGATCTTGACCTGTCCAAGTTTCATAAGTAATAACACATTAACGCAATGTTAATTTCATTTACTTAAAAAACAGTTTCGACTTCCTGAATGTATTCTAAGTATATACTTATTCCAGCCCATTAGCTCAATATATTAAATAATTTGATCTTTCCCGAACAAATGTTCAGTTCTCTTAAATGTTTTTCCATTCAATACCAAAATACTTCTAGGTTTAAACTCCAAATTAAGCCAGGTGTCATCTGTGACTGAATCAGATGTCTCACTTTACGCATGGTGTCAATGTTCAGTTTGTTCAGCCCATACGATTTCAATTAATGGAAAAATTCAACTAGGCTCTATGGTCGACTCTGCTGCATGATAGAGATATCAGATGGCTCTTCAGATAAATTCCTCAAAAAAGGCAGTGCTGGCATTCTCTTCCTTCTTCCAGGTGGTAGAACACAAAATCAACCCTGGTTTAATTGCCTCTAACTTCACCAGTGAGCTTCTGGCAATTAAAGAAACCCTCACTTTATACCTCACTAATACGCAAATTATAGATACTATTGAAGGATTGATAATCGTAATCCAAATTCGTAATCAGATTCTCTTCGGGTAATTACCCGATTACGAATTTATCAATTTATTAATCTGATAATGAAAAGGCTAACATTCACCTCATATATTAATTTTCTACTCAAATTTCTGCCTTTCAAAGGAAAATCCTGTGTGCTGCAATGGATACCTGCGCAGGTAAATATCGAAGGAAATGAGTGTACTGATTCTTTGACCAAATCAGACAGGGACAATTGTTTCCTAGTACAACAATCACACTGACTAGTGCAAACGTAGTAGCCAGATTTAGACCCATACCTCACTCTTCCAAAAAGCCACTTACCACAAACTTCAACTTCCCGAGAATCCTAATATCTAAAATTGCAAGATTAAGGAATCATTTCTTTAAAGGTATGAGGATACATCCTGATGAAACCAGATCCTACACGCCATGCAAAAACTGTTTAATTGCTTATACCAAAACACATTTTCAACTGTCCACTTTCTCATCAGAAAAAAAAGGCTTTACGAAGAGAACTAAAGCTTGGTTTAATACTACTTATGGGCCCATTCTGAAATCTTCTATAGCTTAGGCGCTCCTGATTTAGAGCCGATTCACTGGTGGAGTTCAATGATTTCTTTCGCAAGATCTATGGATTCGTGAACAATAAGACTTAAATACGAACAGAGACCAAGTAATGGTTTTTTTCAACATAAAAGGTAAGTTCCCATTTATGTTGAAAAAAACCTTAACTTCAACATACATTCAATGATGGCCACATTATTTTTTATTTTGCATTTTAAAAACGATATATAAAAATTGTTTTTAATGGTTATGGTTTTCAACTGCCATAAATTTTTTATAGGAATTGTGCAATCAATCTACTTACTTATGTGGCACTGCTAAATTTGAATCTAAAAAGTATTCATGAGAGAGAGAGAGAGAATATTGATTGTATATTGCTCTATTGTTTCGAAAACTCTGTCTTGCTATAATTAACATTTCTTAAAAAAAAACCACTGCCATTAAAGCCATTTTATAACTTTACTGCACAATTAATAAAATTGAAAGAAAATATTTTTTTGTCGCAGCAGAAAAAATTTGCTTTTAAAACATGTTTAAATTAATGTTAGAAGTTTTCAATGTGATACTCAATTCCTTCTTCAAAAATGCTCTTTCTTTTTTTTTTTTTAATAAAATTCTAAGCTTGTTAGAGTTTCATATAGATATTCGTAATATTCCATTACAAAATAAACAATTTTCTACCCCTTTTCAACATAAAATGTTTCCCGATTTCTCACAAGGCCTTTTTTACGACAAATTAATTTTTTTGAAAGCCACAGTAACATACAATATGTTATACATCACTAACTTAATAGTTAATTTTTAAATTTCAAAATTTTTGCGTTATTTTAAAGGATTTGAGGGGACAATTTTTATTGGATAAAGATGAACTAACAAAAATTGTTAAATGATTTGCAAATAAGAAAGCAACATCGTCGAGATAGAGATCAAAATATAATCAAGAGCAATAATTTTCAGATGTTAAAATTTTTTAATTTTTCTTCCATTTCCACAACAATAGCCGATATTTCTTTAAAACGTATTTTAGCGCTAAGACTAATAGTAAATATTAAGACCATCTGTATGTTATTTTAAAAATGACTACAAAATAGTGGATAAATTTTCGAGACAATGAATTATTTTCCTTTCAAATATTCTAGGTATGATAAATTTTAAATTCACGAATATAAAAAATGCATAATTCAAATTTAATATATAGCTCTTAAGGTTTTAGTAATTATTAAACAATATTATCAATTTTATATCCTACGCTAGAACTTAAAAATACCACATCAACTTTTATCTTCGATTCTTTACACAATGCTCTCTTTTCTCTTCTCTTTCAGAAAAGCCGTCCGCGCCACACTAGTACTAGTACCGTTGTTTGGTCTCCAGTTTGTCCTTGTTGTATACAGGCCACCATCTGGTAGCTGCGCATTACTGCAAACATATATATTCTTCAGTTTTGCAATGGATGGACTTCAGGTAACCTGAAATTTCTAAAGTATAATATTAATTTTTAATTTAAATCAAAATATTTTATTATAAAGTACTTATTTGCTGTATACAATGGATACTTTTCCGTTACAGGTATGACGCTTATTTTTGGCACTATATTTGTTTAATTAACAATATAACAGCAGATTAATTCCTTATGAATTTTAATTACAACATTAACAATTATATCAATTTAATAGATGTTAATTCTTGACGTCATAAATACATAACTCCTATGGCAGTGACAGATAAAATCTTATCTTAGCGACATAGATAACCAAACTTCGGATCGCAAATCTTTAAACTCCAATTTTATTATTAACTTCAAATATTATGAGCAGTGTTTATTTTGAATCAAAATTACCATCAGGTAAAACAGAGATTCACAACTATCAGATAAAATACCGAGTTCCACGCCGCGCGATCCAAAAATCACACATTCAATTTGATCTGATCATCAAACAACTTCTGAACATCAAAGAAGTCTAGAAAATTCCAGACCAAACGTTAAAGTGATCCAGAAACACTGTCCGAGAGTGATCAACACTTTTTGCTGCTGTAATCAAATAAACCTTTTATTCTAAGTTATTTACTATGAAGTTAGTATTTTTTTAGTCTGTTGTTATGTAATTTTTTTCATATTGTGGTAGAATAAAATTGTTTCCTTTTTTGAGTTTGCATATTAATTTATTTTTATTCCTTTTTCCAGGGCTTTATGGTATCAGTCATATTTTGTTTTATGAATGGCGAAGTAAGTGATTTCAACAAGTCTTATTTTTTTATTAAGAACTGAATTGTGGAGTGATAGGAGGAAACGAATAAAATTTTCCATGATTCACATAGATTTCACACATTTTTCTAATTTTCATTTAAAAAAATTGATTTGAACCGACATTTTAGTAATTTAACATCTGATGTAATGTTTCAGTTGGAAGGATTTAAATTCGAAATGATAAACAAAGATGTTGGCAATCCAGTTGTATCCTTCAATTATTTTTAATCGTAAATTTACAATGATCTAATTAGATAACCTGCAATAAGCAAAATTGTACTCCAAATTATTTGTAACAATGTCCAACACATTGTATATTTATTAGATACTGATTTAGTATCTTACTTTTTTAAAAATTTGAAAGGCTCCACATTCAAATAGTCCTAAACCTTGATGTTAAGCTCCTATTACATTACAGTTGCCGAGATTTCAGTTTAAGCTACTCCCATAAACTTAACATTACGTGACGTCACACTTAAAAATTTAAGCAACTCGTTCTATTCATCCAATAATATTAGATTTTTTCACAGTTGCACATTTGAAATTTGTAAATCATTTTCTTTTCACCAAGTTTCATGCCAAATGAAAGTTATTGGCGTTATAAGTTGTCGAAAATCAGCAACTTTTTTGTGCATGCAGCAACAACTCGAGCAATTCATACGCCAAATGATTTTAAACACGGATCAAGGTTTGTCCCTTTTTTTTCCGCCAAGTAGAAGTAATAACGTGCAAATAAGTGGTTGGTTTTAATTATCGTATTCTATTTCAAAATGGCTGATGTCTATATAGACGGGTGGAAAGAGATGGAAACTGATTTTATTGAACTGACAATGCTAAGCCTCATATCTGGGATATTTCAAATTATAAATTAATTAAACTAAATTAAATTAAATTTGAGAACGTATGACGAAATATCTTCAGAATTAAAAGCAAAATATCAAAATTCGATAATTTTACGATTTAAGATTTGTTCACACGAGATCACGTATGAATGGCCTAAATTTTATTAAAACGATACATAAGAAATAAAATTTTTCAATATATATATATATATATATAACAGTTATTACAAAATAGTTTAAAGTTTTCAGAAATTCTAAGATAAGTAATTTTCCATATAGTTTCATTATTCATTCATAAAAAATTTAATCTGTTGTCGTACAATATTGTAATCTATATTTGTCTTAAGTAAGCAGCAAAATTTATTTTTCTAATATATGATCGTTTTTATAATTCCATATCGTTAATGTTTATAGAACTTTTGTTCTATTTAAGTTTGATTCAAAATGAACATTCATTTTTAAATAATTTTTAATGTTTGTTAAGAATAGGAGGCTGGCAAATCTTATTAAAATCAAAGTAATTTTTTGTTTCGTAATTTCGACTTTTTTTTCCCCCTACTACTGTATTCCATGCGTTAATTTCTATTTATGTGCATTTAGTTAAATTATTTATATTTTTGTTTATTTAAATTTTTTTTTCTAATTTGCTTATGAAAAAATTTAAACATTTAAGAACATATTTTCAAAAAGAAACAAGATGGCGTATTGTAAATAAAATTTGGCAACAAACTAAATTCCCAAATAAGAATTCATTAGGAAATCTGGACACCTGAGTAAAATATGGCAACCATAAAAATGTTAGTCAGAACAGAGATCTATTATTAAATCTAGTAAAAGTATTATTTTCTTACAGCAAACTTGAAAGAAATCTCAAGCATTCATTGGACAAATAGAACGAATTGCTCAAATTTTTAGACGTGACGTCACGTAATGTTAAGTCTACGGGAGTTGCTCAAATTGAAATCTCGGCAACTCTAATGTAATAGGGGCTTTACTTTGATTCAAAGTATATGATTATCATAAATTATGAGCAAAGAATATTACATCTTCTGGCAACTATATTTGGATTAATATTATTCCTCTTCTATGAGGAAAACTCTCATTTTTTTTCGTACTTTTTTCATAATACTAAGTAACAAATTTTTTTTTTCATATTTTGTTACTTATATTAGAACTCTTAACCGTGACTGGCTGTCGCAGTCGGCATCCAGGAATAAACTTTATGAAACTGAAAGCTGGTTATTTGTAATCTTTACTTTTAAATAGCAAATACTTTGAACGTGTATTAAAAATTTTAAAATGACAATAAATCAAAAATATTACTTGAAATAATTAATTGGTAACAATAACTTCTTATAGATTAATGATAACATTTGTTCCTTTATTATTCATGATAAAACAAATAAAGACGTTTTAAATTGCATTATTTAAAACTTGTTTGCCAGAGGAAGGTTTTTATTTCATGAAGCCTTTATATATTTTCCAGGTAATTTATTTGTTGAAACGTACTTACGAGAGGTACAAGCTTCACAATCAATTCCGAAACAGGAAGAATAGCATGAATGCGAGAAGGTGGTCCACAACGGTTTCTACGATTAACGACAGTCTCCACAATTCGCACCATCGAGCCAAGAATGGGGATTCTCAACGGCTGAAGGAAATCAACCACGCCACCAGAAACAATATAAGCAGCAAGTGCACTAGATGATGAAATATTTGATTATCGATAGATTGATACAATGATACGATACGTTACAAGAAAAAATGCAGGTACAAAGTTTAAGCGTGCATCAAGAAACTTACAATGCAAATTCACACATCTTGCGGATAAGATTCTCCTTTCAATAAAACTAGAGCATATCCATCAGAACAGAAATAAAACAAGCAACAAGTGCACTAGATGATGAAATAATTGATTAGATCGATTGATACAATATGATAACTTTTCAAAAAAATGCAGGTATAAAGTCTAGCATGCATCAGGAAATTTACAGTACAAATTCACATATATAACGAATGTGATACTTTGTTCAATAAAATTGGGACCTATCCATGCAAACAAAACCAATACAAGCAACAAATGCACTAGATGATGAAATATTTGATTATAGATAGATTGATAAAATATGATAACTTTCCAAAAAAAAATGCAGTCATAAAGTGTAACGTGCATTAAGAAATTTACAATACAAATTCACACATATCACGAATGTAATACTTTATTCAGTAAAACTGGAACCAACCTGTGCTAATTGAGCTCGAAACTATTTCTTTCATAGCTGCGCTTAAGGGACACAATTTTAACAAGAATAATTCATAGCAACTGAGAGTGATATGTTAATTATATTAGAAAGTATTTAGTTGTACTTATCATATTATCATTTGAATCTACAATAATGTCCACCTATTTCAAGAAGAAAAGGAAGATTAGCTGTTTAAGAAATGGATGAAACAACAAACGAACAAAAATTCAGGGAACAGAAGAAATTGATCATCTAGTTTAGTTTGAAAAGCAACAATAAAAGGATATGAAAATAGAAGATCACATACCATATCTTGGAATTTCAATATGTGAGGAATGGGAAACTTTCTCTAGTGTCTTCCTTGAATTCCTATAAGTTAAATTCATATAAAATATCAATTACCTGCTAATAAGAACGTGCAAAGAGCATTTGCAATGACATTACTTCCTCAGTAGATGTTGTTAAATAGTGAAACGGTAAGATTAGTTTCTACTTATATAGCGTCGTAGAGGCACACTGTTAGGCTAGGAAGGAGAGAGAATCTCCTCCAATTCGAAAAATTCTATAATAAAAATAGGAATGCAGTTTGACATCATGTCATCAATACTGATATATTCATTTTTTTGCAATGATTATGGCCTGGGAAGAAGCGGAATGCTCTGTTAATGACTTCGAGTTTGTAGACATACATGGTCGAAACTTTATAATTCCATCGTTTAGGAATTGTTTCTATTCTTGACACAAGAGCTTTTATGAAAGATCGGGATATTCATTTTGCATTATCAATGCAAAATTTTCCACTGAAAAGTTTGTCACACGCGTGAAGACTGACTATATGATGGTTATCAAATCGTTATCACCATCTTAGTCGATCATCGATTAATCTTCTGTGATTTTTATCGATGACTTTGAATACTTCGTATTGATAGTGATGCTTTGTTGATTTGGAAGTATTTTATATGCTTCAATGATTGTAATAGATCATGGAATCGATATTAAATACATTTTTTGGAGGAAGACAATGGACAGTAAGCAAATTATAGTATGATAAATAAATTTAACTTTTGATAAGAGCTTTCAATAATTTTTGTAAACCCATATACATGCTAATTATCTAAATCAAACTAGCAATAATAATTGACATTATTAAAAAAAGTTAAAATTGAATTTTTGAATGGAAATAAAATTATTTGATATAAAATAATCAATTGCACACAATTAATAACATTTAATTTCATTGCTTGATATTTAATTTGTTTCCCCACAGATTAATCTCAATCACACATTTAACTTATTCTAATTTCCAAAGTTATTAATTGGGTAGTTATGTTCCAAAAATATGACTGCAACCAAAATTATACTCACGAGTTTCTATTTTATATATATAATTTTAATAAAAAAATACTATATTAATTACATTTAAAATCTTAAATTTTGATTTTATGTTGATATACAAGAGAATGGAAAGAGGGAATGGAAATAATTTCATATAAGGCTATGATTAATCTTTAAATGATACTTAAGGAATTCTTTATAAAATGCTTAACCAATCATTATTCACTAATCATTGTTTTTTTAAGAACCTGTAATGATTTTCAAAATCACTATTTCAAAGAATTTGACTCCAAGATTTTATTAAAGTTTTTACTTTTTTTTAAATTAACATTATCACTGATAAGTCAACAAACTCTGAATCTTAATTTAAAGTTGCTGAAAAATATACTGAGATTCTTTTCTACATTAACAGAATTTTATCTCAAATTTTTTGATTGAAGCAATTTTTTTGTAACTCAGTCAATCATATCTTTGTTCATTAGCTTTTCTGAATATCACACTCTTTTTTTTCCCAAAAAATTCCTACTTCATATTTCATTGGTTATATGAAAATCAGTACAATCTTATGGATAAATGTGATACTCTATATCGAGAATTACAGTGCAAAGTCAATATATTGTGTATTAAAAAAAGTTCTAGTTACCCTGGATTTATTTGTATGTCTGATTGTTTATTAGCACAACCATCCCTTTATTTATCATTTACATCAAAAGGTTTAGAGGCATTATCTATTTTATAAGCAAGTATTATTAAATTAATGACATTATAAAATATGTTATTCAATATAATTGAATTACAAGTTTGTAATTCAATTACATTAAATAACATACACCAGTAAAAAGAATACACATTTTACCAATAAATGTCATATAAAAGTAAATGTGATAACTCTAATAATTTTGATATTATCATTTTAAAAAAATTATTAATTTACACTGCTAGCATGTAAAAAATATGAAATAAAATACATTAATTCGTGCTAAAATTTATTACACAAAATGGACAAAATTTACAACAGCAGAAACATAGACATTTGAAATGAAAACTATAAACAAAGATATTTAACAACAAACACAAAGTTTACAGTATGCATAAATAATTTAATTAGCTGCAAGAAATGAAGATTTTTTAATAATTTTTTCAGTAACTTGTGTAAATTAAAGATCATTATGATGCCTCAAAAGTACAAAAAACACAATGTGTTAAACTATATTTATCTTTATTAAAATATCAAATTTTCCAATCGAAAATAAACATTTAAAATGTAGGAAAATCGATAAATTAAAATAAGGTATATAAATTCAAACTAACTGCATGGAATATACTGTTTGATTTAACTTGTGAACTAAAAGAATACTACTAATATTAATAATTTGTGAAATAAAATTACTTTAAAGTGAAATAATCTCATTTCAATAGATAAACTTTTTTTTGACATTCAAACTAAAATTCCATTAGCTCACGATAATGTAAGAATTTTAAGAAACAAAATTATCACTTCTATTTGATACTGATGTTCTTATTTTTGGTTACAATTATATTTAAATTACATTTATCATTTAATATAAAAAAAACTCTTGTCTTTTTATACTAAATGTTAAATGTAATTTAACATTTAGTGTAACTACAGAATTTAAATAAACTATATATATATATATATATATATATATATATATATATATATATATATATATATATATATATATATATATATATATATATATATATATATATATATATATATATATATATATATATATATATATTATATATATATATATATATATATTATATATATATATATATATATATATATATATATATATATATATATATATATATATATATATATATATTATATATATATATATATATATATATATTATATATATATATATATATATATATATATATTATATATATTATATATATATATATATATTATATATTATATATATATTATATATTATATATATATATTATATATTATATATTATATATATATATATATATATATATATATCATTATTATTTTACTGTTATAAAGCAATTAGAAAACAAAAATAACAACCTAGATAATTAACAGTATCTTCAAATTTCATCAACAGAAGAAATTAAATTTCAAAAATATGTTATAAATCTTTAAATGTTTAAACAGAAATTATAGAAAAATTTTCCATAGATATTTTTTTAAATCTAATTTCAAAAAATAAATCTATTATTTATTTCATCATAACATTTATGATGAATATGCATACATCTTCTTATTATAATAAAAAAGTATATTAAGTACACATTATAGTACATTTTTACAATATTTTTATATAAAATTAATAAAAAAAGTATTGAAACGATGAACTTACTTTATATACAATTACAAAGCTATATCATATATGTGTTGAAAATAAGCAATTTCACAAGTAAAATTAATATTCTATATTATTTTCATTCTATTCTGAAATAATACATTTAACTAAAGTAAACATCAATAAGATGGAAAACAAGGAAAAATTTTGAAATTAAATTAAAAAATTTATATATAAAAAAAAATGTTTCGACACTTTTTGTTATATCTTGTCTTTTGAAACTTTTTAAACGTTTTTTTAAAAATCAGTTCTAAAAATAATTACATCTATGCAAATATTTCTGCAATCATGTTAATATATTTTGCACATATTTACATAACAAAACACAATAACAATATTTAACTGAAACACATTTTGGTTACAATTTTAATTAATATAAAAAATTATAATTTTACTTTAAATTAAACATACCAAAATGCATTCAATTGCTATTAAATATTATTATATAATGCCTTTTGATATCCTGGAACACTTAATAATTCAAAGACTTAGAACATAAAATATAATTAATTACACTGTAAATACTATTTTACAGATATAAAAAATTTCATTCTACAATCATATTTTTTAAGATAAAAATAAATTTAAAGATGAATAAAAAATAAATACAATTGAAACTACATTTCTATTGACTAAAGTTTGGAAACTTTAATGAAAAGAGTGAAAAACTCTTTTTAAAAAATAGCATTTCCAAAAAATATCTAATAAATGGACTTAATTCAATTGAATGCATTTACATTCAATAGATTATTAAATCAATTATCACTCTTTATATAATACTAAATTTATAAGAACATGTTGAAATGTGGAGTCTAATAATTCATAAGAAAAAATTATGGAATGAAATTTAAGGAAAAAAAATCATAAATAATTCTGGAAAAAAGACAATATTACAAGAAAAGTACTTAAGTGTAACCCAAATTCAGAAATGATGATAATTAAGTACATGATGATTCTCCATTCTTTTGGTCAAGTTTATTTTTATTATTTTTGACCATGTAAATAAAGTAAGTAATTGCTTCTTTTTCACAAACAGGAATAGTCTTGAAATGTCTGGAAAGAGTCTGAAAGGAAGAAACAAAAATTTCATTCATACATTACAATATTATACATGTTTGACTTCAATAATAAAATGAATTCTACTAAAATAACTACTGCAGTCAACTGGATGCTAATGCAAATATTTTTAAAGAAATACTGACTAACATGACCACCTGTATTTTTTACTTCAAGCAACACGAAACTTAAAGTCATCAATAATGAAATTAAATGAAAATAAGAACAGCATGGGCTAGTAATTTAAAGATTGCAAATATATACTTTCAGCAATTGTAAATTTTGTATAAGTTTACTGATCTTGTTCTTTGATGACATCATTAGTCTATATCAATACAGATCGAAAAATTATTAAAATGCTTCTGAGATTTTATTTGCTAATATAGGAAGTTTATCAAATGTGATTCAAGTTTTATAATTATAAATGTATTTGAACAAACAACTGTAAATTATTAAAAAGGTAAAAACTTAATGTTTTATGATAAGTGTTAACTATTTAAGTGTTATGTTACATAAAGTATTTTATATGATAAATTTATTATATATTTTGTTAATAAAGGGACACAACATTACCTTTTTACAAGCTTTAGGTTTTCAGAGTTATCAACAAAAAATATGAAATATTTGTATGGTAATACTAATATCTTTTCAGTACAAGCTTAAAATTGCGACTAATAAACAACGTATAGTGAAATAATGCCATTCAACTGCTTCACAATTTACAAGCATTTCCTTTTTAATCAATTTAAATACGATGAGCAAAATAAACAAATTAGTTTAAAAATCTCGTTTTCCAATCAATACAAATAATAAAACATAACAAGCAAATATTACATATTTATATTGATAAAGCAAACAAAAAAATTTCTTTATCTCATTTATATTTCTCAAAATAAAAAAACAATGGAATTAATATTCATGTTCCCACTTTTAAATAAGGTTGCTTTATTTATCACACTGTGATTACTTTTGCATTATGAGGACTAATTGGTTCAGGAATTGGAGTTCAAAACTTATTGTTGAGCTGCTAGACATCCATAAACGAGGATAGGGTTTAGATCAGCGAACTAAAATAAGAGCTTTAACGATTTATCTGTCACTTTGGCTGTTTTTTCAGCAAAAGCACTACTTAATAAATCCAAAACGTTTTAAAGTAATTGGATAAACTTTTTTATTAAGATTGCATCATATTTCAAAACAAAATATCACCAATGCATAAAAATATTTATATATGAAAAACATTCATAACAAAATTCATACTTCATTTATGGAAACAACTATAAAATAAATAAAAAACTTCACCTTGCTCTCAAACTTTCAACCAATAATCTTAAGGAAAACACAGGATGTATTGCTTTTAGTAAAAGTTTTAATTCATAAACAGTCAGCAAATTGGTTAACACATAATATTGGTTTTTACTGTTAACTTATATTTTAATATTAGGATCATTTTCAAAAGAATATACAATGAAACTATTTGTAACAAATTTTTTACCTTTTTAAATTAAAACCAATACAGCAGACACTCGTTTTTATAAACCATTATGGCTGGTAAAATAATTTTTAAAACTATTTTGTCTTTAACACTGCTCTCTATAAGTATAGTACTATTAGAAAAATCATTCAGTAAAAATTATATAAAAAAATCATGCAAAACAAAATTCATAATTAAAAAAAATTCTTACTTTCATTTTATTGAGGAAAATCAATAATCACTTACTTTCTTTTATTTTAAAACTACATTTTTAAAAACATATTTTTTTCAATGCAGAAAAGCATTTATAACTGTTGTTTTTTTTTTTTTTTTTTTTTTTTTTTTTAAAAAATTAACTTAATTTTCTTTGGTCATCTATCTTTTTCTTTTTTTTTTTTTTTTTTTTTGCAAATGGTCACAACACTAAGCCATTCTTTTCATGTTTAATATCTAAAAGTGATTATGCATTCACAAAAACATTGCATCTATAATATTAAGTTCATAAGGTGATTCCAATATCTGATGCAATAGCAAAAGTACATTACAATACTTTCCCTATGCAAAATAATAACAATAAACTGTTCTTTCATTTATAAATCAATCATAATTGTTTCCAATAAGAAATGTAGCCAATAAGCATCTGTTAATCACTGCATATTTTTCTTGCATCTATTAAAAATGACATTAAATAACATTTTTGACATAATGACATTAAATAACATTTTCGAAAAACTAAGTAAGCAGAGTTTCTGCTAATTTCACTGATTATTCAGAATTTTCCCAAGGGTATAAAGTGTGCTTTTTCTCAAACCAATTCAGAAATACTTAGAGAACAAATACCATAATAATATTGAAAGTGGTGACAAATGAGAACTCCTGAAAAGCCATAGAAACATTTCTGTAATATGAAGATTTTTAAAAAGATAAATCCTTCACTGAATTTTTTCCTTGAAATCCTACACACATATAGTACATTTTGCAACTGAAACATAAAGAATTAAAAATACATTATTTACTGGATTTTAATATAAGATAATGAAGTCATTACTCTATAATACTAAAACAGGCTTGTATTATGCATGATCTCAAAATCAATCTGATAATAGAAGACAGCAAATGGAGTCAATTCCACACCAGATGGGGTTTCAACACTTAGTTTGCTGTAGCATAAATATCAAGCACAGATTGTTGATATTGAATACTTGCATATAGTTGTATTTGAATTTTGTAAAAGTGTTGAATTTATTTTTATGCTGCAACTCGATAGAAATTATTCTTTAAATTTTAGTGTCACATTCAATAATAAAGTGTTGAATATTTATATTTTTTGCAAACTCTCCTGTCTAAATAAAGTGAAAAATATTCTATAATAAATGAATAAAATAATATTTTGACAAATAGAAAAAAGGAATCTTATTGTGGCAAGATAAATTTACCATCGGAATTGTCCTCCAGAAAATGCCAAAACAATATTATATCACTGGCAATTACCAAAATTAAGCAAATAAATTTCTGGATATTAATTATTGAAGTAAGGAAAAACTATGGAACAAAATTATAAAATAAATATCAGGGCAGAACTGCTTGTAACGTTTAATAGTTTATGTGGTGATATCAATATTAAACAATAAATCAATAACATGAAAGATTAAAAGGGGAAAAATTATTTTTCTTTGAAATTATTTGACAGAAATATTTTCCTAATTAAATTATTAATAGCTAGTAATATTACACCTGGTATGCACTGATATTTGCATTTGAAGCTATTAATTGATACTTGAGAACTTGAGAAACTTGAGGTGGCATTTAACTTCTATCTTATTACTTGTTCAGTAAACAAATAATAAGATAGAAGTTAAATTCGAGAGGAAATTGCATATGAACAGCTTAAAAAATTTGTATCACTAGATGTGAAGTTAGTTATCAACAATTCAAAGAGTTTACAATTCTCCAACAAAAATGTCAATCTAAATTTCTCAACCATAAAATTAAAAATTGAAAAAAATTGCAATTGAAAGAGAGAAAAATAAGTTCAGAAAAGGAGATTTTTCAAAAATTTTTGTTTGCAAATGGAATTTAAAACAATCATATCATTATAAAGTTATATAGAACACAAGTCATTAATTCTTAAAATAGTAAGTGTTTATAAATTAGAGGTTCATAAAAATAAATGTCTACTGAATATAGATATATATAGATATATATACATATATACATGCAAATATATATATATACATATTTATATATATATACATATATATATACATATATATACATATATATATATATACATATATATATACATATATATATATATACATATATATATATACATATATATATACATATATATATATATATACATATATATTAATAGCATAATTAAAATTATAATAAAACACATTTTACTTTATTTTATTAAAATATATTAGAATAAGTATTTGATATTAAAATTATTCTTACCTCAGCAAGTTGAGCTTTATTAACTCCTTGCCGTGTTTGTATTTTATAATGTCTTTTATATCGCCTCAAAGCACTAACTTGAAGTTGGTAAAGATCAACCTGTGAACAAAAATAAAAATAAAATAAAATTAAAAACATATTATAAAAGAAAATTAGCATTAACACAGGAGAAACAAAAAATAATTATTTAAAATAACACAAAACAGTTAATTTCTGATTTAAAAGAGTAAATAAAACTTAAATTATACGTTTTTGCAAAACACTAACAATAACATAATCAAATAAAATTTTTCTGTAAATATTTTCATTAAAATAAAGAAATAATATTTATTTTTTAGTATCAGACTTCCATATTTTAATTTAAATTTAAAAGAAATGCTGGCTTGTATTTCTGATATATGTTGATTTCTGCACATTGGAGCATTTAGAACAAGATTTTATTCACCAAGTTTCTATAAAAGAACACTGAAATATAATTGCCTCTGTAGATAATAATTATATGCATTCTCATAACTACCAATACACATTCAGGGCTATCTCTTATTATCACATCACAAATAAATATTATTTAAAAATCAATTTAAAATTTTTAATAAATAAATATCAGAAACATTAATTTGATCCCAAAGAAAGAATAAAGAGTTTGGGTGTAGAATCAGACATGCTTGGTTTGGCGATACATCTTAGCAATAAAATTTAATTTCTGGTGACCTTATCTTAGTATAGTTTTTGTGTAGCAGCCATCTTGTTTGTCATATCTTGGTACTTATCTTCACTTTAAAAATCGCCAAAAAATCAAGGGGTACCTGATAATAAAATTTTACTGAATAAAGTGCTAAGCATTTATAACATAAGAGATATATGCATAAAAACCAAATTTTAAGCAACATGAATTATGCAAGAATATATTTTAAGACAAAAACATATTAAAAAGGAAAATGTTTTCGATATACCAGAAACTTAACAGATGGCAGAATAGAAACCAATAAAGGTATAATCTATATCTACTTTTCATAGCATATTTTCTGAGGGGAATTATGACAAAATGATGTTATTTATATAACAGAAAGAACATTACTGCCAAGTAATAATTACCCAATATAAGAGTGTCATTTGCTTATGTAAAGTACTTAAATTTGTATGTTTTGCTTTTTAAATGTTTTTAATTTATTAAAATAATAATAAAGATAATTGCTTAAACATAAATTGGTTTTTAACTATACACAGGAAAAAACCATAAATTCAAAGCTCTAATGAATCTTCAAAAACACTTTACCACAGAAGACATATCACACAAACAACTAAATATTATGATGAAAAGAACATATATATCAATAAAAACTATTATTATTATGTTAAACATAAAAAATAATCAATGCGTAAAAAATATAGACTTTGAATAAAAATGCATAAAACATTCTTAAAACTAAAATAGAAAATTAACAATGAAAGCTATTTAGTGTTACAGTCACCATATGTTATTATAAATAAAAAAATGATGTGTTTTAATGTTTAAGTAATCAGAGGGAATTCATATAGTAAAATGTGATTAAACTAATATTTTGAATAATGTACATTATTCATAAAATCTTGTATCAATATAATAAATCTATTCATAATTTCCCAAGTTAAAGAATAAAAAAAATTAATGATAATTTTCTTTCAATAAAATAGCCATCTTGAAATAAATTTAGAAAAATCACCTAAGAACTACAAATTTAATAGTTGTTTACATTTACATCACCCTAAATTATATTTGGAATATGCTTACTGTTTGTATATAGTTTGTTATTGCTACGAAAACTATGAATCTTTGACTCATTTTATTGAAACATTAAAGACATTGTCTTGATTTAAAACTCTTTTGAGAATAACTTCAAAGTTACATGTACTTGACTTCTAAAAGATGTGATACACATTAATAGAAAATTTAAAAAATAACAATTTTGTTGCTTCTCGTTTCGCCACTTCCCAGATCCTTAATGCCCATCAATATCTGAGTGAGAGAAACAGAAAGAACAATTAAATCACATCAGTTTCTTTTCGGTTTCTCATCAATCACTTTAATCTGCAACAATTTGTAAATTTTTGCATTTTATTATAAAAACCTTCAAAAATGCAAGAACTCCAAGGTGGAAATAAATTTATTTTTACAGAATGATAATACCCTTTTAAGCATTTTATTATCTATATAAATGCATTACATACGTCCATAGACTAAGTATCTATTTAATCTTCTGAATTAATAATAAACAAGGTTTTAATTTTAAATGCTTTTAATGTTGTTTCTTAAAAAAACTATTCATTATATTAAGAAATATTATGCAAAAATAATTTTTTCAAAACTTCAGTCTCCAGAACATATATGGAAGCTGAGGGAGATGTCTAAAATAGAAAAACAGAATTATTTCTTGACTGTTAACAAATTTTTTATGAGCAAAATATGTTCTGAGAGAAAAATAATTTTAAAAAAATCAAAATCACTTATGTGTAAGAATACAAAAAAGTACATTAAATAAAACTTAAAACATAAGTAAACTTATAAACTTCTAGACAAATTGTAAAAGTAAAGCATTCTGATTATACAGTCACCTTTTACAATTTCATCAAAGTAACTTAACACATGTGAGAGCTGATATGACCAGAATTTACAATTTAAAATGAATTAAAAATCACAACAACCACCCACATCTGAGGTGAAAATTGAATGTATGAAATTCAAAGCTCCATCTATCCAGCTGCAAGCTTGATTAAAAAATAAAGAATAACTATTGGTATCTAAATATTTGATATTATATGCATAACTTTTTTACCTCTTATTAATAATAATTTTAAAAAAATGGTGTCCTTTTATACCCATTTACTAATTAGGCGAAAAGAATGAACCATTACAGAAAACATTCAATTTAGAAATATGTACTCTTTACAACCAATCTTGCTTATTGAAATTCTGATTTCATTAGAAACTAATTAGCTTTTTTTTTTTATGTAAAAACAGAGAAAACCAATAAAAAGCTTATTATTTATTAATCAAGCAAAGGGGAATTAAAATTTACATACTTGATGTAATGAATATGAAATTGAGTTTCTACTTCAAATGTTATTAATGAAGGCAAAAATTTAAATTCGATAAAACTTAAAATCATCTAACTTTTAAGGATATTGAAGTAATATAAATAATAAATGTATATTATTTCAAAGTATAACAAATTTTATCACCAATACTTTGCAAACAGTTGATAATAAAACTTGCATACCTGGTTTTTATATAATCAATAGATCTGCATTTTGCAAATAATTGGCTTAGTTTGTCACTCAATTGTCATTTTTGGAACATGGAATAATTTGACCAAAACTTGCAGTTTAAATGGACTTCAAAAAATTACAAACATCTATGCCCAAGGTGGGATTTGAAACTATGAGTTGTTAAACAGAAGGCCAGGGCATTAAAGCAACTGGCTGACAACTCATATTCATTCAAATCCAGAAACATTTAGATTTGGAACATACTGTGTTGATTTCTAGTTCTTGTTATAAATAAGTTTAACTACAAACATCAAAGCAAAATTTATTTTCTGAATAATTTGTTAAATAAATGTATATAATAATTAAATATTTTTCTCTCTGCAATTTAACTATACTTCTAAAAAATCAAATTTTAATAAAAACAATTTATAAAATGTTTAAGAGTTAATAAATGAGGAAAGTAATATAATTAAATATAAACTATTCGGCAAACAGCAGCAAATTGCATTTTTATTTCTGGTTTAAAAATACAATATCCAAAAATTAAAATATACGAATATAAATAGCTTGAAAGACATACTTCAGGCATATCCATATCTTGATCATTTAATCCACTATCCTCTTCATTTTTTATATTTTTACGTTTATTTCTAATACTTTGGATGACACCTTTATGATATTCACAAATGTAAATATGACGTGCCTGGAAAAAGAAAAAGAAAATCTTTAATAGCATCAAATTATATCAATGAACAGACCTACAAAAGAATATTCTAAAACTGCTGAGAATTTGAATACTTTTGAAATTTTTCAAAATTATACTCAAATAAAAGAAATTTTATATAGTAATATGACGTCTTTATCAAAGCTCATAAAACAAATATCATTTTATCCTACTAATTTACAATACTAAAATGACAAATCCTTTTATTTTATAATCAACCTTCATATAAAAAGATGATAAATAATGAACCTAAAGCCCCAGTGAAAGAAATAATAATATTCTGGAATATAACTGGATTAATAATTCACTGAATGAAAGATCATAATCCAAAGAAGAGAGTTTAAAATTTAAATAAACTTGCATTCTATAATATAGTAATCTAATTTAATTTAGCAAATAAATACTCCTTAGTCTTCAAATTTACTGCAGTCTTTAATTCATAACAAATTTATTTTCCTGTTGTTTTTACAATGTTTTCCATTATGAGTAAACAAATCATGATTGAAAGAATTTTTAAATTGTAAATAAATGTTTTTTTTCTCTTTTTATCACAATGGGGGAGTTAACTATAACTATTTTATTATCACTCTCCCTCAAGCAAAAATGTACATAGCTAAGTCCCATTAAAATGAAGTATGCAACAACAAAAATAATTTCTTTAAGTATAAGGAAATACATACAACAAAATATTACCTGTTCATATAATAAATTGAAATAGAGTTAAACTGTGACAAATTCTCTCTGACTATAAAAATAAGTTACTTAAATATGTACTTGTGCAATTATCTAAGTTTAAATATTATGCTTATTAGAAATTAGAATTTTCTTCCTACGATATATTATATTTTTAAGCTCAATTTTATAGAAATAAATCTATATTAAATATGCAAATCAAAACAGTAATAATGTTAAAAATAATAACATTCAGTCAATAAAACCAGAGTTCGATTTTGATCCATAAATAGGAATTTTTGGCAACTTAATGACTAAAACAGGAGTAAGACAAGAAAAATAGCCAAAAATCTGTATAAATAAAAAATTTAACTGAAAAATGTTATATTTACATTAATTACAGGAATCAATACTTTTTCAAAATTAACAGAGTAATTAAGCTTAAAACATTGAAATAAATTAAAATATGATACACAATTATAATTTATAACTCAGTAAATATACAAAATTTCCATTTATAAATTTGGGGTTACTTAAATAATTAACTCACTTGTGAATAAAATTCATTTTTAAAAATGTACTTCAAAAGATGTATAAGTATCAAATTACAGTCAATTTTTAAAATAAAAAGTAAATATTATGGTAATATATGAAGTTGTCATCTGCTATTTAATCTTGTTGGACATTAGCTATTATACATTATTAGATATAGTTAAGACATCTGTAATATAACAATAACAAATGTCAAAACAATTGTAATTTGAAATTTATTTTTACTAAATTGATTTTAAATTAAACAAATACAGTTATAACAAATTAAAAAAATAATTATCACCCATTTATTTCCCAAATTAAAAAATAGAACACTACAAATATTGAAAAAAGAGTTTTAGAATAGTTACAGGAAATACATTTTTATCCCCCTTCATAACATCTGTCAACTAGTCAATTATGGTAATTTAAAAAGTGTTGGTGAATTATATGAGATTATAATATATTTCAAGAGAAATAACTTAATGGAAAACTAGCAAACATATGTTAATCTAGTAAAGTTGTAATTTAGAGAAAATATTCTTTAATTATTTTATTTTTTTCAAAATCTTCAAAACTGACTAACAAAGTTTTGTAAATCAAAATAAATAATATGCAATTAAGATGATGAATTACATGCAGTTGAATTTAGAATCAGGCAATCCTTTAAAATTAAGTTAATGAAAATTATGTAACTTGAATTTTGTGGAACTCCAAATATACAATTAATATTGTTAATTTTATGCCTTAAAATTAGTGTATGGGTGATTACATTTGGAAAAAAAAAGATGCCATCTATTTGTTTAGAAGTTTGCTTTTTTTTTTTTTTTTTAATGTAAATAGAAGTAACTAATATTAACACTTTTTAAATTCTTAATTTTAACAAGCTCCCTTTAACTTCTTAACTCAAAGAACTTTTTTTGAAATTGATAAAATCAAAAATTATACTATTTATCAAAATTAATTAATCATAAATAAATATGCATTTCTATAAAAAAAATAATAGTAAAATAAAAAAACTGGCAAAACGGTTTAAAAAAAGATTTTATATGATTTTTTCCATTTTAAAAAAACCTAATAAGAATTATAATTAAAGATATAATAATGATCCTATTTCATTGTAAAAATATTTTAGACCAATCATCTCAAATATTTCAGAAATTTCTTAAGCCTTTCTTTAAACAATGTGTATATATATATATATATATATATATATATATATATATATATATATATATATATATATATATATGTATATATATATATATATATATATATATATATATATATATATATATATATATATATATATATATATATATATATATATATATATATATATATATATATATATATATATATATATATATATATATATATATATATATATATATATATATATATATATATATATATATATATATATATATATATATATATATATATATATATATATATATATATATATATATATATATAACAAATATAATGTTAGAGACATCAAACAATCTTACATTTGGATCAATGCTGAGTTTTAATTTCTTCTGAGCAACTGTTTTCTGAATTCTTTTATTGTAACTAGCATTTCCAGCTGTCTGCTTGCATCTCTCGCCTTCATCTAATAGGCAGCATATTTGATTATGACTGCTCGGAGTTTCTTCTTCTGTGCTAAACCCATTCATTTCCAAATCATCTAAAAATATTGAAATTAATATGCAATAAAGTAATTAGAAAATTTATCAAAACAGATTAGCATGAAGAAGCATTTTTTATTAGTTAGTTATCTAAAACTAAATTAGAAGCAAATCTGTTAGAAAACAGAACAAAAAAATATGCATTTATATACAATTAGATATCCTCTCATAATCCTAACACTAGTAATTGTAGCTTGACATTCGCAGACCAGACTCAAATTCAAATTTGAAACTTAATGGTGCAATTTTAAAATCAAAACTATAAATAAAATATTTCTGAAAATTACATTAAAATTTTATATTCAGATTATAATCATACATTCAATCACATGATTTACTCTCAATGTTTCCTTTATTATATGTTATTTTCAAACATCACCTTTTAATTTTAATTTCTAATTTAATGAGCTTTGACGGCAGGAACATTTCATAGCATTACTAATTCAAAGGAACTAATAGTGCTTCAAGTCAAAATTGTAGGTTTCAATAATATCTTATATCTCCTCAATGAAAGTTACAGCTTTAAATCAAAAATATTCATACTAAACATGATGTGATTACCAAATTGCTCTATAATAATTGGTTATAATTCTATTTACAAATATGTTTTTAATTAACATTACAAATGGATGATGCAATAAAATATGATAATAGTTTGAATAAATTCAAAATATAACCAATTACAACTAATTCTTCCCTTTCACACTGCTGCAGTAAGAATAATTATCTTTAATTATAATTTTTTAATTTAAGTTTACTTATATTTATTAAAATATATGTAAACTTAAATTTAAAAATTACAAAAAACCCATATAGAAAAATATATAGATAACTCATTTAAATAAAATAATACTTAGCAGGAGTTCATAATTCACAGATACTAATGTTTCTCTATGTGATAAGAAGGTTGTCAAGTCTATATGTCCAATTTATTATTCAATCATGGCTCAAAATTAGGAAGAAATTAATAATGTACTTATTAATTGGTAAGTACATTTAACTTGTAGGTGTGTAATCACATTGTTTAATGCAATCAAGCATATTTGATTTTAGATATAATCAAAAATCTCCATGATAAGAGTCTATGCAAAATTAAATATTTGCAGAGTTCAAAAACCTTTACACCTGTTGAGAGAAGGATCGCGCTAAAAAATTGGACTCAATAGCTTGATATTCATATGGTATTTTACGATGTTCATAACTTGGTTATGAAGGGCAGAACATTATAGATTTCTGAAGAAGGCCAAGTATCTCAAACGACTGTTGTGCCAATGCTGATGAATTTGGTTATGAACACCATAAGATTATGAGATCTTTGATACTGGTGAAATTTAACTCATTACTAAATAGATTGAATCAATGTTTTTCCACATCATTAAATACACATATATACACGTATAATTACTTAAGAATTTATACACATAGATTATTTTTCAATCCAGTAATTTATATACTAATGGAGAAACATCAGCAGTTGAGAGATAGGGCAATTTGAAACAAAAATAATCTCCAAAAAGTGAACACAGCAACTCAGAATGTAAAAGATATGACGTAGTTTGTTATAATTTAATTTTCGTTTAATAATATATTTTGCTAAATATTTTTATCACCCTATAAAATTTTCTTAGAACAGACAAATCTCCGAATTAAAATATCTAAAATTTAATTAAACAATTTAGACAGAAAATTGAAATTGATCCTAAATCCTAACAAGAATCAGGGATTTCCTCAAAAAAACTTAATAAGAAATATATACTAGATTTCTGAAAAATATATTTTCACTAACAGAGTTTCTCATCATATTTCTGATCATATTGATTATTGTGATGATGTATCACAAAACTATATTATTGTGATACATCATCACAATAATATAGTTTTTAATGAACCTAGTCTCAATTTGGATTTGCCTTTATATTGTTTTTTGTAGCATTGTAAATACAACTGTTTTTCATTTGATACACTAATATAATAATTTTTTTTAAATAACACAAAAAAATAAAAATTCCAAGTGAAATAAAATTCTTTCTTTGCTTAAAACAATGGTTAATTTAAAAAAAAAAAATAACACTAAAATATAGAAGAAAATGAGACATATATAAATTTCCATTTTTATAGTTATCTACAATAAATGCAAAATAATGACTAATACACAGTTCATATTACATAGTTCAGTACATAATGCTTTTAAAGTTTTTAAAGCATATTTCAGTACATAATGCTTTTTTTATTTTATTATGACAAAATCAATTACATTTTAACTAAGTGTTATGAAATTCTTATTTGTGATAAAAAGTTAAATTCAATTAACTTTGCATTAAACACAATTAATAAATTTCAATCAATTAACTGTAAATTAAAATCATAATTTCTTATATTTCATGAACATTAATTTATAAGCTGATAAAAAAGAATTTAAAGCTAATTTCATAAATATTATAATATATTAAAAGAACAAATAAAATAAATAAAGCTAATTCACAAGGTTTTCAAATTTTTGCATTCATTTACTTTAACAAGCAGGAAAATATATCACACAACAGAAAAAAAAACAATAAATGCAGTTTTATAACAATGTAGTGTAAATAAAATATATAATTATTTTAATAAAAATTGCACAAAAATTAAATATATTTGGTTCAAACCAATTTTGATTATTTACAAAATGTTTTGTAATATATACATTAAATATAATTCACATCCAATTGGATTTCCATTTTAATAATTATCATAAAATAAAATGAAACAAAAAGCAACACATTCAATAGCATTATAAGCAATTCAAATTACGGAAATGCACTTTTTTAATCTAGATTACAATATTTTCTTAATATTTTGATAACTGGAATATATGAATTTTGCTGTAGTTATTTGGAAAGTTTAGATTTCTTAATTTCGTTAATAAAACTGCAAAAATCTGACTCTAAAATAATATGCAAATAATTTTCTTTCTATAATTCAGAAAAGTATATTTTTACTAAAATATTTAAACTAGATTAAAATAAACCTACGAAAATAATAGAAGACGTTTTTTCTATCACTTTCGTATAACACGCTTAGAACCGTTGTAATCACGATCGCCATATTTACCACTGCAAAGTGAAGATGTCAGATACTATTAAGAAAAACTCATATAATACATGTAGCTCCCAAATATCATCATTAGTGAGTTGTATGAGCAAGTAAATTATAAATTATTAAAAATTTCAAGCAAAAATGAAAAGATAAAGTAATTTGAAAGATCTTGACGGGTAAACACATCTAAAAGATTGAATTTTCTTGAAATATTTCATGATAAACATCAGTATTTTTTAAATAAAAAACATATCATATACTTTGATGTATAAAAATTTATTTAATATTAACCCAGGTGAGGAAAGTTTGTTTTAATAGTTACGTTTAAAGAAAATCAATTAAAGAAAATAAAGAAACAAACCACATACTTAAAAATTAATTAAGAATTTATATTTACACCAGCAAACACTAAACTATTACACAAAAATATTTCAATAAATAAAACAAAATGCACCACACAATTTTCCTTCACGTACTATAAACAGTAAACAAGATGAAAATCAAATTTATATTTCTGCTATCTTCAGCTTTTCAAAAGCCTTCTTTTAAATCTTGCTTATGCCTGCTTAAAATGTTTAACTCTATTACAAAAAGAAGTAATCTATATATCAATAAATCAATCACACAATCAATCTGAAAATACATAACTGCTTTAAGGCCCTGTTCCGTTGTGGAAAATCGAATTCTATGTTAATCTATGGATTACATTTTAACATGTAACAAGTGCTATTTTCATGATAGAAACTTCAGGTCTTTTGCAAATTACAAAAGCCTAACTGCTGCAGCCTGAACATCAATTTTTAGATTTTAAAATTTTTGCGAATATTTTTAAAATGTCAAAATACCTCCGTCCGAGTAAATTTCAACCAAATTCTAATTTCATTTGCGTTGTAAAATATTTGGCTTAAATATATTTCATTTTTTCGGCGTACAGTTACAGAATAAATACTTTTGTTTATTTTAAGCTAAAACTATTTTTGATTGCATCAATATTTCTATACTAGTTTTGATTAGAAATAAAACTCATTCTCATTTCTGAAAATCCATCTCTATGCACAACGTCACCTATGCAGCTGAAAAATTTTTAACGCCAAACTTGGCTGATTTTCGATTTCACTACGGTAATCTAAAGAAGGAGAGATTTTTCGGTAAAATGCTCTCCATACGATTCCCGTTGTTTTACGATGTGGTTGGAAAACACTTCCAAATCGAGCAAGACGAATTAGTTTTTCTCACTCACCGAAATAGAAAAGACATTTGTAAATAATGCAAGTTAGATTCTTCGTTATGTTGCATGCTGGAAAAGTAGCTATGCTATGTACTTTTAAATCAACTTTGTTTATTTACATTTAAATAAATTTTTAAAATGCAATATTATAAACTGTTAAGTGTTACCTTATTCCATTATATTATATACTACGATTTCGAAACAAGATTAACTATGTATTAAAAATTTGAGGAACTTAATATTAAAAAAATGCATTTTACAATATATATAAATTATACTTACAAAATTTTAGGTGTGTTTAAAGTAGTCTCCTCCAGCATCAATCCACTTTTGTCGACGAATTTTCCACAGATTAAATGCCTCAAGCTATTCATTTCTTGGAATAGATGAAAAAATGCATTTATAGCCACATCAATCTCTTCTTCTGAATGAAAATGACATCCACGCAAGTTCTTTTTTAGATTAAAGAACAACCAAAAGTCGCACATAGCTAGATCAGGTGAATACGGTAGATGTTCGATCACTTTAATTTGTTTTTGTTTAAGAAACTAAACTGTTAATCCGTCTATATGTGAAGATTCATTGTCATTGTGAAGTATTAGTCCAACTAACATTCAGTTCTTGTAGAATTTCTGGAAAACATTTAGTGGTATACCAGTTTGCTGTTACTGCTTTCTATCCTTCCAACTTGATGGCTTTGACCAATCCCGTACTTCTGGAAGAAAACGGCATACATCACTTTTTTCTGTGCGCGTTGATTTTTCACCGTTGTCGGCGTGAGATCATCTTCAAAGACCCATACTTTGCTTTCCTGACGTGTTGAAACGTCAAAAAACGCTATGTACGTTTCATCCCCTGTTACAATTTTAGAAATGATGCGGTGGCCACCATCATTTAGCAATTTAAGAGTTTCTTTATGGATTCTTACACGCTCTTCTTTTTAGAGCTCAGTTAGATTATGGGGAACCCAATGGCAAACTACTTTTTTCATATGTAATTCTTCATGAATGATTTTGTGTATGGCTGCGGATCTAATGTTAAGTTCCTTCTGTATCATTTGAAAGGTATAACGATTATTATCCATTAACTTTTTTTGTATGCCAGACACATTATCTGGGATTATTGCCGACGGCGGCTTTCCTGTGTGTTTTTCATCCTGAAGAAAATTGCGACCACTTTTAAATTCTCTTAACCATCTGAATACATTAGCACGAGAGGGAGATTCATTTCTAAATGCTAATTGTAACCGTTGAATTCATTCTCCTTGATTTAATCCTGCTTTAAAATCGTAGAAAATCATAGCGTGAAAATGTTCTCGCGTCAACTACATTTGACTCAATTGATAAGGTAAATTGAGTCAAATGTAGTTGACTCTGTTCTGTTCTGTTTAAAAAATGTTCTGTTCTGTTTAAATCAAGTTCTGTTTAAAAAATGTTTCTACGTTAAATAAGTTGAATTAAGTCAGTAAAAATTCGTCTTCTGTGTTAAAATACAAAGTATTTTAAAATCAAACCGTTAATTTTATTTTGTAAATTCTCGTCTGCGCGTATCTCAAAAATTTCAGAATAACCTTCGTATATATATATATATATATATATATATTGCATTATAAAATAAAATATCTAATAGTAAGAATGATAACATGTTTATCATAATAATATTAACGCATTTAAAAATAGTTTTTTAATTATTCATGTATTTTAGGTTTGATTTTAATTCTGATAAAAAAATTTTGACCGTTTAATTAGTAACTGTAAAATTAATCAACATTTGCAATTTAATTCATATTTTTTAGTGCGAATAATGAAAGCTGAATTCTAAAATGTAAATAAAATAATCTTTTCTTTAGATTCACTAGCAGCTAATTCTTCCTAAGACGGCAACGGGTAATTCGGGTGTCAGTTTCGTTGAGTATTTTAACTGACCCGTTTTCCTTCACCCCTATTCTAAGAACCCTGGAAGTAATTTGATATACGCAGCTGTTAGAACAAACTTAAAACTCTCTTTTTTGCTGTTTTTATGGCGTTAGTACTTTAATTTTCACGATATAACGTGCTAAATCTGGCAGACTCACTAATTTCGAAGAATTGATTGACAAGCAATTTCTAACAATAATATTGTTTTGAATATTCCCCTACAGAAGCTTTGAGAACTAACGCCAGATGGTGCGATGTACTCTTTTTTTTTTTTTTTTTTTTTTTTTTTTTTTTTTTTTGGATATTCCTTCTTATAAGATAATTTAAATTACTAATATGAAGGAATTATGTTGAATTTAATAACTGAGTTTTAATATATTGCATCGACAATTGTATAGTTTTAAAATCGAGTTTAGATTTGAAATTTATTCACAGCTATCTGCTACCTAATCAGGAGAGGTCGTAAAAAATAATAAGACAGTTGCAATGCCGACGAGCATTATGAGGTTAAATGTAAAGTATTAGCTCTTGAATAATTTCCTAACTAGGTTGTTGTGGCCTGATTAATTAAAGTGTCATTCTCATTAGCGGAAGGTAGTGAGTTAGAGCCCCGGATTGACCGAAGATCTGTCTAATTCATTAAAGATGGCTGGGAAACGTTCAATATACGTCCTCCAAGTGAAATGATACCCCAGAGGTTGTTGGATCAAGTATTATGCGACGTTTTCCTTGATCCCTACTTCTAAATTACAAAGAATTCCATCCAGTTGCTTTCACTGACAAATAGAGACAAAGACTGGACTAGGTGCACAGAAGTATGCTGGTGAAACAACACCATTCAACTGATTTCTTAAAAATTAAAAAATATATATATATCAGTGTTAGTTTGATTAGAATTAGAGACATCGAGAAAAATAAACAGAATTGTAATTAGAAAGATGTTATTAGAAAGAGAGAAGAATGTAATTAGAGAGAATAAAATAGTTAAGTCAGAAAAGAGACTACTGAGAAAAGATTTAAAAACAAAAGAGGCGAATTCGAAAAACAAAACTTAGAATCGCGGTTCTTCACATTTATTAATTAAAAGCATAAAAATACTAATCATTACAATGCCGGGTAAATAAATCATAAGAATGGGGTCTAGATTTTTATTTCTTTGTATAGCGCCCCCTGTCTACAACACCACCAGTGACATCACCAACAAGGAAGTGAGTCTCTCTCCAGCAACCGTAGGAATGAGACATATATCCATATCACTCTCATGTTTACCCTATCCCTTTAACTTTATATGTTAAGATGTAATTTTGTTTTATTTGTAGCATATGTATCTGTGTTGGGCTCAAATTGTACCCTAATTTATAATAAATTATTTTGAGCTACTTAAGGAACTTATTTCTTTGTTCCTATTAAACCAGATAAATGCTACAATATAAAATATTGGCTACCCAACGCGAGACCCGAGTTCGAGTTTCTTTTCGCTGTTAAAAAATTCTACCCATAATTAAATTTTGTTGGAGGGGAACTCAAAAATTTCACAGGTTACCTCCTGATGTGTTGTGGTTTCTGGATTCATGAGAAATATAATCTCCTCCGAGATTGTGGTTCAATTGGAGCATCCCGTTTTCGATTTGAGAATTCCAGATAAGTTTCTGTTACTGTTTTTATATTTCTAATGTATCTTAATTAATTGTGAAGAATTACAATTAAGGAAGTTATTAATGAGTGTTAATGTTTAAGCACTTATGAATATAAAACTGTATAAAAAGTTTCTTTATAAGTTGTTGTGTTTCGATAAAAGTGTTATTATTTTGTGTTCTTCAAATTCAGAACATCATTATTACTTGTGAATATAGTTATTTGTTTGATTTGGTAAATATGTTTCAAAACCTATTAAATACATAATATTTTGTATTAGAGTATTGTATTAAAAAAAGCATTAATTTTATATTTGAAGTATTATAGTATATGTGCGCGAATTATATGTAAAGAACATTATGAACAATAAGTAAAGTATCTGTTACTTCTGAATATTGTATTTCTTTTATATTATATATCTTAATTCTGAATATTTGAGAAAATATCTTCTTTACAGTGAGATAAGAGTTTTAAAATTGAGCATCTAACAGAATTTAATTGTCTGATGACTGTGCATTTTCATGTGATGATACTTTTGTTTTGATTTAAAACACGAAACAAGGCGCCGCAAACAACCTTTTTTATTGCTTTCATAAAAGCCTCTGTGTCTAGCTTTTCAATATTTAAGAATACTACGAGTTCAGTATATATTAATGCTTATTTTTACTTTATTTTTTTCGTCATTCATTTTGTTTTGAATCTTTGTGTTTTATTCTTTTAGTAAGTGGTTTCTTTGAATAAACAATGAAAATATTTTTTTTCCATGTATATGTAAGGTTATATATTAAGGTAACAAAATAATTATTAATATTTTGGTAAAAGGTATCAGAATTGATATTTTAGAAAATTCAAGAACTTTTAAGTTAAAGAAATAAAAAGTCAATAAAACATTTTTGTTATTTATATATAAAATATTCTTTGAATGTTTATGATTAAGTTATCTTAATTAATGTATTTTGATTTATTGAATGTGGAACCAAAGTATTGATAAAATATAATTTATAAACAAAGGTACATTTAGTGACTATTGGTAATTGTAAAACGAAAGTACAGAGTTATAAATGAAACAAAAATAAAATTTTGAAATGCTTTGTTTTGGCTTTGTTTGATTTGAAGTATATAATAAGAGTGAATTATTATAAATTTAGTAATATTAATATAATAAAATTGATTTGATTATTTTATGATGGTGAATATCATATGAATATTTCAAGTATATTTACAATAATTAAAGAGTTCATTTCATTTGCAATTAATGTTTGAATAAATAATAATAGGTTTATTTAAAGTTAAAAGGTTTATACTTTCACATAATATTGTACTTAAGACTAATGGTGATTAAATTTTGTTTTAACTAAAATAAAGAACCACATATTAAAAAATCAGCATTTTAAAATCAGTTGAAAATAACTTCAGAACTATTAAAATAGAACACATGCAAAAATGTCATTCCTTGGGAAAGGGAAAAAACAGGATTTGAGAAACCTCGCTATAGAAATGGGGCTAGGGGTAGCAGATGATCTGAAAGTAATTCAACTGAAATATATTATAACCAAATCAAAGGATTATAATGAAGAATTTGTGAAAAATATGCTAACTAATATAATAGAGGAACGGCTTGAAAAAGAAAAACAAGCTGAATTCGAAAGAATTGCCCAGCAAGAAGCTGCTAAGGAAAAAAAACTAGCAAAAGAAAAGGAAGAGGAACAATTACGCATTGAAAAAGAGAGAGCGTATGAATTGCAACGCTTAAAACTTCAAGTGGAAGCTCAGAAGGTACTTTCCTCCACTGCCACAGTTCCAGCCAGTGAAACAGAAAAAACAAATTGGAATTTAAATCGAATTCTCCCAAAATTTAATCCCAATAAAGATGAAATAGGGTTCTATCTGACAGTGTTTGAAAGTCAATTAAAATTAGTGAATATACCTGAAGTGAATTGGATGCCGTACTTGATAGGCTCATTGTCAGCCGAAATAAATCAATTAATTGCTAGAGAAAATGAAGAAGATGTTAAAGACTATTCAAAGGCGAAAGAGATGCTCTTGAAGCGTTATAGACTTACAACATTTTGTTGATCAATGGTAAGAGCTGAATGATCCTTTAGAACTTGCATAAAAGCTTGACAGTTATGAAAATGTAAGACTGGGAATGAATAAAAATTCCCCTATCTTTGCTAAGAAACCAAATTCCAAAGAATATGTTAAATTTGCTTCAGAGAGAAACTATAAGCCTCCTAACTCAAAGGAAAATGACAAAATCAAATATTCCAACTATGAAAGTCCAAAATTTACTAAAGACAAGCCAGAAAGAAGATTTTCTGTTCATTGCTATGGATGTTGTAATCCTGGTTTTATTCAGTCTAAGTGTCCAAAGTGCAACAAACTAAAAGAAGAGACTAAAACAATTGTTAATGGTGTAAAGTTGTATACCGCACAAGCTTCAGATTCATTATCCAGCTCAATTTTTTTAATTGTATGTGGTGAAAAAGCAGCTTTTTGTGCCGACACAGTTGCATCAAATTCCATTGAGGGAGAGAGATTTTATACTTTATTGAAAGAGAAAGGTTTCAAATTTCAAAAGAAGAATATTACAATGGTACTTGCCGATGGAAAAGAAAGAAATGTCCCTGCTTTGACAACAGACGTAAATCTTAATGTAAAGGG
This sequence comes from Latrodectus elegans, assembly GCA_030067965.1. Taxonomy (NCBI): domain Eukaryota; kingdom Metazoa; phylum Arthropoda; class Arachnida; order Araneae; family Theridiidae; genus Latrodectus; species Latrodectus elegans. Next base: position 90,652,730 of record CM057816.1, on the reverse strand, counting down.
AAAGAAAGTTCACATGAATTTTATTGCGTTACTAAACGCTAAAGGCAATAGAACATTGCTTGGCACTGACTTTCTCCAGGCTGCTGGTATTGTGCTTAACATCCAAAATGGCACTTGGCATTTTAGTGAATATCCACACAGAAATTACCCATTTTATCGTGAACCATCCCAAACCGTAACTACTGCAAAAGTGATAATGTCGCAGAAATTGACTTGTCCTGATATATCTGCTGAAATTTCAGAAGCCCCTAATTCCGTAAAATTGAGGAATGATGAAGAAAAACACTTGACAAGAGAACAACGACACAAATTAAATTCATAACTGGAAAAATTTGAAAATAACTTCAAGCCAGGGGGGAGAATCTACTCCTTTTATTGAACATAGAATCCAGACTGGAAATAGCTTACCTGTTGCTGAACCTCCATATAGAATGACACCTGCAAAGAAAGAGTTAGATTCCTTACTAACAGAAGGAATGATTGAGGAATGTGAATCTCCTTATGCAAGTCCTGTGGTATTAGTACCTAAACCAAACGGTACCATCAGATTGTGTGTTGATTACCGCAAGTTAAACTCAACGACTATTCCGGATAACTATCCACTACCTAGAATAGATGATTTATTAACTGAAGCCAAGTCGACGAAATACATGTCTACGATAGACTTAAAATCTGGTTATCATCAGGTTAAAGTTCATGAATCAGACCAAGAGAAGACTGCCTTCATCTGTCCATTTGGAACTTCTAAATTTTTACGTAAGCCTTTTGGGTTGCGCAACGCACCCGCGACTTTTCAACGTCTCATTGATAAATTTAGATCTGGTCTCAAAGATGTTTTTGCATTGTCATACATTGACGATATCATTATCTTATCAGAAACTTTTGATGAACATTTATCAGATTTACGAAAAGTGTTTGAAATACTTTCTATATTTTAACTGAATGCTAATAGAAGCAAATGCAGTTTTTCTTGTGACAGAGTGAAGTATTTAGGTCATTGGATAACTGAAAAGGGTGTAGAAGTGGATGCTGACAAAGTATCTGCTATTCAAAAAATTCCAACACCAAAATGTGCTAAAGAAGTTCAGTCTTTCCTACAGACTTGTTCCTGGTTCCGGAGATATGTTCCCCATTTTTCTGAAATTGCTAGGCCCCTTAGTGACTTAACTAAAAAGAATAAACAATGGACATGGAGTGATACAGAGCAGATAGCATTTTAAGAGTTAAGAAGACGGCCGATCTCACCACCTGTGTTGTCTCAGCCAGATGGATCTAAACAATTCCTCATAAGAACTGATGCGAGTAATTACACTCTAGGAGCAGTCCTTATCCAAGGAGAAAGACCGAAAAAACATGTGATTGAGTATGCCAGTCGACTGCTCAGTTCGGCAGAAAGAAATTATTCAACTACCGAAAGAGAAGCACTAGCGGTGGTATGTCCACTTGAGAAGTTCCTGGTTATGTGGAAAATCAAGATATCGTTATTGCTTCAGATCACCAACCCTTGAAGTGGCTTTTGAGTATTAAATCACCATCCGGACGCTTGGCTCGATAGGCTCTTCAAATCCAGTCATATCACCCGAAAATTCTTTACACTCCAGGAAGATCTAATGTAATTGCAGATCTTCTGTCCAGATCATTTGATAGAGAGGACAAATTTATTTGTAACTTGAACACTGTTTCCATAAATTTACCATCCCGGAAATCAAAAGACATTCGCGAAGAACAATTGAAGGACGAGGATGTAAGAAAGATCATAGACTGCTTTGAAAGTGGAAGGAAAGATGAAATTATATAAATTGGACTAGTAGAGGTTATCTGATGAATCGGGGAATACTGTAACGATATTCGCCTGAAACAGAGTCAGAAGAAGCACAGATAGTATCCCTTGTCACGAGCGAGAACGTATCCTACAGCAATATCATGATTCTCCCACTGCAGGACATTGTGGAGCTGAGAATACGTATCATAAAATTACTTCTAGGTATTTCTTTCCTTTCATGAGAAAGTTTATCGCCGAATACGTGAAAGATTGTGCTGAATGTAACCTGTACAAATCTAACAACCAGAAACCTGCTGGAGTACTCAGAACGCCTATTTATTCACAAAGATTTGAAACGTTGGCAATAGACTTATTTGGTCCCCTCCCAGAGACCCCAACTGGGAAAAAATGGGTACTTCTTGTTGAAGATACCAGTACAAGATGGGTCGAACTTTTTGCCCTAAAAGATGCCACAGCTATTAATTGCTCTAAAGTATTGATAGAAGAAGTCTTCTTACGCTATGGCTTACCTAGAAGACTTATCAGCGACAACGGTGTACAATTCGTCAGTGCTGTAATGCAACAAACTTGTAAGATCCTGGGTATTAAGCAAGATCTTATACCTTTATACCATCCTCAAGCAAATCCTGCTGAACGAAAAAACCGAGACCTAAAACCAAAATTAGCAATTCTAGTTGGTGACGCGCATGATACTTGGGAGGACAGACTACCCATGATACGTTTTGCTTTAAACACCGCACAATGTGATTCTACAGGTCATACGGCAGCTTACCTTCAATTCGGAAGAGAGCTTCGAACCACAGATGATGTCAATCATGATATTAGAGCTGTCATTGATAACGATAACTTCGTCGCAGAGATAACACCTTACTTGAAAGAATTTGCACGACTTACACCCATAATTACACACCATAGAGGGGGAGTCTATAGCGCCCTCTGTCTACAACACCACCAGTGACATCACCAACAAGAAAGTGAGTCCTTCTCCAGCAACCGTAGGAATGAGACATATATCCATATCACTCTCATGTTTACCCTATCCCTTTAACTTTATATGTTTAGATGTAATTTTGTTTTATTTGTAGTATATGTATCTGTGTTGGGCTCAAATTGTACCCTAATTTATAATAAATTATTTTGAGCTACTTAAGGAACTTATTTCTTTGTTCCTATTAAACCAGATAAATGCTACATTTGTAAAATAATTCATAACAAAAAATATACGTTAAGAAAATCAAATGCTTTAAATTTATGCATAAAAAATCTTAATTAAAGCAGACAAATTAAATTAAAGCAGACACTCTTTTGCATTCGCTAAGTGAAAAGCCGTAAACTGTAAATTTCTATTGTAAGTAATAATGAATTAAGTTATAATGAAAACGTTGAGAATTTTTTTCTTTTTATTTTGTTGAATTTGTAGTTATCCTGAAATCATCTTTAAAATAATTCTGAAGAATTTGTAAAACAATTAAATTTACATATCCTTGTATTTGAAACTATGTAATTTGTATTATTATTTAAAACTAAGAAAAGCATCTGATTTTAAGAAATTAATTATATTAGATTAATTATTTCAAATGTTAAGAAAACAATTATTCATATTAATATTAGGTATTTGGTTTGAACTAGTAAAATTAGAAAAGGAAACTTCTGTAATTTTTGTATCCTGAGGTAAGCTGTTAACTATGGAGAATAAGAAAATAAATCACAAATCACATCCCATTAAATTGGATAATATTTCTGAAATATTTTTTATTTGAGTGTAAGAATTCTATTCTTCTCATTTTTTCATACAAAATTTTTCTTACATAAGAAAAAGAATTATATGGCTTTATTTGTTTCAAAAATAGTTGAATCCCTTGAAAAAAATTATTGCTTTAATTGCTTAGCATGTGAATGTGGATAATGATTGCTAATCAGAGTTTTCATATTATACTTATCAAAGAGAGGAATCAAGAGACAACATCATCTTTTTATTTCCTGAAAACTGAAAAAACTGCTGTGTATTCAAAGTGAAATTATTAAAAGATCCTTAAATATCGCCAAAGAGTTTTCACTTTCGGCACTTGCTCCGATTTTCAGTTTAAATCAAAACAATTCTGTTCTTTCTGCACAAGTCATAAACCATTCAAAATCGCCTTTCTGACCTATATGATTTACTTAATAATGAGAGATCAAGGGGATTGTTGTGGAACAAGCGCTATTTCGGATAAAAGTTCAATGAATCGCTTCTAATTGCTCTGATACAGGACTTGATAACAACTTATCAGCTGTATTTCGTATCTGCTAAAGACAATCGCGGTTCAACTTATTTTGAGAGATATAGAATTTGATAAACGTGTAAAACTGGTTCAAAAAGGGTTCTTATTTTCCAGACCAATTGAGAATATACAAATCAAGAAAAATCTTTCTTCACTCATTTTATAAGAATTTATATCTGAACTTAGATATTTATATCCAAGTGTCCCCTCTGTACTTACCTAACTTCAAATTCTATTATTAATCATCAATTCAATATGAGTAATAATTATACTAAAATATTACATAGTGTAAATTATATTTTGAGAGTCATCTAAAACCTCAAAAATCCAACTAAAATGGGAATTGGGAAATTTTCAACAAAATAAACCAAAGTAGCAAAAATTTTCATCATAAAATCAAAATTCCCTAGAAACTTCTTAAAACTCTATAGAGTTCCCCGGAGTGACCAAAAATTTAATCAATGAAAGCTATTCTTGATAAAAGCAAATTAAAATATTTGTGTCTCTTTCTAAGGTTACCACGGATTATTGAAAGTAAATGCCAAAATAAAACATGCAAATGAAAGTTTCAACAGAACATTTTCTATTATTCTTACAAAAGATCATAAGTTTACAGAAAACATTATAGGAACTAATCAGCAACAACATGAACGCTTTTTTGAGCAGTTTTTATATACTCCCAACGAGGAATCTAGCTGTGCAGAGTTTATGCGGTCGTTTCGGGATACCCTGTATATATATATATATATATATATATATATATATATATATATATATATATATATATATATATATATATATATATATATATATATATATATATATATATATATATATATATATATATATATATATATATATATATACTAATACCTGATACTTCTTATAAAAGAAGCCTTTAAATGCTATCTAAAGATTAATTTAACTAAGGTTAGTAACAAGGAACTAATAAAGTAAAAAAATTAAAAAAATAATTTAAACCTTATTGAGAAAACGTTTTGTAAAACAGTTTAATAATTTGCAATTAAACTCCATGTTAAAGAATGAGAAAATTAATTGACAGTTCAATGAGCTAATGCTTCTCAAAGATTAAAATTTAACTCTAACCAAAAGAGCTTATTGGGTGGAACAGAGCAATGATAAGTCGAACTCCGTTTAGAATCTTCAAAACATGCATCAAAAAATTTTTTATTTTAAAATTTATTACAAATTTTTGAATTTATTATTATTTTATACTTTTTACTATGTGTTATAAGAACTTATTATTATTTATTAATTTGTAAATATTATGTAATTTTAAAATGATTGCATATTTTCTAAATGATTGTATATTCGGTGGTTTAATGTAATTCGGTAACATTTGGGGTAGAATGTATCGTATCAACTGAACAATGTTGTTATAGCATCGTCTTGTAAAAAATGTTAGTTGTGTGAGTACCTTTACATAGTGGCTGATCGGTTGACAAACAGTTAGGAATACGAAAAAATCGGGCAACGGGCATTTTACCAAAGATTTTTTTTAATAGGGCAACGAATACATATTCAGATAATGATAACAAACTAAAACGAATTCTCTCGAAGACTTCTAAAGTCTCGGAGGAGGATGTGTAGGGTTGCTAAACCCAACGGACCAAAAATCGTTTTTCATCTTTCTTGAATTATACCGCTTGCTTAGAAGTTCTAGACTGCAAACATTTTTTTTTCTTCAGTAGAATATTTAAGCCGGCGCAAACTACAGCAGAATTCTCCGGTGAAATTCCGAAAATTCAGTGCTGAAAGAATTCCTCGTGAACTCACGGAGATGGAGTAATGACGTCATGTCATGTGACTATGTGACGTTATTTTTCTATCGAATTTATGACGCTATTTTTTTTTATTTGATATTTTTTTGTAATTACATTTGTATTGAAAGATATTATAAATTTTTTTTTGAAGTAGATAATGAATTTTGTGAAATTATAACCGCTTATTTTTGAATATATTTCTTAATTTATTTGTATAAAATTTTAAAATACGAAATTGCAATTTAATTTTCTCTCTGCTTTGACAATTTTTTTAATAATTTTTAACTTAATTAACTTATAATTATCTAAGTAAACTAACTTTTATTTCATAAAAAAATCATGCATCAAATTTGGTCAAACTCATTGAATTATATCATTGTTTTTAATATAACGTATTTTAAATAATACTTCAGGATAATTTCACAAGTAGTAGTTTAATTTATTTCTTGGAATAACTGAAAGTTGTAATGCATTACAGAATATTTAAAAATTTAATTATTTAAAATGTTTTTTTTCATACACAAATAATTGAATTATTCCATTCCACTCATTCAATTTTACCATTAGTTTGAATGTAATGTATTCTAAGTAGTATTTAAGCATAATTCCACAATTAATTGTATAATTTATTTCTTGGAATAATTAAAAAATTGTAATGTATTCCAGAATTTTTAAAAATTTAATTATTTAAAATTTGTTTTGCATACTCCAATAATTAAATAATTATACAATTTCCCTTTATTAATTCATTTCAGAGTATTCCATAAATTAAATTTAAAATATTCATGTTTTACAGAAGATAATGATTTATCAATTATGAGCAATTAAACAGACTTCATACAGATTTCTAAGAATCAAATAAAAAATTTCCAGGAAATACTGACATTCATATTTTATTATGAATGTCAGTATTATTAATTATATTACTAAATAATATATGTAAAATATATTATTTAGTAATATAATTTTTAATAGAATATTTCAATACTCTGTTTCTTTAATAAAATAGAATTAAAGCATATCATAAAAAAATCATAACACCTAAACAACATCAACAATATAAATTTGTAACAAAAATATAAACGTTTCTTGATTATTTAAAAATCAAGTTCTATTTATTTTAAATAAAAGAATAAATTATTTTAATTACATTAGATAAAATATATTTGGAAATAATTTTGCTTAGCATTATATCTAAATCAATTTAAAGGAATATTAAGTGTAAGAAAATAAGCGCGATTTTAATTTGTTTCATTTGCATAAAAATTCAATTTTTAATCAATATAATTACCTGTTACAGATTTTACAAATGTTGAATATCTTTCATAATGGTGCTTTTTTTAAAACTTATCAGAATAACTGCTATCTTTTGTTTCCCATAGACATTTTTGATATACATGATTTACAAAATTAATTAATACATTTAAATTAATTAATTTAGAAAAAGATTATAGATTCTTTAAAATTTATTAAATATACTTAATTTTGTATTGATTTATTAAAAATTCCTCTTCATCGAATGAAAATTTAATATATTTATTCAAAACCATTTACACGAGATACGCACAAAAACTAGGTAAAAACACAAATGAAATTCGTTGTGCCGTCGGTGCCCTGCCAGATATTTCTAGCTCGCTGGAAAACTTAAAAGTCCCCTCGGAACGTCCATTTTGTGCCGTTTTCTGACGTTACTTGTTCTCCGGAGTTTTGCCGGCGTCAGTTATCCGGCGAATTCATCCAAATTGGCGCCCAGCCTTATAGCCAAAGAGGACTCAAAACTGAAACTGATTTTATTTTGAACACCTCCCTCCTTCATTTGTTGAAAAAGTGGGAGAGTGTCAGAGAAATGGTCTTAGAATAGCACCCAAACCAAGCTGATAGTTGTAAATTGATCTTCACAACAACAATGCTATTAATCATTCCCAGAAAATCTTTAAAAAGAGAGTAAAGCAATCGACATTGGACATGTACTTTAATGCTCCATTTATAAAAAATGAAAAGGACTGATTAATATGCAAGACTATACGTAATGATTATTTTATTATAAATTTACTGATAAATTATATATTCTTTCTTTTAATGTAATTTTTAGGTCTCCCGACCGAATTAATCTGTTAACGAACAATTCGGACATCGAACATAGTCTTGTAATGGATTATGTTCGTTAACGATCCTCTCTGTTGTATACAAGGGGGAAAAATGCAAAAATTAGTGAGAAGAGTTGATGAAATCCTTTTGATGACTGAAAATATTGATGCCAACAAAATTCATATTTTGAACTTTGAGATTAAACTTTGAAGTTTCGAATTTCCATGATCAGTTGAATTCATTAAATTTGATCTTTTAACGATCTCACGACTAGTTATTTGTTGGATTGTATCATTAATGTTTTTATTCGATTCAATTGGCCTTTCAGAACATGATGCTTCTCCAACATGAAAATTGTCAGATCGCAAGTTTGCAAATCTGTTTTAGCCTTGGCGTTTCGGTCCGTACATCTTCTCTATACACATAGGGTAATTTTTGCTCGGTTGAACAACATTTTTCTTTTCGATTAGTGAAAAAAGAAACATGCTAAAAATGCTGCTTTTCATTTCCCGTATTTGATTTTGCTTCCCAAATCTACTATGTAGAACCAATTGAACTTTTTCCAAAAATCAAACTATTATATGGACTATCAAAAATAAAAAAAATTATTCGGCTTAATAAGGAATTTGGCAGTGAAAAAATATATTTAAATGCTCTGTAATGAATAAATGAAATTATTTTACGAAAAACCTATTTTTACTAACAATTTTCAGCGTCCTCTTTTGTCTACTTGATGATTTAGATATCTGAACTAAGTGCTCAACATGATTGATTGTTTGATTGAACTTGCCACAATTGGCAACACTTCCTAGTAAAATGTAAATAAAATATGACAAATAGTAAGATTTAATAGAGGGTCATATGTGATGCTATTAAGTAATAAAAATAAAAAAGAATGATAAATGTGACAGCTATTCATTTAAAAAGGCAGCTACCGACGACACCGGTAGGTCAACTTTAACGACATACTAATGGATGACGATGTGAAAGGACTGTTTTTCCATTTTATTTTTAAATTCTTGTAGCAATGTCTAGTTGGTAGGTTCACATTATCTATTCAAATTTTCAATTTCAGGATTGTTATACTGCTTGTTTCTGTGAATTTTGTTCATAATTTCTGTATGTGCATAAGCATTAAAATATATCTAATTATTTCTTTGTATGTTATAATGTCTAGTTCTTTACGAATATTAAGTCTTCCGCTAATCTCGGTTTTAATGTATTCGCAACTCTTTAAATTTTCTAGATATTTTATATATTTGCTTCTAACTAGTACAGAAATCTGTATGGTTTCTTTAATGTTTTCAAAGATCTTGATAACAATGGATCGAATCAAAGTTCTAAGTTGTGTTACTGTTGTTAAAGCTTTAAATACGTTCAAATTTAACAAGCAATTGAAGGCTTAAAATATAATTCAGTTAATTGAAGTCATTTACTGACGATTCCTGTCCAAAATGGATATATATATATATATATATATATATATATATATATATATATATATATATATATATATATATATATATATATATATTATTATACACATACATATATATATATATATATATTATTAAAGGCTAGTAGGGAAGGGGAAAACAAACACTTTACTGATTTCAAGTAATTAATACATTTGATGTTATGAAAAAGCATTTCAAATTTACTTGTATGATGCAATTTATAAATTTGACTTCCTATTACCAGCATAATTATTTTGTAAAATATTCAACCGAATAGAATTTCCTCCTTATTTTGTAATACCATTTTATTGAATATTTTTGTACTTTCATTCAGATCAAAAAAAGAAATTATCATTTGAGCATACACATTTAAATCAGTTAATCATCTTTTCTCAATATCTTCATTCACCTTATTAAAAAAAATATACTACTGAACACTTTTTATTTTTAAAGATTAGAAAAAATGTTTTGTTAGTACTTTCTTTACAATTAGTGAGATGAATGAGATCATTTATAAAATTTGTGTAGCTTATTTGTTAGCAAAATTCAATTCTGACCTCCGCTTGATAAGAAAAGAAAAAAATTAAAATAAATGTCTTATTTGAAGATAAATATTAATCATTCTTTATGTATGAGACAAATTTGTAAACATTTACTGTGTGAAATTAAGAAACTATAAAAATGCAGTTTCCTAACAAATTATGTTTTTTTCTAAAAAGTTTTAAGATATAGATAATTTGCTAAGTTAATTAAGTACTAAATTATGTAAATTTGCAGAATTTAACATAAATAAATCGTAGCAACTTTATTTAGTTTATGTATGTAATGTTCATTGTAAATGTTTCCAAGTGTCCTTTGAAAAACATTTAATAATATTTGTACTTAAAAGGTTACTAATGAGGTCATATATGCTCCAACTATGTGAATAATTCAACATCAGTTGAATTATTCACATAGTTTGAACATTGAAAAACAGCCACTTAAACATCACATGGTTTAAAGCATATATTGGTGTTGAGGACAATGAAAAATCTGATTAATTAATGAAAAAGTAACCTCTACTGAATTTTCTATTCTTTCCATTTATTCCCAAAGTATCTCATTGGAAACAACTCAAAAACATGGGTTCTAGAAATGTGGAAAGGAGACTTGATGAATAGCAATACCATGGTGGTGATCTATGAATTAATCCCTATAATACAAAGAACTCCCCTTTTTTGGTGTAGAAATGAAGTTTCCTTTTTAACAGCACTTGGTCACTACCCCATCTATTTTCAACGGTTCTGTCTTGCTTCTTCAGTAGTTTATAATTTCAATAATGAAGTCTGGAATAAGCCATATAGAAAAGGATTGTCTGAAACAAAATCCTTAGGGAAAACAAGAGCTCTTGGGATTGAACTTAATTAATGAATTAAATGATGAACTTTCTTTTTAGAATAGGAGCAACTCTTCATATACTTCAAAAAGGAAAATGCTTAGTGCCCATTTCAACCAAGGGACTTTTACTTGATCCACAGTTCCCTATAAATAATTTTTGAATTCATAAAATCTTTTGCTAAATGACGACAGACTGGATTGAGACTGGATCCCGTAATGGATTGGCGTGATTTCAAATTTTCATGGCAAGCACTCTACAGCTCTGTCACTAACCTAAATTACGTCACTATGTGCAATAGCAGTCAACCAATACCATTCACGTTCGAAATTCAGCTTTAAAATCGCATGTTTTTCCGAATTCCAAATATTAAAATTTTGAATATTTCATTATAATTAAATACTGTAGAAGTTTTAAAATTCTAATAAATAGGAACAAAATTTTTAATATATCGAACAATAGCGCCCACCTTAAAAAAACATCAGTGTAGCGCTACCTACTACAGTGCCAACCGGGCAATAAAGCTAAATTTTGAACGTTAGCAAATTTCATTTTTTTAATTTAAACTCAATTTTTAATATACCGAGCAATGGCGTCCACCTTAAAAAACCATCAGTGTAGTGCTACCTACTACAGTGCCAACCTGGGCAATAAAGCTAAATTTGGAATGTTAACAAATTTCATTTTTTTTAAGCTCGATTTTTAATATACCCAGCAATGTTGCCCACCTTAAAAAAAAAAACATCAGCGTAGCACTACCTATTACAGTGGCAACCGAGCAATAAAGCTAAATTTCAAACGTTAACAAATTTTATTTTTTGTTTAAACTTGAATAAATTTAATTATGCGGCACATTTTAACACTAACATGAAAAACGCAATACACACAACTTAAACATTCATTTACTTATGGAAACATTCATTTTTATAAAAACTTTAGTTTCTAAATATATGACTAAAATTGTAATGAAAAACAAAATTACTCACCTAATCTTCATCGCTCTCCGAATCGTTACTTTTCGGCGAATATACCGTTTTTATCGCATCTAAAAGATCTTCTATTAATGTTTTCCTGATGATTCTTTCTCCATACGTACACCGCAAAAACATAAAGTAAATATATCCTAATCCCCATACTTATTAATTTTTGCAAGCAACACAAAAAAACTACAAAAATTAAATATTGAAACTCATGCTTCAAGATTATTCTGTAATAGTTTCAAGGGTTACATGCAAAACGCGCATGTAAAACGAAAAGCACGTCATACCTATGTAATCCAAACCAGTAAACCAGTCTGGCACAATTTATCATATTCCTGGCGTATTTTACCCTCTGTACGCTTCTCTACTATTTAGCAAATCTTTCTTATGTTACAATTTGTTAATATTTATACTTACTTATAGGGGTTTAGAATCCTTTAATGTGAAAATTAAAAATGATAATTAAATTTTCTATGACCTCTGCTTAAATTAAATAGCTCATCTTGAATTAGGTACTGAGTGGTCTGTTGGCATAAACATGTAGAGTCAGGAGCTGAATGATTAGTGCTCTAACCTTAAATTTATTGTTCACAGGTTTAATTTCTACATTATCTTTGGGGCTTGGAATGTAATTTAAAACAATTATTCAATTATCCTTCATGTGCAAAAAGTTGTTAGAAATATACATCCAAATCACTATTGTTTTAATAATTTTCTAGGTTATAATTTTATGATAAAAAAGAGTGAAATTAAATCACTGATTGTAATAATTGCCTTTATTGCATACATTTCTAAATGTACCTTGCATATATAGTAAAACATTAAAAAAATTTATCTAATAATTTATAGGAAGATCAATATTCTTATAGTAAAATTTATTTTAGCATTTCAGATTTGGAGGATGTTAAACCATTGAAAATGGATTTATCTCGCAATCGTGGTTCACAAGGTCCATCTGATTCCTGTTGCGGAAATAAACCTCCTTATAAAAATATCCACCATACTCAAAAAGCATTTGAAGTCATGAATATATTGAGAAAGTAATTCTGTTATCTATTTTTTTGTTAAGTTCATTAAAATTTCCTTTATTATGTAACCATCCTTCATCTTATAACATTCCTTTATTCTGTGGAAAGCTTAGTTAAAAATTAGCTTTAAAAATAATGTATTTAAATAAATATTTTATTACTAATGTGCTAATGCATGACCATACTTTTTTAGGATATGCCTAGTTTCATCTTGTATTGCTTGGTTGAAAACTTTGTTACTATTGAAGTACATTATGACAAATTAAAACTTAAGTAAAGTGCATTTTAAATCAAAATAAAACACCATCAGAATTTTTGAAAAAAAATTCTTTTGGTATATAGATATCTAAATATTTTTTCCTGCACCAGTTTGTTGTAATGTCTGCCATAAGACTGAACAACCCAATTAAATTTAGCTTTATTAAAGTTGTCAGGATTAAAAGTCATAATCAAGTGCAGTGCAAATTATCTCTGTCATTTAATATTCAAGTTAAGTTTAAATTGTAGGGCAATAACTGTAAAATATAATTCAAAATTTCATTGATAATTCAAAATTGAATCATTCAAAGTTTATATGTTTAAAATTAAATCACTTAAAATTGTTAAACGTCATGTAATTTCGCAGAGTAAATCAACATTTTACTATTAAAGTTTATTTTTAGTGAAATAATCTATAGTTATTTTAAAAGACAATATCTCTCAAACTTCTTTCTATGAATACTTTATGATAAATATAATCATATTGACTTATAAATAAAAATGCTTTTTTAGAGAGTGCAAGACTTAAGAGATGTTTGTTTTCCAGTTTGTTCTTTATATAATAAATAATGAAAACAATTATTTGTATAAATAGTAATTATATCTGAATGTGTTGAGGAGAATATGAAAATTGAAGTTGAGTTAAAAGACAATGGAACTGTACATGGTTGACGCGATTTCCAATTTCTGTGTCAAGTGCTGCACAGCTATTTCGCCAACTTGAAATACGTCACTAAGCAGAATATCCGCTTACTAAATACTGATTGCATTCAAACTTCAATTTTGGAATCTACTGCATACTACTTCGAATTCCAAATATCTAAATTTCAAATATTTCATTATAATTTTATACTATAGTAGTATTAAAATTCTAATAACTATAAAAAATATTTTAAATAAAATTAGAATTTTAAAATACTGAGCAGTGGCGTTCGCCTTAAAAAAACTTCAGGGTAGCACTATCTACTTCAGGGACAACCGGGCAAGGAAGTTAAACTTCTATGTTGACAAATTACATTTTTTATGAAAACTCGAATGTTAATTAACCGGGAGTGTGATCTCCACCTTCAAAACATTTCCGTACGGCACAATCTAACACTAACCTGAAATATGCAATAAAGATTACTTAAAGATGTATTTACTTAAAAAAATTTGAAAATATATTTTTAAAAATTGTAAGCAATATATCTCCCGTAAATTTGAGATAGTATAACTTTAAAAAAAATTCGAAGTCCAATGACTGGAACATTAACATAGCAAATTCTTAAATTGTAAACAAATAAAATTACTCTTTAAAGGCAGGGGTTGCACACAAAACAAATTTTGCGCATGGCATATGATCACCTTGCATCATAGAACGAAAATCTTGTCGTACAAACACATTCCAAACCCTTAATCCCATTTCGAGAACTTTATCATACGCTTGGCCCATTTTTATCTTCTGTACAGTTCTTTGCTTTTTAGCAGAAGTTAATTCTGAAACTTCCTCACTGGAGAATGGTGTCGTAGCTTGGATAAAACGAGAGAGGTTTAAAACAACAACTTTGTTGACATCAGAATTATATACAAGCATGCAGTGTTAAGAATATACTGTTACAAATGTAATAGCAAGTATGCGATTAAATATAAGGAGGAAAGCGACTGTCTGAACAGATAATCTTCATATGGTTAACTTTAATGTTCTTGGTGGGCATCTTGGTTTGCCAATTATGGAATTAGCAACTTCTGGACCATGGAGTTAACCATGTGTGCACCGCAAAGTAAATGCAAGTTTTAATAAAAGTAGTCAAGAGAATAAATCTGACCTGTGCAATTATTTTAATTAAATTTGAAATTTATAAATTGCACATGCAAATACTATTAAACATTCAAATACTATTTAATAGGATATAATTTAAACAAATTAATTTTTGGACAAATTAATATAATTTGAATTATTTTATATAAATTAAGATTCATTAAATATTTACATTTGTATTGTTAATTACATAGTGTAACATCATTTAAAATAAAACAGCTAAAGTTTAATAAACTCTAGTAGCTTTATTTTAAATGATGATATTCTCCAAAATATCTTAAAAAATGTTATATAAATATTTTGATTTTTAGGCAGAACCTTCTTTGTGATGTTACTCTGGTAGCTGATGGTATAGAAATTGCTGCCCATAAAATGGTACTTGCTTCATGCAGCCCTTATTTTTATGCTATGTTCACAAGTTTCACTGAAAGCAAAGCAGATAAAATAACCATACAGGATGTTGATGGACAAGCTCTCCAGCTTTTAGTAGACTATGTCTATTCTTCTGAAATTCAAGTGACAGAAGATAATGTTCAAGTAAATATCTCTGATAAATTAATCTGTGCAATTAATAATTGATTAAAGATTTTTCTTAAGCTACTTACAGCATATTCATATAGTAGTGTGTTTTTAATACAATGTCTCTTTGTTTATTCTCTGTGTTTTCTTTTATCACATTACCACTGAACTGACAGTTGATTGGCTAGCATTCTAGCCTTCACTTTCTGTTAAATAGTACTGATATTTAATTCTACTCTGAATTAAAATGTTTGTATAAGTTAAAAAGTCAATTTCCACTGAAGGTCCTAATTCTTTTTTGTTTAAGAAGAGCCCATTAAACATTTAACAAATCTATGTCATATTATTATCAATGTGATTGCATAAAATGGGTTTGTTATATAAATATTTTTTTCCTTTTTTTATTTTTTACAATTAAATATATTTATATTATCAGCAATAAAGTTGCTTTTATAAAGAAAACTGAGTTTTTAATGTAGATCTGTAAATGGTATGAAATTTATTTTCTACTCTTTAAATGTAGAAAATTAAATATTTTCTTTGTTGCAGTACTGGGTTCTTTAGAAGCCAAGGTAATATACTCATATTGGAACTAGTAGGGCATCTCCCTCTATTGGCGATCATTGCAACTGTTGCCAATAGAGGGAGTGTAACATCATTGAAAATAAAACTGCTAAGTGGTGACTAAAATTACAAACCAGAATGGGTACCATTTGGCGTAAGAAACCAGGCTTTTCCCCAATTTCAAATTACTATACCTAATACTACATAAGAAAACAATAACTGTAAATAAAGCCCCCTCATCCTCTCGCTTTCAATTTGCTTAACTAAACATATAAGAAAACATTTATCACAATAAAAATTGACTAAAGATTCTATTTAAAATTATTTCAGAATTAATATTAAAGGAAATATAGTAACAAAAATATTTACATAACATCTAGTTAAAAATAAATAAAATAATGAATTTCAGTGATTTAAGATAGAATGTTACAAATCATTACTACATAAAAGTAGACAAATCTAGAATTCCAAAAAAATAGAACGATTTTATAATTTTCTTTATTATTGGAAATTTAAATATTTAAAATACAATTCTAGGAATTCTATGCCTGCCGAAAATAATTAAAATATATTTCTTACTTTTGTTTTTTGTCCAGCACTCTATATGCACAGCAAAATCCAAAAGAAATATAAAAGTCAGAGTTTAAAATCTGACTCGATATCCATAGTGAAAGACTAAATGAATATAAAAACAGGATTAAAACTCTGGCACTATATCCATCGTGAAATACGAAACAAATATAGAAGACAGTATTGAAATTCTAGCACAATATCCATAGCGAAATACAAAACGAATGTAAAAGACAGTATTGAAATTCTACACTATATCCACAGTGAAATAAAATATGTGAATATAAAAGAGAATATTTATATTTCGCTCTACATTAGAAGAAAAATAAAATATAGATATGAAAAATCAGGATTTAAATTGCCGCGCTTTACATTCTATAAAAAAATGAACGTATAGAAAACAACAAGCAAATTGAAAACTAAAAATGCTGTTGCTACTGAAAAAAGCATATATATGACATAAAAATAATGTAAAAAATGAGAAAAACAAAATCTGGTCACAAAAAAATCTTGAAAATAGCAAAAATAGAATTTGCCAATACTATAATAAAAACAAAAACTCAAATAGGCAATACTTTAATCAAAACAAAGCATGCTAGATTTGGTGGGAAATCACTTAGAGGGGATATCATACTTACACCTTCATATTTCTTTTTATAATTTTTTTTAAATTATTCAATTTCATTCCTTGTTTTATTCTTTCTTAAACTGAAAGAAATTGGATTGAAAAAGGATTGTTTTCACAGACAGAAAGTAAAACTGTTACTTTATAAAACTAATGTGTAAAAATTGTGTTTACTTATTGTTTTCTTAATATGAGAATGGTCAAATTACCATTTTTTAAATTGTTTTAATGTAGCAGTTGATGCTTAGTTGAATTAGTCTTAATAATTTTATCTGTAAGAATATAACAAAGTAAGGAACTTATATATTTGTACATATAATTGTTACAGTGTATATACATTTGTTTATTGTAAAATTATTTTAAATACTGGAGAATTTTTCTTAGTTTGATTACTTCATCACCTTGCTTGATGCAGTTACAAACACATTGAAAATACTCTTAAACTAAAAAAAACTTCATTTTAAATGTATATAAACATTTAAAATTAAATTTGTGAATATAGCTTATTTATTTATTGTTCAACAGTCTTCAGAAAGAAGTTTTTATTTTTTATTAGTTTAAACATCAAATTTAATAACTTAATAATTTTAATAGTTTTCTTATTTATTAATTCCTATAATTTAAAAAATATTCTTCAAGTTTTGCCTGTGTTATTTGTATGTAAACGTGTAAAAATATTATCTCTAATTTATGGCAAATAGAAATTAACTTGATTTATCTCTTCTAAATATAATTCTAAGGATAAAAGTGAGAAGCATTTATAAAATAAAATTTTACATTTTTTATCAACTAAAAAGTAATGAGATACAAAAAATAATGGTCTATTTAATCAATATTTTATAAAAATTAATTTTTTTAACTGTAAACTATATTAAAAACATTTGTTTATGAGTATAAAAAAGTGATATTCTCCACAATGCCTATTTCTTTTGTTAATGGTTGCTTGTTTTAAATTTTGTTTTTTAATAGGTCCTTTTACCTGCTGCTCATCTTCTACAACTTACTGATGTTAGAGATGCTTGTTGTGAATTTTTACAAGGACAGCTGCATCCATCTAATTGTCTTGGCATTCGTGCATTTGCAGATCTTCATGGTTGTTTAGAATTGCTCAGCTTTGCAGACTCTTACACTGAACAGCATTTTGTGTAAGTTTATATACTATACAGTTATATTTAAATGCTTTGATTTGCTTATAGGTTTTAATTATGTTAAAAAATTAAATCTGCTCAACAGCCCATCCTCATGTTGAACAAGGTCAACTCAGCCTTTCATCCCTTCAGTAGGTCAATAAAACTGAGTACCAAACATTCCTGGGAACTAAACACTGAGGGTTTTGAATTAGACTGACTACTTAACTTGGATATGCTTCCCACTCTGGGGTCCGTGGTCAAGAAAACAGATATAACCACAGTATGTTTTGGTCCCAATGGGCCTGTTGTGCCACTGAATTTAATTGTTTTAGTATATTTTGATAGTTTAGAATATTATCTGTTGTTTGAAAAGCATTCTTAATTCTTTTCTCTACTACTGTATAATAAAAAAATAATAAAAATTACTTAATATTTTAGGTTTTACAACATATGCTCATTTTTACAAACCTATGGGTACTGGTAAAACAACTCTTAAAGTAGAAAGTTCATAAATAGAAAAATAATTTATTGGATTATTAAAATCTGATACTTTTTACCAGATTACTTTTTTTTGTAAATAAAATATTAAAAATAATTATTTAATATGCACTATAAGAAATACATGCAAAATAAAACTTGTGCTTAAAAAGCAACACTTACTTTAATTTTATCAATTCCACTTTCTCCACAGAATTATCTAAATCTCAAACCTATCTATGGTTTTAAAATTTTGGAGCCAACTGTCTAATGCTTTGAAATTTTTGATGTTCAGTTTCATAGCAAAAGAGTTGGATTTCTCTTTCATGACATTACCATATACAGGAATGTTCAGTGCTCTCATTTTTCTCAGCCAAGTAAGCAGTTTTTCCAGTTTAATGTCTGATATCCTCATGTCTTAAACTTAATTTCGATATTGTCTTGAGTGCATGTGTTCCTTCATTGTTCAAGAATGAATTAAGTTCCCAGACGTTATATAAAAAAGAATTAAATAATTGTAAAATATATCATGAAATATAAATAAATGGAAAACTAAAACTTCTATCAGAAATCAAAATTTCCAATAAATATTTTTTAAAATAGTACTTCATACATGGGAATTAAAATTAGCATTGTGTCTATAGTGCCAGGGTAAGGACTGACAATTAATTCTTAAAACATGTGTTTGTAAATTAGAGTTTTTTGAAAATGAGTGGTTACTGGATGAATATACATTTTTACATTTTGTGAATTTATGTTGCTGTAATGAAAGGACAGTATTTTTTCACTTGGTATGTTTATAAGTATGAAACTGTATCTTTATTCTGTATAAATACCCTTCAATTTCTAATTTTGTTGGGAATATTCTATTAAAATAAACATATGGTATAGAGAAAAAGTAAACGAGAATTTTATGTATTTGAAAATTTAAAAATGGTAAATTTTTAATAACTGCAGTCATTATAAGTAACCTTTTTTATTAGTTTCATTTTGAAATGATAAAGTACAGCATGGAAAGAAAAAGGTAAAAGGAATGATATAATTTATATCATAAAAATTATCTCAAAGTAACTTTAATGTAAAAAAATAAAAATAGTTTATAATGTTTTTCATGAAAAATCAATTAACTTCCATCTGTAAATGAATTTTTTATTGAGTCATGATTGTATATATAAATTCATAGGTTACACTCTGTGAAAAAAAATGTTAGTTGAATAACTGCTAACTGGAACTGTTAGTTGGAAAAAAAAATTGCTAAAATGAGAATAAATGAAATGTTTAAAAATAATTTTGTATATGTTCTTTTTTTGGGGGGGGGGGGCTATCTTGCTTGTCAATGGAATCTGTTTATTCATGGTTCTGTTCTAATTTCCTCTACTACATTACTAATTAACTCAATTTTACTCCATTTTCTTGATGACAAATTGACTGCTTATGTTTCACTTTGATCTTTTTTTTCAGTGGTTAATAAATTTGAACTTGCGTCAAAGATTAATGTCTATAGCAGATCTAATCTGACTTTAAACAGTTGGTCATATTAAAATCAGCCCTCATTTGCAAAAAATAATCATGTAGCTACAAATAAATCAGACCAATCTACCTAATAATTTTTAAATAATAACCTACCTAATAATTTTTATCTGAAATTTATTGATGAATGTTTTCTACATTCATTAATAGCATATTGTAAAGGAAAGATGTAAATTTAAGGGATGTAATCTTAAGAGGTTATAGTTTTCTACCGATTTATTTCTAAAGAAGGTAGAGAATTCTTGAACACTGGTTCTTATTGAATGGATAAGATAATTTTAAATCTTCTGTAAATGAATTATTAAAATATTGATCATTGAGCAATATATGTATATCTGAACTAACAAAAATATGTTTGCTTTCTTGATACATGAATAAGATATTATGCTTGTAAAAAATGCTGCTTCAGTTCTATCAATACCATTTTTATTATTTGCATTTAGGTCTAAATTTGCAGGAAAAGTAGAATGAATTAAATAATTAGATTTGATAAGATTATCATGATTAATAGAGCATTAGTGATTGAATTGATTGCTGCTTATGCAGTTCTTTAAATTAAAGGATATCTTGTTAACATATAATTGTCTCATAACCATTAAAAGGGCATGAATTTGCTACAACCACATGGTAATTGTTGTAAAATTTTATGTATTGAAGATTGATTATTATTGTATAGAAGTTTTATCTATTATCTAAGGTTATTATAGTTTATTTTTCAGAGTCATTGCTTTATGATCGATTTTTAAATATCATCCAAATCAACTTTTATATGATGCAAAAAATAAAATAAATAAATAAATAAATAAAAATAATAATCCACAGGAAAGGGGTAAAGTTTAGTAATTGTGTTACTTCTAATTGTTAATTCAGTTGTAAAATTCAATTATTTTGCTTTGGTTTATGAGGGAAAATAATTTTAAAATGATATAATCCATGACTTGAGAAAAAAGTAAAATAAACTAGAGATTTGAATGTGAACAAATGCAAACAAATATATCATCTGATGTTTAAGTTGTAAAAAATGTTATTTCAAAGCAATAGAGTCAATTTCAAGAGACTAAGAATGTTAGATGCTCGTCAGAGCAAGGTCATACTACTACAGAAAGTGATGTATCCTCTTAACTGCTAATTGATTCAGTACAAGCAATCCTATTCAGCTTCAAAAACAGTTTCTTTTGTTGAAAGAGTAAAGGGTCTTAATCTAAGCAATCTGAAATAAATTCCATCAGTCAAAATGTTATCTCTGTACATAGACCAATGATGTACATTTTGTTCACTTTTAGCCACTATAGAGGTCAGAAGAGAACTGCATTGCTTTTTTTTTTCAAAAGTTGTCTAATGGTAAATCCTAATTTATTTAGGAGTGGAACACTAAATATGCTCTGGTGTGAAAAGAAAAATCACTATGTAATCAGAGATAAAATTTTTAATATTAAAAAAAAAAAATTTAATTCTGTGAACATTTCCATTGAAGTGAAAGATTTCCTGTCAAAAGGAAATTACCTAATTGTAATTGTTTGTGAAAATATTTTGTAATTTGCATATAATGCATAATTTCTTTTATTGTTAAATAAATTGGATTTATAAATATTAATGCACATAGAGTAAGTTTGTTTAATTTCTTAAATGACCCTGCACACTGAAAAGTTTATAAATGCATTTGTAATATTCGTGTCTTAGGACTGCATGTCAAAACATTACTAATAATTAGATTGCCTTAAATTGTTTTTAAAATGTTACACTTTCTTTTAAAGAAAAGTAAATTTAAAAATTAGGTTTCTTCTTATTAAGTTTTGTAATTTTTGCTTACAAAATGTATTTACATTTAAGAAGGAACATATTATAAATGAAGTGAGTTAATATTTTAAGTGTGAATCAGTATTGAAAGAACGACAATTGTTTGAAATTAGAATTGGACAGCCTAAAGTCATGCAGATGAGATATTTAGACCTTGTGTACCTTACACAGCAATCATTGGGGATTATTTATTTTAACATATGATTATGCCAGATTTCATTCAACTCATCCTGTTGCTTGGTACTAAAATAATGCATCTTATAGAATGACCAATATTCTGAACTAAATTTGATCTAGCATAAATCAGTCTTAGGTAGCATATTGCCAAGTTGGCAGTCTGATGGTTAGTGCTTTGTCATATGTTCAACAGTTTGGTATTAATTTCCACTTGAGGCTTGAGTGTTTGTAGTGATATAATATCCTCTTTAAACTGTAAATTCTGGTTTAATTAAATTTTATGGAAAAAAAAGAGTGTTGAATAACAAACAAGCTAAACAAATTGGAGAGTGAATTGATTTGAAACCAAGGTCTCTCATTTTATGGTTCTGAATTTGGATGTTGCATTTCTTCAGAAAGAGAATGATAATTTTTAAATGCATGATCAATAACTTAACCACATCAATGTAAAATAAATATGCAATAGTTTTAGGTATTTAAGGGAAGTATAAGTCATTTTAAACATTTTGTATCATGTTTAAACAGTAGATAGTTTGTCAATTAAGGAGATTAATTTCAAATAGTACAATTTGGTTTCTTATTTACAGTTAAATTATTGCTCAGAGCTAAGTTCTTTTTGTCATTCCAAAGAATCAAATTTCTTAATTTTGTTATATTTTTATTTTTTGCATTTCGTTATTCATATATTCCTTATTTTATACCTATACATGGTTTCATGCAATGATTTTGTGCTCTTTTTTTTTTGTTTGCTTCCGTTATTTTTTTA